>CM038215.1:302507691-303201984 GCA_021442155.1 Cymbidium sinense
AGAAAATATTTCAAATGGTCATATGAACTTGATTGACCCAATTTGACCTATTGATTTGACCTAAATCAGCATGAGCCAAACCCTATCAAATGGATTCCAAATCCAGAAACTTGGCCCAACCTAATTCCTCAACATACCAAACATACCCAAATTTAAAAAATAACAAAATGACCATTATACCCTAGGCCATAGAACAAATTTTGGCTAGCCCATGGGTATTTTGGTACACTCATCACAATCACTTGAGGCTTTCCTAAAAGCTCAAGGGGACTTAGTGATGAGTGGTGCACCCAACCCAATGGGTTTGGGTCAACCCATTTGGCCCATGGACCAAACCCGACCATAGCATGATTGAAATTTTAAACTCCCCAGCTCAATTGGATGCACATGGGAGTTAGCTCCACTCCTCGGCCACCATGTGCACCTAACAAACAACCCATCCCATGTGAATTGGATCAAAATGGCAAGCTTATTGTGGTCGTCCGATTCCATAGGGGAGATATACTCCCCTAATTCCTAAATTTATTGATTCTCGATTGGAACCTAGGAACTTTAGCAATCCGCCTTTCCCAAGGTCCTAAGATTTAGATTCATTCTTTGATTTTGCAGTGCAAAATAGGGAGCTCATCCAAGAATTTTCTCTTAATCTCCTTCAATTCTCTTGCACTTGATCTAGAGGCTAAGTTGAGTGCGCCCAAGCTTCTCAAGTTCTAGAGGCAAGGAGATCAATTTCAAGCATAGGGGAGTGAAGAGGAGTTGGTCCATTGATCACTCAACCTAGTGCTCAAACTTTGGGCTTGTCTCCCAGAGCCAGCTCCCAGTGAGCACCATGATCCTCAGGTGAGGTTGTGATGAAAATTTCAATCTCATGGGATTTTCATTGGATTTGTTGGTTGTAGATGGGTGTGGGTTGATTTTGAATGAGCTCCCCTTATCATGGATGGTCATCTCATTCTCCTAGGGAAGAACGAATCTCTCCATCCGCATTTTTTTGGATGGAAGGAGATTATTCCATTTTAAATCCTATTTTTAAAACCATGGGTGCATCCTTCGTCAGATCTTTGATCGGAAGGATAAAGCGTGTGCATGTCGCCTCCCATTTTTGACTTAAGTAAAGGTTCGCTGATGCGTGTAAAGCGACCATGTATCCGTGCCGGCATGGATTAGTTAGGGATTATGCTTTAATTCTAATTAATCTTTGATAACTTCAAAATCATAACTCCTTCATAGAAAAATCAAAAATATAAGAAAAAAATATGGATAGATAATTCATCTAGAATATTTTAAAATGTTTTCAATGTATTTTGATTTCCTTTTCTTGAATTTGGGTTTCTTTGAATGTTAATTAGCTAATTATTAATTAAGTCACCAATTTAATCTCAAATTTCTAGGGTTCATTTTAGGGATGACCTCCTCTCTAATTTTCTTGAGATTTATTGAGGCCTTGATTAGAAATTGCTAGCTCATTCCTAATTACCCCTTTCAATTAAGGGTAATGTATAATTAGTGGTTTTCCTATGATTAAGTTGGATTAAGGTTAGATCCAGTGAGTAGGGTTTATGGAATAATTTTGGGGCATTTCCCTAAGCTATTCCTAAACCCCTTTTCTTTCCTTAATCCCTTCTTAATTAGGGTTAATTCATTAATTATCCCTTTAAACAATTTTTTAAAAATTCTAAAATCTTCATAACTTAATTAATCTACCTTGGGTAGATGCTTAGTGTTTAATAGCCTAAGTCTAATTAAGAAAATTAAACCCCTTTCATAAGTGTGAAAGGGTGTTTTAAAGTACTTAAGCTAAACCCCTTAGCTTAATTAACTTTTAATTGTGACCCAAATTGCATTAGGCCTTTTCATTACTATAGGTGCATTGCAAATTTAAACCTTGTGGGTTTTATGTCATCTCATTGGCTCATAATTACTTAGTTAATTTTCTAAGGTGGTGTAGGTAAGGGTTAATTAAGCCACTTAATTGCATACCTTAACCTAATCAACAAAAAATGGATTTAATTATCTAAAAATTAAACAAAATATAAAAACATATGTGGAATGGGTTAGGAACAAAACTCATCTCACCTTTTTAAATCAAACTTCAAACAAACAAAATCATTTTGAAATTCACTTTGATTTATTCTAAGTTTTCTTATTCTTTAAGAATGTCTTTAGGATTTAAGTAAAGTGAGTTTGTTTACATACTTTCATTGCTTTTAGATCTTTCCCAACATGTTAAATTGTATGCCATGTGATTCATGCATTCATGTTTCATGTTTCAAATTTTAAAATGAAATTGTTTACTTTATGTCAAATGTGCATGTGTTGGCTAAAGTAAAATATGAGTGGTTACTAAATCTAAAAATATTTTCAAAACTTATAAATTAAACATCAAATCTGAAAGTGTGCTATTCTTATATCCTAATTATAAGTTTGCATGTGATGATTATAAAGTCATGTTTAGTAGCCTTTCCTTCTTTCTTATGTTAGCATAGTTTTGAATAGGGTTGGTAAGATGTAGGGTTCATTTGAAAGAACCCAACACTTACTTAATTCAAACCTATTCATCCCTATGCTCTCACTTGAAGGATTGCTTATATACTTGCATGAATAAATTGCATAAACAAAAATGAACATTAAGCAACTTTTGCATATTCCTTTTTCATTTCATTTCTTTTATATGCATGTTAGTACTTAAGGAAAGTGGTATATTAGTCTGGACAACTCGAGGTTGCGAGGCTTTAAGTAGCCCTAAGTAGGTCTTGTACCTTACACCTCAGTTAACAATGGTGTATTGTACTTATGTACTTTCTTACTTTCATGTATGTATGTGAAATTTTGGATAAGGAAAACCTTTTTCTACTTAAGAAAAATCATGCATATTAAACTTCTAAATTTTCTTAAATGGATTACTTAGCATGCATCATAAAGTGTGTTAACTACTCTCATTTGCATGTATAGATATGCTTAGGGTCCATCCATATGCATGTTATATATGTTGGGAAAGAATTGAAGTAATGTATGTTATGTGAATTTTGATTCATTTTTTTTAATCTTAAAATGTTTCTTTTTTTGAATAGGTTTGTTTAGAGTTTATCTAAACTTAGGATTAATTAAAGATGTAATCAAACATTCACCTAAATGTGAAACTAGAAATTACTTTACTTAAGGATTAGGGAAGGAAAGAGAAGTTCTCTTCTCTTTCTCTCTTCATAACTTAGTAATTAATTGTAGGTTTCACTTAAACCAAATTAAAACATGAAATAAAATAACCCAAAAAATACTTAAACAACTTAAATGAAACCCTCCTCTAAGTTGAACATGTCTTCACACTTAGAAAATTTAAACCTAAAGTCCATAGCTAAGCATACCACACAAACCTTCAAAGCACACACATTAGCCTAAGTCACCACTTCTAGCTTTAGGTTTGTGCATGGTTTGATGTTATGTTTTATTTTGATGAATGTTTTAGATATATGTTAGGGTGTATGCTCATAGAATGAATGGTAGGGGATGCTTAGTCTAACTATTCTTTTCTGAGGGATTGTGCTAAGAGCTATCATAAATAAAAATATAAATGCTTCTTGCTTGCGGTGCTTATACCCTTTGCATAATCCAGTGTGGACTTAGTCACCCATGTGTGGGGTGATAAGTCCAATATACATGCTTGGGATTTGTGTGGTGTGATTTGACTAACCTTTGTTTTGCAGGTGTTAGTTAGATTTATGTTTTTCCTTTTCATGTAAAAGTTTGTATATTTAGGATTTTGGAATGATTTGTTATGGGGGATTAGGATGAGCATTGGTCATAAGATCCTATCTTATGCACCATGTGAAGCCTTAGCATCCCATTCAACCATCAAAGGAAGATCAAAGAAGAAGAAGAAGAAAGAAAGAAGAAGAAGAAAGAAGAAAGAAGAAGAAGAATAAGCTTGAAGACCCCATAACAATGAATTCCTTTGCTTAAATTATAATTTAATTCATTTATAATTGGGTTGTATAAGGGTAGAGCTTCACTACCACATTTGATATTTTTTGGGTTTGTGCGTGGTGCCACAAATGGACATTTATTCTTTTTGATTAGCTTTATAAATTGATTGATGATTTGTTTAGCTTTTGCATTAAGTGGCATATTTTCTAGTTTCTTCCTTGCTTTATGTATGGCAGATGTGGATTAGGCTCTTTAGAAAAAATAAATCTTTTACCCAACTTAACGATTCAAATTAAAACTAAACAACTCATAACCTCACCTAAAGCTTAGGATTAAAATCAAGATAAAAAATTAGCAACCCCCAGCTAGATGAGCATTTCTTTATAATATCATGCACAAATGCATCTTATTTCACTCTTGATTGGAGGCTTCCACCTTTGCCGGCTTGACCTTTGAGGGCGTGGTGGAAACTCACCTCCTAAATTCTCTGATTTTGGCCAATAATCTTCTTTCTCATGCATTAGTCATAAAAAAGCCTATTAGCAAAAAAATTGTCCAAAATGAAATAAAATGAAATTTGAAATGCATTAGATTTAGGTCATTTGAAGCATGTCCTTTACATGATCTAGTCTCTTTAGGAGTGAGTTTAAGGACTTAGTCTCATTCTAAATAAAAATAGTCGCTATCTTGCATAAGCATAAAGACTTGCCTACATGTATTTAAAATCGTAGGAGGAGTTAGTTGGCGGCCACCCCTGGTTGTAAGTCCAAGTGGGTGGTTTGTCCTCTCTTGTGGGAGCAAACCAATTACCCATTTTTTGCCTTAAATTTTGGTTGTGCTTTCGGCCCTTGCCGAAGCTCCTTAGATTTAGGTTCTATGGTTGCTTTTCCCCTTTGTGGGCCATAAGAATAATTCCTCACCTCTTAAGCATTTCCTTAATCTTGTGTTATGGAATCTTAAGTCTAAATTTCTAATGAAAAATGCAACTCAAACTAAATCAATTTTAAAATGTAAAGCCCAATTTTATAGTTTGAGATGCTTGCTAGGTTTCCTAGCATCATGAGCATCTCTACTTATCTCATTTTCTATAACTCCCTCTTTCGATCAATCCCATTTGATCTTTAAATACAAACCAATCGATTGATAGTCCCTTCCTATTGAAATATTCAAAGATAATGATCATTTACCTTAATCGAGAGTTCTAAGGGATCCAGGATGTAATTAACTATGGGGCTTGCCAGTAGGAACTTAATGAACCGGTTTAAAATAAACCCTACTTTACTTTTTTTGTAAAGTAGGGGAAGAATCTCTACATATGTAGACCCATCATCCTTAGAAGTCCTTATTGAGGTGATTGGTTCCATTAAAGGGTAGTGACTTCTGTCTCTCGAGATAGTACACTATTTTCTTGATGACATATCTTATCACGAATAAGTACATCATGGATATCTTCTTAAGATGAATTTCTATAATTTTCCTCTTTCTTTTCTCCAGATTTGAAAGGCTACTCTATAGAATTTTCTCCATTTTTCTTGACTCCTGGGATGGTTCCTCTCTCCATCTTTGGTAAACAATTGTTGTCTTTCAGCATCGATAATGGACAAGGCTATCCTTCTTTCCGTTGGCACTTAGGTCATTTCATTCATGAGTTAAGTTAGCCAACATCTTTAGGTTTTAGGACCGCATTCCTTGTTGGTCTTAAAACCCCTAATGGGTAAAATGAAAAGATCTAAAAATAAAAGAAACATCTTTAAAGACTTCCTCCTTATCATTTTCATGATAAGGAAAGGTTCATCCTAAAATAATAAATCTTCCATAAAGAACTTTGCTTTTCAAAAGCACCTTTTCAAAATGCACTTAATAAAATATTTTCACAAAATTTTTCACCCTCATTTAACAATTCATATAATTGTTACATGTAGGATTTTCAAAATAAAACTAATAACATTTTCCAAAAGCACAAATGAATATCTTCTTTCAATTCACTTTGATGAAGATTTCATTTTCAAAATAAAATGAACAATCATCTTCCAAAATCACAATCATAATCATAAAATTTTCAAAAGCACATGAATTTTCTATTCAATACACTCACACTTATTGAATGGAAAGTTCATTTGTAAACAAAATTAAAATTTTCAAAAGCACATGAACATCTTCATTTTAACTTAAATTTATTAAATGAAGATTTCATTCCCAACTAAAAATAAAATATCATTTAGGAAATCCTTAACATATCCCACACATATATTTAAGTTGAATTCCTCTCTTTCAAAAGCAACAATCACACACAAAATATCATATTTTTAAAATTGATCTCCATTCTACATACTTAAATTTGTTGAATGAGTCCTCTTTTCAAAAAAAAAATCAAAATACAATCATATTTAAAAAATTTCAAAACACATTTGGAATTTCATTTAGCATAATCAAATTTGTTGAAGTTTCCAAATTCAAAATTTTCAAAATTCTAAACACATTTGGAACTTCATTTAACATACACAAATTTGTTAGTGAAGTTTCCAAAATCAAAATCAAAATATTTCAAAATTTTCAAACACATTTGGAACTTCATTTAACATACAAATTTGTTAAGTAAAGTTTCCAAATCAAAAATTTAAACATTTTGGAACTCATTTAACATCAAATTTGTTAAGTGAAGTCTCAAAATCCCAAAATCAAAAATTTTCTAAACACATTTTTTTTAAACTCCAACATACACAAGTTTGTTAAGTGTTTCAAAATCCAAAATCAAAATCCAAAAATTTTCAAAATTCTAAACACACATTTGGAATTTCACTTAGCATAATCAAATTTTCTAAGTAAAGTTTCAAAATCCAAAATCAAAATCAAAATTTTCAAATTTTAAACACATTTGGAACTTCATTTAACATACAAATTTGTTAAGTAAGTTTTAAATCAAAATCAAAATTTTCAAAATTCTAACACATTTTGGAACTTCATTTAATATACCAAATTTGTTAAGTAAGTTTCCAAAATCAAAATCAAAAACAAAATTTAAACACATATTTGGAACTTTTAATACTCAAATTTGTTAAGTAAAGTTTCCAAATCAAAATTTAATTTTCAAAATATATTTTGGAACTTCACTTTAACATACCAAATTTGCTAAGTAAAGTTTCCAAAATTAAAATAAAACATTCAACACCTTTAATTCTTTCCTTAGCATACCAAATTTGCTAAGGAAATTTTCATTTTTTCAAAATAAAAAAAAAAAGAAATCAAAATTTAAACACATTTGAATTTCATTTAGCATACTTAAATTTGCTAAAAGAAATTTCCATTTCATAAAACCAAATCTTTAGCATACCAAATTTACTAAAGTTGAATCTCCTTCAATCATTTCAAAACAAAACAAAACATTTGATTCCTTAACATACCATTTAAAGATCCTACCCTTTTCAAAATCAAAATTTCAAACAAATGAAACACTTAGGATTTTCTTAGCATACTTAAATTTGCTAAGAATCTATTTTCAAAATCAAACAAAATACACTTGGGTTCTTCACTTTAGCATACCTAAATTTGCTAAGTAAGAATTCCAAAATTTTCTAAAAATCAAAATAAAACAAAATTCACAAAAAGAAATAATCACTTTTACTTCACTTAGCATACCTAAATTTGCTAAGTGAAAATTCCAAAACATTCAAACAAAAAACAAAATCAATTTGACCTTTTAACATTTGTTAAAGGAAAGGGTCCTCAAATCAAAAAAAATTCAAATTCAAATCAAAACAAAATGAACTATGGAAGCATCTTATCAAAATCTTGAATCCATATTTCAACTCAAATTTGAAGTTTGGATTCATACTCAAATTCTCTTTCAATCAATCTTTCCAAATTCATTTGAACCCCACTTAACACTTCCAAGTTGTTGGATGTGGGTTCAAATTTTCAAAATTCAAAATTCAAAATCTATATGGAAAATGATGCAAGTTCATTTCTCATTGTATTTCTTTCGATTGATGCAGTTTTAGTTTAATTTCGGTCAATGCAATGGCGATCTCAATTTGTCTTTACCTTCCCTCGGCATGGACTAGCCTTAGATCAGGACTTCCTCATTTGGATCATACCCATTTGATCCACTTTGGCCATGGATTTGAGGGCCAAGATCACTTGTGAGGCATTCCCCTCACAGTCCAGGAAGGTGTGGCGGCATCATGGGTAGACTTACCCTCGATTGATCTCTCTGAAGAGGAAAGTTGTGGCTACCCTGGTTTACGGTAATAGCGTTCGGTCCCGGTTGTAGTTCATCCGAGTTGCATGTTGCCCGGTGTGCGCTATCATATGTACCCTCAAGGGTAAGGCTCCCCGGTTTGAGCTTGCCTCCCACATTTGAGTAGTCTAACTTCGCACTCCTCATCCACACTCACGTGAAAAATGTATGGTCAAGCGGTTCCATACTAGCTAGAGAGCTTGGCGTCCGTCACCATGGATGAGTCTCCCATGATCATCACCTCGTTATGAAGAACCAATTTATCCTCTCTCGATCGATAGAGGATGCGGAGAGGATTGTCACCTCCCTGGTGCATCTATGAGCAATTTCTAGTAGGAGGTCATATGTCGGCCTTCATGCTAGTAGGCGAGCATACCATCTGAATCCGGTACTCAATTTGATTTACGATCTATTATCCCCCGGTGTAGAGGCATCCCGGAGGAGCCCATGAGGCCATACATCATATACCAGCGAGAGCGACCAGGTTCGGCCATGTCAGCTTCTTTGGTGATTTTCACTCGCGCTACTGCCGATCATGATAGTATCCTCCTCTGGGACCACCATAGGAGGCGCTCACGAGAGTCGGTGGTGTCTCCACCCCTCACTCACCCCGTCCGCCATGCGGTCAGTCAACATTCCATCATGAAGGCGCATCAGAGCATTACCCGTTGGTGATGCTATGCCAAGGATCCCTACTCCTCTTGTGGTAGGGTGTCCCACTCGACCTTTTGATGGTGAAGGAGTAACCCGGCATCATGGTCATTCCTTCACCAACTCCACCCATTCAGGTGGGATCGGAGATGGATGGTTATCAAGATATTCGGATGGCATAGTGGGTAGAGGATCATCATTGGATTGTTACCCCATTACGGAGTCGGTGATTATCATTCTTAGTGAGATAGATTGACTCCCCAACTTGAGGTGGTCGGTGCCTCTTGGTTCATGATAGCGATCACCTGAGCAAAGCTATTTGTACCTGGGTTAGATCGATTCTTAGATGAGATAGTTGCACAATTTTATGGAGAAAAGATCTTAGGGTATGCGTGGATGAAGAAAACTTCATGAAGATGACTTGATGAATTATGGCGTATGCATGGTAGACAGGTCTCTCTTCTTAATAGGAGAGGTGATGATTGAAAAGCACCCCAGAAAAAATCTAGAAATATGGGTTGGCGGCGGTGAAGGAAGCGCTTGGCTCAAACCCGGGAGGATCATCGATTCAAAGAGGGTAGACCTAGGAGGAATTTGGTAATCATGAGTATCCCAAAGGTTTATTCTCCCTTCCAGAGGAGCTTGATGGCAAGGGAGAAATCAAAGCATATAGCTCACTTCAAAGCAGTTTTACAACGTAGGTGGCGGTGCTTTACTCTTTAGACTCTTGTCATAGCCTAGCGGTATTGTATGTTGGTTGCTAATGGTTTAGTTAAGACATTTCTTTGAGTTAAGCAACTCTTCATCAAGAGATTTGTTGGAGCTCGGCAAAGGGTTACTGTATGTGATCTCATTGTAGCTCAATAGCACTCTGGTGAGTCACTTGTTGATTATATTCTCATAACTAAGTAAAGTGTGAACCACACTAACATCATGCTGCCATTGAGATTCTCTTGAAGAATATCCATGGCTCGATCCTTCATGCTTAAGGGCTTCACCATAAAGACATTTAGAAGCTAATCAACAAGGCTAGTCTACAAGGAGGCCAAATAGTTATATTTTTCTAGAGCCAAGAAATCCCAAAAGGTTTATGAGAAGAAACCTAGTAGTAGTAGCAGTTGATAAGGAAGCAGCCAACTAGAGATCAGAGAATGACCTCAAGCCTCCACCTCCTTTGCCACCACCGGCATACCGACCTCCACACCCGACCTGACCGCCTCAATCATACCACGTGAGTGGCATGCATATCCATCGTAGCTATGGTCCACCTACTCTTAGATAAGTTAAACAAACCTTATTCTTTTAAGAGGGAGGTAATCGAAAATCTTTAAGAATCTCTTAAAGAAACCTTTTACTACCAAACTAGGGATTGGAGGAAGTTGGCAAAAGTCATGATCCAAACTTTTGCCCTTACCACCTATGCTTTGGAGGATTTTTACATTCAAGGATTGGCTTGAACACAGTTTCAAGATCGGTGCTGTCATTATCCCAAAAGAATACCTTGTGGAACAACCTTCCAGTTCCATTAGGGTAATCCTTGGGGATACAAGTGATCCTACCAAAACCAAAGAAGGTTGGGACATCTCTTTGTCTAAAACCTCTAAGAAAATAATTCAGAAGATCAAGAAGCTTTCCTTGCAGTGGGTCAAACCTCAACACCAAGGAAGGTTTGCAAGTTTGCTGACTCTAGGAAAGTGGGAGCTCGGTGAGCATGTGTGAGGATAGCCCCTTAGCACCACGACCATGTCCAGACCTTGGTTGCTTCCACATGACTTCTTCCATTTCAACTAGTTCTTGTTTCTTCTACTAGAACTCTTGTATCAGTGGATAAGGGCATCAAATCCCTTACTCACTCACTTTGACTTCTACTTTACCTCCAAATAATTCCAAGAAGAATAAAGCTTGAATTACATATGTCTCTTGATGAGTTATCTTCTTTTATTCCTAATAACTCTTCAAGTCTAATTAACTATAACAATTTGATCTTCCTCTTTGATTGAGTTGGACTTTCCAACTCGAATACTATGATTCACCTCTTGAGATAGACTTGGAATCATCCGATTCAGAGTCCCATAGGAGAAGGTAGGTGAGCCAAAGTGTGGTAGAACTTGCCACCACCTTGTCTCCAGAGATTCAAGTCAACCTCCAGTGGCAAGGTTCTACCTCCTGACACCTCTAGATAGAGAAACAAGTCATTGTGCGAAGATCAGCCCTTCCATAAGATGCTCCACCCTTGGATATGCTTGTGGAAGACCAGAAGGTGGACTATATCCTTTCTCATCTAAGAAAGTTGTCATCTAAGCTAAGCATATATGATGCCCTTGTCTTATCCAAAGAGATGAGAATCACTAATCAAGGCCCTCCTTGATCACAAATATGCTTAGCTCCACTATAGGTGAGGAAGCACATATGCAAAAGAAGCCCAAGGGATCACCTTTGAAGACCTTCTAGGGAGCACAACTTACAATTCAATGGATGGGTTCGACTCATGGGGTTCTCATGGATTCAGGTGCATTAGTAAATATTATGAGTCTAAAGACCCTTGCCTATTTGAAGATCAACATCTCTACTCTTTGAGGAGATAGGATGATGTTGAGAGGATTCAATGATCAAGGCGTGAGCTTTAGGTTCCATATGCTTTGAGATCATTGGTGAACATGAAGCCAAGTTCTACATCATTGATTGAATACTTCATTCCTTTGCTTGTGGTAGGCCTTGGATACATCGATCATTCCATCCTCCTTCATCAGCATCAAGTTCAAAGATGGAATTGAGTACCATGTCATGGGGAAAAAAATTCATTCGTTAGAGGTTGAGATTTATGAGGATGCGACCTACTATCTTCCTCAAAAACCCTTTCTCATGAACTTGGACAAAATTCAAATGCAAAATACAAAAGAAAAAGAAAAGATAAAAGAAAATGAAAAGAAAAGAAAAGTCAAGTGAAAGAAAGGGAATTGAAGAAGAAGTGGATCATATCACATTCCACCCACAGTTCATTCCATCATATGGACATGTGGGTAGAATGGCTCAACCTCCACCAGTAGAGGAGGAAAAAAAGCAGTTCAGGTGGGAGACCCCTAGTTGGCCTTGAGAGGTCGTTCAGTTCATAGAGTACTACTATTCACATAGACTTGGAATCCAGCTTCGGAGGATGAGTCTAATGTGATTAGTTATACCAACCCCTCTCAGTTCCATTGGAGGTGACTTTTGATCAGGAGATGAAGATAATCCAAGCAAAGCAAAATATTTGAATCTAGTCTATATGAAACTATCAGGCAGCAGTTGGGAATCTTAGCTCTTACCTGCTTACATCTTAGAAAATTGAAGGTTTAGTAGTTAAGGAAGTTCCTAAGTCTTCCAGTGACACAAAGCAGAAGAGGTTCTTGTTGGGTTCATCATCTTCAAGTCTAGAACTCGATGTCGGACTTGAGGATGATACTTTTAAAGAATTAATGGAATTACCTTTTGACTTTTACTCACCTTGTGTTCAAAATCTTATACAAAGGTTTAGTTCCTCACACATGGTCCAAGAGGTCAAAATATTTTGAAAAAATTATGGAACAATACTGAGCACAATCAAGAGCGAGGATTGACATAGTGGGTCGGTCGATGATGAAGATTATTGCCTAGTTGTTACCAACCATTTGGAATCGATAGGTTCTTCTCACATCCCCAACTCTCATGAGAATGTGTGTTTAGAAACTTCGATGATCAGATGATCTCCAAGTCAAAGAGGCACCATAGAGTTTGAAAAGGAGATTCATTCAATCGACAAGCTTAAAGAAATCAACCTAGAAGAAAATCCCTCGATACATCAATTCGTTCTTGAATGAAGAAGAAACCAATGACTTAGTTAGTATTTGAGTTTAAAAGGCGCTTGCATGGAGTTATGAAGAAATGCTGATTATCTCCGATTGTAGTCCACAAGCTAGCAATAGACCCTAACGTTACCCAATTAAGCAAGCTCCTAGATGCATGCGATTAGAAATTGAACAACGGTCATTTAAAGTCAAGACTCGATGTTGGTTTCATCAGGGAAGAAAATATCCTACCTGGTTAGCTAGTGTCGACCCAGTTAAGAAGATGAATAGCCAAATTCACATTTGCGTCAATTTTAAGGACTTAAATAAGGCATGTACTAAGGATTAGTTTCCTCTTCCTATACTAGAATTAACGGTGGACATTGCCTCATCATGCGTCTTCTCTTTCATGGATGGGTCATCACTATAACCAAATCAAGATGTCTCCTAAAGATGAAAACACACTTTTGAACCCGATCAATCTTATTATAGGGTCATGCCTTCGGCCTTAAAATGCTGGTGCTACATACCAATGGGATGACTTCGGATCTTCAATGAACTCATCCATCCTTGAGTCTTTGCATTGATGATCTAGTAGTCAAAAGCTTAGAAAAGGAAGACCACCTCTTTGACTTGAGTAGTTTTGGTTAAGATAATATAACCTCAAGATGAATCCCAAGTGTGCATTGAAGTCAGGAAATTCCTTGGGTTTGTTGTTGACAGAGAATAGAAATAGATCTAAAAGATCAAAGCTATCTTAGAAATGCCACCTCCTAAGAGTTTAACTCAACTCAGATCCTTTCAATGGTATGGTATCTAAGATGCTTTATCTCAAACTTAGAGATGCAAGCCATTCTCGCACTTGTCAAAAGGATGCCAAGTTCAAGTGGGATGAGATAAGTGCCGACATTCAAGATATCAAAGAATACTTGGTGAAGCGCAGTTCTCTAGCCCTATCCCAGGCAGGCCATTGATCCCTTACACTACTACATTGGATGACTTTCTTGGCACTGTGTTGGCCTAAGCCAATGATGAGGGGAAGGAAAGCGCATTCTACTACCTCAGTCATCATCTGATCCCTAAAACAACTATCCACTATTGAAACATTGCTAGCTTTGATCTTTGCATCTTAAAGCTATGACACTACATGCTTTCTCATAAGGTGAACTTGATCTCAAGAACCAATCCACTAATATATCATGACATAATGCTTTCGGACGTTTGGCTCATTGGTCCATGATACTCTCACAGTTTGATATCACATTTGTACCCCTCCGTGGGTAAAGGCACTAGCGGATTTCTTAGCACACCCACTTCCCTAATTCTTAGTGAGATCTCCCGATGAACAAATCATGAACTTAAGGGGAGCAATGGGAGATGTATTTTGATGGTGTTGTTTCTTTTCTTAAAGGTGAAGCACCATGATCTATTCTCCCTAGAAAGGCGGGGTAGGAATAGTTCTTCTAACTCCAAACCATGATGTGATGAGATTCTCATACTATCTTTCCAACCCCAACTGAATGAGTATGAGGCTTTGATTGCCAGTTTAGAGTTAGCCATCACTATCAACTTCAAGAGCATCAACATCTTTGGGAATTCTCAGTTGGTGATCAATGTTGTTGGTCCTACAGTCCTCAAACCCAAGCTTCATTACTACAGTATACCATGAAGTATTGGCCCGATTCAAGTCACCATCTACAAGGTTCCCGAGCAGAACATAGAGATGCCTTGGCAAACTTGCCAAAGAGTTGGCATGGAAGATGAGTCCATTTCAATAAGGGTCCAAAATAGATAAGTCTATCCTTTTATTGAAACTCATCAAGAGACTTTCTCTTGAAGGGAGGTTGTCATTGCCAAAATGGACAAGGAGCTAGATTGAGGGCAACCATTCATAGATATTACTTGAACACCGACTACCTAGAGAAATCTCAATCATGAAATAGAGCTATTTCCTATGCTCTTGTTGATGGCACCTTGTACCGTCAGTCCTTTGACCAAACGTGGTTACGTTATTTGGACAAACATGAAGCCCGTGGAATTGTAACTGAGGTACACTCAGGTCTATGTGGAACTCATCAATCAGGTCCAAAGATGAAGTCAAAGATCAAAAGACTTGGATACTACTGGCCTTCTATGATCACGGATTGCATGGATGTAGTTAAGATGCCATCGTCGGTGCGTGTGTGGTCCTCCACCAACCCAACATTCTACACCCTACTTTGGCTTCATGGCCATTTGAGTGTTGGGTACCGACATTGTAGGTCGATCGATCCTCCTTCTTCCAAGGGGCATCGATTCATCTTACTTCGCAGATACTTTTCCAAGTGGCATAAGCCATCCCACTCAGAGGTCCTCACCATGTGCTTCAATTTTTGAACCATATCATATATAGGTTGGGTGCCTCGACAAATTATATCGATAATGGTACATTCAAAAGCATGAAGATCAATAGCTTTTAGACACGGTATATATTAGAGATACTCCACCATCTACTAAGGAAATAGTGGTTTCGAAGCATTCACAAAATTCTCATCCAAATAAGAAGACTCTTGATGACAAACGATAGTGGAAGCGGTTGGATGAAGCCTTGTGAAGCCACACCATCCAGAACTCCAACTCAATTCCCATTTTCCTTAGTGTATGGGTCATTCTTCCTTTAGAAGTTCAACTCCCATCACTAAGGATAGCATTGGGTAACAAGATCACTTAGAGCAATGCAAAGTTAGTTAGAAGAGCTCGAAGGTTTGGAGGAAAACCGAGTCGGGGTCTCAGGCCACAAGGCCAAAATGATTCAAGCTCTCAATTCTGGTCTTTAGTAGGAGAACTTGTGTTAGTCCCAAGGAGACCAATTGTTGTCAAAGATGGGAGGCAAGTTTGAACCCACTTGGGAAGGCCCACATGTCATAGAGAAGGCCTACCAAGGAGGATCTTATCACTTATTGATTGTAAAGGGGAACACGATGCTTCCAATTAATGGGCTCTATCTAAAGAAATATTACCCATGAAATAAAACTTGTTTGAAAATAATTCATTAATAAAAGAACAAAATTTGATTCCATTCATCAAATCTTCTCTTCTTTCAAGTGTTTATTTATCATGAATCGCCATGATGTGTTTAGGGTAGGTGTAAGTGTCCCCGGTGGCATCCTATCCCTCTTTCACAACACAATCTCCCGATGCTTTTAGAATAGGTGTAAGAGAACCCGAGAGCATCTATTTGATTAGCATAACTAAGTTAGGTGTGAGAGAACCCAAGCGGCATCCTTTCTTAGTGAAATTATTGTTGCCATTTGTGGCATCATTTCATAATTCCTCGGCATGTTTTAAGGTAGGTGTAAGAGTCCCCCAGAGGCATCCTATTCCTTTAACACATGCACAACAACAAACACAAATCTTTCCTCTCAAACTATTTTGGTGTGAGAGCAAGCCCCTTTTGGCACTCACTCATTAGTTGCTCTAAGTCGGGTTTACATGCTACCTCGCAAGTATGTCACCCCAGTGGTCACTTGTTGAAGGATGTGAGTCCCATGCTTTCTTTCTAATTTGATCAATGCAAACTAAAGAGCGCCTTATTAGTATGGTATGCTTCCTTTCTTCAGCTACCTCATGTTGACTTTGTTTAAGAAGATGTGAGTCATGTGCTTTCTTGATCATCATTCTAACTTTATATTTGAGGTTTAGGATAAGTCCCCAGAGGCTCCTTTCTCTTGACTACTTTTGAGTTGATCCCCTGGTGGCATTCACTTCAGTAGTCCCTAGGTCGGATAGCTTTTGTCGAGTGAAGAGACTATCCCATGTCGGTTTATATAAGAGGATGTGAGTCCCCGAGCTTTCTTCCTAGGCTGATTGTTGCAAACCGACGGGCACCTTAGGTTAATTGATGTTCACTATGCATATAGCGACTCACCTGGTGAGTACACTGCTCTTGGCAGATATGAGTCCGTGCTTTCTCCTTGAGTTGGACTCAGAATACTTATTAGATTTATGACTAGCCATGTCATTTTCTCTAGGGTGTTGGATTAAGCCCTTACCGGCCCCATCCCCTGTGGGCACTCTATTTGGATCAAGTCCTTGACCCCATTTAGACACTACCGGGTTACTTTGGATTGGATTCCCCTAGTAACCACCCCATGGTTGGAAAATTTGTTCATCAGATGTGCAAATTTTTTCTTGGTTCGATTCTGGATAGGGTAGATATAAGCTCCTTCTCTTTGATCCACGCTACTAAAGGTCCACGGTAAACAACAAACTAAAATAAATAAACAAAAATTAATTCACTTGCGGATTAGGATTCAAGCCCCCAAATGGCCCTTTATCCCAAGCAGGCATCCTATCTTTAGGCGGTGTGTGTGAGAACTCCTATAGGAATTGCCTACTACGAGTTGAGATAAATCGGTACTTACTCCGTAGTCACCCTTAAGTTGGGTTGAATCTATTTTGCCATAAGCATATTACCCCGACAATCATTCCGCTTTGAAAGATATAAGACCATGATGCATTCTTTCTAGCATGATTGCCACAAATTGACGGGCAACCTAGTAGGGTTATTGTTAACGATCACCCCAGTGGTCTTTTCTAGTGGAAGATGTGAGTTCTCGAGCTTTCTTCCCTTCAATTGATCATTGCAAAGCGAAAGGCACTTCTTTGGTTGGATAGTTCTCCCATCGGTCTACTCCCTTTGATTCAATAAATCTAAGTTAGGTCTAAAGCTCCCCCAGGTGATCCATCAAACCAAGGAATCCATCAAAAAAAATTAAAAAAATGAAATCAATCTTGACTGTTCTTGAGCTGATCTAAGTCCCCCAGTGGCATTCACTCAATAGTCAGCCATAAGTCAGATTTGATTTGTTGTCCAAAACAACTGATCACTCCAATGGTTCCTTATTTCTAAAAGATATGAGTCCCGTGCTTTCTTCTTAAGAGTTGATCATTGTGTACCAAAAGGCATTTCTCCTTGGTTTGATAGTTCTACATTGTGGTTGGTAGACTACTCCCTTTGAATTGGTAAATCTAAGTTAGGTCTGGGCTTCCATGGCCCCTACTTAGTGCAGTTCATCGCAAACATATGGGATCCACCATAATCAAAACAAATTAACTAAAAAATGAAATCAATCTTTGAATATCCTTGAGTTGATCTAATCCCCCAGTGGCATTCACTTTCACCACAGGTTGGGTTCAATTTATTTCTTACCAATAGATTACCCCAATGGTCTCAGAGGATGTAAGTCTATGCTTTCTTCTAGTACTTGATGCATCGAAAGGCACCCCTTTGGTTGATTAGTCACTATGTGTTTAGTAGACTACCCCTTTGAATTATAAAATCTGAATTAGGTCTTAGCCTCCATGGCTCCTATTCAGTACAACCCATTGCAAACCAACAGGGTTCATTCTAAAAATTCAAACCTAACAAAAATTTGAAACAAATTCAACCCTCTTCCCTAGTTGAATAAATAAAATCTTGTCTCTCCTCAGTGAGATACAAATCAAATCCAGCCTTTCATCTCCTTGTAGATGACTTGAACCTACTTCCCTAGTGGAAGGTTCACACTCTATCCCTTAGTGGATTTTTTCCCTCTCTCTTATGTCTTGAGCATAAGTAAAGCCACATTACACTAAGCTCTGGATTCTTTCTTTTCCTTGGGTCGGGGATAGATAGTTTCTGTTAGTGCTTGTGATCTCTTGGTGTTGTTGATCATTTGGTCAATATAAATGTGAGTGTTCCTTTCACCACACATTGGGCGCCTTTGTTGACCTCATTTTTAGAATGAGCTCTCAACACCTCCATCTTAGGCATAGGATTCCTCTTAGACTTTAAGAGTTCCTTAGTCTTAAGACAAATCTAATGATTAGATGGACACACTCTCACCTAGCCTAGAAGACTTAGAAGAGTTAGCCATAAGAATAGGTCATTTGGGGTGTTAAGAAAATCTTCTACCCTTTAGCTTAAACTATTCCTCACTTTCCTTTTTTTCAAGTCAAACTCCAAATTAATTATATTTGATTTTCTCAAACTCAAATCAATTTCATGATTCAATTCCATGATTGAAAACCATGATTGAAACCCATGATCAAAATTAATCAAAAATTCCTAAGTTCAAATTTCCCAAGTCCTTAACCCTTTCTTAAGGACTCAGCCAAAATTATGATCAAAACTTATTCAAATCTTTAAGATTTTCTCATAATTCATTTATATTCTCATTTATATTTATATTTATAAATGAAATATAAATTCAAACCATCAAATCAAATTCAAAATTTAAAATCAATTTATGAAAATTTTCCATTAAAGGACTTAGCCAAAATCAACTCTAAAACTTGATCAAATCATTTCAAATCCTTCATATTTTCTCAAAATCAACTTATATTCTCATTTATGTTCTCATATATAAATGAAATATAAATATAAATCAATCCAATCAAAGGCAAAAATTAAATTCCAAATAAAAAATGCTTAAAATTTCATTAAATTCATTACTTTTTTTATTAATAGATTTAACCTAAACTTTGATCAAATTAATTCAAACTCATAGGATTTTCTCAAAATCAGTTTATATTCTCATTTATGTTCTCATATATAAATGAAATATAAATATACATCAATCAAATCCAATTCAAAAAATTAAATTTCTAATTAAAATTTCTTTAAATCTTTTAAATTTCCTTTAATGGATTTAACCCAAATCATGATTAAACTCTTTCAAATTCTTGAAATTTTCTCATAATCAATTTATATTCTCATTTATATTCACATATATAAATGAAATATAAATTCAAACAATCAAAACCAATTCCAAAATCAAACTCAAATCAAACCAAAATCAAATCTAAGCCTTTCAAGCCAAAATCTTGAACTTAGCCCAAATCACTTTCAAATCAATCGAAACTCTTGATTTTCTCTCATAGTTCAATCAATCCTACAATCATGAGCTTATATATAAATCCAAACTCCAATTCTTCAATCAAAACCCAAATCAAAAATCAAACTCAAGACTCCTTCATATTCTTCCTTTGAATATGAAATTTCAAATGGATCAAAATCCATTTGATTTCAAATCTCTTGTAAATTGATTTATATTTCAATCATAAGTCCATATACAAGCTCAATTAACTTCAAATCAAGCTTTGACTTTTTGACCCTTGACCCAGTGACCTAAAGTACCCTTATGAGCCAACTTTTTGATCCTAACCAAATTGGATTGAACCAAACTCATATACTCTCATCATGATCAACAATCATCATGGGATGATCAATCAATCAAATTGGGTCAAACCAAGTCAAACCTAAGGTTGACCAATTCATATTTAAATGAAACCTAACATAGCCAAATTTACCATAGGCCAAATTGATTGAAACCATTGACCTAAGTTCACTCACGACCTATGTTTGAACTTGACCAAGCCAACATTTGAGCCTAACCTAGCCCATTTGGACTTGAGTTGACCCATTTTGACCTAAAGGGCCAAAATGTGTCAAAACTTGATCTAAGCAAAGTTGATTGAAACCAATGGATCAAGTCCATCCCAAATCACTTGTGGAACTTAACCAAAGCCTCAATTGGCCAACTAGACCCAACCTAGCCAAATTGACCTTAGACCCAACATGGCCTAAATGGGTCATGTTGAGCCAAAATTGAACTTAACCCAAATTGATTGGAAACAAAGATACAAATCCCCTCCATATGACTAACCAAACCTAAACCTACCTTTGACTTAACCCAAATAGGTCAAATGGGTCAAATGGGTCAACTTGACCCATTTAACCTAAATGAGTCATATGAGCCAAAACCAAATCTATACCAAATTGAACCAAACCAAAGGCACATATTTCAAATGGTCATATGAATTTGACCCAACCTTGGTTTGACCCAATTTGACCTATTGGTCAACTTGACCAAGTTGACCCATTTTGACCTAAATGGGTCAACATGAGCCAAACCTATCAAATGGATTCCAAATCTATTGAAACTTGGCCCAACCTATTTTCTCAACATACCAAACATACAAAATTGAAAAATAGCAAAATGACCATTATAGGCCATAGAACAAATAACCTATGGGTATTTTGATCATACACTCATCACAATCACTTGAGGCCTTCTTAAAAGCTCAAGGGGACCTAGTGATGAGTGGTGCACCCAACACAATGGGTTTGAGTTAACCCATTTGGCCATGGACCAAACCCGACCCATATCCATGAAATTGAAATTTCAAACTCCCCAGCTCAATTGATGCACATGGGGTTAGCTTCACTCCTCGCCAAACCGACCATGTGCATTGATCTAACAACCCAAACAACCCATCTCATGGTGTCAATTGGATCAAAATGGCAAGCTTATTTCCCAGTCTGATTTCCATAGGGGGAGATATACTCCCCCTAATCCATTGAAATTTGAATTAATCCACACTCGATTAGAACCTAGGAAGCTTTAGCAATCACCTGAGAGCTTTCTCAAGGTCCCTAGAGAGGAATTAGATTTCCCATTCTTCAATTTTTCACAGTGCAAAATAGGGGCTCATCAATTGAATTTTCTCTTAATCTCCTTCCAATTCCTCTTGCACACTTGATCAGGAGCTAAGTCAGTCATCAAGTTCTTGAGGCAAGGAGAGTTCAATCATCAAGGGAGTGAAGAGGAGTTGGTCCATGATCACTCAACCTCAATCAAACTTAAAGCTTTGTCTTTAACCAGAAGCTCCTCAGAATCTGACCTCGTGAGGTTAATGATTTTTTGAGCTTAATTCTCATGTGTTGGTCCTTTGTGTGAAAAACTTCATCTCATAAGATCTTAGCCATTGGATTTGTTGGTTGTGCATGATGAAGGTGTGGGTTAAGTTTTTCTAATCCAGCTTCAGCATGAGCTTCAAGGTGGACGGATCTCATTCCTCCCAAGCCTTGGCGAGGATGAATCTCTGGCTCCATCCATTTTGTTTGGATGGTGAGATTATTCCGCTTTAAATCCCTTATCTATTTTATGCGGTGTATCCTCACCATCTTGATCCTCGGTCGATCCTTGATCGGACGGTAAGATATTATGCCTCTCCACGATTTTGACATAAGTAAAGGCTCACGGTGACGCGTGTAAAGCGCTGCGTCCGCACGCATCGCGTCGTGAGCCATAGGTTAATTAGGGATTAAGAAAATGCTTAATTAATTCATAAATCACTTAGAGAACTTCAAAAAATCATAACTCCTTCAATAAAATTAGGAAAATATAAAAAAAATGTTATTGATAGATAATTCCATCTAGAATATTTTAAAAATATTTTCAGTGTATTTTGATTTCCCTTTTTTTCTGAATTTGGATTTCTTTGGAAATGTTAATTAGCAAATTACTCCCTAATTAAGCCACCAATTGATTTCAAATTTCTAGGGTTCATTTAAGGTATGACCTCTGCCTCCCCTAATTTTCTTGAGATTTATTGAGACCTTCATTAGAGAAATTGCAAGCTCATTCCTAATTACCCCCTTCATGTAATTAAAGGTAATTATGGTGTAATTAGTGAGTTTTCCCTATGATCAAGTTGGATTAAGATTAGATCCAGTGAGTAGGAATTTTATGAAATAATTTTGGGTTATTTCCCCTAAGCTATTCCCTAAACCCCATTTTCTTTCCTTAATCCTTTCTTAATTAAGGGTTAATCCATTAATTATCCCTTTAAACAATTTTTAAAAAATTCTAAAAAGTTTTCAGAACTTAATTAATCTACCTTAAGTAGATGCTTAGGTGTTTAATAACTTAAGTCTAATTAAGAAAATTAAAACCCCTTTCATAAGTGTGAAAGGGTGTTTTAAAAGTATTTAAGCTAAACCCCTTAGCTTAATTAACTTTTAATTATAAGCCAAATTGCATTAGGCCTTTTCATTACTAGGTGCATTACAAATTTAAATACCTTATGGATTTTATGTCATCTCATTGGCTCATAATTACTTAGTTAATTTTTCTAAAGTGGTATAGGTAAGGGTTAATTAATCTACTTAATGCATACCTTAATCTAATCAACACTTAAAAATTGATTTAATTATTTGAAAATTAAACAAAAATATAAAATATATGGGAGAATGGGTTAGGAACAGCAAACTCATCTCACTTTTTTCAAAATTAAATCAAACTTCAAACAAATAAAAATTATTTTTGAAATTCACTTTGATTTATTCTAAATTTTATTATTCTTTAAGAATGTCTTTAGGATTTAAGTAAAGTGAGTTTGTTTATATGCTTTCATTATTTTATATCTTTTCCAACATGTTAAATTGTATGACATATGATTCATGCATTCATGTTTTCATATTTCAAAATTTTTAAAATGAAATTGTTTACTTTATGTCAAATGTGCATGTGTTGGCTAAAATAAAATATGGGTAGCTATTATCACTACTAAATCCAAAAATATTTTCAAAACATATAAATGAAACATCAAATCTGAAAATGTCATATTCTTATATCCTAATTATAAGTTTGCATGTGATGGATTATAAAGTCATGTGTAGTATAGTATTTACTTCCTTTCTTATGTTAGCATAGTTTTGAATATGGGTTGGTAAGATGTAGGGTTCATTTGAAAAGAACCCAACACTTACTTAATTCCAAACCCTATTCACCTTTATACTCTCACTTAAGGAGGATTGCTTACACTTGCATGAATAAATTGCATAAATAAAAATAAAACCATTAAACAACTTTTACATATTCCTTCTTCATTTCATTTCTTTTATATGCATGATGTGTACTTAAGGAAAGTGGTATATTAGTCACGACAGAGATTGAGGAAAGTAGCCTAAGTAGGTCTTGTACCTTACACCTCTGGTTAACAATGATTATGTACTCACTTTACTCTTACTTTCATGTATGTATGTGAAATTTTGGATAAGAAAAATATTTTCTAAAGAAAAATCATGCATATAAATCTTCTAAATTTTCTTAAATGGATTACTTAGCATGCATCATAAAGTGTGTTAACTATTCTCATTTGCATGTATAAATATGCTTAGGTCCATCCATATGCATGTTATATATGTTGGGAAAAGAAGTAATGTATATATTATGTGAATTTTGATTCATTTTTTCTTAATCTTAAAATGCCTTTCTTTTGAATAGATTTGTTTAGAGTTGATCTAAACTTAGGATTAATTAAAAGATGTAATTAAAATATTCACCTAAATAAAATTAAAATGTGAACTTACCTTAGAAATTACTTAAGGATTAGAGAAGGAAAGAGAAGTTCTCTTCTCTTTCTCTCTCTTCATAACTTAATAATTAATTATAAGTTTCATTTAAACCAAATTAAAACATGAAATAAAAATAACCCAAAATACTTAAACAACTTAAATGAAACTCTCCTCTAAGTTGAACATGTTCTTCACAATTAGAAAATCTAAACAAAACTAAGCATACCACACAAATTTTCAAAGCACACATTAGCCTAAGTCACCACTTCTAGCTTTAGGTTAGTTGATATGTTATGTTTTATTTTGTGATGAATATTTTAGACTAGATGTTATGGTGTATGCTCGTAGAATGAATGGTAGGACGTGCTTAGTCTAACAATTCCTTTCTGCAGGAGATTATGCTAAAGGGGCGCTATCATAAATAAAAATATAAATGCTTCTTGCATACAGGTGCTTATACCCCTTTGCATAATCCATAGGCCGGTGGACTTAGTCACCCCATGTGGGTGATGATAAGTCTCTTGATTGTGTGGTGTGATTTGACTAACCTTTGTTTTGCAGGTGTTAGTTAAATTTATGCTTTTCCTTTTCATGTAAAAGCTTGTATATTTAGGATGTTAGAATGATTTGTTATGGGGATTAGGATGAGCATTGGTCATAAGATCCTATCTTATGCACCATATGAAGTCTTGGAGCATCTACCATTCAACCATCCAAAGGAAAATCTAAAGAAGAAAAGAAGAAAAGAAAAGAAAGAAAGAAGAAAGAACAATAAAGCTTGAAGACCCCCCATAATAATGAATTCCTTTGCTTAAATTGTAATTCAATTCATTTGTAATCTAGGTTGTATTAGGGTAGAGCTCGGCTACCCACATTTCATATTTTTGTATTTGTGCGATGGTGCCCGACCACAAATGAAGATTTATTATTTTTGTGATTAGTTTTATAAATTGTTTGATGATTTATTTAGCTTTCGCATTAAGTGGCATGATTTTCCTAATTTCTTCCTTGCTTTATGTATGGCCTGGATGTGGATTAGGCTCTTTAGAAAAAAAATAAATCTTTTACCCAACTTAACAATTCAAATTAAAATTAAATAACTCATAACCTCACCTAAAGCTTAGGATTAAAATCAAGATAAAGAAAATTAGCAATTTGGATGAGCATTTCTTTATAATATCATGCAAATGCATCTTATTTCACTCTTGATTGGAGGGCTTCCACTTTGCAGAACACTTGACCTTTGAGGTGGTGGAAACTCACCTCCATAAACTTCTCTATTTTGGCCAATAATCTTCTTTCTCATGCATTAGTCATAAAAAAATCTAGCCGAGTGAAAATGATTGTCCAAAAATAAAATGAAATTTGAAATGCATTAGATTTAGGTCATTTGAAGCATGCCTTTACATGATCTAGTCTCTTTAGGGAGTGAGTTTAAGGACTTAGTCTCTTTAAATAAAATAGCTATCTTGCATAAGCATAAAGACTTGCCTACATGTATTTAAAATCATAGAGGAGTTAGTTGGTACAGGCGGTTGTAAGTCCAAGTCAGTGGTTTATCCTTGTGGAGACAAACCAATTACCCATTTTTAGCCTTAGATTTAGGTTGTGCTTCCGACCCTCGCCAAAACTCCCTAAATTTATGTTCTGAGTTTGCTTTTTCCCTTGCTATAAGCATAATTCATCACCTCTTAGGTATTTCCTTAATCTTGTGTTATGAAATCTTAAGTCCTAAATTTCTAATAAAAAATACAACTCAAATAAACTAAATCAATTTCCAAAATGTAAAGCCCAATTTTAGGGTAGTTTGAGATGCTAGGTTTCCTAGCATCGTGAGCATCTCCTACTTATTCTCATTTTGGCTTCGATAATAACTCCTCTTTTGATCAATCTCATTTGATCTCCAAATACAAACCAATCGATTGATAGTCCTTCCTATTGAAATATTTAGAGACAGCAATCATTTACCTTAATCGAGAATTTTCCTAAGGGATCATGTCCCTTAAAATGTAATTAACTATGGGAGCTTGCTCCTATAAGGAACTTAATGAACCCGGTTTAAAATAAACTCTGTTTTACTTTTTCATGTAAAGTATGGGAAGAATCTCTGGTACATATGCAGACCCATCGTCCTTAGGAGTCTTTATTGAGGTAATTAGTTCTATTAAAGGATAGTGACTTCTATCTTTCGAGATTAGGGTGTAACGAACTCGAAAGCAAACTCTCGTGTTCTCGTTTTATTTATTCGTGTTACTCTTTATATGTGAAATTTTTGTCTTTCTCGTTTAACTAGCAGCTATTTGAATTTCATGCTCTTTTGAATAGAATCTTTTATAATAAAGTTGCTATGCACATTTGTGATATGTAATGTGATAATAATAATAATAATAATAATAATAATAATAATAATAATAATAATAATAATAATAATAATAATAATAATAATAATAATAGATTCAATTATCTTTGCTAACAAAATTTTAATTAATTACATTTTATGATATGTAAAATGATGATGATGATGATAATAATAGTAATAAATAATAATAAATAAATAAAAATAATAGTAATATAATAATAATAAATAAATAAATAAAAATAATAGTAATAAAATAATAATAATAATAATAAGAATAATAATAGTAATAAATAATAATAATAATATAATATAATATAATATAATTTTTTTATTTTAAATTCATATGAAACAAATGATTGTTCATATTGATTTATATATCGAGCTTGAAATTTTGTTATGTTTGCGTTTAGTTAATGAGAACTAAATATCTGACACATTGTTGACAACGAGCTTTTTTGTCTATTAGAGATAATACACTATTTGATGATTTGATCATAAATGCATTGAGATCTACATTGCTTTAAATTTCCATATATATAATTTTGCCTCTCCTTTCATCACAGATTTGAAGGACTCTATATCTAAAATTTTCTCCACACACATGCAAGCTATAAATATTTATAAGCATCACCTCATTTATAATCTTTGATTTATAAGTTTTAAAGATAATTTTGATTTAATAGTGATAATAATTACTATTCTTAATTTTAGCCAACACATGTAATTAGATATAAAATGAAATATTTTATTTAATTAATTTTAAAGAGATGAATACATGATTTAATATAACAATATATTAAACATGATTGGAAAGAAATAAAGAATCAAACATATGACTTCATCAATTAATTCCAAACAAAATATAAAATAAGATCATTTAAAATGAATCAAAATTCTTCAAGAAGATTTTTTATTTTTTTATTTTTATTTTTCAATTTGATTTGATTTAGGAAATATGAAAAGGATTTGTTTGTCCTAACATATTCCCCTCCCATGTATGAATTAGTTTGGTTTAATTTAGAATAATTAAATTGATTTTATGTTTTGATTAAGTTAAGGTATGAATTCAATCCATTAATTACCCCTTACCTATATCACTTAAACTTAATTATCTAAGTAATTATGAGTCAACATATGATATGCAATCACAAAATTAAATCAACAATGCACCTAAGAAATTAAGGAGGTCTACTGCAATTGGCTCACAATTATTGATTAATTAAGCTAAAGTTAATTAAGTTAAAGGGTTTGATTGAGTACTTTTATAACCTCCTACACATATAACTTGATTATTTTTCTTTTAGAATTCTCTTAGGTTGACAAGAATACCCAAGAATTGAATGATTGAGTTCTAGAATGAGTTGATTTTGAGTTTGATTAATTAAACTATTTAATGAAGTGATTAAGTCATTAATTAGCTGCAAATTGATTAAATGTTATCTAAATGAAATAAACTTAGGAAAAAGATTGGAAAATATGTTCTAATCTCATTCTCTATGTCCATTCGCTGTTTCATAATGGTTAGCAAGTTTAATTAATGAATTCTTCACTATTTATCATGTTAAATTAATCATTTAATTAATTAAGAGAGGGATTAAGGATGAAACAAGCAATTCCCCTAGTTAATCAAGTAATAAATTCCAAGAAAATCATGGGAGGCAAAGACCATCCTATTAAACAATCTCAAAAGTTTGAAATTAATTACTAGAGTAATTAGAGAATAATTAGCTTAAGTACATTTCTAATAAAACTCAAATTGAGTCAAAATCACTATTCAAAATTAATTGATTTTAATTTTATATTATTTTTCTTTGAATTATCTTTAAAATGAGTGTTTATTTATATTTTTTTTAGATTTTTCTACAATTAGTTAAAAATTTTGAAAGTTGCACCATTAAAATCAGTTTAATTAAGCCTAATTAAACCCCTAATCCCATCGAGCCACGTGGCAGCTAACGTGACGTGTTTTCCACATGACGTGATGGGATTGGTTATTTAAGTTGTCACATCCATCGGTTGAGTCACCGGTGTCGACTTTCTCTGCATCGATCTAGATCGGACGGCGAGATCAATCCGCGATTTAAGAAGGAATCATAGGGATCTAAGGCGTGATCTGATCACAGTCGTCCGTTCCAATCATGCAAAATGGACGGTGTATGATCCTTCTCCTTCGCGAGCGACGAGAGACGAACAATGTTCGTCTTTTCTCTTTCAATTTGAGCTCACCTGAGCTCGGATTGGGATCAAAATGATCTCACACCTTCAAAAGGAGGGGATGTCAAGATTGCATGGATGACAATTCCTTCAAAGGACCAACAAATTTCCTATAACTGATTTTGCAATTAGAGGCTATCCTTCCAACGGAGGAGGTAGCGATGTGAAGCCCATTAATTGGTCTTGAAAGCTCTCTTCAATGGTGATCACATCAAGTGGTGCTTCCTTGCTTGGATACTGAAAATGATTCAATTGAGCTCACAGATCCAAGAATGGTGTGTGGTTAATTGCAATTTGGTTGAGTATTGAGGAATTGGATTTGGAGTTCACCTCCCAATTTTGGCTTTAGTAAAAATGGAAATGAGGGAGCTCGGGAATGGCTTGGAAAAGCTTGGGGAGGCTTCGATTCAGCCTCTCAAGTTCTGAGAAATGGATTGCTTGTGATTTGAGTGAGAATGAGAGGGGGTATATCTCCCTCCTTAGATCGACGGTGGGTGGCTGATTTGCCATTTTGGCTCAATGGGTTGGATTAGTTGAAAGGTTTGAGTTGCAAAACATCCCACATGAGTTGTTTTGGGTAGAGGAGTGAGGGAGAGTGGCTACCCATGTGCTTGGTGAGTAGATTTGGTGAGCCAAGTGTTCAAATGTGATTGGGGAGGTCGATTTGGCCTTGCCTTGGGTCATGGCCAACCCAAGCTCATTGTATCATGTTCACCACCTTCCTTGGTTCCCATGTGGACCAATAAAAGGATGTCAAGTGGCCTTGGAAAGAAATAATCAAATTCCAAGTGAATTTTGTCATAGGATACCCTTTGACCTAAAGGCAAAGTGAGCATTTGGGTATGAGTTTGATTTGGGCAAATTTGAAATGATTTGAAAATTGGTTGGGCTAAATTTCAAGTGATTTAGAGTTCATTTGGTTTGAATTGATTCAATTTGACCCATTCAGATCAAGTTGGGTCAAATTGAGTTAGGTTGACCAATTAGTCAAATTGGGTCAAACCATAAGTTAGGTCAAGTTCAAATGATCATTTGAAGCCTATGAGTGTCATTGGTTTGATTTAATTTAGTTTAGATTTGATTTTGGTTCATTTAGGTTAATTTGGATCAAATGGGTCAAGTTGACCAATTTGACCCATTTGATCCAATTGGGTTAGGTCATGGGTTGGTTTAGGCTTGGTTGATCATTTGAAATATATTTCAAACTTTGATTTCAATCAATTTTGATTTGATTTGATTTCAAGTTGATTTAACCTTTTTGGGTCAAGTTGGGTTCATGGTCAATTGAGCTAGGTTAATTTGATCAATTGCTTTGGTCAAGTTAATGATTTGGAATGAATTGGTCATTGGTTCAATAGATCAAGATTTGACCTATTTTGACTTTTATATCAATTTTGGTCTCAAAGTGGATTAAAACTTTATTTCGATTGATGACTTGGTCATATTTAATCATTGATTATGGATTAGTTTGGATCAATGGTTTCAATCAATTTATCATATGATGAATTTTGGCTAGGTTTCATTTATTCGACTTAAATTGAAGGTTTGATTTGACCTGAGTGATTGATCATTCTAAGATGATTGTTGATCATGATAATGAGGTTTGGATAGCTTGTCCAATTTGGGTTGAATTTGACTCAAAAGTCCTTTATATCACTTTTGGGTCAAGTGAGCTAAATAGGTCAAATGTGATCAATTTGATTCAAGTTTGGTTGAACTTACATATGGACTTATGATGAAAATATAAATCCAATTACTAGTGGTTTGGAGTTAAATGAATTTTGGTTCATTTGACAATTTCAAGTCAAAAGAATGAACATGAGTTTGACTTGGGTTAGTTTAATTTTGGCTCGGTGATTGTAGTTTATGTTTATATTCGGGCATGTGATTAAAGGAGTGATTGTTTGAAGAGAAAATTCAAGGGTTTGGATTGATTTGTGAATGATTTGGATGCCAATTTCATTTATAATTGTAATTATAGTTTATGGAATAAGTGATTTATAAAGAAATCGCTTAGCTTTGGTTTGATTTGAAGGGTTTGACTAAGCTTATGGATGTGATTCATAAGGCTTAGGAAGGTTTTGAATTTTGGAATTGATCATAGATTTCAATCATTTGAAATTAGGGTTGGATTTGAATCATTTAGGATTGGAATTTGAATTTGGAGTTGATTTTGGATTTGAGAAAATCATTCGAGTTGGAATTAATTTGAGATTTGAGAAAATGAATTGAGTTGGAATTGATTTGAGATTTGACTTAGATTGGTTTGAATGAGTGTATATAGGCTGGATTTGAGCTATAGGGTAAGTGTTGCCTTAGATCCCTAATGCATAGCCTAATCTATGATAAACCCTTCAGTCTAGGATGGGTTAAGTGTTCACCTAATGGTAGAGTGTCTCACCAACTCTTGTGCAGAGGAGTCCTATGTCTAAGATAGAGAAGTTGAGAGCTCACTCCAAAAGTGAGGTCAACAAGGTGCTTGCGAGAGATCGGTGGTGAATTTTTGGAGCCCACAATGATCCAATCCAAAAAGTTGCTCATGAGGTCACAACAAACAACAAAATTCATTCTCCAAAGAGAATAGAGAGAGAGAGAGAGAGAGAGTACAAGTGTTTAAAAAATGAAGATTAAAAATTAAAATGTCAGAGTTACCCTTGAAGAAGAACAAAAAATCACAACACAAAAAGGCTGTACATGATTTTATGATGGTTCAATACAAATAACTGCATCCACGTTTAGAGCAAACAAGAAGAAATATTCTTTATCAGAGAAAATCCAAAGTACAATTGTCCTCCTTCAGCGAAGAAGACAGGCATCACCAGAAGACCAGAGAAATAAAAAGAGAGTGAACATTATAACATGAAGTAAAACTTGAGAACAAAGCATAGATGTGAGATATTGCATCAAGTAAACAAAGAAAAAGAGAAAAAAAATTTGAAATGCCCGAAAATTAATGAAAAAAAAAAAAAAACGTTGAAGAGCTTTCAGTGTAGCTACCAACCTTGCACAGTTGCATGCCTTCAAAAATTCCTAAATGTTCGTTTTTGCATTTATGACCACTTGTTTGTAACCTCATGAACTACTGATACATAAGAAGAGCATCTACAAATGAATGCTTGGAGAATGGGTGGCTAACACCTTTGGAGGCGTTAATGAAGGGCCAGTGGGCTTGGTGGAGTCTTCGAGGCAAAATGAGGCATAATGGCTAAAAGAAATATATATATATATATATATATATGATAGTGCCAAGTGCAAAAAACCTCAGATTATGAGAGTTTCTAACGCCCCTGTCCTTGATAATCATGTGAAAACTAGTGACAATTTCCTAATTTATGCAATTAATATGATAATTAAGGTACTGCGTTAGCTGACTACTTTGTGCCAATTTCCTGTATTACGTGATTACTATGACAACTAATTATTTGTAAGGCTTATTGGTTTTGATTATATTTTACAATTTAATGACTCTGAGATCTCAAAGGTGTGGCCAAGAAGATGAAGTACTCTGGATAAAATACTAAGGTGAAAATGATCTATCCCTAAGGGAAAACATTTAAAGGAGACGAGCAACAGAGAGGGGTCCAAGGAGGTCCCCATTCCAACTTAGAAGAGTATGGCCGAATCAACCACGACGATAATGTCCATAATAATGATGATTGCATCCACATGTAAGGTGAGTATGTCATCAAAGACTTCAGCAATTTTCAAGGATTACATTTGAATTTAGCAAGAACTTCGCAAGATCTATGAACCAGGCTAAAAGAATTTGTTTTGAGCCATAGATGACTTTGTTAACATACTTAAATACCCCCTGAGAAATACAATCTAATTGTTGCTCGATATAAATGATTTTAATGATTCATCAAACAAAACAAAAATATCACCCACATCCATTTACAAGAGGGGCTGGACCTAAATGGTAATAATAGATAGTGAAAGACATTATATTAAGACTGGTTAACAATATGGAGGATGTGAAGATAGTCAATCCAATAAACTTGAGTGAAATATTTTACAACTAAATGAGTGTTATATGGACCAGCATGATCATCAAGATGAAATTTGATAGAAAAAAATCCAACAATATGAAATAAAATAAATCCTAGGATAAAAGAAACAAGATTCTCTGCATGTTAACTCCGTAGGGCAAGCATTTCAATATTAATTGTATATTTCAAGTGAGGATTTTATAAGACTTTTGGTATGTCCAAAGTAGAGAATCAAGAGATAAAGGCAAGCCAATATGCCAAAAACTAACATACAGATGTTCAAATGTCATATAAGATTGAATAGAGCAATGGATTAAATAAGATCAAAAGTTAATTAGTAAGTGCATACTTCAGTTGAATCAAACAAAGTCACTAGATGCCTGTTACAACAGGTGGAGAATAAGGGACAGAAGCTATAGGATGAAGAGGAATAAAGAAAGGGGATGTTGATAAGGATATACAAGTATTAATAATTAAATGAGCCATTTGAGTTTGGTTAATGTCATTCTGGGTCAAAGTAGTCAATGAGTGGTAAATAAGCAGTTAAGGTGTCACAGTGTGTCATTTTAAGTTTATATATACTATCAATGGAGTATTAGGCATCAATCAAATGAATGAATGAAGCCATCTTTCCTTGCGGTTCTATTGTTCTCTCTTCATACATAGAATGGGGAAAGAGATGAAATCACCCAAGACCGTAAATGAAATATGACCAATAAGGTAACATGCAATTAAATCTGCACATCCTCAAAAAGAAGAGAAATATTCATATCGAATACCAAATAATGGGCAGCATAAAGCAAATGACTAAGCTTATATAATTAGCTTAAAATAAGACAGCCTCTTAACACTGGCAGTCTTCTCCCAAATAGTGCAGGAACACGGTACTAAATAATCAATGCAAGTTCATACAATTAGCTTGTCATCAAAAAACATAATGGGCAGAGCAGACAGAACAAAAGTCCATTATCTTACCTGCACGATCAGTAGAAAAATAACGAGACTAAATCGGATCACTTTAACTAAACTACAATAGTTGGGAAAATCGCAAATCGCAGGAACAACTGAATACAATAAGCATTTGCAAGCATTTACGAAAAAAGTCATCCAAAAAAAAGAATTTTGTGATAAATTCAAACATTTCAAGACAAATGCGTTTCAAATTATCAACCAATCGAACCCAAAATTTAGTTAATGAAGCAGCAATTGTATCAGGCATAACACAAAGAATCACGAGAAAGCCAGAATTATGAAGCCACGCCTCTCCATTCAAAATAAATCAGGAAAAACAATATTTATTGCTTCTGTCTTTCTCCATTTCGAATAGTATCATTGGGCGAAACATAAGGGTTAGAAACGATGGAAGTAAATTTGCTTCCGCCCGACCAATCAATGGGCGGCGCATAAGTTTGAAAAGAATCAAAACCGTTATATAATTGGCCTCCTTGAGGATTACTTACCGGCACCACTCCATGAGCATGGTGATGCGGTATGCTGTAAACCTGCATAGGGATCAGCGTCGGCACGGCATATGGCATCACCTGCTGTTCGTGAAGGCTCTGCGGAGGCACTGGTGTCGAAGCAAAGAGATGATCGGAGGGAGAAGGAACTTCATTGGAGAGCCCCTGCATTCTCTTCAAGTATAGCCTGTACTTCTGTAGGTGGCTAGCGACGTTCTCCCTTGTCAGGCCATCCACGTTCATCAGCTGCATGATAGTTTTGGGCACGGCGTTCTTGATGCCGAGGTGATCGACAACGTCAACGAATCTCTTGTGGAGCTGTGGCGTCCACACCAGCCGCGGCCGCTTCAGCATTCGGCCAGAGTTGTCCTCAGCGGAGTTCTCCGCAGGTAGGGAGGTCGAATCGCCGTCTATTTCTTCCATCGTTTCCACGGCGGAAGATCCCGCGTCGTTGCCAGGGCATCGGGTTGACTTCTGTGAGGAACAGGAATCCTTGGGATCGGCGGCCGCCAAGGGTTTGAGATGGGAAACTACTGACGATGACTTAGAGAGATTCTGGTGGCGGCGGAGATTGGATGCAGTGTGCTGGGTGGCGCGGTGGATGTCAAGCATAGTTTTGAGGTCCGGCGGCGGGATGCTGAATGCGGAGGCCAGCTCCGGCGAGACGAGTGGCTGGGACAGGGGAACAAGATCGTCGCCGCTCGGCAACCCTTCCACCCACTCCAGGACTCGAACATCTTCTCCATGCATCTTTCTCCCGCCTGCAACACCGCTGTCGCCATCGTAATCGGGAGGCAAATGTTCCAATTCTCTTTCGCCGGAATCCTCGTCCATCGCTGGAAGATCTAGATCAATCAAATCAACGCGAGCGACCAGATTTTCTTCTAAAGACCAAATTCCACCGCAATTCAATCGGATCCGACGAGTTTTATGGCTCCGACCGCAGAACAGATAAGTGGTATGAATGAAAACAGGGTAAGAAGGTAGGGATGAAGGCGAGAAGATATTTAGTGCACATAAAGTAGAAAGAAAAAACTAAGATCTGAGGCTCCAATCATCACCGTCCAAATTGCCACGTGGATGCCTTAGCTCGATAATTTTGATTCGCTTTATCTTTTTCGATTTCTTTTCTATTTATTTAAAGAGGGTATTTTCACCACAAGTGGCCCGCGACTCTTACTCGGACGGTCAGATGACTATCACTACCGCCCATCGGATGGCGGGTAGCGCTAAACGGATCGTAAATATTGAAAAAGAATTCCCATTTGCAGTCCGAAAAAAGAAAAATAATTCCCATATATACGCTTCCTATTGGACGGAAGATGTTCGCTGTTCGAGGAAGAAAGCTGATGAGCAGCTGACTGTGGCTGTAATAAATTTGGCGGCAGACAGAATCTTATAGACATCGGCACGAATCACGAGGGAATATGAGAGCAAGAGATGAACAGTGAGGTTTTTTAGATTCGACTCGGGGCCACGTTATCGTTGAGGATTGAAGTTTTTTTTTTTTTTTAAAGAATTTGAGAGCTTAGCTCAATTATATTCTAAAAGAAGAGAATAGTATAAGATTATAAAGTTAATTAAACCTATAAGAAAAATAACAGAACAGACAGAAAAGCAAAAGCACATTACAACTCTTCCCAAAAAAATTGATGCAGGACCAATTGGCTTACATACTAGATAATGCATTGCACCAACAGCACCCAACAGCACCCAAAACAAAACTTACAGCAAGTGAGTAATATTTTACTCTGGACTCAGACATCGATCAAAGCCAAGATAGCTCCAACCCGAAAAAAAGCAGCCAAGGCAACGCTGCAGCACCCTCACAGCCATCCAGTTGGCGAAGAAAGAACTCCATCCAAGGTTCTTGTGTGAAAGGCGAGCCAAAATAACCAAAAACCGATTGGTAATATATAAGTCATCATCGTCCAGTATCCCGATACGAACAACCACGAGAACCACTTTGGCAAATCAGGAGTGAATCCTGTTCCTCCAACCCAAAAAAATATTCAGAACACTTGCAGGCCAAGAGTCCTTGACTTCCCATCTAGCAGCTTTAAAAGCAATTCGATCCATAATTTGATCGATTAAGACAGTAAGAGAAGAGGTTGAGTAAGAGATGAGTCTTTTATTTCTTTTTCGCCAAATGCAGTAGACTAAAACAGCAACTGATAAATAGTGAAGCCTTTTAATAATTTTGTGCATATTGGGTTCCAAACTATTCAAAACTTGTTGTAATGTAGATTGCATTAAAAAAAATTGTCATTAGGAAGAATACTTCTGATCAAATGCATCGAGAAAGGGCACTCAAAGAAGAGGTGAGAGTGAGATTCAGATTCTCTAAGACAAAAATAGCAAGAAGTTTGTATACTTATCCCTCTTTTAACAAGTAAATCAGATGTCTTTAAACCCCCTAAATAAGCCAACCAGCAATAGATAGAATAATTAACAGCACAACCTTGATACCAGATACCTTTATACCAATTTCTGAGGCATATTTTCAAAGAGAGCCCCTTTAAAGTCTCTAGTTGTAGGGGTACGCTTTAAATCCCATGCAATCCAATCCTCTCCTCCTGCGATAGTAATAGAATCAATAGTAGCAAATAGCAATGGGAATTCATTAGCTGTGTAGGCATTCTCCATCGGCCCTCAGTAATAAAGAGCTAAGCTTAGTATCATTATAAATAGACGAAGTTTGGTCATTGGAATCCAAAGATTCAATCATTGTTTTATTAACACACCAAGGATCATATAGAGAGAAAAAGTATTACCATCCCAATGTGGTAGGATATTTTGTCACGAAAATGGTTAGCATATAGTTTCAATTCCTTCCACATAGGGAGATTTTGCGAATGGAATTACTCCAAATGGATCCATATTTACGATTACACCAAATTGCAAAAGAGAATCACCTTAAGAGTCTTCCACATGGTTTTGATCTTACATAAAGAATTAAGGGAGAAAGCCGAGAGGATTCCAATTCCCCCTTTTTCCTTGGGACGAGAGGTTTTGTCCCAAGATATAGTAGTTAGTTTATTAGAATCCCCATTATGATAGAAAAAGCGTGAAGTGAGAGAGTAAATGCTCTTTAAAACACCCTTGGAATCATCATAGATCTAAGATGAAATCAAGTTGATACAGGATCTAAGTAATTGCAACCTTCCTCCAAGAGACAAAATTTGCATTTCCAACCAATAAGTCAACTTTGAAGTTTATCAAATAAGCTAGAGAAGTTTATTAGTTTAGGAGATCTCAAGGTTAGGGGAAGACCCAAATATTTGATTGGAAAGTACTGCGAGATATATTAAGAATCTCATAGACTTTCCACTTCCCACAGAGCCTTTTGAAAAACAAATGAGAGATTTATCATGATTAACCACAAGTCCAGTATATTTTTTTAAGCTTTCAAGACAAAATTTGAGATCCCACAGAGAGGCTATGACAATCATCAAAAGCAAGTGAGAAATTTTACATGTCAGTGGTCTATATCTAAATAAATTGACCTCTCTGTCTATTAAGCAAGAGAATGTGTCAATGGCTAAAGTAAAAAAGAAAGGTGATAAGGGGAAGCCTTGTCTAAGTCCATGTTTTGAGGAAAAGTAGCCTTTAATTTCCCCATTTAGAGTAACTGAGAAAGGGACATCTATAATACATGCCTTCACCCAATTAATGAATCTAGGGAAATCCAAATGAGTGAAAGCCTACGAAGAGCCTCGGTTAATAGAATCAAATGTCATCCTGAGGTCTAGTTTAGCAAGAAAATCACCGTGAGAATGATTGTGAAACAACTCATTACATATTTCATAAGCCATAGTTATATTGAAATATCCCTTCCTTTAATAAATGCAGTTGTCTTAATTAAAAGGAAGGACCTTCTTAAGTCTAGCAAGAACCTTAGCAATTACTTTATAAAGTGTTGCAAAGTGATATAGGTCTATAGACAATAAATTGAGTGCTTAACTTTAGGAATTAAGGTAATCAGAGAGTGTTTCAGCCGATTCAGAATCTTCTGAGTTTTAAAAAAGTGGTGTGCTGCATTTAAAAAAGTTCTTCCTGTAACATCCCATGAAGTAGAGAAAAATTTGGAATTGAAACCATCAGATCCTGGAGTTTTGTTCTCACTGATACTATTTAATGCTGTTTGAATTTCCTGGTCACTAATATCAGCTTCCAAGCTCATTGCAAGATCAGTCGAGAGAGAATTCCCGATGGGGAAATCCTAAAGAATGAGGAGTTGCTTGAAGAGTCTTTGAATAGTACACGCAAATTTCCTGACAATTGAATCTCATTTAAAATTCCTTTATCATGAGCTCCCTAATGCAGTTGGAACTTCTCCTTTCTTTGATTGAGAAATAAAGAAACTTGAGATCGTCATCAGAGGAAGTTAACCAATGAGCCTTTGCTCGTTGCTTAACCTAAGCATTTTCCATTTGTAGTAGATTAAGGTAAGAGTCTTTAGTTTCCACCATAAGATGGGTATCATTAGGGTTCCTTTCTAGCTTTTCAAGTATGTTATTTTGATTCCTTTTAGCTTCATCAATTTGGATTTACAGGTGAGAGTAACTTCTCATAGATTCTTTGAGCGCTCTTTTAACATTGGATAGTTTATTAGCAAGAACAAATGATGTAGAACATCGAGACCAAAATTAGAGCCCAAGGTCCATTTACAAGATCTCAAGCTAAAGCCCAAGAAAATTTGTCCATTTACAAGATCTCAAGCGAAAATTCAAGAAATAAGTGGCTTAGCCCATTTAGGCCCATTTATGATTTCATCTTTTCTCATTTATTTATGTAATTTTTAATTTTCTTCTAGAAACTCCATGTTTGAAATTTTGCATTTAAAATTCAAAGCATGACATGTGAGGTGGTTGAATCCACATAAAATAATGTGATGTGTGGTTGGCATAAAATAATGAGGCAATTTAATGCTTCACATTAATGTGGCCACCTTTTCCTCCATGTTTTGAATTCTTTTCTTTTGAAATATGCTTGTAATGGCTATAAATAGCCCTCTTACTTGAATGAAAGGGAACTTTGGCAATTCAAAATTTTGAGTTATTCTTGTGGTTTGAGAGCTTGGTGGCCAAACCTTGGCAATCCTTGGTGGGGCTAGTTATCCAACATATCTTCTTCCTTCTCTCAATACCCACTATCTCAATCTCATCAAAAGAAAGAAGCCCACCTCCATCAAATTTGGTATCAGCAAACGGAAGGAAGATTTGGATAAAGTTAGCAACAAAGGGAGCATCTCAAGTAATGGACTTGTCTTCAAACTTGTGAGTTTTTCTTGAACTTGTGAGGTTAATTGATTTTCTTTTATATGATAGTTTAAATACATATTAGTAGCTTGGAAGGATATATATTGCTTGGTGTTTATGGTAAAATTTAGTAGTCAGCTCCATTATATATTTTAGCCATTTCCCAATGTGAACTTGTGCCTCCCCTTCCAAAAAAAAAAAAAAGAAAAAAATTAAGAGAGCACCTTAGTGAGGTAATTCTTCACCAAAAAAAATATAACATTAGTGCAAATCAAAATCTAATTACTTACTTTATTATCTTTATTATTGTTTATGGTTAATTTTAGAAGTTTTTTTATTAACTTATGATAACTTCTTTCTTAAAAAAAAAAAAGAGGCTTGATAAATTTGAGCATTTTTCATTGCATAAATGCATAATAATATAAATGTGTTAAACTTGGTAATTTTGGAAGCTAAATAGAACTTTGTCAAAAGACCTAAAGCTAAGGAGAGCTTGGGATTTAAGTGGTCTTGTACCCCCCTCACTCACGGAAGTTCTCTTAGCCTAAAATTTCTCTGATTGCACAATTATATTATACTTTTTTCATTTTTCATTAGCCTTTTCATATATCTTTTTTTTTCATTTTTAAAAAAAGAAATCTCATGGCACCAAAATCTATCTCTCAAGATCAAGTTGAAAATTTGACTAGATTAGTTGATGCTTTAGATCTTAGGATCCAAGATAATGAATTAAAAACTCAACAAATATTAGAAGAAAGTAAGAATCAAATGCAAGAACTTAAAAGAACAAATGCAAACTCTTATTAGCATCTACAAAATAATAGAGTACCAACTCCTCCTCCAATACCGTGCAGGATAGATGAAGAAGATTCATATCAAACCATAGAAAATCAACCACTTAGAAGACAATCAATAACTAGAAATGGTGGAAGGGAGAAAATTATTTTAAGACTATAGAAGACTCTAATGATCCATCTCAAGAGTTAAAGTAGAAGCCCCAACTTGATGGTGTACATGACCCAAATAAATTTCTTGATTGGTTAATTCAAATGGATGACTTCTTTGATTGGTATAAAATGGATGATTATCAAGGGTTACTTTTGCTAAAATGAAATTGATAGGGCATGCTAAAATTTATTGGACAAATAATTTAGCTAAAGAACAAAGATTAGGAAGGATAAACCTCACTTGGATAGAAATTAAAGAAATGTTAAGAGCACAGTATTGTCCCAGGCATCATGATAAAAAACTACATAATCAATTATTAACTTTGAGATAAGGTAATTATCTTATAATACTTAAATACTTTTGAAGATCTAGTTTCTAGAAGTTATGATAATGATTGGCAATTAGCCAATAAATTTGTTATTGGACTTAGGACTGACATTAGAAATGAAGTTGAATTATTTGACCCATAATCTTTAGAGGAAGCATTTCATTATGCATTATTGGTTGAACAACAAAAGAAATCTCTCTCTAAAACTAAAAGTCAAGTACCTTCCATTTCTTCTCATAGATCTATTGTTAGACCCTCCATCCAAATGGCCCAACCTTTAAAACTTACAATTGAGGGGAGCTCTAAGAACAAGGAAGTAATATATTTTAAATGTCATAAAAGGGTCATATACAAAATCAATGTAAAGCTCAAATCTTATTTTTTTAAGAAGTTGAAAATCAATGACAATCTAGAAGAAATTTATGATGACACCCCATTATCGATGAAGAATTAGAATTAAATGATGACACTCATGTGTGATGAGATGTCTTAATTATAAAATGAAAGTAAGATTGGAGGAGAAAAGAACATTTTTAGCATGTGTTTTGTGTAATGAAAAAGATGTAGGTTAGTTATAGATGGGGAGTGCTATGAATGTCATTTCAACACACACCTTTCGAGCCAACCTAACTCATCTGAACCATTTCATGTTATTTGGGTAAATCATACATCTCTTCCCATCACCGAGTTTAGTTCTATTAAAATAGGAAGCTATGAGGATCAAATTTGGTGTGATGTTCTCCTATGGACATTGCTCATATTCTCTTAGGACGACCTTGGCTATGATATGAATGTTATTCACTATGGTAGGAAAATACTTATGTTTTTAAACATAATAATAAGACTATTAAACTCTAATAAAGCCGGTAGAAAAAATACCCTCCATAACACCACAAAATAACCGACTTGCAACCTAAGCCTCTATTGAAGAAAAATGCCAAACTTCAATTATCATAGAAAATCCTACTATTATACTATCATTTATTCCTTACTTTAAAACATCTACTCTTCCTCCTTTGACCGATAGAAATAATAGGTTTTGGAGCTTTCTAAAATGAATTTTTTGATCCATTTCTTCTTCACATATTACATATAAAAAAGTCATACTAGAATCTAATGAGTCTCATACGATGTGGTCTCTTCTCTTCTTTTCGATTTTAATGATATTGATGAGCTTCCGATGAGCTACCTCCTCTTGAGACATTCAACATGCTATTGAGTTCTTACCGGGTTCTCAACTTCCTAATCTTCCACATTATAGGATGAACCTAGCATATTGAGATTAAGAGACAAGTTGAGGAATTATTAAGAAAGGGTTTTATTCAAGAGAGTCTTATGTAATTCCATTATTAACTCCAAAAAAAGATGGAACATGGCGAATGTGTGTTGATGATTAGCAATAAATAAAATTACTATCAAATATAGGTTTCTATTCCCGATTAGATGATATGTTAGATTTAATCTCGTGAGCAAATTTTTTTCAAAGATTGATCTAAAAGTGGATATCATCAAATTTGGATTAGATCGAGATGAGTGGAAGATGGCTTTTAAGACCACGATGGACTTTATGAATGGTCATGCCCTTTGGACTTTCAAATGCTCCTAGCACATTTATGAGATTAATGAATCTTGTTAAACCCTATATAGGTAAATTTTTGGTGGTGTATTTTTGATATTGATTTTTAGTCCAAGTGATAAATGAACATCTACAACATATTTGAAACTTGACAAGAGAAATTATACATTAATTTAAAAAAGTATTTCTTTTGCAAGAGGTAATCTTTTAGGCTTTATTATATCCACTTCTTAAGACCTCCTTCTAAAGTAAAGCAATCTTAGATTGGCCATCTAAAGTTTTTTGAAGTTAGAAGCTTCATGGTTTAGCCACTTTTATCGAGATTTATTAGAATTTTAGTACCATTGTTGCTCGATAACTAATATACTAAAATTAGATAAATTTTGTTGGACTTATAATGCATAAAGGCCTTAGAGCAAATTAAAGTTCTTATCACTTTAGGCTTCACGATTTTTCTAAAGCCTTTGAAGTTACATGTGATGCTTGAGAATTGGGATAGGTGGAATTTTGAGTCAAGAGAATCATCCTATAGCATTCTTTAGTGAAAAGTTAAATGAAGCCAAAACAATGATATTCCACTTATGATAGAAAGTTTATGTATAATTCAATCCTTAAGGCATTGGCGACATTATCTCTTACATAGAGAATTTATACTTAATTCTGATCATCATGTCTTAAAATTCATTAATACTCAATGAAAATTAAGTCATAGGCATGCAAAATGGGTTGAATTTTTACAAGACAACTCTTTTGTTCTAAAGCATAAGCACAGGTTGAGAATAAACTGCGATGCTTTATAGGATAAACCTAATGATTTCCTCTTTAGAATTGAGAATCCCCAGTTTGATAGAATTAAAGATGATTATATTGTGTGACGACTTTCACTTAATTTATCTTGAACATCTAGATAAACCAATAACTTTACAAGGGATATTCTTGATAACAAATGGATATTTATATAAAGGAAAACAATTATGCATTCCTCGATCTTCTCTTAGAGAATTTCTTATCATTGAGCTACATGTTGGGGTGTCATTTTGGAAAGGATAAGACCATATGTTTATTAGAAAATAGATTTTATTGGCCTTCATTAAAATGAGATGTTCAAAATTAGTGGATCAATGTTTAATAAGCAACTATCAAACAAAGGTCCGGACAATACACTTTCTTCCTTTGGCCTTGGGAAGACCTATCAATGGATTTTATTTTAGGATTACCTAGGACAGCTAGAGGACATGATAGTATTTTTGTTGTAGTGGATAGATTCTCAAAAATGGCTCATTTCTTACCTTGTTCAAAAACCAATGATGCTTCTTATAGCTAAATTATTTTTTAAGGAAATAGTCGACTCCATGGTCTCCCTTTAACCATTATTTCGATAGGGATGTTAAGTTTGTTTCATTTTTGGAAAACATTATGGAAATTATTAGGAACCAAATTAAAATTGTCTTACCTTTCACCCTGGCGATGAACAAAGGTAGTTAATCGTACTTAGAAAATTTTCTTAGATGCTTAGTAGGTAAATTTGGGATTTACATTTTACCTCGAATTTGCCTATAATAGTACTACAGAACTACAAAAAAATCACCATTTGAGATAGTCATGGTCAAAACCCATGACGATTGAAACCTACCATCTCATGTATTTTCTGATGCATTCTCATTTGTTAAAGATTTTCAAAGCCTCCATGAAGATATAAGAAAGCAAATTATATAAGTAATGAAAATAAATCATGTCGTTCAACAAAAGAATATAAAGAAGGTGATTATGTATTGATTAGCATTCGCGTTATCAAACCACTAGATATAAGAAATTACATGCAATTGTGGTCCATTTAAATTCTCAAGAAAATTGGAACTAATGCTTATCACCTTGATTTTACTGTGATATGCTCATTCATCCAGTTATTAATATTGAAGATATTCTATCATATGAAGGAATTAGAAACCTCCACTTGGTCTAACTCTTTAGCAGGAGATATAACACCGACTTGCGAAGCCCTCTTCCTTGAAGTTGACTATATTATTATCGAGGAAGCACCCATTAATCCGACTTAAACATCTTCTAGTTCATTGGAAGAATAAGCCAGGTGAAGACACATGGTTGACTGTGATTTGGAAGTTAGCCCCTACAATTAGTAGAAGATTTCTTAAATTTCAACTCTATGGAGTTCAATTGAGCCAAGGGAGTGTAGAACATCAAGAGGAACCAAAATTGAGCCCAAGGTCCATTTACAAGATCTTAAAAAAGAAAATTTAGCTAAGGTCCATTTACAAGATCTCAGCTAAAAAAGAAAATTCAAGAAAGGAGAGCCCATTAGCTGTTAAGGCCCATTTCATGATTTCATCTTTTTTTTATTTATGTAATTTTAATTTTCTTCTAGAAACTTCATGTTTGAAATTTTGCATTTAAAAATTCAAAGCATGACATGTGAGGTGGTTGAATCCACATAAAAAAAATATATGACATGTGGGTGGTTGACATAAAATAATGAGGCAATTTAATGCTTCACATTAATGTGGCCACCCACTTTTTCCTCCATATTTTGAATTCTTTTCTTTTGAAATATGCTTGTAATGGCTATAAATAGCCCCTTTTACTTGAATGAAGGGAGATCTTTTGAGTTATTCTTGTGGTTTGAGAGCTTGGTGGCCAAACCTTGGCAATCCTTGGTGGGAGCTTGGTTATCCAACATATCTTCTTCCTTCCCCAATACCCACGTTATCTCAATCTCATCAAAGAAAGAAGCCCACCTCCATCAAAGAGATGATCCCACACATAATTCTTCCAAGCAACTTTAGTGACCTCAAGAAATCGTGAAAGAGACCAATGATTTCTAAACATAAACCGGAAACAACTCATATGATTTAAGAAGATAATGAGGGGAATGATCCGAAGAGAGAGGGGGTGGAATTTTGTAATAAGAAGTAGGATATTTTTCCAACCAACCAACATTACATAAAGCCTTGTCTAATTTGGAGAAAATGGAGTTATTAACTGATTAGAATAGTGTAAAATAAACCCATATAAGGAAGGTCCTAATTCTGACTACGTAAAAGATTGTGTTAGAATGAGAGATTACCTCCCATCTTTTCCTTACTTGAAAGAGCAGTTAAAATCACCCATGGAACGGTTCAAATGCGAACCTTAGTGAATCCTAGAGAGAATTTTGAGATTGAGAATCATTTTCAGCATATATGCAGGTTAAAAAAAAAGATGGGTTGCCATTAAAAGCAACCATGGATGAGGGATTAGAAACTAACGAGACTTAAAGTCAATTTGCTCGAGCATCATTTAATCCAGTCGGCCATGTAATCAACAATTGAGAAGGGAGCATCAAATTTACATAAAGAAAGGGATTAAGAGAAGCTTGAGTTGATCTTAGTTTCCAAAAGGCAGAACAGATCCAATATAAATTCCTTAATAAGTCTCAAACAATCCAGTTTATGGCCCTCAGTTGCAAGGCCCCTAACATTCCAGCTACTTAATTTCGGAAGGGTCATTGAGAAGAAGAAGATGAGGATTTTTTACCCTTTTTATGTTTACCTTTCTGATTGGAATATGTCGTAATAGAGCTTACTTTCAAGTCTTCTTCATGGTTTGGCTTGGTGAGTTAGGAATTTTTCCCTAATCATTAGATTGTTATCTTGGGAAGTAGAAGATGTTATACACTACGGGGGTCATAGAAAAGACTGACCTTCCACAATGTTTGTGTCCTCATAGATAGGTATATCTTCGCCTTTACGTTGGGGAGAAAAGTGGGAGGTTGATTAAGATCTGTAGATAGAACACTTTGTGGGATCACAGCTTCAACCTCAGTCTCCCTAGGTACAATTTCATCCTCTTGAATCTCACCTTCGAGAAGTTATTTACAAGGGCAGTGATGCTCTATCCCTATTTGGGACTCTCGATTGGAGTTTTGTTGTTGAGGCAAGGCTTTACCAGAACGGTATTATCATTGTGTGTGAATGTTTTGCACTTGGAACACGCAATGTTTCCAATGCATTTTGATCAATTTTCTTCCCATTCATGTTAATAGAGTTAGGTAGAACAGGATGTAGTGATCGAGAAGCGAAGGCAATACGTGCTTTGGAAGCCGTAAGGTTATCTACTACTAAAAGGACTCCAATCATGCTTCCAATTTTCGAAAAACCTTTTTCGTTCCAACAATATAATAGAAAATTTGGTAGCTTGATCCATAGAGGAATCTCAATCACCTGATCCTTAGAAGGCCGAAAGTCCCAAGTCCATTTTTGAAAGATGAATGGTCGACCATTGAGAAAATAAGGTCATTCCAAAAGACGCATGTCTTTCATACATGAAAACTTAAATAAGAAGAAGTCACCTTCGAGCAATTCAATTGTCCCCAGAATCGCCATTTCTTTCTAACTTAGCATAATAGAACCGTAGTAAGGCGTTTCCTATGGCATGACCAACTAGAGACAAATTTCACTCAGTGACCTTCCATCGATCTTCCTCAAATAATACGAGAAACCGTGGAATAAAGGATAAGGAAATCCTTACTTTTTTCATTTTGAGCAACAACTCCTTCAGGTTACATTGATACGGGATTACAAGGAAGGCCTTGAAATTAGAAGAAAGAGGTGGGAAAAATTACTTAGGGTACCCATGTGGATGCTGGAAAAGCACTGAGAGCAATTTGATGGAGTCGGGAATGAAAAGAAGAGGTTGGATGTTAAGGAAGTAGGGTGAGAAGGAGGGAGGCACCGGCAAGGAGCTCAAAATCGGGAGGAGCCCTAGCCACATTCAAGAGTTGTCTCTCTCTCTCTCTCTCTCTCTCTCTTCAGCCTTTATCTCTTAAGCTTTTTGAGGATTGAAGTTCACCTTTATGTTTTTTTTTTTTGGAAAGGTATTGAGGGCATTTGCCCAATTCATTTCAAAATATAAATGATTACAAATGTAAGAAAAAATGTCTAAAAGATTACAAAATAATCTAAAGGACAAGCTACAGAAGAGAATGACCGCCTTTCCAAAAGAGATCTAAAGCAGAACAAAGAAGAGTTGTATTCAAAAGAAAAAATTGGACTCGGACTCAAAACCAAAGAGCAAAAAGCAGTGATTATAAACCAAATTGAAAAGGATACAGAGAACTGCGGTTTCCCTACCTTCCAAGGGAAAATCATGATTTCATATATAAAAAACCTGGTTGTCAAGGCCATCCAATAGGGCTACTCGATAATAAAGGCTCTCATCATCATCCGGAAAACCAACAAATTCTCGAAAAAAATCAAATCTGAGGGGGATGGGGGGGGGGGGTAACAATTTTAAACCTCATCCAACTTGAATGAGACTTTTAACGGGAGGCCAAGTGTCTTTAAATTTTCACCTCGACTTTAAACCCAACTTTGATATGATACAAGAGAGAATGAATATTGGCGAGGAAGAGGCATAGATCCTTTATTCCTTTCTTTCCAAATAATGTAAACCGACACAGCAATAATAAGAAGGTGAAGTTTCTTAATGATTTTGTGTGCAAAGGCATCCACGTTTCCCAAAATGTGTTGTAGAGTAGAGTTTAGAAGGAAGAACTGCCCGTTAGGGAGAAGGAGCTTGATTAAGTGCATCGAGAAGGAGCATTCAAAAAATAAATGATTATGGGATTCATAAGAGTTATTACAGAAATAGCAAAGCATAGTAGACCCAATTCCCCTCCTTGCTAACACATCTGAGGTCTTAAGACAGCCCAAATAAGTCATCCAACAATACAAAGCATAGTTTAAAGCATTTCCTTTGAACCATATATCTTTGTGCCATCTAACAAGAGGGGTATTATCAAACAGAGCCATTTTGAAATCCTTATTTGAAGGATTTTTTTTTCCATCCCAAGATATCCAATCAACCTGTATACTAGAGATTTTTTCAAACAATAAAGTGAATTCAGGATATAAACTCCAAGGAATATTCCACTTCCCCCCCATAATAAGAGAATTTACCTTAGCTTCAAAGGATAACCCCAGGTTATCAGATTCTCGATCCCCATTGCTTGAGTGTTGTTTTCAAGGATCCATAAATAGAGGCGACAACCATCTCCTATATTAAATTTAAACTTCTCCCTGAACCTTTGACTGATTGCTCTCAGCTCTTTCCAAAAGGAGGAGACTCTATAATTAGAAAGCTCCCAAATTGAACTGTATTTTTGTTCACTCCATAGAGCTATGAGTGAATCCTTCTTAAGAATCTTCCACAGCATCTTAAGCTTGCTAAAGGAATTCAGGGCAACAGCCGAAAAGAGACTAGCACCTCCCTTCTCCCTGGGAAGCGATGATCTAGGCCAGATATAGTATGTAACTTCTTAAATCCTCCATTATGATAGAAGAAGTTTGAAGTGAAGGAGTCTATTTTCCTTAAGATTATTTTTGGAATAGTAATGGATCTAAACCAATAAGAAAGTAGATTATTCACAAAGGATCTGATTAATTGAAATCTCTCACCTAAGGAAAGAAACTTACACTTCCATCCTTCCAACCACCTATGAAGTTTATCAAAAAGTATATTGAAATGCACCACTTTGATGTTTCCCGCAACCAGAGGAGAGACCAAGATAGGTGAGAGGGAGAGTCTATCTTGATATTAGGGAACAGATCAAATTCCCTCACCCTCACAGATTCATTAGAGAAGCAGATGACAAATTTGTCAACATTGATACCCAATCCCATATAGGATTTTAAAGTCTCTAGACACCCTGCCAAAGAAGTCATAGAAGAACTATTTGCAACAGTTAGAAGATCGCAAAAGTAAATGAGACACTTTATAGATAGCAGCAAATGGATTATAACGCTTGAGATTGATGACTTCTATCAAAAGACAAGAGAAAGTGTCAATTCCTATTGTGAAAAGAAAGAGGGAGAGAGGGCACCCGATGAAGCGTAAACCAACCCTTAATTTCACCGTTAAGAACCACAGATAAGGGTACATCCATAATACAAGCCTCCACCCACTTCGCAAACTGCATTGGAAAACCTTTTGCAAGCATCCTATGAATTAAAGACTTTCGATTAATGGAATCAAAAGCTTTCCTGAGATCAAACTTAGCAAGAAACATACTTTTTTGTTTAATTGATGAAAACTCCTTAAAAATTTTGTTAGTCATGGTCAAACAATCAGCTATGTCCCTTCCCTTAATGAAAGCTGATTTGTGCTTGATTGATTAGTGATGGAAGAGTCTTCTTTAATCTATTTGCCAATACCTTTGCAAGAACCTTGTAGAATAGATTGCAAAGAGAGATTGGCCGATAGTCAGATATGTGACTTGAATGTTTAACTTTAGGTATTAGAGAGATAAGAGTATGCTTGAAGCATCTTAGCAGTTTAGAGGAATTGAAGAAATGGTGAGCTGTCCTCAAGAATTGCTTCCCAGTCATCTCCCAAGTGGATAAGAAGAATTTTGTATTAAAGTCGTCAGGACCGGGAGCCTTATTGTCACTTATGCTTCTCAATGCAGTATGGATTTCTAAATCACTTATATCAGCCATCAAGTCTCCTACCTGCCATAAGGGTATAGATTCTCCCAGGGGGAGATCCAAAGGATGCCATGAATCAGAATAGTTGCAGTTGAAGAGAGAAGAATAGCACTTACAAATCTCAAAAGCCATGGATCTTGATTAGAAACCAAGATGAATGAAGTTCCACAATTCTTCCTTTCTTTTATAGAGCATGTAAATTTCAAATCATCCTCTAAGTGCGTTAACCTGTGCCTTAGCGCTTGACCCACATATTTTCCTTGTGAACTAATTGAGTATTTAAGGTTTAACTCTTTAACTTCACGAATATGATTGATTGTCGGGGTTCGGATCAATTTTGAGAAATGCCTCATATTGCATTCTTTTGGCTTCTTGAGTTTGAAGAGGGTAAGGATCCCATCTTCTATCCTTAAAAACTCTTTTTACATTAGCCAACTTCTTAGACAGCACAAAGAGAGGGTCTCTAGATACAAAACCACACCATGCTTCCTTGGTAATTTGAGAAAAATCAGGAGATAGAATCAATGATTCCTAAACATGAATATATGGCGATGGAGGGGTATGTTGAGCAAAAGTAATAATGTGGTGAGGGACGGAGAGGAGGAAACTTTGTAGAAGGAGTTTGGAAAAGATCAAGCAGGGGATTACAGAACCTCGACTTGGAAAGATTGGATTAGCCATTCTTTGATTGACCAAGTAAAGAAAAGCCCCACACTAGGAAGATCCAACAACTCACAATCATTTGACTCTTAAATTCAAGAGAATGATTTAGGGATAAAGAATTTCCACCAGATTTCTCAATACTAGATAGGCAGCAGTTAAAATCACCCATAACAATCTATGATTCAAAAATACCAGTGGCTAGGGATCTCAAGGAGTTTCAAAGAACTAAGCAAGATTGAGCATCATTCTCAGCATACACACAAGTCAGCTGAAAGGAAGCACCTCCAACCATAGTAACCAACCGATGAATTAGTTGAGAAGTCTTAACAAGAGGTATAAAATCCGACTAGAGCTCCACTTAATCCATATGCGTGCTTTGGATCTAATTGAAATTTGAGCGAGATTCATGAGAATAGAGGTTAAATTTCTTGAGAATGGATTTAAAAGTAACTTCGAACTTAGTTCGAATATCGATATTATATTCCTTAAGCGGAGCGATCCGGATCCTACCATCAGAGAACATTCCAACTACCCAAAATCGGAAAAGTCATTGAGAAGAAGAGGTGGCGGGCTTCTTGCCCTTTTTCTGTTTCCCTTTATTAGTTGAGGGGGTCAAGTTAGAAGATAACTTAGAGTTCTCCCCGTTATTTGAGACATTCCCTGGGGTATTAGGAGCTTTGCCTTTCATCTTCAGTAACTCTAGTTTGTTAGGTGAGTTTGCGGCAGACCTTGTCAAAACTCCTGAGGCCGTATGTTCAACTGGATGATCCATGGTAGGGTCATTCTCTGTTGCTTTCTCATTTACCTGAGAGTTAGCATCGAATTCCATAGAATCATCTAGATGTGAAGAGGGTATAAAGGCGGTCAGGTCGGTATGGCGGGTTGAGGTATGGAATCAGGATTGACTTCCTTCTCCAAACCTAAGATAATTTCTGCAGATGGAGTATGAGCAGAGCACCCATTATGAATAGTTTGATTGAGCCCGCTATTGTTTCCTCTCTAGAGCGGGGATGAGGCCTTAGGAATAGCATCATCGAGGACATTTATTCCCATCGCGAGAAAGATTGACCTTTTACATAGCGTGGTTTTCAATCATAAACTATTGATTGATCAAACTTCATCAGTTTAGATTAATAGAATAGAATCGAAGAGTAGAGGATGTATTCGCAAATCTGAGCAAAAAAAGTATCTGAGCTTTGGATGCGGTTAAGTTATCTCTATGAGGTATACCAATCGGCTGCCACCTTAGAAGCCTTTCTCATTCCAACAACATAAAGGAAAGTTCGGAAGCTTAATCCAGAGAGGGATTTCAGTAATATGCTCTTTAGTTGGCCTAAAGTTCCATTTCCATTGTTGAAAAATAAATGGTTGATCGTTAAGGAAACACGATCCATTATCCCATACGAGATTGTAATCTTCCTTACAGGTAAATTTGAAAAGGAAGAAATCCCCTTCCAAGGTCAGAAGCTCCATATTGCCCTTAAATTTCCATTTTTTGTTTACAGAGCAAAAAGGAACCATAAAATGGTCTCTTAATCAGCAGTTCTAAAGACAAATCCCATTCTTTCTATCCTCCAGATCCTCTTGAGAAATAAACTTGATGATAATGGGTTGAAATATAAGAAAGAGATAAAGATTTACTCTTTTCATTCTCATGAGTTCTTTCACGAAGGGGAGGAATCACTCAATCTCTTACCAAGAAGGGAGGAGAGGTGGAAGAGCTGGGGGGGAAAGGATTTGTTAAAGAAATCATGTGAAACCATGATGGATAAAGAGGTCCGGAGGAGAAGGAAGAAAAAGAAAAAGGAGAAGAAGAAGAGCGAGAAGGATTTGTGGGCGCCTTGAGAGAGCCACAGTGGCCTCATGCCCTCCAAATTCACTACCGTGTGTATGAATTCTCACCTTTATGTTTAGATATTAATTCAATATTATTTATGAATAAACATTCAATATTATAAATTGAGAAATATATATATTATTGCATCCTAGAAAATCAATTCTATTAGAAAAATTTTATGTCTTAACCTCATTTAGAAATTGAGCACACACATAAATATTTGAATAGAAGATAAGAAACTCTAGAATTTTTAAAATCTCTAAAAAAAATCAGCTGCTAAAAATATACTATATATCTATTTTGAGTACAAAGTTTAAGTTTTCCAAAGTTATATGAAATATCGAATGAAAATATCAAAATCATTTGATTATACTGTAGCCTGTACGAAAATAAACAAATTTAATCGGCATCAAATGGTATGCAGATGTAATGAACAACAATAATAGTCAATGATGGCGGCGTGGTTGGCGAAACCATATCAGATGATATATCCGGTCTGTGATGGCCCGGTGGTAATGGTATTGCGTAATAGCCAGCGGCCATGATGGCAGCAGCGATGATAATGTGCGAAAGCATGACCGGATTAATGGCCGCGGCAGTGGGTGTGATATCAACGATAATGTGTGGTGGTGTTAGCGTGGCGAAATCGATAATCGTGGTAGTTAGCATGGCGGTTTGGTGGCGTGATGGTGGCGGTGGTGACGGTGAGATTAGAATAACGTCGGTGGTGGCGATTATGCTTGGAGGTTCTTCAAGCCTCAAAACTCTCTCTTCTCTTTAGTCTATGATGAAGAATAAGGGTTATTTATAGATTAAAGAGTAGCATTTTATAAATACATAATTCAAATTCATTGACTCAAAATGATTCCATCATTAATATTTTAAATATTTAAATGTTCAAATGAAGTGAAATTAGGAGATCTTAGCATTAGATCCAAATCATTAAAATTCTTTATAAACACTCCATATTTAGTAAACGACTGATATCTCAAAATTTTCAATTATATTTTAAGTACTTGATCAGAATTACTTTTGACATCAAGATTTCTACTTCAACTAATAAAATTTTCAATATCATATATATATATATATATATATATATATCACATCCAAAATATTATGCTCGAATTTATTAGTCAATTATTTCCATCACAGCTTGTAATCGAACCATTGGATATTGCATCTGAGCCATTCGTGCTTAATAAAACTCTTTTTAAGATTTTGTTAGGCTATGAAGCCACATTTCGTCCAAGTTGGTGTTAGGTCAATCGTGCATTAGGTTGTAGACAAGATCAACGTGGAACGCAAAGCACATTGCTGCTGCCTGTACTTAGAGTCAACATGCAGGTTAACTTCTGCACCAAAAGAGCCTCAATTATTGGTCGACAGAAGTTTCTTGATTATTTTTTTTTATCTTAGTCTCATAATATTCATCTGTTGTTTAATTTACCTTGGAGTAACTACTGAGTATTGAGTATCATTGATCCATCGTGTCAAATAATGAATATAAAATTTTTGATGCTTTTGAATACAACAACTTCATTATCTAAGATAAAATTACTTTATCATGCCATTATTATTTATTGACCGAGAGGAGCTTCTCGATCAATTTGATCAGCCTTGATGGATATGCTTCTGCTAGGCACTTTATCTGAAGGTTTTGGAATCAGACAACATGATGCAGAAGTAACACTGTCTGATTTAAATTTTGCTTTTGCAAACATTTGCTCAATCTTCAGTGATAGCGAAGATAAATATGCATCCTTCGCCAACAATTGCTCAATCTCAACAAAAGTATCAAATTTAACTTCAATGATTTCTTTTAATAGAAAATGCCAAAAAAAAAAAAAAAAACCGCACAGATTCTCAAAATTTACTTTAAATTTTATTTTTAATAAAACAAAATATAAATGACTGCTTTTTAAAAACTAACACCCAAAATAAGCCACCAAATGAAACTTGAGTGTCTTGAACGTTGCGGCAGGTAAAACACGGATTTATCAAAAGCCAATAGAAAGAAACTAACTTAAGAATTTCACAAGACAATAGCAAACCTATTACTCCGAATCGATAGGAAACAACAATTTTGAACTATACTGAAGGTCCTGACCCAAGTAGTAAAGGTCTCTCCTTCTGCTTCTCTCCTACTGCCGGAGTAGTCGAACTCGGCGGTTGGGGTGGATTATTTGCAGCCCAAGCACGCAGTGGCGGCTCAAAAAATTTTCCAGCCACATCAGGCGGCGGCTGTGGATTTTCCTCTTCGGGAAGAACCACAAGACCCTTCTCCCGGAGCGAAGATGGCTCGTTATAACATGCGGTCCATAGAGAGTCTAACAGCTGCCTCTCCTCCCTGGCAGCACCAAGCTCTTCCGCTTCCATGGAGCTGATTCCATCGATCCGGTCATGGAGGATCTGCTTCAGCTTATTATCTTCCTTCCCGAAAGAGCTAGAACCTTCTGAGGTTGGATCCCGAGCAAGCACCAGAAGAGCACCAAACGCGGCTTCACGGACGCCAGAGTCGTCACTTGAAGCCAGGTGCACCATAAGCCTTGGAAACCCAAGCTCCACCGCAGTGCTGCAGTCCGACGAGTTTTCTTGAAGAAGATACTGAATCAGGTTGAGAGCCTTCCTGTTCAGCAATTATTGTTAAAGGATTCAGAAAAACATCTAGGGTCTGTTTGGCTACAACTACGATTTAATAAACTCAAATTGGGATTTTATGACTCATGTAAATTCAGATTTAATAAATCTTGATAGGATTAAAATTTGAAAACTATATTAACATGATAACCATTAAATCGTTGATAACTTCCTAATAAACCGTTTGAAAATTTTTGTTTCATGATTTAAGATTTAGGAGGAAGAGAAAGGAATCAAATTATATGAATGAAGGGATTTAAGAAATCTTTGATCTAACCTATAATGATACTAAAACAAGTTCCATCAAAACAATAGTATATATGATCCCCAAAATTCTTTTGCCATAATTTAAACTAAAGTTTATTTGAACCCTTCTACCAAAAATAGGACACCAAAACAACCCCTTAGGGGCGATATTTTTAGTACGACAGTTATTTTCTTTTTATAAATACATGACAAAAATGCTGGAATAACACTTACCTCTGAAATCTGGCATCATCTGATCTCAGTGCTTCTCTAAGTGCAGCATAACCATTAGCCAATTTAAATGCATTCACTCCAGTCTTGTTGTTTCGAATCAGAGCTGAAAATTTCAAACAGAAAATTTATCAGCGTTAGCCCTGAACTGTATGGAACTAAATTATTCTACATTCTTTTTCAAATGACAAATGCAATACTAAAAAGGGTAGAAACATACAAGATATTGCTCCAAGAGCCTTAGAGCGAGCCATCACATCAGGATCAGAAGAAAGATTAGATAGCAGAGGATCCAATCCGCTTGCCTCCATTACAAGTTGCTGGCTCTTGGGATTGTTCTGCACGATGGTTGTTACAACATCCGCAGCTTTAGCTCGGATGCTGGCATTAGAGTTCCTCAGGTATCCAAGGAGAGGATGTAAACCACCAATAGAGTGTAAATCTGATGTATTCAATAAAATAAAATAAAAACCATTACTAATAATATCTTGTTGCTTAAGTTGATTACAGATAGGACTACTAATTTTGCTCAGTGATGTTATAAATGACTTCGGGTCGACATAGAGTCGGGATCAAATTGATTTGAGATCGGATCATTAGCAGCTCTGATTGCATATGCAATGCTAGCACTGAGAAAAATATAAGTAAAATCCTGTACAAATGGAATGCTTGCTTACACAGGCATGCATGCCACATCCTTGGAAAAAGCAGCTTGTTAAATGCGCCAAAAAAAAAATCTTCAAAACAAGCCCAGAATGAACAATTTTCAAATTCTCCAAAACCGTCCAAAACAGTGAGCTGCTGGTTTGGCAAGCATCAATCCAAAACGAGCTTTACTACTAAAATAGAAAAATCTTTTCTTTCATTTATTACGCATGGCAAGGAAATAAGATACTGCAAACTTAGCCGCTTAGCAATCAATCTAAAATGAATTTGCATATATGCTTTTGAATTTGACTCCATAGTCAGGTGTGGCACACAAGGGGTTTTTTAAATAGAACTTCAAAAAAATTACAAATAAAACAACTAACACTTAAGTGTGAATACTTGAACTAACAATAAAGTAAATATATGAAAGTATAGTGCAAATAAATTAAAATTAACTAGTAAACAACACACACAAGACGTTTACACAATTTGGCCATCTTCCAACGTCCATACATAATACTCTCCCAGAATAAGATTTCACCATCCCAAATTTGCCGCTACAAACAAACCTCATTCACTCCTCAAGCGGGAGAAGAAGCCCTTATACCCTATTCTACACAAGCGAGTACAATGCAATCCCAAATACAATTTAAAGAACATGATGAGCCTCTCCAAAACTTAAGTGAAAAATCCAGTAGAAATAAAAATCTAATTTGGGGGGCTATTAACTTCATGTTTTTAAAATCAGTACAATTTAAAAATACAAAATAACGAGAAAGCAAGCGTTTTAGTAATCAAAGAGAGACGCTTAGCTAGGTAGTAAGAGACTATATAGTGAAGCCAAGGACAAAGTGGCGCAAGAAGGCAAGGGGAAAGGGATAATTAGAGCATGGACGTGGTTTTGGCATTGATTGACAAAGAAGAGAAGGTGAGAAAGCACTTGGATAAAAACAAGGATAAGAGAGAGCGGTGAAGGGACATGAGTGGGTAAAGATAAGGGTAAGAGAATCAAGAAGCAGCTAATTGGAGCAATTTCAAAATAGAATTTTTTAGGTATTTCGAATATCTCAAAATTTCGTATTTTTTTCTTCAAACTAAAACAATTGAAATGTCGAAAGGAAAATGGGATGCAATAGATTCATAATTAGGAAGTCATGCACTGCCACAGACCTGGCTCATGATTTTACAATGAATGCTTTGCTATTTTGTTTTTGCACTAAGGAATTTAGTTCGGAAGGCTTTGGAAGCACAGAAAAATCAAAAGAGAATGATGGAACAAAAGTTTAGCTTCTAGGATTTTTCAACCCTTCAAAAGTTCCAAAAAAGTATTTTTATAAATATATTCTTAGTTTCAAGTGATCACTAATGACTACTTACAAGTTCCTAAGAGATTCGATTTGTAAACCAATCAAACCACTTCCTGATCAATCATGCGTGCAATACATTGAAAATCATATTGACACCAATGTAAACATTAATAATACCTATGATCACATCATAAGCTCAAGAGTTCAAGATGTAATTCAAAGATCAAAGTGATAACCACATTGCATCATATTAAAAGTACAGATGAAAATCAATAAATTGAATAGCAAATTAGCTCAATTCAAATTAAATATCAGATGAGCCAAATCAAAATCAAATAGAGCAAGCTCAATCAAGGTTCAAAACAGGTCCTTAAAATATCATTTGCAATCATAATTATAGATTAGGACATCAACATTTTAAAATTTTTAAGCGTATGTTTCCCTCTTTATTCAAAAATATTGATATTAAAAATGTTCATTGTAAAACTTGTAAAATTGCTATACATCATAGTATATCATTTCTATTATGTGAATCTCGTAAACTCAAATAAACATTCAATTTAACTAATGATCTCACATATCAACGAATCATATACGCTATACCCAAGCAGAAAACCAGCTAAACCAGCTAAAAGCCATGTCCCAAGAAATTCATGCTCTTCAACAAGGAATGTGAATCCTTGTACTCCCATCCCCATATCAAATTATTCATGAAGGCAGCTGGAATCTAAAAATTCAACTCAAACTCAATTCCAATAATATTGTTGCTCATTAAACCCACTTAATTGTCAAGGTTACCAAAAAGACAGATATTGATCATATTAAAACAATCAATCCAATTACCAAAGAAAACCTACAATTCATATACTCATTACTAGGAGTGTAAATAAGTCGAGTCGAGTCGAGTTTTGACTTAATCAAACTAAGCTTTTTTAAACCCTGTTAAGCTCGAGCTCGACTCGATTTAAAGAAAGTCAAGCTCGAGCTCGACTCAAATGCTCAAGCTCGTTTCAAAAGCTTGAGCTCGTTTAAAAAGCTCGATAAATTATTAAATCGATAACGTGAAATATGATCATTACAGTTCACGATTATGTAAACGAACCGGCTCGATAAACTACCGAGCCGAGTTAAACTAGGCTCGAACTCAAAATTTTTTCGAGCTTGTTTATGAGCTTGGGCTCGAACTCAAGCTCATGGCTTGATAAGCTTTGCTTGCGAGCTCGTTAACGAGCCAAGCTCGAGTCGGCTCGTGAGCCATGACTCACTTACACCCCTACTCATTACTATTACTCATAATCACAACTAAAACGTTCTTTAACATGAAATCTCAAATGCATTTTCTACAATGCACTCAATCAAACTATAGTTATGTGCCACAGTGTCAGCATATCGGATATCAAGATCCTCAACATAGTGACCACATTTCTCTATGAAAGAAAGCCATTTGTGGACTGGTTCTCTGCCATTTCTAGTATTCTCTTTTCAATAAAACTAATCTATCCATCCTCATCTACCATCATGATCAAACAAAATATGCCTGTTAATATACATTGATATATACTTATGTTGAAGTCATTTTTGAAATGAGATAAACAAAATTCTGTAGAATTATAATTTTCATATGTTCAAAATTAATCAAATTCAATAATTTGATTTAAAATTATCAAAATATCATTAAAGCTCAAAATCCTTCAAAACAAAACAAATCACTCAAATAGTGTTCTCTTAAATCCAATATGTCCTTAGACCATTGTAGAGTCATTTGAACTAAACCAAAACCACAGTCAAATCTATTTTGACCATATGGCCCAACTTATAACAAGCAATAATGATAGTGCCATTTTCAGGTCTCATTCACAGCTAAAACTCTATTCTAAATATGAAATAGCACAACCTTATTTTCTTCTTCCTACAAGTATTTTCACCGTCATGTGAGTTTCTTCTCAGCCAAAAATATGTCATTGATACCCTTCAAAAAATCAAGAATGATATAACCTCAAAACAATTTGTCACTTCATACTCAGCAATTTATTTTAACAATCCCACATTACATAGAAAGCTAATCACACCTCTACAATATCTCATAATTACTTGACTCTGCCAATGCATACCGACTTACATCATCCCCCTATCACTTTTAATCCCTCAAATGGCTACATCATCACATAAAAATAAAAAAATTAAAAAAAAAACCTCTATGATTAGTACAAATCTAGAAAAATATTTAACCTCATACATGTGTTAAGATTTTGATTGGCCTGGAGACCCACAATATTGAAAATCTAGCAAATTTTTACTCGTTTATTGGTAACACACTAACCACATGGAGTGTTAAAGGTTGATCTTCCCTAACACCAAATATAGAGTTCTAGCCACTGCAACCACATATATCATTTAGCAAATAAGATACATCTCTGATATGATAACATCTCAACTGTGCAACTAGCTAACAATCTAATGTTTCATAATGATGCAAAGTGCATTGAAATAAATTACCACTTCATTAAAGATCACATTCTCTCTAAAGAAATTCAAGTACTCCAATGTCAACACCAAGGATCAACGGGCAGACATTTTTGCTTGATTTAAGACAAGATTTCATAAATTGCACAAGTTGACTATCTAATCTTGGAACATCAACTTGTTGGGAGGTAAAAACGATTTCAACAATCAACTATTAAATCCATTACATGGAGTAAGAGCTACAGATATAATTTCAATTACTGCCATTTCATCATAACTGTACAAATCCTGACCTTTAAAGCATAATAAACTTGTCCCTTTTCTATTATTACCCAAACACAATCTTAATTTATACATAGCTGTGCAATGAATAGAAAACGTTATCCTTCATCTTATTTCATTAGCTAAGCAATTCGGACGTATGTATCGTTATCTTAATTCGCTGAAATTAATTCAAACAGCATATAACTAAAGGGAAATTACATTTTAAGACGGACCAACTTGAACCTTGTAAAAAGCTTTGAATGGACTGCATCATCCTCTTATTTACAAAACAAAGAGCTTGAAATCAATTATTTTCTTCTTTTCATTGCTCTTTGGGTTGACTTTTTCTACTCTTTTAGGTTCCTTGGTGTGCAAGGGCGATCAAAATTGGTAGCATGATATATTATATTTCTATGTAAAAAAAAAACAAGTTAATAAAATGCAAATGAAGCACAACTATCAAAAATGTCAAATCATCTGCCTCCCTTCAAGGTCACCTCTAAACTCATGCTAATTTATTTATAAATGCATCTTATAACTAGAATAATTTTATGTTTGGTATGCTTATCGATTAAATAATGCTTGTGCTTTTAATATTAAAATTTTATTACAAAATATGATTAGTTTAGTTTATATTCCACATCATTAAATATTTATAATTATGGTACAGTGTCGACATCCATTCTGGACCATGCTCGTCATTCAAAGGTGTGCTTACGCATCATCTCAATTACCTCAATTTATAAGTCTAAGCCATGACCCTCGTCATCACAATTGCAATCCTCAACGTTTAAACAACAGTCATCCAAATTGGTAGTCCCAGAGGCTTTTCAAACCTCATTTGGAGAAGGCATATATTTTTGGCATTTTGTCATTTCAATTTACTTAAAATTAGATAAAAACTCATAGATTAGTATTGAGCTCCTTGAACGATTTGGCTCAAGGACCATTGTCATTGATAGACAAGGTCCACCAAGTCAACCGTAAATAATTAAACTAACTATAAAATCTTCATCGAATTGATCATCCACGCCTCTCCATCCCATTTTAAATGCTAATGCTAATGAATTCCTAAACCCTCCTAACACAGTTCAATATTCTTAATTCTTAACTGAAAGTGTAACTGACATCACATTCGATACACAATTATCTATAAGATGCATGTACCTACAAGAAAACTTAATTCCCTCAAAATTGGAGAAAACCAGAGCAGGCAGGCAACTAAGAAAAATCTCTAGAATATGAATCTCAATCTACCATTAAAATGCACAAACTCCAAAAGAATGGCAAGAAACCAAGAGCAGCCTTTCAAAGCCCAGAAAAAAATGAAATATTCTTTGCAGGGCCTTGTTTGGCTCAATAATCATAATCAGCTTTATTAGCTGCAGACATCTCATCAAACAAAAAAACTTTAGATAAACATGGTATATAACCATGAGAAAATTATTAGCTAATTATAAAAACATAGATAAAACCACAAGGTAACGCCAAAAAGCAAACTTTTAAAACATGCCAGTAAATAAATTAGATAAAAATAAAAAAAAAAGACAATGTATCTAAAACATAAGAAAATGTATCTAACCATTGGCCATATCAATGGACTCCACATGTTCTTGTAGTTCTTCAAGCAGGCCTGCAAAACGTTTCAATCCTAGTGATTAGGTATCTGAAATATCATAAAATGAAAATTTGAGGGAAGAAATAAGAAAATAAATAGAAAGTATATCATGTGTGAGAAATCAGATATTACACTCAAAACAACAATTCAGCAGGAAGATTCATCGCTTGAGCTATTCAGGGCAAAACAAAAACAATGAGAATTAGCTTCACCCTTACAGAAAACATTTAAATTGATTCAATAAAACTATAGCAACACTAGCTTCAATTGTTGTTACCCAGCCAACCTTTCTAACCGTAAGCAATCTACTGAGCTTCATAAAAACATAAAACTAAAAAATTAACAAAAATTAAGACCAGAGATTAACTGATTTTACAAGGAATGTAACAAGCAAATGATTAAAACTGTAACAAATTTGGAACTTGCATTCTGTGCGACCTGGAATTAAAAACCAGTCCTTTTTCAACTTTCAACATCAATTCCTAGGAATATGTAATCAGCAATCATAATACACCGAAGTGCAATCCATTCTTTCTTGTTTAATAGCAAGGAATTAAAATAGACAAGTTCTCATAATATGAAACCAAAACTTCAAACATGTAAGAAAGCACTTAGTTATCAGGGCAAGCCTCAATTTCTCCTCATGGGATCACTTCTACAAATTCACAGAGACTACGGTCCTAATCCAGCATCTTTGCTTCCACACTATTAGTAAAATCTGTCAACAAATAAACCAAAAAAAGACCTACCCTCCTCAGCTTGCTACCTTAAATGAACAAATTCAAAAGGAGGAAGACACTTCATTGAATTAGTTGGGTGAGGCCTGAGAAGAGTTAACAATTGAAAAGAGTTACTTGTTCATATTCAAACGATCCCACAAGAACAATCCATGAATCAAAGTGGAACACGCATAGTAGCCACAGCCTTCAAATATTAGACAATCGATCTCCAGCACTTGAACTTCCAAGGAAAAAATGCTCATGGATGAGTAAGTTAAGCACCTTTTATTTTCTTTTCTAAGAGTTCGCTACTGCCATCAAGAAAAAGGGGGAATGGTACCATTGAATCAACTCAAAAAATAGTTACATAAGTAATGGCAAAGATGCAAATAGTTATGATAAAACATAACATCCTATTAAAAGGAATGGAAAACCCCACCAATAATGGATGCCTTACAAGCTATGACATATTGTTTATTTATTCAATAGAGTCAACGTACACCTAATTTCCATCAATAATATCCATGATAACTACGCTGGCTATAAATTTAAGATACGACAATGACCAAATCAAATAACCTCTAACCTGCAGTCAGCTACAGCAATTCACAAATAATTAGCAACAGTCCAACGTAAACTTAATTTATCCTCATGCAAAGTTGCTAGAAAATGAAATCCACTTCTACTTGTTTATTGTCCTCTCTTCGCCCACCAAAAAAAGAAAAATTTTCTCCACAATACAACGAAGCACATGTATTAAACAGAACAAAATCATGATGCAACAAAATTCTCTCTCACATTTAATGCCTCTAGGCACTTGGTTGTTGAGTAGGTTAAAGCACAAAGCATAATACTAATTGAAACATCAGTGACTACATAATGCACCATATAAATGATGGGAATAAATATATGCTACTCATCATCATTACCCTTCTACCAACTACTTAAGGCTATATCAGTAATGCTCATTACTTCTCGTAATTATTGTTTATGGTTCAATCACAGAAAAATATGTTTACTAGAAATCTAGCCAAGATATAATTGGCCAATTCCTTTCACATATTGTATTTTCATGCCTTCCCAGTATACATTCTACTATTTATTACACATAACCAAAGTTCCTCTCTACTTAAGTGGTTGGTGCATTATGTAGTCATTTACCTTATACTAATTATTTGAGGCTATATCATTAATGCTCATTGCTCCTCGTAATTATTGTTTAAGGTTCAATCACAAGCTAACAAAATATGCTTGCAAGAAATCAAGCCATGATACATTTGGCCAATTCCTTTCACGTTACTTGTATTTGCATACCTTCCTAGCACACATTCTACTCTTTATTGCGCCATATAAATGATGAGAATAAACATATATTACTCATCATCATTACCCTTACACCAACTATTGAAGGCTACATCATTAATGCTCATTAATTCTCACAATTGTTTTTAATGGTTCAATCACAAACTAACAAAAATATGTTTGCAACAAATCTATCCATGATACATTCGGCCAATTCCTTTCACGCTAATTGTATTTCCATGCCTTCCTAGTGCACATTCTACTCCTTATTACACAACTAAAGTTCCTCTCCATTGTACAAAACATTACCACTCAAATGCCTTCTCTAGTGTAACTATTTCGCACTATATCCTTTATTGTATTTCATCCATTCAGCTTACAACCACTTTTTCCAAAATAAAACTTGTTTGTCCAAGAATTCAAGACCATAAACTACATCAGGCTTTCCTAGAAGTTTAATAACCATTCATTCTACCAATCTGCATGTGAATCTCATTATAGAGACCATTATCCATTTTAACTACACATGTTACAACTCTACTAAGTAGATCCTTATAAATATCCATTGTTTATTGTTTTACAAACACATCGACCATTCTCAAACCTGCCACACTAGGCACGATCTCACCAATTAACAATTTTTACACAACTTTCAGGTTCACATGAACACATCTACATATCATGAACTGAATATTTGTCATTAGCCTTTAAACTCTTGGTCATTTAGCAAACAATCCTTAATCAACATGATCATTGTATTATTTTTGCGCCAAATTCTCTCTTGACACCACTCGTGGCAGGATAAGATTGTTAAGCTATTAACCTACTAGCTTCTATAATCCAGGAAGATCATCGTCATCTCCAAAAATAGAGCTTTTCCTTACACAACCGAAAGAGCTTCTATACTAGATGGTAAGGGGTCAGAGAACTCCAAGAGAACATGTGTAAATTTTTCTAAAGTGGAAACAAGACTATTTTACCAAGCAATAACATGTTAGGTAACAAATACGCTCACTAAAAAACAAGTCAAACTTAACAATAGTTAGACCTTCAGTTCACAGCAAAATTTGTTAAAAAAAATTGTGCTGAAACTTCCATGCCATATATCTCTACTAAAAAGTAATATGTACACCCAAAAATATCGCAAGACTCAAGCCTAAGATTAATCTGCTAATATAATGATAAATCTACTTGATGTGAAGGCTAACTTGTTAGCACAAAGTGAATTCAACTAGCTCACGGTAAAAAAAAACTAGCTCACGGTGAATTCACTTCAACTGCCTCAAGGTGAACTCTCCCAACTTATAGTGAACTCACCTGGCTCGTGGTGAACTCACCAGGCTCATCATAAATTTGCCCAATTCAAGGCAAACTTGCTAGAAGTTATTACGAGGGTGAACCAACTTCACCCAATTTGCTCTATTTGTCTTTATATTTCAAGGCTAAATGTCCCGCCAAATGAGCTATGTAATTTTTACTCAATAGGTATCTTATTCTGTGGCTCTAAAACCACCAGCCCAAGGTTATAAATAAGAGGTCGAAATGTAGCCACTATTCTCTATACTCAAACATATTTAATAAAATCCTAAAACTTCTCACTCTAATTTTCTCTATTCTCTTTTCCAAGAACTCATTACTAAGATTCTAGTATGATTCATAGACACTTTTGAATGCAATACAATACATATTAAGGGTAAGGTATATCAAATGAATAGCAAAAATGTAGAAGTATTTTCAAAAAATGATGTCAAATGAAAAGACTTGACTAAAATCGAAATACTCAAGCTTAAGCAGTAGTTAAATGATATCATAAACTCAGATAATTGCAAAGTAACAAAAAAAATTCCATAAAATTTATATCAGCCTCCAAATCAATCTGTATAACACAACAAGCGTATACAATTCTAATATGAACTATCAAAATGCTTCCTGTCCCTTATAAAATCGTTTTGTAGTCATGCATATCACATTACCAATAACTGTACAACTATTCTGACACAGAAACACTGCCAGCACCCAAAAAAGACGGAAAAAAACGCAAGCAAAGAACTCTCGTATGCTCTAATCTATATAACTCCTGCTTAAAACATGAAATATAACATCAACAAAAAAAAAGATTAATAGCCTTCCACAAATCATTTGTCTTAACAAAGCAAATTGAGCAACCCTCGTGACTTCCCAAAATTCTGCTGGCTACAAAGAACAGGTCCATTTGTTCATGCCAGCATCAACAATGACACATGTTTCCACAAAACCCCCTAAATGAACCAACACTCTTACCTCTCTTTTGTTTTCAGATCCTAATGAATTACCACATCACCTATTACGTTCTAAAAGGTGTTTAAAATCACAAAAAACAAAAAATCATCGCTTCCCATATGCTGAATTACCTTCAATATCCGCAGTAGTGATGCCGTGAGCCTCCAAAACATCCTGCGGGGTCTTCATCACTTCTGTGATCTCCTTCATTCTCTTAATAACATCCACGGAGTTTGCCGTCATAGCCTCCATGAACCACCTCCGATCCTCATCGCTGCATCCCCCAAGTAACCAGAATCAACAGTAATGAAAACCCCTTTGATTGAAATTGCCCAGGAAATTTTTTTTTTTAAAAAAAGAAGAAAAACAATAACATACCTGAGAACCCTCTTCGGCTCAGTTCCATCGGCTTGTGAGAGGCTCCATCTGAGCAGTCCCTCCCACTTCACACCGTCGCCAGCCATCTCTCTCTCTCTCTCTCTCTCTCTCCCAAATCGAAATCGGCAGTACGATCGAGTCGCCCCTTCACCACATCGCACCTCGCGAATCCGTTGTATAGGTTCGATTTCTAGCGACTGCCCAGCCGAAGAACAAAGGCGAAGAAGCTGGAATCTCCTGGAAATGTATTGAGAGAAAAATCGGGCTTTCTCGAAATCTCTCGAGGATGGCCAGAAAAAACTTAACCGTCCGATGCCTTCAACGAGATTCAATCTGTGCACGCGGGATTTACATGCAAATCACATAAATTTTATATATTTATATATGTAATATTTAAAATTTAATATTAATATGTATAACATTTAAATCTTTAATATTATATTAAAAAAATCGTTATTACTATTATTTAAAATAAATTACATATTTTCACATATAAATTAGAGCTATATATATAATTTTAAAATATATAAATATAAAAATTATATAATACATATATAAAATTTTCTTTTTTATAAGAGCTATTCAATTTTTTTAATGAATATATTTTAAAAATAAAATTTAATTAGAATATATATATATATGAATTATATGAAATAATTAATTTGATGCAAAATAAATATATTAAAATGTTTTTTGTGTTTGTTATCATGCATTAAAATTTGATAAGCCAAGGAAAAGCCACACTGAATGATAGAAGATGACAAATAATAACTAGTGAAAAAATACAACAAGGAACACAACATGCTAAACAACTATCAATAATCACAATAAGCAACCGCAAGCAATGATAAATCAATGATAGATGGGCAAAAACTCCTACTACTATTAGTGGTAGAGGAGGCCAAGAGCAATAGTTGATGTTGGTGGGTGGCTATTGCGAGTAAGGAATATGAGGCTGCAGGCTTCTAATTTACTCCATATTTTTATTTTTTCTGTTTTTTTATCAATTTTAAATTTAATCAAAAATAATCATTTTTAAGACATTTTAAAATTTTTATATAAATATCTTTCATTTTATTTAATTCAAATCAAATATCAAAATAATCTAAACTTTATACTTTTTGCTAAAACCATTGCGGTAGAGTAAAGTTTACGCCAAATGTCAGAAAAGACGCAATTATTTAAAGATGAATAAGAAAATTCAATTTTACGTGAAAAGAAAGAGGGAAAACTACGGAATTTAGAAGCTTCCACTATGTATGCTTTGAGTACAAGATCTTCCGTCTGATTCGAATGTATGAGAAAGGACCAGATTCTGATAGAGAGAATGTTGGCAACGATATGCGGCGATGTTGATAGCGATATTGGCGACAATATGTGACAATTGGTCGGTAATGGGACGCATGGTCAGCGAGATCGGCGGCGGTGGCGTGTTGTGTCGATGGTAACGGTGTGCTTGGAGGATCTTTGAGCTCTCTCTCTCTCTTGCTTGGCCTCCATTCTCCTTCACTTGGCCTCCTTCACCTTCAGGCCTCCCATGAGGAATGAGTATTTATAGGTGGAGAGTGGCATCTCGTAAATAAACGCATACCACTCCACTTCGGACGCTCAAAATGATCCCCTTGATCATATGATGTATTTATTTGAATGCTCAAATGAAGTTGTAAGATCTTTGGCTTGTTGGAATTCGTCGAGGCCTTTGACTATAAACACTTCATATTTGAGAGCTATTTAAGGATTTAACTAATATCCCAAAGTTTTAAGGATATTTTAAGAGTTTGATCTACCATTTAACTTGGATGGCTTTTAACATCAAGATTCGTCTTTTAATAGATTTTAAGTGTCATATCAGTACTTCATTTATATTACACTCATAATACCCGCAATAAAATAGCCCTTATTTGTGCATGACTTTTGATCCAACTTAAGTTTGACAGATCCATTTTAGAATTTTACTTTTTAAAAAATTATCAAATGTTGTTTGATTAAAAAAAAAAATTTTGCTAGTTTTTTTTAATGTGAAATCAATTTTTTTACAGATTGTTGCTTGCAGGAAGATTTGGGTCGATAAAATAAGAGAATTCGATATCTTAGCATTACACAGAGGTTCCACACACACAACAAAAGAGTTTAAGATACCAAGATTTTTACGTGAAAAATCCAAAAATGAAAAAATCACGAGGCATAACCCACTTAGAAATAATTTTACTATATCAATATTTGTTACAATTATTATCATATCTCCAAGGTTAAAGAAAGATAGTTTACAATTTTAGAAGCTATTCATATGAAAGGCTTAGAGGTGTAGTCAGCGATTTATTAATGACAATCGGCGATCGGGTGGCGGTCATTTTATAAACGATGATAGCGTCGATAGCGGCAATGACAATACCAACAGAAGCCGATGGTTCTGCTAGATAGTGGTTGGCGCTGAAGCGGTGCGCGGTGGTATTGCGCGGCGAGCATGACCAATGATGGCGGTGATGATATGATGATTGCGATAATATCGGTAATGGCGGCGTTTAGTGGTGGCGACGATGATCCAACAAAGCGATGCCTTCGCTGATGATGATTGTTTATCAGAAGGTAAGAATGATTCGATGCGGTTAGCGATATGGTGGCGACCAAGTGGTGAAGCGATATGGTGATCCGGTCGGCGGTCGATCATGCTTTGAGATTCTTTAAGTATTAGAGCTCACTCTCCTCGCAGTCTTCCCATGAAAAAATGAGGTTATTTATAGATTATGGGAGTGACATTTATTGTAAATACATGCAAAATCCAAACCACTCCATCGGACAGCTCAAAATGATCTCTTTGATCATCTGATGTATTTTAAGTATTTGAATGTTAAAATAAAGTTAGAATTTAGAGATCTTAGGCTTGTTAGATTCGACTCGCCAAGATGCTTGATTTAATTATAAAATTCTAAATTTAGAAACTATTTATGGATCTTACTGATATCCCAAAATTTTTACTTTTATTTTAAATACTTGATTTGGCTAGTTTGGAATGAGAATCAAATTACTTTTAATATAATCAAAGTATTTTATATCAACTCTATGATGATGAGAAGAGAATTTGAAAGATTAAGATTTTGATTCTAAGTGATGTTCAATAACACATACATCAAGATTTTATACTTTAATTAGGAGATTTTTCAATGACATATTACATATTAATCCCTGAGTTGTAAAAAGTTAAATATCCAACTTTTCAAAATGTGAAAAATATATAATCTCGATGACAGCTTTTTTAAAAAATATTTTAACATAATAATTCTATAATTTTTTTTACTATTACAAATAATATTACACAGTGAGTTTATCTGGAAATCAGTTTAATAGACAGTGAGTTTAAATATAAAAATATTCTATAATTATTTAGATTAATTTTGAATTTTGTCAAATATGCCCAATTTTTATACTTAGAATAACTTTTATTTTAAAATATAGCACTCATTAATATCAATACTCAATTGTGTATCGTAAAGAAAACCCAAAGCTTCCCTACAAGCATAGTTTGTTCTACGACTAGTCCTCATCCTTCTCATGAGAAGGCAAATTTTGTTTAGATAGAGGGAGCTTAATTTTATTTTTCAGAAAATAATCATAGATGTATTTTTACTATTAATTTTTAACTATTTTTTAAAAAAATTTATAATAAAAAATTATTTTTTATAATCAGAATTATTAAAATATGATAGCCAAATTTATTGTTTAAATTAAAGAAAAAAAAGAAAATATTTATAATATTTATAATTCTTTTTCTCACAGCAGTTTAATAAAAAATTATAATCTTCTCAAAACGGACCATAAATCTAGTTAAAAAAAGTTCGATTCAAATATTGCACGGATTTAGACAGATAAGATCACGGCCGTCCAATGCTAAAATCCATAATCTCTGATGAAAGACATCGATTCTTTAAGTATTAGAGCTCACTCTCCTCTTCAGCTTAGGTCTTCCCATGTGAAAAATGAGGGGTTATTTATAGATTATGGGAGTGACATTTATCAGAATACAAAATCCACCATTTCCATCTGGACTCAAAATGATCTCTTTGATCATCCGATGTATTTTAAGTATTTGAATGTTAAAATAAAGTTAGAATTTAGATCTTGATTGTTAGATTCGACGCCAAGATGCTTGATTTAATTATAAAATTCTAAATTTAGAAACTATTTATGGATCTTACTGATATCCCAAAATTTTTACTTTTATTTTAAATACTTGATTTGGCTAGTTTGGAATGAGAATCAAATTGCTTTTAATCTAATCAAAGTATTTTATATCATCATGATGAGAGAAGAGTTTGAAAGATTAAGATTTTGATTCTAAGTGATGTTCAATAACACATACATCAAGATTTTATACTTTAATTAGGAGATTTTTCAATGACATATTACATATTAATCCCTGAGTTGTAAAAAGTTAAATATCCAACTTTTCCAAAATGTGAAAAATATATAATCTCGATGACAGCTTTTTTTAAAAAATATTTTAACATAATAATTCTATAATTTTTTTTACTATTACAAATAATATTACACAGTGAGTTTATCTGGAAATCAGTTTAATAGACAGTGAGTTTAAATATAAAAATATTCTATAATTATTTAGATTAATTTTGAATTTTGTCAAATATGCCCAATTTTTTATACTTAGAATAACTTTTATTTTAAAATATAGCACTCATTAATATCAATACTCAATTGGGTATCGTAAAGAAAACCCAAAGCTTCCCTACAAGCATAGTTTGTTCTACGACTAGTCCTCATCCTTCTCATGAGAAGGCAAATTTTGTTTAGATAGAGGGAGCTTAATTTTATTTTTCAGAAAATAATCATAGATGTATTTTTACTATTAATTTTAACTATTTTTAAAAAATTTATAATAAAAATTTATTTTTATAATCAGAATTATTAAAATATGATAGCCAAATTTATTGTTTAAATTAAAAGAAAAAAAGAAAATATTTATAATATTTATAATTCTTTTTCTCACAGCAGTTTAATAAAAAATTATAATCTTCTCAAAACGGACCATAAATCTAGTTAAAAAAAGTTCGATTCAAATATTGCACGGATTTAGACACAGATAAGATCACGGCCATCCAATGCTAAAATCCATAATCTCTGATGAAAGACATCGATTCCCATATCTGAAGCCAACTGGCTGGCTGTCATCCACTCTCAAAAAAAAAAAAAAAAATGGCGATAGCCGTCTTCTCTCCCTCTCCTCCGCTCTCGGCCTCCTCTTCACAGCTCTCTCGGGAGAGAAGCTTCTTCTTTCATTCTTCAAGACCCTCGATTTCTTCTCTTTCGCTATATTCTTTTTCTGCTTCTCGACCTATTCACCGGTGGAGACCGAAGCTTCGGGAAATTTTGAGCAGGCGGCCGCCGCCTCTCCGGAGAGTTTCCGAAATCAAATCCGGCGCTGTTGACGGCGCTCAGGAGATAGTTCCGGCGGCTGACGATGGATCGGGTTACAGCATCGTCTCTGCCCTTCTACTCCTTGCTTTCATCGGCCTCTCATTTCTCACAATTGGGGTAATCCTTTCATCTTCAAGATAATTGTTAATGAAAAGGGCAAAAGAACTCGAGCTTTCTTATTTATCATTTTCGTTTGGTTGATGAAAAGTTAAATTTTTATTTTTTTGAAAAATTTTCCTCTCATTTTTATGAGGATTGGGATGTGATTGTAGATATGAAAAAATAATTATGTGGAAACCAAATACCAATATGAAATTTTGTTATAATGTGCATTTATGAAATCTTTTCTTTAAACGAGCAATGTGAATACATTATACTTGAAGTTTTTTTGTCAAAATGCATCAAGCAAGCAAAGAAATACAGTTTTACTAATTTTTCCTCGACACAATACCAAGTCAGTAAATACTGCATGGGATTTGCTACATGAATATTTTTTTTCTCCATTATGTCCTATTAAGTGTCATATTCTCATTTAATACTAATAAATTAAGGCCATTTATTATGCTTCATAACAGTCTTTTTAGGTCTACCTTTGCCTTTCTTAACATAGGTCAAATCTAATACATCTACTTTCTTAACTAGGTCAATTGATGTTTTATAGGACCAAACCTTTTTAGAAATGACGACTATCTAACCTGATCTAAGGCGACTATCTAACCTTATCTGCCACTGGAGCTACTCCAACCTTTTTAGAGATATATTTGTTTTGCATTTTATCTCTAAATGTAAAGCTACTTATCCACCTGAGCATCCTCATTTCTGTAACACTTAATTTATACTTCTCTTTTATTGGTCAATATTCTATGACATAAAGCATGACAAGTCTTACCACCATCTTATAAATTTTTATTCTTTAGTCAAAGCAGTGCTTTTCTATCACACAACAGGCCCAATGCATACCTCCACTTCAACCATCCAACTTGAATTATACTATATCTAAGATATCTAAAATATTTTCTCTTTTTAATGACTTGATCACCCATTGTCACAATCCCACCACTAAATCTACTATTACTAAAATTATACTCCATGTATTTGATTTTAGATTTACTCAAATGAAAGCTTTTAAACTCTTAGGTTGACCTTCATAATTCAAATTTTTTTTGACCTCCTTCCTTGGTCTTATCAATAAGAAGAGTATCATCAGTAAAATGCATGCCAAGGTACATGCACCTGTAAATGTTTAGTAAGATCATCCATATGAGCTTAAAGCAATCCTTGACATAATCTGATTGAAATAGAAAAATATTTGTTCAATCTTCCTTATGTTTAAACACAAGTAATAGCTTCAATATACATTAATAACTTGAATATAAGCAATATTAACTCTTTTTATTTCTAGAATTCTCTGAAGCATTTCTCTTGAAATATTATCATATGTTGTTTATAAATCAACAAATATCATATATACTCTCTCTATACTTCTCCATCAAACCTCTCAATAAATGTATAGCATCCATAGTAGATATATCCAATATGAATCCAAACTAGTTTCTCGACCAAAATTGATTTCAATTGTGTATGTATGTATGTACGTATGTATATGTATGCGTGTGTGTGTGGTGAGGAAAAGCAAATGCAGTTCTTTAAAATTTTAAGAAAGTACCATGAACTTTCTCTCATTGCACAGCCAATTTTTTTGAGGCATTTACATACTTAGCACTCAAAATTATCAAATTTATACATCTCACCATGGAAGTTTATTATTTACGTATATATCATCTAAAATATTAAGATAAAACAAAAATAGCACCTCTTATTAAATCCCTGAATGTCGTCACCTTGTGAACTCTTCTCCAACGTTCTTGTCATGAACTTTGCCCATCCTCCCCCATCTTCTGCTGCCGCCGCCTTTTCTCCACCAACCACCCTCCAGGTCATCAATCTCTTTGCTGTTGGGAGATCAAATTGCGAAAACTGATTTGAGAGATTCAAAACAAAACTTTGAATAGAAGCAATCAAATCATAAGATCACAAAAAATACTAGATTTAATGTGGAAAGTCTCAAGAATTGGAAAAAATTATGAAGGCACACCACACCAAGAAATCCACTATGAAGAAAATGAGAAGAATATTATAATTTTATACTTTATTTAAGCCTCTCCACACTTATCACACTCTATGACATGTAATCTCCACTTATACTCACAAAAGAATGAAGAAAATTTGTAAGTTCTGAAAAAATTGCTTAAATACGAACTCTAACATTTCATTGCGTTGTGACTTTAGCGCTTAGGTGTTGTCGCCATTGTCCTTCAGGCTCTTTTGCACGGGCTCTAGCGTCGCGACACTGCTGCTGCTGCAGTGTCAATGCGCTAGTCTCTCTATCTTGTGAATTAAGTGCTCGGGTCTTAGCGCTACGCTACTATTTTCTGTCTTTTTGGTGCAATTCATGGATCCTAATGTTGTGGCACTATCTCCCTAGCGTCGAGACGTAGTCTTCTCTGTCCCTGAAGCTAAGACCTCCATGTTCTAATGACGAGACGCTATACACTATAAAAAAAATTTCGGTGGCCAAATCTCAAAACCCTAAGTAGTGGGCGCACTGCCCCTGCACTCTCTAGCAAGCTCCCCATTAACCTCAATGTTTTGAGTTAATAATACATCTCCGATTAATCAACAAAATAACATCTGCCTAGGCTGTCAATGACATCATTTGAGCTCACGCACTCATCGGCTTTGATGAGCAATGTTCAAGGAGAAGGCATCATCATTGGCCAAGCTCACAGGAATCGACAGGCAGAGAGAGGGCTCACAGAGAGGAAAACCAGTTAGTGGAGGTAGAGCTCTCAAGGAAAAGGCATCGATGGACGAAGGCAAGATCCATGAAGCTCACAGGTGAGAGAAGTGATGGGGAAAAGTTATGCAGGAGCTTGCTGGTAGAAAGCATTGACCGCAAGATCCGTCACTAGGAGAAGGTATTTGTAGGTTGATTCAGCAATTTCATTAATGATGTTAATTAGGGTACTATATATTTACATTAAGAATTTCTACCTATTCATATTTAAAAAGAAGAAAAGTTTACCAAACGATCATTGGTTTACATGCCCTCTGCTCACAAGAATAAAAAATCAACTTTTCATCGACCAAATAACGGAGTAAAGCTGAATTCAATTCAATTCCCTTTTCATCAACTCTATTTAAATTCATCACTTTACCTGGATTAACAATTTTAAGGGTTCTTGCTGTTTGAGCAGGTGATCTATTTGGCGGTGCAGGACTTCCTGCAAAAAAGAGAGAGGGAGAAGTTCGAGAAGGAGGAGGCTGAGAAGAAAAAGGACGGAAAGAGGAAGAAGTCAGTCAGGGCAAGAGCTGGACCAAGAGGGTTCGGTCAGAAGATTGATGAAGAAGATGACGATTAGAGATTTTGACAATATTTGTTTTGTTTTGCATTTTAAAAGATAATGTTCGAAGCTTAGAACTGTCAAAATGTATGTAGGAGAGGCCATGGTCGATATGAAATCAATACTGAGGTAATAATGGAGTTGGTTTATAAGTATCACCATTATGTCGTCTTCTTTTAATCGTCATCTTCTTCATTTCTTTAATAATGGAGTTGGTTTATAAGTTGCAGGCCATGTTCTAATCGTCATTTATTCAATACTTTAAATAGTATCACCTATTTCAATGTTATACCTATTTCATTACATTATACATCATTCTAGAGACGAATCAATATGAAGTTGCAGAGCATGTAATGTTAGAAATTTTTAAATGTGAGCTTACATATAAATTTAATTATACATTATGCACTATTTTATTTTTAAGCTTATTAATTTTATGATCAAATAAAGATTAATTAATTTTAAGTTTTTGAGACATCTTATTAATTTTGTATGAAATTATCATGTGTAGAGACTGAACATTTTATTTTATTTTAATGATGGAATGAAATAAAGTAAAATCGTTCAATAAATAGGATCGTGATCTTCATTCACAAAAAGTGAAGTTATTTTCTTCGTATTTCATTTGAGTGAAAAGTTAGTACACACAAACACACACACACACACACACATCTCACCGAAACTCCTTTAGAATGGAAGGAAAATTTCGCATTATTTTTTTTGGATTAAATCGTTTAGATTAAATCTTCATGATTTGGCGAATCCGGTTGATTAATTTATTTTTATCTTTATATATTTTTAACAAGTGATATCAGAGCGGTTATCATGTAAAATTGTTAAGAAATGATTTTTTCTCTTCATTTTTTGTATTGATTATTCGAAAATTTTAGATCAAAGTACATGATTCAAAATTTTTGGGCAAATAATTTGATCATTTGTATGAAGATCGATATCATTTAGATGATTTTTTTTATTATTGATTTTGAGTTAAATAATATAGCTATATTTATTTTATATTTTGATTATAATTTTAATTTTTATATGATCCATATATTTATTCTTATCATTGACATCTTAATATAAAAAAAAAAAAAAAGTATATTAAGCGTTTATAATATGGAACGATATTTCATATTAAAAAAAAAGGAATATGAAACGTCTGCTACAGCGGTATATATATAAATATATATAAGTTAATATAAATGTTATAATTATTCTATTTAATTGGGTTTCATATAGACGTTTGACCTGCCTGCTTTGCCGTTTAATTATTACATTTAAATTTTCAGTTTTATAAACATTTATATTTAAAGTCTTGGAACAGTTACACAACACTCATAATTAAAACTTGAATAGTGAATGTTTCAATTTATTTTATTTATAGCAATCATAATAAGAACCGTTTGACCTACTTAATATTTATTTTTGATCGGTCATATATTTACACAAAAATAAATGCCTTCAGTTAATATCAATTTCTAGCTTACATACGTTTATTTTAAATGCAATTAATTCCGACGGCTCGTTAGATTTTATTTTTTATTAAAGGGACAGCAATCATGTGGCAGAATTTTTATTCTTCCATTTAATCCTCTGAATTCAAGAAATGATTTTATTTTATCTTATACAATTAACTCATGTTTATTGTAAATGAATTAAATAATGTTCATATAAAATAAATTAAATCGCATTGCTGGGCTTATAATATGAATGAAATAAAGTCCATATTCAAGTATTATAATCCAAGTTATATATTATATATGAATAGTTTATATATTTCTAATTAATTATTTGAATGTACACTTATCTGTTGTTACATTCAATATCTCTGTTTACGAATTTCATGATATAATTTATATTCATTGTTTTGAAATAATTTAATTTGAAATAATATGTCATCAAAGTAACCTCTATTATTTCAGTTTATTTAATTTTGAAATATATGAATATTACATAAGGATTAAATTTAAATCTATATAAAAAATAATTGGCCCAAAGGAAGATTATTTTTTGGTTATTTTAATAGATTCTAAATATGTGATAAATTTATATTAATCTGCTGATATGTCGTCCAAGATAGGCATGTCGTTGATAAATTTATTATCAATATTTATTATATTGTTGCGTCTTTAAAATTGAGTAAAATTTATCACAATTGTTGATTAATGCATACATAATTAAGAAGCGAACATGAGATCAATTTTTAACGTGGAAAACTTGAAAGGGGAAAAATTTAAGGTTCCATATGTATCGAGTACAAAATCCTCCGATAGCAGAGAATTATTTGAGAAAGGGAAACAACGATCGATATTATAGTTCTTGATGTTGAGATCTTTGGTAAAACACGGTAATCAGGTATAATTGATGTGAGATTAGCTTGATCTTGCTCATCTTCATTTCTCTTCCTCAAAGAATTTCTTCCCGATCAGGACTTCTTCCTTCATTCATGCTTGGACTCTTCTTCTTTCTTTCTTTCTTCTTCACTTGCTTGACTTCATTTGCTTGGACTTCTTCTTCTTCTTGCTTTCTGTTCTTCTTCACTTCAACTTTCTTCTTCACTTGCTTAATTTCTTCTTCTTTCGGGTTCTTGTTCTTCACTTTACTTAATTATCACCACAGCTTAGCTTGGCTCTCATTGAGGTGAAAGCTATTTATAGATGGGAGGAGGGTATTCAGTAAATTCATGTAAGGCTCTCTCTCGGACAATGATTCCTTGATTTGATATATTTTGAGCATTTGGATGCCCAAATGAAGAGCTTTAAGCTCGTTAGATCGGTTTCGAGGATCGATTTATTATAAACACTCCATATTCGAGGTTATTTTGGGATTTAATTGATATCCCAAAGATTTGATGATATTTTAAGTGTTTGATCTTGATGTTTTGACTCAAAATCATATCGCCATTGGATTTGTGCTTTGGTAGGTATTTTTGAATATCAACCTAATTTTAAGAGTATCATTTACAAATTGTTATTTATGTCCAAATTACAATGTTGTATTATCTTATATGTGCCCATTTTATTAAATATTTTATTTCAAGCATACATTTTATTTACATTGTATATGCATATGGAAATGACAATATTGTTAATTGTGAGTATTATTTTTATTCTTTTCAGTTAATGTTTCTTCATTCATTTGAATAATATTTTGCTTAACGACAACTTTAAGAAATGAAATAACATTTTGTTCTTGGGTGTATGAATCTTGACTATGCGATCTGACGTCCTCCGATTATTGAAGATTGAAGATGACTTTGAAAAAAGTGAGCATTCTAATGAGTCTTATGATGAAGCATTATATTCAAAATCATAAGATCGAATGAAGAGGAATGTGCTAAAAAGTTTTTAAGTCAAATAGCAGACCGTTTCATTAGTTCTAAAAAGGTTGAAGCGAGTACTATTCTTAGTAAACTTGTTTCAATGCGGTATAAAGGCAATGAAAATATGAAGGAGTACATTATGGAGATATCTAATTTTATCACTAGACTGATAACACTAAAATTAGAGATGTCTGATGACATTCTTGTACTTATTTAGTTTGATCTCTCTTCATAATAATTTAATCTTTTAAGATAAGTTATAATACTCAAAAGAAAAATGGACTCTTAATGAGCTCATTGCTCAATGTGTGCAAGAGGAAGAGATTGAAATATGATTAAATAGAAAGTGCTAGCATTCCTTCCTTACTAAAAAAGGACTTATAAAGGAAAGAGCGATAAAGAGAACATAAGGTACAATAGAAACAAGATAATCTTTGTTATTTGTTTCTTTTAGAAATTTGGTCGTGAAGAAGGATTGTCCCAATATACAAATTGGCGGTAAAAAGATAAACTTCTCAACTTTGTTTGTTCGGTTAATTTATCCTTACAAAATCACACTTAGTGGATAAATACAGTACCTATAAGTGTATGCGGGGTTGTCTAAGAGGCGAATGCCGATCTTGAAAGATTCATCTATGTGAGAAATGACAATAAAGCTCTTAGTGAACCAATATGCTTATATAGATTATATCTAGAATTTGGTTATATTTTGAATTTACATGAGACTTTTTATGTGTCATCATTTAGACAAAATTTAATTTCTATTTCTTGTTTTGACAGATCTAGTTATTCTTATTCATTTGAAAATAAAATTTAATTTCTTCCAGTATTCAAATATTATTGGTGCTGATTCTTTGGTTGATCTATATAAATTAGACATTTACCTTTAATTGAAATCTTGCATGTAAGCAATTTTTTAAGCGAAAATTAATTAATGAAAATTCATATATGTTATGGCACAAGCGTTTAAGACATATTTCTGAACATAGAATTGAAAGACTTGTGTCAGAAGGAATTCTTGATTCTCTTGATTTTTTATATGATTAACTTTATATATAATGTATCAAGGGAAAACAAACAAATATCAAGAAAGTTGGTGCTAATAGGAGTTTAAACGTCTTGGAATTAATTCATATTGATATTTGTGGTCCATTCCCTATAGCTACTTGGAATGACCAATAGTATTTCATTACTTTCATAGAAGATTATTCTCATTATGGGTGCTTATACTTGATTTATGAGAAGTCACAATCACTGTACGTATTCAAAATTTTTAAGGTTGAAGTTGAAAATCAACTTGGAAAGAAAATAAAAGCTGTCAAATCTGACCTTGGTAGTGAATACTATGGTAGATATGATGGATCAGACGAACAACGTCCAGACCTTTTTGCCAAATATTTAGCAGAATGTGGCATCGTTCCTCAATACACCATGCCAAGGACTCCAAGTCAAAATGGTGTAGCTAAGAGACGAAATCGAACCCTTATGAATATGGTTAGAAGTATGATAAATCATTCTTCTTTACTAGATTCACTTTGGGGAGAAGCTTTAAAGACTGCAGTTTACATCCTTAATAAAGTTCTAAGTAAAGAAGTAGCTAAAACCTCATATGAAGTATGGATTGGGAAGAAGCCTAGTATTAGACATCTTCATGTTTGGGGATGTCAAAGGTACCATATAAGCTAATGAAAGAAAATTAGACTAAACTATAACTATTTTATTGGATACTAAAGGTCAAGGGTTTTAAATTTTATGACTCTTCAAATAAATCCTTTTTCGAGATGGGCAATACTAAATTTATTGAGAAAGTTGAATATGATGGGAGTAATAAACCTAGAAATTTTATATTTGAATAATAATTTATTACTCTTCCTATAATTACAATAGGAAATGATCAGATAATTTTACCTGATCTTATTCAAGTTGTAAATATGGATAATCAAAATATTCTTGAGTTAATAACTCATCTTGAGGAATCACAATAACCTCAAATTGAAGTGCCATTAAGAAAATTCACTAGAGAGAGGAGATTAATAATTTCAGATGATTATGTTGTGTATCTCCAAGAATATGAGTTTGACATTGGATTGGAGAGTGATCCATTTTCTTTTAGTCAAGTCAAACAAAGTATTAAATGGATATAAGCTATTGAGGATGAGATGAAATCAATGAAAGACAATGATGTTTGGGATCTTGTCAAATTGCTTAAATCAGTAAATCCCATTGATTGTAAATGGATTTTTAAAACCAAACGGGATTCAAAAGGCAATGTTGAAAGATATAAAGCACGTATAATCGCTAAAGGTTTTACTCAAAAGGAAGACATTGATTATAAAGAGACTTTTTCTCTAGTTTCTTTGAAAGACTCTTTTAGAATCATTATGACTAGTAGCTCATTATGATTTAGAGTTACATCGATGGATGTAAAGAGCATTTCTATGATGACATTGAAGAAACTATATATATAAACAAAGAAAATTTTCAATCTTAATTTAAAACACCTGATATGCAAATTAAAGATATCCATCTATGGTTTAAAGTAAGCTTCCCGTCAATGGTAAAAGAAATTTGATCAAATGATTACTTCTTTTGGTTTTAAAGAAAATATTATTGATCAATGTATATATCACAAAATAAGTGAGAGTAAATTCATCATCCTAGTGCTATATGTTGATGATACTTTACTGGCAAGTAATGATGTAGGCCTTTTTGCACGAAATTAAGAAATTTCTTTCAAATAAATTTGAAATGAAAGATCTTGGGAATGCATCTTTTTTGTTGGGTATATAAATTTATCGAGATCGTTCTTGTAGTATACTTGGTTTATCAAAAAAGGTATATATTGATAAAGTGCTTAGTAGATTTGGTATGAAATATTGTGCACAAAGAGATACACCCATTACTAAAGATGATAAATTCAATTTGCTTCAATGTCCAAGAAATGAATTCGAAAAGAAAGAGATGAAAAAGATCCCTTATGCATCTGCAGTAGGGAGTCTTATGTATGCTCAAGTTTATGCATCAGGATATTGCACATTGTTGGAATGTTGTGAGATATTTAAGTAAGAATGGATCATTGAAGCGATAAAAGCGGGTTATCTGATATCACGAGAGAACAAAAGATTTTATGCTCACATATCGATCATCATTTGGAGATCATGAATTGATTTTTGGTTGCCTCGATAGTAGAAGATCCACTTGGTTATATTTTCTTATTATTTGAGGAGCTATATCTTGAAAAGTGTTAAACAATCACTTATAACTTCTTTTATGGAAGAATTTATAGCTTGTTATGAGGCATCAAATCAAGAAATACTCTGAAATTTTATCATAAATATTTTGATGGAATAGAGACCATTAAAATAAATTGTGATAATAGAGCCGCTGAGTTGTATTCAAAGAACAGTATGAGTTTGTCAAAATCAAAACATATTGACATAAAGTTTTTTGTTGTAAAAGAAATAGGTAAGAGTTCTCAAGTATCTATTGAATATATTAGTACAAATTATATGATTATAGATCTACTTACAGAATGTTTACCACCTAAAGTATTTCATGAGCATGTGGCTATTATGCAAGTGATTTACTTTGATGTTATGCTAGCATAGTGGGAGTTTGCTTATGATGTTCAATGATTATAAATATGTTTTTCTGATCAGAATGAAGTATTGTTATTATCTTATAGTTGAAAACTCTGAAATAAAGTTATATATTTTCAATTGCAGTTTAGCATAAATAAATGAAACTATATTTATAACTCAAGAGTTATAATATAAGATCAGTTGAAAATAAACATGATATATGATCATATTACATGAAATTTTCATGCTATACATCCATACTTGATCTATGTCATTAATCATATTGATTTAGTGATCACTGATGTGTCTTGTTATAGAAAAATTATAATAAAGATCACTTTGATTCTATGTCAATATTATTAATGGACCAAATTGTCTAAAGATATTCCTCTTTGAAGATAGCAAATATTGAGCTCTTAAAGTATTTAATAATGTATAATTGTCAAGCAATATATATGTGGCCCAAGTGGGAGATTGTTAAAAAATTTTAAATGTGGGCTCACATATGAATTTAATTATACATTATGCGTTATCTTATTTTTATGCCTATTAATTTTGTGATCAAATAAAAATTAATTAGTTTTAGGCTTTTGAGACATCTTATTAATTTTGTATAAAATTATCATATGTAGAGACCGAATATTTTATTTTATTTTAATGATGGGCTGAAATAAAATAAAATGCACCTAAGTATAAATAAGGTCATGACCCACATTCTAAAGGGTGAAGTTCTCATTTTACTCATATCCCATCTTGAGTAAAAAGAAGGCTCTCTCTCTCTCTCTCTCTCTCTCTCTCTCTCTCTCATCTCTTCAAGAACACTCCTTTAGAAGTGGAAGGCCAAAATCCCGCATTAGCTCTTCCATGATTCAGGTACACGCTTCTGATTAAATCTTCTTGATGATTTGACATGAGATCCAGGCTAGATAAATTTATTTTTATCTTTATATGTTTCCAACATGTAATACTTAAATTCTCCTAATAGAACATTGTTTAAGATAGACGACCTCTTAAAATTCTATAAGAAGATTAATAAAATTATAAAATTCATCTTGATGTGGGATGAGTAAGGTTGAAATGGGCAATTTTTTGCATTCTAAGATTTAGATTATTATTTTTTGCATACTTGAAAATTTGTAATAGTAGAGAGCGATAATTTTGCATGCTAACAAATTAATGAGTATGCTGCTGTCACCTTTCTCATAGCATGATTGCTTATTATCTGTGTTCAATGTTATTAATTATTATACTCATTAATTTGAATTTAATACATACAAAAATTCGAACTCAAAATCTCTTGATTGAAAGTCTAAGATATCAACCAAACCACTTGATTAAGGTGCCTTATATATGAGAAGAACACAAATACTAAAATTAAAATAGTTAAAAGCCTTGTGTACAAGAATGGTAATAATTTTCTTTAACATCTTTAACATACTTTAAGGGTTACACAATGCTACCCTAAAACATATATCTTAATTACTTCCTTCAACTTTTCTTTACAACATAAAACTCTAATAAATACTTTGGCATCAATTATGTTCATAGTGTGAGTCTCATCATCTTCATAATCTATTATTGATATGGCACTTAAAATACTACTAGTTGAAAGCATCTTGATGCTAAGCAAGCGATCCGAAGTTGGCGGTGATCGACTTAAAATATCCTAAACTCGGGATGTCGCTTAAATCCCTAAATAACTCTCAAACATAGAGTTTTTATAGTCAAATTGAGCGTCTCGACGAGCCGGATCTAACGAGCCCAAGATCTTATAATTCTGACTTCATTTGAGCATTCAAATACACAAAATACATCAAATGATCAAGGGAATCATCATGAGCCGTCCGATGGAGAGGAGTTGATTTTGCAGTATTCTGAGACACCTCCTCCAATCTATAAATTGCCCTCATTCCTCATATGAGGGGAGGCTAAGAGAGAGAGAGAGCTCTAAAGCTTGAAGATCCTCCAAGACAACCGTGTACCACTGCTCGATAATCGTCAGCCTCTGTAGCCATCGGCGATCCTAATCTCGTCGTCTCTGGTCTTCATGGACCTTCATCATTAGTTTCGTTGTTCACCATCATCTTACCGCACCTACCACAGCTGACTATATGGCTATTGCTGTCTGATTTTGGGGTTCCCATTATCAGCACTTCTTATATACAATTTTGTAATCCCGTAGCGGGAAAACTTGTACTCCAAAATAAATATATAATGAAAACTATTTATTGGGCTAGACCCCGTAGTTTTTTCCCTTTTTCGAGGTTTTTCACGTAAAAATTTATGGAGTTTTCATGTTCACTCTTTCAATATCTCTGTGTGTGCTGGATTTCACAACAAGGCTAAGACATAAACTTTCACTCTACTTCAACTAATTTTCTAGCACACAACAATTATAAAAACCTCATCTAAAGAAATATGTAGTTATATGATTTATTTTCAATCATATTGCACCATCATAATAATTAAGGTGGATAAAAGAAGGACCACTCTCACTAACCTCGATTAGCTTTGCAACTTTCTCAGAAAATATTTTAAGAGCTGCATAAGCGAAACTTTAAGGCTTCATTTGGGTAAGCTTTTACTTTTAAAAAAGTTTGTTTTGAAGTAGTTTTTAGAAACGCTACTTTAAAACGTCGTATATAAACAACTTTATAAAGAGAGGGAACGACGTTGTAAAAGTCTAAAATTCAAACGGGTTTTAAAATTTATAAACTCCGCTTTAAAAAAAAGCAACAGAAAAAAAAACAAAGCTAAGTCTTCTTTCTACAAAATGTAAAATTCATGAAAGCTGTCATAATAGTATGCCAAAATTGCCATGATTTATAGATTACTATATAGAGTATAACTTGTAAATAAGAAAAACATATATGTTTAAGAATGCTCAGGGTCTTGACTAGTAAATTAATGAATAGCTTATTAATTGGTATTCAAAGTACAAAGTGTTTTTATGGCGATTTAAGAATACGATAAATAACCAATCACCCCAAGGTCATTGTCATTATTTTTTATGAATCTCATATATGGGTCTTAATTATTATAATTTTTTAAGTTATTTGTAAAGAACTTAACTTTTGTTGCTTAATCTTATCATTGTTCAGCTATGATATGCTCTTTCTGATGATCTTTTCAAACTTAAAATTTTCATGTATAATTTTTAGTTAGTGAGGAATCCGACATGCTATTTGTTGATGATTTGCCTAAGAGATTAATTTAGCTTGATCATGGTTATCATGTATGTACTCAAATAATTATATTGTGATATTTGTCTTTGTATGTATACACGTGAAGGATCATTACATGGATTAATTTCTCGAGAAGTTGTTGACCTCGATTTGCCTTCTAGAAAAGCTGAATTCTCGCATTCGCTCGGCTCTTCCTCAACGACAAGCAACCATTCCCTCCAGTTTTCTCAACCGCAGGCCAAAAAACTGCTCCCGCTCAACCGTTCCTGGCTCTGGCTCCGTCTCCTAAAGTCGAAACCGTTTCCTCCGGTATTCCTCCAAAACCGCAAGTCTCAAAAAGGAAACGGCAAGAAACCGAAGGCGAGACTCTCTTCCCAACTAACCAAAAAAATTTCCACCCTTCCCTACTGCCACTCTATCTCCAAAGTCCATATGCCCACTCTTCCCAATAGATGATCGGTGCTCATTCAAGATCCCAGTCATTCTCTTTGGTGGATTAAATTATCGTTCGAAGCCGAAGAGAGATCGAGATCGACGGAGACGAAGAGAGGAGTATAACGAGGAAGTTCGCCCAGGAACACCCTTAATGGTGAAGCCGCAATGAAGCAGTGAGCTCCCGTTAGTCTCATTGTGTTCCTAATCGCTTTGATTATTCTTGCATTCGTCACCATGGAAGTCACCATCTTAAGGTGACGGAAAGGATCCGTCCACGGGCGGGGACACAGGAGCAGTTCAGGATCAGCATAGCAACTCTTCTGCCTCCTCAATCGCAAGGAGCAACCTCGCCTCTCGGTTGTCTTCCTTCAAACCGCAAGGAAACTCCCTCGTTCGCACCCTCGTCTCTCTCTCCCTCTTGTTCGAAACTCCTCTTCTCCTTCCCCTTCTCCAACCGCACGGTATCTCTCAACAGCATTCCTCCCGTATGTGCTACAGTAACCGATACTTCAGCCTATTTGACTTGGAACGATCTTGAAGATATTAGGGTATCTGTATACTTGTGGTGGAGATATCGAGTTGTTTGGAGTTTTTGATTGTTGATTAAGATGAAATTGGCTGCTATACTGGCTTCAGCAGGAATAAGCATCGGCGTTTGTGTTCTGCTGTTGTCTCTGTATTCGATCTTGAGGAAGCAGCCAGGGAATGCTAGCGTTTACTTTGGGCAGCGGATGGCAGAGGAGAGGAGTCGCCGGATGAACTTGTTTATTCTGGAGCGGCTGGTGTTGTCGCCGAGTTGGATGGTGATAGCGTGGGGGTACAAGGAGGAAGAGATACTTGATGTTGCTAGGTTGGATGCCGTGGCGTTCATTAGGATTATTGTGTTCAGTATGCACATCTTCTCTATTGCAGCAGTTGTTTGTGTTTGGTATACTTCCACTGTTAGATGTGACATCTTAATGCTGGAATACTACTGAAATTTTTACTAAAATTTAGACTTGAAAAAAAAGGAGAGAAAAATATTTGTATATATATTTATTTTTATGCACGTGATTGAATATTTCATTATCAAGCATAAATAAAATCAAATCTTTCAATACCAACCGCCACTCATCCCGACGGATATATAGTTAAAATAACCGACAAATTCCTAGGATGACATCGGAATATTGCTGAAATTTCGTCAATTTTTTTGGACTTAACTTTAAAAATTAGTTATATATTAAATTAATTATTAAAGTGCTAAAACAAAATAAACTAAAATAAAAAAATTTAAGCTTAAAATTAAAATTAAAAATGATTTCAATTGAACACAATTAAATATGAAGAACTTATACGAAGCTTAATACCTTACTTCTGAGCTAATTGAAAAGTGTCAAGAAAGTTTAAGTCAGACATAAAATGAATTTGATACATAGTCGATAACTATGAATATAATTCTTATAATGTGTCACTTTAAATGACTTAAAAGAAAATCTAATTGGATTTGTAAACAAATCACAAGAGACTTATAGTAAGCTCGAAAGCTAGCATCCAAATACAAATGCAATTCAAACCAAGCTTATAAAAAATGTGCAGAGAACTGAATAGCTTTTTAAGAAACATGAACATAAAGTTTCAACAAATAATTGGGGAGCATTGCATTACATATCAAAAGAAAAAGCAAGTGTTTGAATTCACACTAGCTTACTTGAAAGAAGTATGCTAGCTCACATAGGAAAGAACAAGAGCTAATGATGATTAATAAAGATTTAAAAGTCTATCAATGTGCATAAGCTAAGCAATCATTTTACCTTATTCAACTCGCTATCAAGTTAAATATAAACAAAGTTGCAATATTTTGAATCGAAAGTATGAATTCAAAAACTATGCCACCGAATCTACAATTTTTCGTACAAGCACACAGAAGGGCACACTAAATAAAATTCTGTACGAATGAATAAGTTTTCTTCAATCCAAAAATTAGAAATTTCATTCTAATTATGATTTTTAAAATCAATGATTTCATTAATTAGATGAAATTATTTAAGCTAAAAAAATACGTGCATGTGCTTAGACATGTAAATTCAAAATGCAAATCTTAATATCTGAAAAGGCTGCGCAAGCTAAGTTAAAATTAAATAAAATATGAATGTTGACCTCACTTTTGGAGTGAGCTCTTAACTTCCTCAACACAGATCTAGGACTCTCATAGGCACTAAGAGTTCCTTAGTCTTAAGACACTTCTAGTGATTATGTGAACACTTAACCTAATGTTAGAGACTTAGAAGAGTTAGTCATAAAAATAGGTTGTGCTTTAGGGAGACTTGCCTATCCTATAGCCCAAACCTAATCCTTGCTTCCTTCTTTTAAACGAGACCTCAAATTCAAATTCAGATTCCAAAATCTAATCCAACCATCCAATGATTGAAATCCATCACTGAATTCAAACTCCAAATCCCTTTTTAAGCTCTTTAATTTTATCTTATGGACTTAGCCTTAACCAAATCCAAATAAACCCCAATTCAATTAATTTTCTCAATTATCAAATTCAATCTCAAATCAAATTCTAAATCATAAATCAAATTCTAAATTCCAAATGATTGAAACTCATAATTAACTCCAAATTCCAAAATCTCTTCCTAAGCCATATGAACCACCTTCATATGCTTAGCCAAAACTCCTTCAAATCAACTCAAACTTGGTAGATTTATTTATAAATCAATCATTCATTCATTTATATTCATAACTATAAATGAAACCCACCCTCCAATGATCAAAAATAAAACAAACCAATTCAAAATCCAAGTTAGTTTCTTTTGACCTATATCCCTTAATTTGGTGAAGTTTGCTTCCAAATCACTCCAAACTCAAGTGATTTCTTATAACCCATTTATATCTTCATTTATATTCACAAATATAAATGAAATATAAATTCAAATGGTCCAAACCAAACCCAAATCAAATCAAATTCCCAATTTTAACCCTTTTAGCCAAACTTTTGAGCTTGGCCAAATGACATCTAAATCAACTCAAAACCCATGGATTTCTTCATGATTCAATAATTCCTTCTAACATTGATCCAAATATAAACATAAACCACCATTATCAAACCAAATCTAAGTCAACCCAAATCAAACCCAAACTAACCCTTTTGACTTGAAATTGTCATATGAACCAAAACTCATTTGGCTCCAAACTAATTGCAATTGGATTTATATTTCAATCCTGAACTCATATGTGGGTTCAACTAAACTTGAATCAAACCTTGATCAAGCTAATTGATCTATTTAGATCACTTGACATAAAGTAATCTAAATGATCTTTTTGTGCCAAGTTCTAATCCAATCCAAATTGGATTGAACTAAGCCTATCTAAACCTCAATCATGATCAACAATCATCATGGGGTGATCAACCACCTTAAATTGGGTCAAATCAACTAACTTTTGACCAAGTCAATATTTAGCCCAAAAGAAACCCAATCTAGCCAAAATCTATCATATGCCAAATTGATTGAAACCAATGACCCAAACCCACTCATCATCAATGATTGAACATGACAAAACCATCAATTGAGCCAAACCAAGTTTAATTGGCCACTTGACCTAAGTTGACCCAAATTGGCCTAAAAAGACATAATGGGTCAAATCATGATTTAATCCAAATTGATTGTAACTAATGGCTCAAGTTCGGTCCAAGTTACTTATTGAACTTGATCAAAGCCATGATTGAGCCCAAGTTGACCAATTGGTCAACTTGACCCAACCTAGCTCAAATTGACCAAAATTCAAATTAATTTTAAATTAAACCAAACCAAAGACTACAATCACTTTCAATCAACCAATTGAACTTGACTCAACACTTAACCCAACACAATTTGGTCAAATTGGTCAACTTGACCAATTTGACCTTTTTGAATCCAAATGAGTCAATTCCAATCCTAAGCCAAACCAATCCAAATTAATTATACCAAAACATCCCAAATCATCATATGAACCTAACCCAAGCCTTGGTTTGATCCAATTTTACCAATTGGTCAACCCAACCTAGCCCAAATAAAACCCATTTGACCAATTCAAGCCAAATCACTCAAACCAACTTATGGACCCTAGGACTTAGTCAAACCCAACCCAAACATGTCCTAATGCATTTCCAAATTAGCCCAAAAGCCAAGTGGGCCCCACCAAGGGGATTAGCCATCAAACCATGGATTTAAACCTCAAAACCATTGGATCCAAGCCAAAATCAACTACCTCATCCCTATGGCAGCTCATTAGCACTCCATGGAACCTTCTCCTGACCCACCTAACTAACCTAACTCACCCTAGGTCGACCAAGACCTTTGGAAGGTGAGTTGACTCACCTCCAACCCAAACCGAACACCCATTGGATCCAAGCTTTGCAAACCTTACACAATGGGTCCATGGAAGCTCCCCCATCATTCATCCTGTCCCTGGAGTGTCTCCCTGACTTGATGGAGACAAGTAAGGTGGCCAGACGGCGGTGTGACAGTGTAAAATGTGCACATGCTGCCGTCCGTCCATGATGGGAAATTGAGGGTATACCCCCTCAATTTGAATACGATTTCACACACATTTACATCATGAGCTCTCATAACTCAATTCTGAAGCTCCTCAGAGTACTCCCAAGGATCCCCAAGCCCTCTCCATTCAACATTGTCCATTCCTGAGTAAAGCTGAAACAAGACATCCCAATCCCGAGCAATACTCCCTCATTTCGAAATCAAACTTTAATTCCTCTTAGCCACATCATCACCATACCCAATCGAAGCCAACTAAACTAATTCCCAAGCTTCCAAGCCATGGGAGGAGTTCTGTGCATGTGGATTGGTCAAGCGAGCCTTCCACACCAAACCAAGCTTAAAGCTCTTCAACAAGGCCTTGCCTCAACTAGACGAAGCTACCTTTGGCATTGCACAGCCGGACATTAGCTCCGGTGAGGTAATTTCACAAACGAGCCTTGTATGCAAAAGTGGTTGGTCCTTTGTGAAGAAAATTTAAATTTAATGGAAAATTGACCGTTGGATGTGTGTGTCTCCCTTCCTAAGGTGTGGGAAGAATTTAGAGATAATCAGAGCTCAGATCGAATGAGTGAAGACAGATCACATCCGTCTTCCATCGCTCACAAACGGGATAGATCATGAGCCGTCCATCCCATGTGATTAGGATGAACGACTCTGATCAAATCCCGCGGATAGAGCCTCGAATTCCTTTCTTAAACCACGGATTGAATTGACCATCCCATCTGAATAGATCCAGAGAAAGAGCATCCACGAAGGCGACGATGTGACTACTTAAATAACCAATCCCATCACATGGAAAAGCCACGCCACGCCATCCAACGGGATTAAGGTTTTAATTAGGGCTAATTAATTAGTTTTTAATCTTAAAATTTCTAAAATCATAATTAATTACAGAAAAATCCAAAAAAAATGCAAACTTAGGCTCATTTTGAAGATATTTTATAGTAGAATCTTGGAAAATTATAATTAAATAATTTTGAGGAGAGATTTTAGCTTAATCAGGGTTTTATCAAAAATCTTATTAGCTTAATTACACTTTAATTAAGCACTCAATTAATCTCAAATTTTTTGTAGATATTTAGGGGGATGATCTCTACCTCCCCTATTTTCCTAGGATTTTATTGATTGCTTAATTAAAAATCACTTGATTTAGCCCTAATCACTCTCTTAATTTAATTAATCATAATTAATGAATGAACAATAATTTAATTAATCATTCAAGCATAATCACCTCTGTTGAACAATAAGATGGGATGTGGTACTCCTAATCCATTTCCTAAGTTTTCTTTACCTTTAAAAAAATTAAATTAATTAATGGCTAATGAAATGATTAATTGATTCATTAAGTGTCTTCAGAAATGAGAAAATCAGACTCTAATTGAATGTTTAAATGATTTAGGGACTAGGATTAGGGCCTTGCCCTTGATCCTTTCCCCTAAGTTAATTTCATCATTCAAATTAAAACATAACCAAAGTGTTTAATAAATTAATTAAAGGCTTAATGAGATTAAAAGTAAAAAAAATCAACTCATCCACACTTAAACAACCCTTAATTGATTTGGGTTGCCCGTGTTCAATAATCTAAGGTGAGAGATAATGAAATTATGGTTAGCTCATATGTGTGAGAAAATCATAAAAGTAATTAAGTGAGATCCCTTTAGCTTAATTAACTATTAATCATAAGCCAATTTTATTAGACCCCTTTCATTTCTTAGGAGCATTGCAAATTTACTTTTCATGTGGTTGCATATCATATTGGCTTATTATTAATTAATTAATTAACTTAAGGTGATATAGGTAAGGGTTAATTAATTCATTTAATTCATACCTTAACCTAATTAAAACATAAAATCAACTTACATATTCTTCATTAAACCAAATTAATTCACACATGGGGAATTAGGCTAGGATTAGAAAACCTCCTTCATATTTTCTAAATCAAATCAAATTCAAATTTAAAAATATCTTTAAAGAATTTTGGTTCATTTTAAATAGCCTTGTTTAATTTGATTATCCTTAGGAATTAATTGGGATGAATGAAATCATGTGTTTACATTCCTTTATTTCTTTCCAATCATGCTAAATATTGCTCGCCATATGAAATCATGCATTCATTTCTTTTAAAATTAATTAAATGAAATATTTTCTTTTATGTCAAATTGCATGTGTTGACTTAAATTAAAAATATGAGTGGCTATTATCACTATTAAGTCAAAAGTTATTTTCAAAAACCTATAAATCAATTATTATAAATGAAGTGATGCTAATTACAAATATCTATAAGCTTGCATGTGACAATAATATAAGACATGTAATATGAAGTTCTCTTTTTCCTATCTTAATATGGATTCACATGGGATTTGCAAGGGTATAGTTCATTTGAAAAGAACACAACACTTGCCTAAATATACTCCTATGCATCTCCATGTTAAGACTTAGAAGAATTTTATATCACATATGTAAATCACATAATCAAATTAAACATAATTTCTTGCATGATTCCCTAGTCATGTGGTTCCTTTTGTACATTCATATGTATTTGAGAAAAGTGGTATATTAGTCTGGACATTTCGGGACTGCGAGGCTTTAAGTAGCCCTAAGTAGGTCTTGTACCTTACGCCCTTGGTGTAGAAAATAATGTTGTCGTACTCACTTAAAACTCTTATACATATGCATGTATAATGTGGCCAATGAATAAAAAATCATAAATCAAATAAATCAAACATACATTTGCATCGATTTTCCTATCCTTATAGTCATTCATACATTTACATGTATCTAAGAAAAGTGGTATATTAGTCTAGACATCCCGGCGTGAGGCTTTAAGTAGCCCTAAGTAGGTCTTGTACCTTACGCCCCTGGTGTAGAAAATAATGACACTTTACTCACTTAAAACTTTTATACATGTAAATGTGTATTTAGTTAATGGATGAAAAATCCCTCTTTTCTATATAATAAAGATATGCATTCATAATTCAATAAAAAAATGAATATATAAATTTAAAATACACTTCTTTGCATTCATCATCAAAGTGTGTTAAGATTTATATTGTATGTATAGGTATGTTTAGGATTATTCATATGCATGATATACATGATGGAAATAAATAAATGAATATGTGTTATGTGATAGTAATCCATTTCAATTAATATTAAGATGCCTTTCTTATTGAATATGATTATTTAAAAGGAACCTAAACTTAGGGTTAATTAAAACACATAATAACCATTCACTAAAGGAAATTCATTAATTAACTACCTTAGAAATGACTTAAGGTAGGGATAAAAGAGAGATTCCCTTTCTTTCTTCTCTTTATAACACACAGTTGCTAAGTGTAGGCTATATGAAAAAAAAAAAGAAGTAAAACCATCAACTAAACCACTTAAAGAGAAATCAACCTTTTATAAATTAAATCTCACACTTAGCAAATGATAACCCTAAAGTCGAGTTAAGACATACCACACAAGCCTAAACACATGCACATTAGATTAAGTCATCATTTCAAGCTTTATGTTAGGGCGGTGCATGATTTAATGAATGTTTAGTTTTGTGATGTATTATTTTAGACTGGATGCTAGGGTGTATGTGCATGGCGGATGTCGGTGATATTAACTAATCATAGGGTTGTGCTTAAGGGTGTAATAAAATATAAATATTTTTTTGCGTGTTGCTTATATACTCCTAAGCATAACCCAAGTTAGGACAAGTAGATTTGGTTACCCATGTGTGGGGTGTTAAGTCTAAATTATTCATATAACTATTTGGGTTGTATGGTGTGTTTAACGAACATTTATTTTGTAGGTATAGCTAGATTTACTTTCCTTCCTTTTAATATAATTTTGCATTAGGATTAAGATAAGTGCTATGGGGATTAAGGTGAGCATTGATTATAAGACCATATCTTATATACCATGTGATGCCTTTGGAGCAAACTTCATCCCAATCAAGCCAAAATAAAGAAATAAATAGAGCAAATCAAAATGAAGAAATGAGAGATGAAGAGTGAAGAATGGAGGATGAAGAATGAAGGCCCCCATAACACTTATCATTTTATAATTGTAATTATTCTTTCATTATACCGAGATGCATAAGGGTAGAGCTCAGCTACCCACATTTCTTTTCGGGTTGTACAATGGTACCCGAATGCATCGACTTCTTATTCTTTTGCAATAGCTTTATAAAATTATTTGATATTTTGTTTAGCTTTTGCATTAGAAATAGCATGCCTTTTTATAGTTTTTTTATGATTGGTGATTGCTGTCTGGCCTGGATGTGATTAGGCTCTTAAGATAAAAATAAATTTTTTATTCCACTAACAACTCATAATTAAAATTTTAAAATAACTCATAACCTCACATAAAAGCATAGAAATTAAATCAAGATAATAAAATATTTAGCAACCCCTAGCTAGATGATTGCATGTATAACATCATGCATGTCATATTCTTCCACTCTTGTTAAGAGGGGGCTTCCATCTATGCCAGAGAATAATGACTTAACCTGTAAGAGCATTTGATGGAAAGACACATCTTTCTCTTTTGATTTGGCCCATAATCAATTTTTTCATGCATTTAGGCATACAAAATCTTATAGTCTGTGTCAAAATAAAAACTCCAAAAATCAAATAAAACTTGATAAAATTTGCATTAGATTATGTTATTACTAACGCCTTTCATGATCTAGTCTCTTAGGGAGTGAGTTTAAAGACTTAATTTCTCTTCTAAGTAAATAACAGCCTAACCATCTCGCAAAGTATATGACTTGCCTACATGAATTTAAAGCGTAGGAGGAGTTAGTTGGCTACCACTCCAGACAATAATAAGTCCAGCATTCGGGTGACTTACTCTCTCTTATGAAGGTAAACCATATACCACTCTTGCCTTAGATTTAGGTTGTACTTTGGCCCTCGCCAAAGCTCTTTAGATTTAGGTCTGAGGTTGTTGTTTCTCTTTGCAGGCTACAAGCACACCTCTTAGGCATTTTCATAATATTATATTATGGAATTATAAGTCTTAGATTTCTAATAAAATTTTAACTCAAATAAATAAATTTCTTCAAATTCAAATATATAAACCCCAACCATAGGATAGATTGGAGTGCTCACTAGGCTTCCTAGTATCATGAGCACTACCTACTCATCTCCTTTGGGTTCGATAAGAACTCTTCCCTTTTGATCTCTCCCACTTGATTTTTAAAAATACAACCAATTTATTGATAGCCCTATCTTTAAATTATTTGGAGACAACAATCTCCTACTCTAATCGAGAGTATTCTTAAGGAACTCACCTTCTTTAGGATGTAATTAACTATGGAGGCTTGCCTCCATAAAGAACTTAATGAACCCGATTTAAATAAATCCTGCTTTACTTTTTCATATAAAATAGAAGAAAAATCTCTGGTATATTCGAAGACCCATCATGCCTTAAGAGTATTTATTAGGTGATTAGGTCCATTACAGGATAATGACTTCTATCTCTCGAGATAATACACTATTCCTTAATGTCATATCCGATCACCCTAATAAGTACATCTGTGGATCTACGTGGTGTCCCCTCACATATACACACAACACACATAACCAAAAAATAAACACCACAATGAAATTAATCTCTTGATTTAAAAATAAAATTATTTGAATTATTAAAACTCTGCATTGGCCCCGATGGTACACTAAATGCTTAAATCTAGAATTAAATTATCTTTGGCGTTGCTTCGTTAGTCTTGATAGTGTTAACAAAACCTAAAAATCTAATTATTATAAGAATTTTAACTTATTAAAACATATGAGAATAATTATGTCATATGATAGTAGATCTGATCCTATATTATTAATCTAATAGAGTCGATAGGATCTGAAATAATAAATTAAATGATCAAGTAAACTCATAAATCCCGATGATGGATGTTGAATGAAAATTTCATCCAGAGGGGATACTTCCATCAAAATGTGATTCTAATTTCAAATAAAATTAACTTAAATTATGTATAAATCAAGAAATATTTAAATAAAATGTAATCTCTTTTGACCCCCACATATGTGCCATAAGTCAAAGTCAAGTCTACAAATCGAATTCGATGGACTTCGGAGGTGATAGTGCATAAATTGATGCTCAAAATGCACTGGACGTCACTGAAAATGGTTGAAATGACTTTCGATCGATGAATGGATTTTGTCATTGCGTTTAGAATGTTGAAATTGGTCAAAATATAAATATTGCAAAATTTAATGAGCAATCGACTAAGCGCTCGAGCTATCAATGTGTCAACACGCATATCAGAGTCGAGAAGTTACAATGATGTCCGAACGACCTATATTCTTGAAATTGATTATGCTCTTAGCTTTAAAATGTTGAAATCTATCAAATAAGACTATTCACACTCAATTCAGATAAGTCTGCGCGAATGTACGGTTGAAAACGGTGACAGACATTTTGAGCTAATCCAATTCGATGCCGACTTGAATGAAACGACCTTCGATTATGAACGGACTACACCATTGCATTCAGAACACCAAAAATACCAAGAATAGACATCCAATTTAATTAAAGTTGTCACACTTAAAATTTTATTGAAATTAGCATGTATTTCGAGGTAAATCTATTTAATTATCTCATAATTACGACCACCTCAGAAATAGCAGCCACCCATTCCCATGCTCCACCTCCCATTCAACCAATAATATGGCCACATCATCCCTTGCATACCTTATCCCACTGATTCAGAATGGAAGGAAGGCTTCTATTTTTTTGAGAGAGATCACACTAGCAAAAGGAGCAAGAAAACCTTCCCTCCCTCACGATATCTTTGTCTCTTCTAGCCACACGGGGGCTCACTTTTTCTCTGGCTCTTGCGATCCTCTACAGGGAAACCCCAACCAAACTAGTGAAACTCCTCGTTTGTTCATCTCAACCACGGATGAAATGAACTCTCTCTTCTTTTCCCTTCCATCTCTGGCAAACAAACACTTCGAATGCACGACAAGCCTTCTCCCATCCCTTTCGCACAATGATCGGAAGCTGGCATCTCAGAGGGATTAGTGACAGTGAGAAGAGGAGAGTTAGCATCGCGCTTGAGATTCTTATGAGGCCGAGGCTTCTGTTTCTCGACGAGCCAACTAGCAATCTTGATAGTGCTTCTACTTTTTTTTGTGATGTAGACACTGAGAAGATTAACAAGAGATGGGCATCCTGTTGTAGCTTCAATCCATCAACCGAGCAGCGAGGTGTTTGAGTTGTTTGATCAGCTTTATTTACTTTCGGGAGGCAAAACTATTTTTTTGTTGAAAAGGCTTCAAAAGCATATGAGTCATTTTGGCTGGATTCCTTGTCCATTCTTGAGAAACCCATCATCATTTCCTGCATTAACTCAGATTTGATAAGGTTAAAGCTACATTGAAGGGTTCAAAGAAGGCAAGGCCAGTTATCTACTTCCAATGTCAAGGAGAGATCAAGATCATTTTACCTAATGTGAAAGAGAAAAAACTTTGTTTGTAAGTTCAAGGGCATAGAATCATGGTAGCGGATGACACAAAGCCTCAGATTTAATTATCTTGGCATTCTCGTGAGGAGGTTGAGGCCTTGCCGTGGTCCACATAGCCTGCTTTCTACCCCATGATCTGTGATTCTTTCGGTCGTAAAGATAAAGCTCACTAAATTGCCAAAATAAGTACTTGTACATACTCTTTGTAGCACGACGAGAAAACTTGTATCTCTTTTGTACAGGCATTTGAAGACCCCCACTGCGCTTAGAAGAGTGTGGCAGGTTTTGAAGACTATGGCCACGGTGTTGCAAGACGACCACTAAACAGAAGATCTTTTCAAAATAGCTCAGTAGCCTTCAGGGAAGATGCCGGTTGCCAAAATTGACAGAGGGCATAAGTAACTTAACACAAAATGAACTATAAACTCAAAATTAAAATTTGAATTGAAATTTCAGGTATTTGAAGACTTATTATGCTTAATAGTTAAGAACCATAGTGTCACAAGACACAAGTATTATATAGAGCTCACGAGTTGAATAGCCATCACTAGGAGGTTGTCGAATTTTAGACTGATGGGAGACCCAAATAAGAACAAATAAAAGTGTTGATGAGCATAAATTGAACTTATTTGAAAATGATAAATTAAAGAAATAAACTTACTATATGCTCTTTTTATGTAGGTTTGAAGACTCTGTTATGCTCAGAATATGGATAGAAGATCATGAAAGTAGTGTCAAGACATCCATTATGCTCAGTAGAGAAACAGTTGAATAGCCGATTATATTAGGAAGATCTGAGGTAAATTTGGATATAACTTAACTAATTTAATGCAAAATAAACTTGAAGCTCAAAATTAAAATCTAAATTCAAATTGCAGGTGTTTGAAGACCATGTTATGCTTTAGAGCTAAGTACAAGACCCGATAGTGTCACAGAAGACCATTATATAGATAAGAAGGTCAATAGCCGTCGCTGCACGGGGATGACATCAAGAGGCTGCTAAATTTTGGATTGATGGGAGACCTAAACTAGAACAAATTAAAGTGTTGACAAGCTTAAATTAAGCTTGTTTGAAAATGATAAATTAAAAATAAGCCTACATATAAAATTCTAAAAGTCTTTAAATAAGAATGATCTTAGAGGGGACTCGATGACTTGTTGACGATCATGAATAAGACTTTTAATGAACTTGAGGGTTTGTCTCTTAACAATAACAAAATTCAAGTAAAGCTTCTGGTGATCTTGATAGTTCCCTACGAGCACAAACAAGACTTACAGTGGTTTTGAAAACTCATCTTTTAATCAGAATAAAAATTAGATAAAATCTTCATAGAACTTGCAAAGAATCCTACAATTACCTAGATGCTTAAAGATGTTATAATAACTATTATACAAATAAGAATAAGAATAAAAAAATATTGAACTGATAAGCCTTGAAAACTCATCAATGAGCATAAATCATATTTCTTATTTAATGATCAAATTATGTTACGATTCATATTGAACAATTTGGATTGTGCTATATACCACATCAAACAAATCATTCAGAGCAAAAAGAATTTGAATGAGACTTATGATGAGCCTACGAGCTTCTCAGTGATCACGAATTAAGCTCCATTGAAACTTAAAGAACTCAATGAGCTATGAACTAGATGCCAATAAATAAATATTAATCTAAATAATTGAATGAGATCTGAAATGCCAAACGCCACCGGATTCATAATATATCATACAAGTGAACAAAAGGCATTAATTAAGGCATTCTTAGATACACCTGCATATGCTCAGACATGAAGATTTAAAGTGTAAATTTTAATGTAAAAATTTAGAGCTAAATTAAAATCAATTAAATATTAATTTAAAAAATTTAATAAAATATTAGATCAATCTATAACATCTTCCACGCCACCGAATCTGCAACATAAAATTAGAAGTAGATATAAGGCGGTTTAAATTCTAAATAGACTTCAAATATATTAATTTTGCATAAATTATGAGCAACTATCACTCAATTTAAGTGCTTCAGAACTTATGCAATCATTTGAAAAAGGCGAATTCTTGTACAAAATATAAAGCAATCATCAATTAAATTTGATCTTTCCAAATTAGTACAAGTATTCTAAATGAAAACTTGCATGAGCCCCGATACTATGCTGAATGCTTAAATTTAGTGTTTGAGGATGCTGCGTGGGTTGATTCCCAGTTTAGTCTGGATTGGGTCCGGGTTAACAAAACCTAAAAATTTATTATAAGAATTTTAACTTAGTAAAATATCCAGAAACTAATTACGTCATGTGACTAGATCGATCCTCTTGGGCTAAACAATTCGTGATCTAAAGTTCTCAAATATATTTGATTCAATCAATTAACCACCCCGATAATGGCTGTGTTGAATGAAAATTTCAACCACAGGAGATACTCATAAAAAATGTGTTTCCAACCTCAAATTGAATTAATCAAACTCAAGTATCAATGTAAATATAAAATCAAATAAATCACCAAATTATAAATGCTAAAATGAAATTTAATTTTTAAAGAACTTAAAGCTAAAAAATCTAATTCACCATCCATAATTGTTTATCGGAGGTGACAAATTAAGAAAACTTTAGCTCACAAAGGAGCCAAAGTCAAATCAAGTACACAACTATGTTTACTCTCAAACAATCTCATGCCAGCAAGGATGTGGCCCATGTCCTCTAACTGCGTGGCTTGGTCAATAGGCTCCACATGATGCAGTTATGACCAGAGTCCTCTGATCGGGTGGTTGCTGCCAAATTGAACCATTATATTATGGTCACGACTATAGCCCGTATGCTCCCAAATGGCTCTTCCTTTTGAGTTATGAACCATGGGGTATACTTGATAGGAAAAAAAGCCCTCTGTTAGCAAATGTAGACTTAAGCTTGTCTCCTTAGACAAACACCACCCCAGTTCTACAAGGATTTCTCGGATGACGTAACACATGTATCGAGGATCCCATCATTGGGTCACTACCTCCTTTGACTAAGTAGACTAGGGACCACGATAGCCGGGATGATGGAACAATAGAATCTAGATCAGGCGCATCTTCGTTCCCCCAGCCATCGACTTTAAGTTAAATATAATGAATTTCATAAATTCTAAATTCTAAATTTTAAACTCCACATGGTGTTATTATACGCTATGCACTAAGCGACCTATTGACTAGCCTTAATCAAAAGTTCTCTCTCAGTATTATGAGAGATAATTAACTATAGGTGCTTGCGCCTATAGGAACCCTGGAGCCAGATCTAAAGTCCTCACAAAATGAGGGTGAAATCTCTGGGCAGTGTCTTATCTAGATTTCATCTACCTTTTCAAAATTTCATTGAAACTTTAAATCACTCTCTTAATCGAGAGGTCGGTGGCGAATTTTCGGAGCCCATAGATTTTTGGCAACTCCGTTGGCGACAGATTTCTCTTTTCATCTTTGGCTAGTTGAATCTAAGTTATAGTAATAGTGGAGTATATGTAAAAAAATTATAAATAGAAATAAAAAAGGAAGTGAAAAGCTTAAATGAATCTTAAAATAAAATACTTTCTAAATAAGGTCTTAAACATCTAACATTTCATTTAGAGTATGCTTTTGTTGTTGTTGTTCATTCTGTTGTGTCTCTACATTATGAAAGTGTGGGGTGATATATCAATTACTAATTACTAATCCCCATCTTTCATTTGTGCCAATGGATCTCATCGTTCATTATCTGACTAGGTCCGAGCTAACATCTCTACCTAATCGAATCAATATCAAATGCTAAAGCTACCATCCAATTTGGTAGTGTAAACTTCTGAGCTATTACTGCTACAAATAATCCTCTACTTGAAGCACCTGCATATTGAGCACACCAACCTATGCAGGGAACGAGGACAATTAGAATGACCACTACTGCTACTGAGATTCCTCAAAAGAGAGCTTTTGTATTCGAAAGATTTGGTCATTCTGAGATGCGAAAAAGAACCGTCATTGAGCAAAAAATTTTAGTCATACCTATGAATGCGACTACTCTGTCAATTGAACCTTTTGCACTAGAAAGGTATGATACTGAAGCCTCTTCTTCTGGAGAAAAATTGAGTAGAAGGCAAAGGAGAAGAAACACTAAACTATGAGCTCAATAGTTGTTGTATGAATTACTAGTCATACAACCAACCTTACAACCAGAAGCGAGTATTTCTACCCCATAATAAATTTGAAAATTTTGAGATGGATGAAATGGAATAACTCTACTAGTGATGTTAAGCGATATTTTTGAGCTCAACAGCAGTCAGCTTCAACCCTTCTGAAGAAACAACATGAAACTTTATCTGTTCGAGCACATAGAGTTTTGAAGGTTATCAAGGAAAAAGGCCTTATGAAGAAGAGATATCAAAGGCCAATTATCAGAAAAGTCAAGAATGCTCCATTATAGAAACCACCATCAATGGTAGTAAGAACTCAAGATCATTCTAAACAAGTTTTACATGGTGAGCATCGAAGCGTGACACTTGGACATCGCGTCCAGGAATCTGCTACCGAAAGGTCTCGGTAGAAAGAAAAATAAATTTGGAGAGCGAAGTCTCGAGAGGAAGTCCTGCATGGTGAACATCGGGGTGTGACACCTGAATAGCATGTTCGAGAATCCGCTATCGAAAGGTCCTGGTAAAATAAATAAATAAATATGGAGGCCGAAGCTTCAAGAAGAAGTGGCAACGCAAAAGCTTCCTCATTTGGAAGTAATCTAACCCAGAGCCAGCTGAGAAAGAGAAATACTGAACTGTGTGGTCAATAACCATTATTCAAATAAAAAATTGTATAACTCAGCTGTGGAACCAGAAGCGAGTGTTCCAACCTATAACAGGTTTGATAGCCTAAGATGGGTAAACAAAACATCTCTACTGATCAAATCAAATAGCCTTTTGGGACCTGACAATATTAGGTTCCAGCTTCCAGTGAGGAAACCCAAAATTGTATTTATTAGAGTGCATTGGGTCCTCAAAGTTGCTAAGAAGAAATGATTGATAAAAAGAAAATAACAAGGTCCTATCATCAGGAAGGTTAGAGCCGCTCCTCCAAGAAGACCTCCACCTACAATCCAAACACCAATCCAATTAAGTCCTACACGGTGAGCATCGAGGTGTGATACTTGGACCATGGGTCCAAGAACCATTGTCGAAAGGTCTCAACAAAAAAAGTAAGCAAATTTGGAGGCCAGAGCCTCGAAGTGAAATTGACTTAAAGAGGGATAGCGATGAGACATCCGGACTGTACTCCCATTAAATTTACTCCTGATGCACTGGTATTTGGAGCTAAAGTAGTCTTACCACTTGAATTTGAACTACCTTCACTCTGAGTAGCCATTCAACACAATCTCACTCAAGATGAGAATGCCCATCTGCAGATGGAAGAGTTTGATGCGCTTGACAAAGTTAGGCTCCAAGCTCAGCAAAATTTAGAAGTCTATCGAGAGAGGATGTCCAATGCATTCGATCGTACAGTACGTCCTTGAACCTTTCAAGAAGGGAATCGATCCCGTCGTCGATTATCCCTCATCAAAATTCATTTAACCAAATTGGAAAGGGCCCTTCACCATTGAAAAGGTATATCAGGGAAGATCCTACCAGCTTATCGATTTCAAATGTGAAAGGCCAATGCCGCCAATCAATGATCGATATTTGAAAAAAATATTATACATAAAAATGTAATCACAAGAATGCATTCGATCATACGGTGCGTTCTAGAACTTTTCATGAAGGTGAATTGGTCCTGGTGCTGAGAATACCAATTATTCTTCATCATCATTACATGAGGGGTCTTTCTGTTATATTTGGGTTGACATCTCGCCTAAGGCCGAGATCTCCATATACATATTCAAATTATGTATTCAAAGTTTACAGTCTTAAAGTTCTAATGACCAAAAAGAGAAAGTTTTAAGTCTACAAACTGTAATAAATCAAGTTGGAAACACATCTTCCATTCATACATCAAATCTAGGGCTCGAGTGGGTGCATAAGGTCGGATTCAATAAGCCCAAATATGGCCGAGTTGTTGATAGGTCTGCTTACTCAACATGCCACAAAGGTCGCAGTAAGTGATCCCCCATATCATTAGCCTGATGATGAAATTATCCATCAATTGCTTAAGTCTAAGACTTAAGTAGGTGCATAAGGTCGACTCAACAAGCATAAATATGATCGAGTTGCTGACAGGTCTGCGCTCAATACACCATAAAGGCCATAGTAAGAGATCCCCCTACTTTATTAGTTCAAAGACAAGAGCATCCAAATCTCCAAATCCCTCTAACTTGGTGAGTTCAAGTGGCCCAGATTGGGAGTTGATCTTTAATGCTCGTAAGGTCATCTCTAAAATTCAACAAAATATCTTTACTCGAGAAGGCACTAGGCCGAGTTTGGTATCAATGAAAATTATGAAATTTTAATTCCTTCAATAAGTCTGTCAAGCAGAAAGTAAAGATCGAAGGAAATTTTTCTTCAAGTCCAACCAAGCAAAATCAAGGGAAGAAGTCATCCCAATGTTCATACAAAGCCAAGGAACTAAGTTATGTCATCAATATGTTCGTTATGCAAAGTATAGGTGATGACTATTTTCCATTGACCCAACACAAGCTATAAGCTATAGTTAGAAACATCCTTCTATAAGCCCACAAAAGTAGAAAGTCAGTAAGGTAATTTCAACGACAAGTCTTTAAGATAATTCAGGTCTTTTTTCTATCAATTTATCAAGGCACAAAGCCGGGATATAAGGAAATAAAAGATACGAATCTCCGAGATGAAGTCTTCAATAAGTCCGTCAAAGCACCATGCATAGGACCAAAGATGTTCTCATCTCGCCAACAAGTCATCAACTCCATCAAGTCCACCGAGGCACAAAGCCAGTATAGGAGGAAAATATAAATTTCAAATTTCAAGATTGAATCTTCAATAAGTCCGACACAAAGCATATGATCGAAGATGTTCTCATCTCAATAAAAAAACCATCAAATCCATTAAGTCCACCAAGGCACAAAGCTAGGATAGGAGGAAAATACAAATTTCAAACTCTCAGGAGAAAGTCTTCAATAAGTCCGAGAGCACAAAGCATAGGACCAAAGACATTCCAAATTCTCTCAACAGTTACTACGAAAGCCCCTATTAGACAGGGGTATTTTTATATATTTATCTAAGTTGATATCGTGATTTAAGATGAGATCCTTAGATATATACATATCATGATTGAAAATATATCACTTCTATTCTGCATTAAAGGAAATCAAGTTGTGTAATATATCTTAGAACTAGTTTATAATCCCCTTGTTAGACAAGGAGCATCATTTTTGTGATCAAGATTGTTCAACCTTCTCATGTGAAAAAGGAGGTCATCTTGTATATATTTAGGTTTACATCGATCTTTATGCCGAGATCCTTGAATATATCTATAACTGTTATCGTTAAAATTACAAACTCTTGAAATAGCAAATAGAATATATTTATGTTCACGAAAAGATAGCTTTAAATATCAAAAGTTTGTCTCTAAGATTCGTCAAATATCGAAGATTAAGTTTGAAGAACTCCCAATTTTGGAAGCTTCAATCAACTAAGTTGGAATAACATCGACTCCTATGTCTTCAAGTCTAGGACACGAATGGGTTCTAAAGGTCGAACTCAATAAGTCCACAAATAGTCGAGTTGCATGCTCTCCTCACTTAATAAGCTACAAGAAAAGGTCATAGTGAAAGAGCCCCTGTTTGTCAGTCTAATGACAAGACCACCAAGCCGTCATAGTTTAAGTAGAAGACCCAAGTAGGTTCTAAAGGTCGGACTCAACAAGCCTACAAATGGCTAAGTCCCTGACGCTCTCCTCACTTAACAAGCAAGAGGCCGGAAAGAGCTAGTCAATGATGATAAATTCAATCTCAAAATAGATCCAGCTTAGTGACTGCAAGAAACTATAATCTAAGAGATCTTTCCACTTGATCAATGGACCAAGACAATCTGAAGAAACTTTAAATTCAGAGCTGCATCAAATCAATCTATGTATTGCCTGTAATGTGATATTCTAATCTCTTTTCAAATGATCTGATCAAGCCCAAAGCACAAATCAAAGCCAATTCCCTCATCAAGTTAGCAAAAGCAGAAAGCATAGGACCAAGGAAGCTATTCTATAGTTCACATAAAGGTAATGGCTGAACTAAAGGAATTTCATGGTTATTCTGATACATTGCTTTGGGCGATAACTCAACATTGACTTAATGCACTCAATTTGGGTCAACAAAGTCCAAAAGCAACTTAGCATACATACACTTCCTGACAAGTCAATATAGACAAATTTGGTCAATCCTTCATCAAAGTTCGTTAAAAAGCGAAGAAGAATTTCAAATCTCAAAGCAAACAAGCGATTCCTCCATCCAAGCACAAAGCTAGGGTTGGAGGAAATCCAAATCTATGAAGATAAAAAAGAAAGAGACTTTCAGTGAACCCATCGAAGCAAAGAGTAGATGGTGGAAGAGGCTCTTCAGTGAATCTAGGGAAGTTGAAAGCTAAAGTGATCCAAGGCCCATGCCCAGTCCAAAGAGTCAACCAATTTTTAACAAATGTGACTCGCTTCATACGTGAATCACATTTATTGGGGGGCATTTTTTGACCTCCACATATGTGTCATGAGTCAAAGTCAAGCCTACAAATCAAATTCGACAGACTTCAGAGGTGACAATGCGCAAATTGAGGCTCAAAATATACTGGATGTCACTGAAAATAGTTGAAATAACTTTCAATTGATGAACAGACTTTGTCGTTGCATTTAGAATGTCAAAATTGGTCAAAATATAAATATTACAAAATCTAATGTCTATTTGATATCGGGATGGGGAAGTATGTCAGAGCGACTATGTCATGTGGCGATTGCATTGACTTTGAAACATCAAAATCTATCAAATAAGATCATTCGCACTCAATTCAGATAAGCCTATGTGAATGTATGGTCTAAAATGGTGACACACATTTTGAGCTGAAAGTGACCCAATTCGATGCCGACTTGAATGAAACGGCCTTCGATTGTAAAATAGACTACACCATTATATGTCCAGAACACCAAAATTACCTAAAATAGACATCTAATTTAATTAAAGGTATTGCACTTAAAATTTTGTTGAAATTAGCATGCATTTCAAGGTAATTATCTTATAATTGCAACCAGTTATCATCTCGGAAATGGCAACCGCCCATTCCCATGCTCCACTTCCCATTCGACCAGTAATATGTCGCCACATCATTCTTCCCATGCCATATCCCGTGCAGCACACTGATTCAGAATGGAAGGAAGGCTTTATTTTTTCAGAGATCAAGACAAGAACACACCTTCCCTCCCTCACGATATCTTCGTCTCTTCTAACTGCAGGCTCGCTTTCTCCTCTCTGATCCCAAGGAAATCCCCAGCAAAACTCCTCATTTGTTCATCTCAACCACGGATGGAATGAACTCTCTCCTCTCTTCCCTTCCATCTCTGCCTAACAGGCACTTCGAACGCACAACAAGCCTTCTCCCATCCCTTTCACATAACCCTTCCGATCCTGGCAAGTCAACTCTCCTTGACGCGATTTCTAGCCGCCTCACCTCCAACGCTTTCCTCACCAGTGTTGTTCTGCTCAATGACCAGAAGACAAAGCTCACCTTCGGTGCCACGGCATATGTGACGCAAGATGACAATTTGATTGGAACTTTGACTGTGAGAGAGACGATAATGTACTCGGTGAGGCTACGGCAGCCGGATGAAATGGAAAGAGGAAACAATAGTGGAAATGGGGCTTCGTGGATTGCGCTGATACAATGATCGAAATTGGCATCTCAGAGGATTAACGGTGGTGAGAAGAGAGGATCGCATCAAAGATTCTTATGAGGCCAAGGCTTCTATTTCTCGATGAGCTAACTTGCGGTCTTGATAGTGCTTCTGCTTTTTTTCGTGATGCAGACACTGAGAGGATTATCAAGAGATGGGCTTACTGTTACAGCTTCAATCCATCAGCCGAGCAGCGAGGTGTTTGAGTTGTTTGATCAACTTTATTTACTTTCGGGAGGCAAAACTTTTTTTTTTGGAAAGGCTTCAAAGGCATATGAGTTATTTTCGGATGCTGGATTCCCTTGTCCATTACTGAGAAACCCATCAGATCATTTCCTCATATGTATAAACTCAAATTTTGATAAGGTTAAAGCTACATTGAAGGGTTCAATGAAGGAAAGGCCAGTTATCTACATCCAATGTTAAGGAGAGATCAAGATCATTTTACCTGATGTGAAAGAGAAAAAACTTTGTTTATAATTTTAAGGGCATAGAATAATGGCGGATGACACAAAGCCTCAGATTTAATTATCTTGGCTTTCTCGTGAGGAGGTTGAGGCATTGCCGTAGTCCACGCAGCCTGCTTTCTACCCTGCGATCTGTGATTCTTTCGGTCCTAAAGATAAAGGTCACTAAATTTGCAAAATAAGTACTTGTACATACTCTCTGTAGCACAAAGAGGAAACTTGTATCTCTTTTGTACAGGTATTTGAAGACCCCACTGTGCTTAGAAGAGCGTGACAGGTTTTGAAGACTACGACTGTAGTATTGTAAGACACCGCCACGCTTAGAAGAAGCGTGGTGGTGGTCAAAATAGTAACAAAGCGACCAGCGGAAAGATGTCGGAGGTTACCAAAATTTGGATTGACAGAGGACATAGTTAATTTAATACAAAATGAACTATAAACTCAAAATTAAAATCTGAATTGAAATTGCAGGTGTTTGAAGACCCTGTTATGCTCAGTAGAGCTGGCATGTTAGAAGACCATGCCCGTAGTGTTGCAAAATACTAATCGTTATGCTCGAGAGCTTAGGAAGATCTTGATGATTGCCAAATTGGTGATGGAGAGACCCAAGAACAAATAAAAGTGTTGATGAGCATAAATTGAACATATTTGAAAATGATATATTAAAGAATAAACCTACATATATGCTCTTTTTATGTAGGTTTGAATACTTCGTTATGCTCAGTAGAGCTAATGGGTAGAAGATCACGCCGTAGTGTCATAAGACACTGACCGTTATCTTTTCGATGAGTGACGGAATCGAAAATTGAGGCTGACTTAATTAATTTAATGCAAAATGAACTCGAACTTCAAAATTAAAATCTAAATTAAAATTACAGGTGTTTGAAGATATGCTCGATAGAGCTATGAAGTAGTATCACAAGACAATGCTCGGTGGTGTGAGAAGGTTATCGATGCGATATCTGGGAGGAAAGAGGTCGAGATTTTGGATTGCCAGGAGACCTAAACTAGAACAAATTAAAGTGTTGACAAACTTAAATTGAGCTTGTTTGAAAATGATAAACCTTAAAATATAAAATTCTAAAGAATGATCTTAAATAATTTGATCATCATAAGAGTTTTAATGAACTTGAAGGTTTGTCTCCTAACAATAACAAAATTCAAGTAAAGCTTCTAGTCTTGATAGTTCCCTATGAGCACAAACAAACTCATCTTTTGAAACAAGAATTCTAAGAATTAGTAAAATCTTCATAGAACTTGCAAAGATTCCAACAATTACCTGTATGCTTAAAGATGTTATAGTAACTATTATACAAATAAGAATAAGTATAAAAAATATTGAACGAATAAGGCTTAAAAACTCATCAATGAGCATAATCATATTTCTTATTTAACGATCAAATTATGTTACGATTTATACTGAACAATTTGGATTGTGCTATATACCACATCAAACAAATTGTTCATAGCAAAAAGAATTTGAATGAGACTAATGATGAGCCTACGAGCTACTCAGTGATCACGAGTTAAGCTCCATTGAAACTTAAAGAGCTCAATGAGCTATGAACTAGATGCCAATAAATAAATATTGATCTAAATAATTGAACGAGATTTGAAATGCCAAACGCCACCGGATTTGTAATATATCATACAAGCGAACATAAGACGTTAATTAAGGCATTCTTAGATACACCTATATGTGCTCAGACATAAAGATTTAAAGTGCAAATTTTAATATCTTAAAAGACTGTGGAGGCTAAATTGAAATTAATTAAGTATTAATTTGAAAAAATCTAATAAAATATTTGATCAATCTATAACATCTTCTACGCCACTGAATCTATAACATAAAATTAGAAGTAAACAGAAGGGGTTAGTTTAAATTCTAAATAAACTTCAAATATATTAATTTTTTATAAATTATAGAGCAACTATCACTCAATTTAAGTGCTTCAGAACTTGTACAATCATTTGAAAGAGATGAGTTCTTGTACAAAATATAAAGCAACCGTCAATTAAATTTGATCTTTCCAAATTAATATAAGTATTCTAAATGATAACCCGCATGGGCCCCGACACTATGCTGAACGCTTAAATTTAGTGTCTGAGGATGCTACACGGGTTGATTTCCCACTTTAGTCTAAAGATTAGGTTCGGGTTAACAAAACTTAAAAATCTATTATAAGAATTTTAACTTAGTACAATATCTAAGAAGCTAATTTAGTCATGTTAAAGTAGATCTGATCCTCTATTAGGAGCTAAACAGAGTCATTAGAATCTAAAGTTCTTAAATATATTTGAATTAATCAATTAACCACCTCGATGATGGCTATGTTGATTGAAGATTTCGATCGGAGGGATACTTATCATAAAAATGTGTTTCCAACCTCAAATTGAATTAATCAAACTCAAGTATCAATGCAAATATAAAATAAAATAAATACCAAATTATAAATGCTAAAATAAAATTTAATTTTTAAAGAACTTAAAGCTAAAAAATCCAATTCACCATCCACAAATGTTTATTGGAGGTGACAAATTAAGAAAACCCTAGCTCACAAAGGAGCCAAAGTCAAATCAAGTACACATCTATGTTTACACTCAAACTATCTCATGTCAGCAAGGACATGGCCATGTCCTCTGACTGCGTGGCTTGGCCAGTAGGCTCCACATGATGCAGTTATGACTAAAGTCCTCTGATTGGGTGATTGATGCTAAATGAAACCATTATATTACGATCACGACTATAGCCCGTATGCTCCCCAATGGCTCTGCCTTTTGAGTTGTGAACCATAGGGTATACTTGATAGGGAAAAAAATCCCTCTGTTAGTTAAGGTAGACTTAAGCTTGTCTCCTTAGACAAATAACACCCCAGGTCTATAAGGATTTGTCGGACGATGTAACCCATATGTTGCTGACAAGGATCCTTCGGTCAGGTTGGGTCGACTACCTCCTCTGACTAAGTAGACTAGGGACCATGACAACTTGGGATGATGAAACCATGGTATCTAGATCAGGCGCTTCTTCGTTCCCCCAACCATCCGCTTTAAGTTAAATATAATGAATTTCATAAATTCTAAATTTTAAACTTCACATGCGGCTATTATACTCTACGCACTAAGAGACCTAACGATTAGTCTTAATCAAAAGTTCTCTCTTAGCATTGAGAGGGGTAATTAACTATAGGTGCTTGTGCCTATAAGAAACCTGGAACTAAATCTAAAGTCACAAAATGAGGACAAAATATCTAGGTAGTGTCTTATCTACTATTCATCCACCTTTTAAAAATTTCACCAACACTTTAAATCACTCTCTTAATCGAGATGTCGGTGGAAAATTTTTGGATCCCATAATCTCTAAAAACTTAAAGCTAAATTCCAATCCATCTTCTGCAATAGTTTGTTGAAGGTGATAAATTAAGAAAACTCTAGCTCACAAAGGATCCAATGTCAAATGGAGTGCTATAGTATGTTCACTCTCAATCAATCTCACGCCAGTAAGGATGTGGCTCGTGTCCTCTGACTGTGTGGCTTGGCCTGTAGGCTTCACATATGATATAGTTACGACCAGAATCCTTTGATCGGGTAGCTGCCGCCAAATGACCCTATTATATTACGATCACGACTTTACCTTGTATGCTCCCCAATGGCTCTGCCCTCTGAGTTGTGAATCATAGGGTATACTTGATAGCAAAAAAAAATACTTTATCAGCTAAGGTAGACTTAAACCTGTCTCCTTAGATAAACACTACCCCAGGTCTATAAAGATTTCTTGGACGACATAACCCATGTGTTGCTGACAAGGATCTTTCGGTCAGGTTGGGTCGACTACCTCCTCTAACTAAGTAGACTAGGGACCATGATAGCCCGAGATGACAGAACCATGAGATCTATATCGCATGTCATTATTCCCCCAACCATCTACTTTAAGCTAAAATGGTGAATATCATAAATTATAAACCCCAAATTTCAAAACTCCATATGCTGCTACTATACACTACATATTTAACGATCTAACGACTAGCCTTAATCGAAAGTTCTCTCTCAGCATTGAGAGGGATAATTAACTATCGGGCTTGTGCCTGTAGGAAACCTGGAACCAAATCTAAAGTCCTCACAAAATGAGGATGAAATCTCTGGGTAGTGTCTTATCTACTATCTCATTTGCCTTTTGAAAATTACACCGACACATTAAAATTAAACTAGCTTCAACGTGAGAGGTCGATGGTGAATTTTTGGAGCCCATAAATTTTTGGCGACTCCACTGGAGACATGTTTATCTTTCTATCTTTGGCTAGTCGAACCTGAGCTATAGTAATAGTGGAGCATGATGAAAATTGAAATTTAAAATCAATTATCTATGAAACTAAATCTAAGCTAGTTATGTCATTATGACTAATCTACTTGTTCATTATATCGATGGATCTTTAGAACATACCGTTCATCATACAACTAGGTTATAGAGCAAACATCCATCTAGTTAATGCTATTATCAATACTAGGGATGCTGGAGCTACCATTTAATTTGGTAGTGTAGACTTTCCAACCATTACTGCTGCAAATAATCCTTTGCATGAAGCACCTGTATATTGTGCACACCAATCTATGTAGGGGAGAAGAATGATTGGAATGGTCACTGCTATTGTCCAGGTTCCTCAAAAGAGAGTCTCTGTATTCGATGGATTGGGTCATTCTAAGGCGCCAGTCATGAAAAGAATCATCACTGGGCAGAAAGTTTCAGTCATGCCTGTGAATGTGACCACTCTGTAAGTTAAAACTTTTGATGCTGAAGCTTTCTCGTATGGAGGAAAACTAATTAGAAGGCAGAGTAGAAGAATGAATGCTGAGCTACAAGCTGAACATCTCTCACTTGAGCCATCTATTATAAAACTAGCCTTACAACTAGAAGCGAGTATTCCTACTCATAATAAATTTTAAAAAAAATCTGGAATGGGTGAAATGGAATAGCTTTATTGGTGATATGAAGCAATCATTCTGGGAGTAGCAACACCAAGCTATAACTCTATAAAGGAGGCATCCTAAGACTCTGTCCTTTAGAGTGCATAGGGCGCTGAAAGTTATCAAGGAATTATCAAAGCTCGATTATCAGAGAAGATGAGAAAGCTTCACTAAAAAGGCTACTCTTAGTGGGTAATGTTTGAGATCATCCTAAGTAATTCCTACACGGTGAACATTGGGGTGTGACACCTGAACCACATGTTTGGGAATCCTCTACTAAAAGGTCCTGGCAAGAAAGACAAATAAATACGGAGGTCAAAATCTCGAGAAGAAGTAGCGATGCAAAAGCTTATGCATCTGAAAATAAGTTAACTTAGAAGCAATAGAGAAAGAAAAATACTGAAATGCGTGCTTAACAGTCATTGTTCAAGCAAAAAAGTATACTACTAGTTGTGAAACTAGAAGCAAGTGTTCCAACCCATAACATCTTTAACAACCTAAGATGGGTAAAGTGGAACAGTTCTACTGGTCAAATCAAATAGTCCTTCTGGACCCAAGAACATTAAGTTGTAGCTTATCCAGTGAGGAAACTCGAAACTGTATATGCAAGAGTGCATCGGGTCCTCAAGGTTGCTAAGAAGAAATGACTAATGAAAAGAAAATATCAAGGTCCTGTCATCAGGGACTTTAGAGTTGCTCCTCCAAAGAGACCTTCTCCTACAGCCTTCATAAGATGTCTATTAATTCAAGTCCCACATGGTGAGCATCAAGGCATGATACTTAGACTACAGGTCTAAGAATTCTCCGTCGAAAGATCTCGACAAAAAAGGCAAGCAAATTTGGAGGCCAGATCCTCAAAGTGAAACTTCCTTAAAGAAAGACAATGACGTCACATAAGGACTGTACTCCCACAAAATCCACTCCTTATGTGCTAGTATTTGGAGTTGAAGCTCTTTTGTTTGAAGTTGAACTACATTCACTCCGAGTAGCCATTCAACACGATCTTACCTAAGATGAGAATGTCTGTCTACGGATAGAAGAGCTTGATGAGGTCTGGCTCCAAGCTTAGCAAAATTTAGAAGTCTATCGAGTGAGGATGTCCAAAGCATTCGATCATACAGTGCATTCTCAAACTTTTCAAGAAGAAGAAATAGTCCTGGTGTTGAGAAGACCAATTAATCTTTGCCGTAAAATATGCGATAAATTTGAGCCTAATTGGAAAGGGCCCTTCGCCATTGAAAATGTATATCAGGGCAGAGCCTACCAGCCAATCAATGGTCGATATTTGAAATAATATTACACATAAAAGTATAATCACAAGAATGCATTTTATCATATAGTGCAACCTTGAACATTCTGAAAAGGGGAATTAGTCTTGGTGCTGAGAACTCCAATTATTCCTAATCAAAGAATTGGTGACAAATTTGAGCCTAATTGGGAGGACCCTTTTATCATCAAGAAGGTGTATCAAAGAGGGGCATCCCAACTTATTGACATGAATGGTGAAAGACTAATGCCACCAATTAATTATCGATACCTGAAAAAGAATTATATATGATAAATATATTCTCGAGGTACAATAAAAATCCCCTTATATGACAGGGGGCATTTTTTTAGTACATGTATTTACATTGACATCGTGCTTCATGCTGAGATCCTTAAATAAACATTCTTACTCAAGATAAAAAAAATTATGTGAAAATTTTCTGTTACACAGGGGGCATTTTTAAATTTTTATAATCAAAGCTGTTTAATTCATTCCTATGAAATAAGAGACCTTCTTATATATACATTTAGGTTGACATCGAGCTTTATGCATAGATCCCTGAATATATTTACAATTATTATTGCTAAAGTTGCAGGTTCTTGTACGAACAAAAATAATCTATTTTTACGCATGAAAAGATAATCCTAAATATCAAAAGTTTATCTCCCAGATTTGTCAAATTCTGATTAGCAAGTTAAAAGAACTCCCAATTTTAGAAGTTTCAATCAATTAAGTTAGAAAAATATCAACCTCTACATACTAATGTCTAGACAAATAGGTTCTAAAGGTCAAACTCAATAAGCCCATAAATGGTTGAGTTCCTGATGCTCTCCTCACTTAACAAGCCATAAGAAAATGCTGTAGAGAAAGAGCCCCCATTCGTTAGTATGATGACCAAATCACCAACCCATTATAGCTTAAGTCGAAGACTCAATTAGGTTCTAAAAGTCAAACTCAATAAGCCTATAAATGGTTGCTGATGCTCTCCTCACTCAACAAGCCATAAGAAAAGGCCACAGTGAAAGAGTCCCTTCTTCAGTCCAATGATGATAGCTATTCAATCTCAAACCAGATCCAACTTAGTGACTACAAGAAACTATAATCCAAGAGCTCTTTCTACCTGATTGATAGACCAAGACAATCTGAGGAAACAACTCCATTCAGAACAGCTTCAAATCAATCCCTATATTGCTTACAAGGTGATATTTCAATCTCTTTTTAAGCAATTTGATAAAGCATAAAGCACAGATCAAATCCAATCTCCTCATCAAGTCCACCGAAGTAGAAAGCACAGGACTGAAGAAATAATTCCATAGTTCATATGAAGCCGATGGTTGAACTAAAAGAATTTCATGATCATTTAGTCTGTTAAAGCACATATTACTGGACTAATAACTCAACGGTGTAGACCTAATATGAACCAAAAGGCTGGGACATATGTATGCACCCTTCAATAAGATAGTCAAAGCAGAAAGGTTAGGGGTGTAGACATACGTGCACTTCCTGACAAGTCAATGTGGATAAATCAAATCAACCCTTCATCAAATCCATCAAGCTTAAGGCCAAGACAGAAGGAATTTCATAACTCAAAACAAACAAACCAATTACTCCATCCAACCTGGTCTAGCATGAAGTTAGGGTCAGAGGAAATTCAAATCCATAAAGACAAAAGAAAAAAAACTCTTCTGAACTGTTGAAGCTGAAGTAATTTGAAATTCATGATCGACATGAAAGGTCAACCAGTTTTCAACAAATATGACTTGCTTCATGAGCGATCACATTTTTTTGGGGGCATTTGTTGACCTCGGTTTGCCTTTCAGAAAAGCTGAACCCCCATATTCTCTCAGCTCTTCCTCAAGTGCAAGCAAATGTTCCCTCTAGTTTTCTCAACCGCACGCAAAAAAAACTACTCCCAATTGATCCAGCCTCTGGTTTTGTCTCCTAAAGTCGAAGTAGTTCCCTCTAGAATTCCTCCAAAACCGCAAGTGGCAAAAAGAAAATGGCAAGAAATTGAAGGCGATACTCTCTTCCTATTTTACCCAAAAACTTCCACCCTTCCCTACTGCCACTCTATCTCCAAAGTCCATATGACCAATCTTTCCTATAGATGATCGGTGCTCATTCTAGATCTCAGTCAATCTCTTTGGTGGATTAAATTATCGTTCGAAGCCGAAGAGAGATCAGGATCGACGGAGATGAAGAAAGGAGTATAACGAAGAAGTTCGCCTAGGAACACCCTTAATGGTAAAGCCGTAATGAAGAAGTGAGCTTCCATTAGTCTCATTGTGTTCCTAATCGCTTTGATTATTCTTGCATTCATCACCATGGAAGTCACCATCTTAAGGTGACAGAAAGGATCCACCCACGGGCGGTGACACATGAGTAGTTCAGGATCAGCATAGAAACTCTTCCGCCTCCTCAATCGCAAAGAGCCACCTTGCCTCTCTGTTGGCTTCCTTCAAACTACAAGGAAACTCCCTCGTTCACTCCCTTGTCTCTCTCTCCCTCTCCTTCAAAACTCCTCTTCTCCTTCCCATTCTCCAACCGCATAGTATCTCTCTGCAGCATTCCTCCCGTATGTGCTACAGTAACTGATACTTTAGCTTATTTGACTTGGAACGATCTTGAAGATATCAGGGTATCTATAAACTTATGGTGGAAATATCGAGTTGTTTAGAGTTTTTGATCGTTGATTTAGATGAAATTGGCTTCTATACTGACTTCAACAGGAATAAGCATTGGTGTTTGTGCTCTGCTATTGTCTCTATATTCAATCTTGAGGAAGCAGCTAGGAATGCTAGCATTTACTTTGGGCAATGAATGACGGAGGATAGGAGTTGCTGGATGAACTTGTTTATTCTGGAGTGGCTGGTGTTGTCGCTGAGATGGATGGTGATGGCGTGGGGGTACAAGGAGGAAGAGATACTTGATGTTGATGGGTAGGATGTCGTGGTGTTCATTAAGATTATTGTGTTCAGTATGCAAATTTTCTCTATTGTAGCAGTTGTTTGTGTGTTTGGTGTTCTTTCACTAAAATATCTTGGTCAGGACATGGAACACCCTAATATTTTGTTTGAAACATTATAAGTATTTATAATTGGAAACGTCCAGAGTCGGTCCAAATGGCTCTGGATTCACTGCATTGTATTGTATATTATATCTTTTTTTTGCTTGTCCCTTCTATATTTTCAATACAAGAGTATTGCAAGGTTGAGAGTACAACATATCACTCGATCATCTCCAAATCCAAGTCACTTTATAGTTCTTATCTTAGCCATTCTAAAGTAGCCCAAAGAAACATTTAGCGATTCCATCAAGAATTTTCTTCTTTAAATATCACACATCAAGTTATCTATCTCATCAGATAATATATCGTGTTGGCAAAGTTCATAAAAGTATGAACAATACAGAGGAAGCTTACAAGAAGGTCACTCAATTAAAGGGTGCCGTTATTGATAAAAATGCATCCCATTCAGATATAAATCTGGAATTTATAGAGGAGCATCCAATTATTTCAAGTTTTATCATAATGAACTTGAGCTTAGTGCTAAGAGAAGTGATAACAATTATTCAAATTCATGTACAAAAGAAAAGGATTCAAATTGTAATGCTTTTATTGGTGCAATTGCAGGTTTGAAGACCTCATCATGCTCATCAGGGCGTAATGAGATGAAAATCGGCCGAGGTGTTTTAAAACATCAACTGTCATGCTCATCATGGCGTGACGGTGTTGACCTCACTTTTGGAGTGAGCTCTGACCTTCCTCATCATAGATCTAGGACTCTTATAGACACTAAGAGTTCTTTAATCTTAAGACACTTCTAGTGATTAGGTGAACACTTAACCTAACTGTAGAGACTTAGAAGATTTAGCCATAGGAATAGGTTGTGCCTTAGAGATTTAGGAGGACTTGCCTACCCTATAGCCCAAACTCAATCCTTGCTTCCTTCTTTCAAACTAAACCTCAAATTCAAATTCAAATTCCAAAATCAAATCCAACTATCCAATGATTAAAATCCATCATTAAATTTAAACTCTAAATCCCTTCCTAAGCCCTTTGATTTTATCTTATGGACTTAGCCTTAACCAAATCCAAATCAACCCTAATCTAATTAATTTTCTCAATTATCAAATTCAATCTCAAATCAAATTTCAAATCATAAATCAATTTCAAACTCCAAATGATTGAAACTCATGATTAAATCAATTCCAAAATATCTTTCTAAGCCATATGAACTACTGTGGTGAAAAATATTCTCGCCTTCATCTATGCTTTTTTGAAGAGGATAAATGAAAACAAAAATATTATGCCTGTTGGTTGGGATACAACGATCCATAGATGTTCTTATTAGAGTGATCGAATACGTCATCAAAGAATAGTGTACTATCACCCTTTAATGGACTTAATCACCTTAATAAGGACTCCTAAGGATAATGAGTCTACATATGTACAAGAGATTCTTCACATATTTTACATGAAAAAAGTAAAGCAGGGTTTATTTTAAACTGGGTTCATTAAGTTCCCTACAGGAGCAAGCCCCCATAGGTAATTACATCATAAGGGATGAGATCCTATAAGAATACTCTCGATTCAGGTAAATGATCATAGTCTTCAAAGATTTCAATAGGAAAGGACTATTAATCGATTGGTTCATTTTTGAAGATTAAATGAGATTGATCAAAGAGAGGGAGTTATTATTGAAGCCAAAAGAAAGATAAGTAGGAGATGCCCACGATGCTAGGAAACCTAGCAAGCATCTCAAACTATCCTATGGTTGAGCTTTATATTTTTAAAATTGATTTAATTTGTTTGAGTTGTATTTTTCATTAGAAATTTAGGACTTATGGTTCCATAACACAAGATTAAGGAAATGCCTAAGATGTGAGGAATTATGCATATAGTCCATAAATGGGAGAAACAATCTCATAACCTAAATCTGGGGAGCTTTGACGAGGGCCGAAAGAACAACCTAAATCTAAGGTGAAAAATAGGTATTTTGTTCGCCTCCATAAGAGAGGACAAACTACCCGACTGCTTGGACTTACAACCGCTTGGGGGTGGTCGCCAACTAGCTCATCCTATGATTTTAAATACATGTAGGAAAGTCTTATGCTTATGGAAGATAACTAGGCTATTATTTATTTAGAAATAGACTAAGTACTTAAACTCACTTCCTAAAGAGACTAGATCATGTATGGACATGCTTCAAATGATCTAAAAATAATGTAATTCATATTTCATTTTATTTTTATTTTTGTATAATTATTTTGACTCAGGCTAATAGGAGTCATATGCCTAATGCATGAGAGATAAAGTTATTAGCCAAAATTAGCGAGAAGGAAGGAGGTGTGTTTCACTATAGGTCAAGCCAAGTTTCTCTGACAAAGGTGGAAGCCCTCCAATCAAGAGTAAAATAAGATGCATTTGTGCATGATATTGTAAAAGAAATACTTATCCAGGTAAAGGGTTACTAATTCTTTTATCTTGATTTTAAACCTAAGCTTTAAGTGTGGTTATGAGTTTTTTTATTTTTAGTTTTGAGTTATTAGATTTGGTAAAAGATTTATTTTTTCCTAAGATCCTAATCAACATCCAGGCCATACATAAAGCAAGGAAGAAACTAGAAAAAGATGACACTTAATGTGAAAGCTAACAAATTATCAATCAATTTATAAAGTTAACGCAAAAAGAATAAGAGGCCATTGTGGTCGAGCACCACCGCACTAACCCAAAAATAAATTGAGTAGCTGAGCTTTACTCTTATATAACCCGGATTACAAATGAATTAAATTACAATTAAGCAAGGAAGTCATTGTTATGGGGGTCTTCAAGCTTCATTTCTTCATTCTACATTTCTTCTTTCTTCTTTTTTGGTTCCTTCTTTTGAATGGTTGGAAGGTGGATGCTCCAAAGGTTTCACATGATATATAAGATAGGATCTTATGACCAATGTTCATCATAATCCCCATAATAATCATTCTAAAATCCTAATTGCAAAATTTACACGAAAAGAAAAGTAAATCTAGTTAACACCTGTAAACAAAGGTTAGCTAAACAAACCATACAAAATCCCAAGCATGTATATTGGACTTATCACCTTACACATGGGCGACTAAGTCCACCTGGCCTAATGGATTATGCTTAGGGGTATAAGCACTTGCAAGCAAAAGCATTTATATTTTTTATTTCTAATAACGCCCCTTAAGCACAATCCCCTGCATAAAATAATGGTTAGACTAAGATCATCCTACCATACATTCTACGAGCATACATTCTAACATCCAGTCTAAAATATATATTACAAAACAAAAGTAAGCATCAAACCATGCACCACCCTAACCTAAAGCTAGAAGTGGTGACTTAGGTTAATGTGTGTGCTTTGGAGGTTTGTGTGGTATGCTTAGCTATGGCTTTAAGTTAGAATTTTCTAAGTGTGAAGCATGTTCAACTTAGAGGAGGGTTTCATTTAAGTGGTTTAATTATTTTGGATTGATTTTATTTCATGTTTTGATTAGGTTCAAATGAATCATACAATTACTAAGTTATAGAGAGGGAAAGAGAAGAGAAACTTCTCTTCCTTCCCTAAGTAATTTCTAAAGTTAATTCACAATTTAGTTTTATTTAGTGAATGTTTTGATTAAATCTTTTAATTAATCCTAAGTTTAGATGAACTCTAAACAAAACCCATTCAAAAAGAAAGGTATTTTAAGATTAAATAAAATGAACCAAATTCACAAAAGATACATTACTTCATCTTTTTCCCAACATGTATAACATGGATATGAATGAATCCTAAGCATATCTATACACACAAATAAGAAAATTTAATACACTTTATGTTGCATGCTAAGTAATTCATTTAAGGAAATTTGGAAGTTTAAGATGCATGATTTTCATTAAGTAGAAAAGGGTTTCTTATCCAATTTTCAAATGCACACATGAAAGTAAGAAATGCATAAGTGAGTACAACACCATTGTTAACCGAAGGTGTAAGGTACAAGACATCCTTAGGGCTACTTAAAGTCTCGCAACCTCAGGGTTATCCATACTAATATACCACTTTCCTTAAATATACACATGTGTACAAAATAAATGAATGGAAAAGAAAGAATTCAAAAATGTATTAGTTGATTTGTTTTGTTTATGCAATTTATATGTGCAAGCATAGGTATCCTTCTTAAGTGATAGTATAGGAATGAATAGGATATGAAATTTGGCAAGTGTTTGGTTCTTTTCAAATGAACCACACATCTTACCAAAATCCTATTCAAAACTATACTAAAGAGAATGGAAGGAAAGCCTATGCTAAGCACATCCTTATATCTTACTCACATGCAGGCTTATAATTAAAATATAAGTAACACACTTTCAATTTTAGGCATTTAAATTATATGTTTTAAAAATAATTTGAATTTAAAAGTGATAATAGCCACTCATATTTCTACTTTAGCCAACACATACAAATTTGACATAAAGTAAACATTTTCATTTTAAATTTGAATTTTGAAAGTATGAATGCATGAAACCACATGACACACATATTTAGCATGTTGGGGAAGAATCAAAGCAATGAAAGTATGTAAACACATTCCCTTTAATTAAATCCTAAAGACAATCTTATGAAATAAGAAAGCTTAAAGTAAACAAAGTTCATTTAGTGTGATTTTTGTTTGATTTTGAATTTGTTTTAATTTTAAAAATATGGATTGAGTTTGCTGTTCCTAACCCATTTCCACATGTGTTTGACATTTTTGTTTAATTTTTAAATGATAAAATTCATTTTAGATTTTTTGGTTAGGTTAAGGTATGAATTAAACATGTTAATTAACCCTTGCCTATACCACCTTAGCATAGCTAACCAAATAATTATGAACCAATGAGATGACATAAAACCTCACAAGGAATTTAAATTTTTATTGCACCTAGGAATAAATGGGCCTGATACAATTTGGCTCATGATTAATGGTTAATTAAGCTAAGGGGTTTAACTTAATTAATTTCAAAACACCCCTCACACATGTGTGTTGATTTTTGATTTTGTTAATTGAAATTAGGCTCTTGAACACCTAAGCATCTACCCATAGATTAATTAAGTTTTGGAAGGTTTTAGAATTTTTAGAAATTAATTAAGAGAGTAATTAATGAATTAACCCTTAATTAAAAGAGGATTAAGGAAAGAAAAGGGGGAATAACTTAGGAGAAATACCCCAAAATTATTCCCTAAACCTTTATTCACTGGATCTAACTTTAATCAACCTTAATAAGGGATTAGAACACTAATCAAATCCTTCATTATCCTTAATTACATTAAGAGAGTAATTAGGAAATGCATTTGCAATTCCCCCAATTAAGCCTTCAATAAATCCCAAAAAAAATTAGGGAGGCTGAAGTCATCCCCCAAAACATACCCAAGAAGTTTGGAATTAATCAGAGGATTAATTAAGGGATAATTTGTAAAATAAAATTTCCAATAAAACCCAAAATCAAAGAAAAATATAATTCAAAATTCATTAAAAAATTTTTTTATAATATTCTAGATTGAATTATCTTTTCATAGAAATTTACTTCATATTTTTCTAATTTTAATTGGGAGATATATGATTTTGAAGGTTAAGATTAATTAAAAATTAATTAAATCTCTAATTAATCTTCACAAAGATAACACGCGACAAATGGGCGGCCAAGACGCTTTTACACCCCATCACGCGGGGTTACTTAAACGTTGCATCACAAAGGTGGCATGGTGACGGGATGCGGTTTGATCCTTGCCGTTTGATCAAGGATCGAACGGCCAGGGATCACCCCATGGTTTTAAAAATGAAAAATGATTTATAAAACATGTGTTTAATCTCAGCCGTCCATCAAAATGGATGGATGGTTGTGATTACCCCAATTTTTTCTTGAGGATCAATGGAGACTGTCCATGATCTAAGAGAAGATCAAAGCTCAATTAAGCTCAAATTGGAATAAAACTTTACCCACACCATCTTATGCTTATGGAAAGCCTATCAAACGGTGGAATTCTCATGCCATGATAATTTCTTTCACAAAGGACCAACACCTCCTAAGCCTAGTGGTTGGAAAATGTCATACCTCACTGGAGGTGATCACTGGCACTCGAATTCGATGAGGTAGCTTCATTTAGTAGAGATGAAGCTCTATTGAAAGTTTCAAGCCTCGGGGTTGAGTAGATCTCTCTATGGACCAACTCCCTTTGCTCCCTTTTGTGGCTTTGATCCAATTCAACTCCTGCTTTCTTTGGGAACTTGAATGAGAGCTTGGGTGCACTCGACTTGATCCCTTGAGGGAGTGTGCAAAGGCAATTGAAGTAGAATGTAGTGTGGAAGAAGTTAGGAAGTGAGTTGAGCTCCCCTATTTTCTAAGGAAGAAAATCAAGAAAGCTTGATTTCAATTCCCTCCTAGGAAGCTTAGGAATGCTCTCTGATGGCTCCTAACACTCACTAGGACTCAATCAATGAGGGTTTTCAATTCAAATGGAATTAGGGGGAGTATACCTCCCCCTATGGCAATCGGATGGCCGAAGCTTGGGTTTCCATTTTGATCCAATTGACCATATGGAAAGGGTTGTTTAGGCTGTTTGAAGTTGGAACATGGTCAATTTGAGCACTTGAGTGGATTGGTAACCTCCCATGTGCTTCAAATCAAGTGGAGGAAGGTTTTTGAATTGACAAATTTGAGCTAGGGGGTCAGGTTTGGCCTTGGGTCCATTTGGGCTGACCCAAGCCCATTGGGTTGGGTGCACCACTCTTCATAGGGTCCACTTGACCTATTAGGAGGGTATCAAGTTGATATGAAGAGACCTCGACCAAATTTCCCATGGATTCGATAAAAAATTATTATATGGCCTACGGATAAAATGGTCATTTTGCTGATTTATGAATTTGGATATGTTGGGTATGTGGAGAAAATAGGGTCTGGACAAGTTTCATTGGATTTGGAGTTCATTTGATATGGTTTGGTTCATGTTGACCTATTTAGGTCAAAATAGGTCAACTTAGGATCAAGTTGACCAATTAGTCAAATTGTGTCAAGCCAAGGGTTGGGTCAAGTTAATATGACCATTTGAAATGTTTTGGTGGCTTTGGTTTAATTTAATTTGGTTTAGTTTGAATTTGGCTCATATGATTTCATTTAGGTCAAATGGGTCAAGTTGACCTATTTGACCCATTTGACCTATTTGAGCTAGGTCATGGATAGGTTTAGGTTTAGTTAGTCATATGAAGTGGATTGGTCTCTTTATTTCCAATCAATTTTGATTAAGTTTGAATTTGGCACAAGATGACCCTTTTAGGTCAAGTTGGGTTCAAGGTCAATTGGGCTAGGTTGGGTCTAGTTGGCCAATTGAGGCTTTGGTCAAGTTCAACAATTGATTTAGAATAAACTTGACCCATTGGTTTCAATCAATTTAGCTTAGATCAAGTTTTGATACATTTTGACTTTTAGGTCGAGTTGGGTCAACTTGGGTCAAGTGGCCAATTGGGCTAGGTTAGGCTTAAATGTTGACTTGGTCAAGTTCAAACATAGGTCATGAATGAACTTAGATCAATGGTTTCATTCAATTTGGCCTATGGTGTATTTTGGCTATATTAGATTTTATTTTGGCTAAGTGTTGACTTGGTCAACCCTTAGGTTTGACCCAATTTGATTGATTGATCATCCCATGATGATTGTTGATCATGATGAGAAGTATAGGTGAGTTTTATTCAATCCAATTTGGTTATATTTAGAATTTGGCTCATAAAGGTACTTTAGGTCACTTTGGGTCAAGTGAGCCTAAGTGGGTCAAATGGCTTGGTCAAAGCTTGCTTTGAGTTTGATTGAACTTGTATATGGACTTATGATTGAAATATAGATCCATTTGCACGTGGTTTGAAGTTCCAAACATGTTTGAAAATTTTGGATTTTGAATTTGGAGACTTCACTTAACAAATTTGAGTATGCTAAATGAAGTTCCAAATGTGTTTGAAAATTTTGGATTTTGAATTTGGAAACTTCACTTAACAAATTTGAGTATGCTAAATGAAGTTCTAAAATGTGTTTGAATTTTGAAAATATGATTGTGAAGTTTCAATTTTTGAAAAGAGGACTTCCATTCAACAAATTTGGGTATGGAATGGAATCAATCTTATTTTGAAATGTGAAAATTTTATTTTGTGTGTGATTGCTTTTGAAAGAGGAATTCCAACTCAATCATATGTGGGATATGTTCAAGTGGGATTTCCAAATGATATTATTTTTAGTTGGAAATGAAATCTTCATTTAATAAATTTGAGTATATTAAATGAAGATGTTCACATGATTTTGAAAATATAATTTTATTGGAAAATGAAACTTTCATTCAATAGGTGTGAATGTATTGAATGGAAAGGTTCATGTGTGCTTTTTGAAAGTTTTATTTTTAATTTTGGTTGTGATTTTTGAAAAGATGATTGTTCATTTTATTTTGAAAAATGAAATCTTCATTAAGGTGACTTGAAAGAAGATGTTCATTTGTGCTTTTGGAAAATTTAATTTTATTTGAAAATGAAACTTTCATTCAATAGATCTGAGTGTATTGAATGAAAAGGTTCATGTGTGTTTTTTGAATTTTTTTTAATTTTGAATTTGACTTTTGGAAAGATGATTGTTCATTTTATTTTGAAAATGAAATCCTCATCAAAGTGAATTGAAAGAAGATGTTCATTTGTAATACTTGAAAGTTTTAGTTTTGGATTTTGATTTTGACTTTTGGAAAGATGATTGTTCATTTTATTTTAAAAATGAAATCTTCATCAAAATGAATTGAAAGAAAAATTTATTTTGTCTTTATTATTTTAGAATGAACATTTCCTTATCATAAAAATGATAAGGAGGAAGTCTTTAAATGCTTTCTTTTTATTTAGTTTTTTTTATCTTTACCCATTGGAGAACCCAACGGAGGTTTCAAGACTAACATGGGGTGAGGTCCTAAAACCTAAAGATGTTGGCTAACTCAACTAAGAATGAAATAAGCTAAGTGCGGAAAGAAAGATAATCTTAGATTCATACTAAAGTACAAACTTACTATCGATACTTGAAGACAATGATCATTTACCAAATATGGAGAGAGGAACCATCCCCAGGAGAGTCACTAGAAAAATCTATGGTGAAAAATATTCCTATAACAATCATTCCAAAATAGAAATATTATGCTTGTTGGTTGGGACACCACGTAGATCCGCATATGTTCTTATTAGGATGATCAGATACGTCATCAAGGAATAGTGTACTATCTCAAGAGATAGAAGTCACTACCCTTTAATGGACTTAATCACCTCAATAAGGACTCCTAAGGACAATGGGCCTACATATATACCAGAGATTCTTCCCCTACTCTATATGGAAAAAGTGAAGCAGAGTTTATTTTAAATCGGGTTCGTTAAATTCCTTACAGGGGCAAGCCCTTATAATTAATTACATCCTAAGGGACGAGATCCTTTAGGAATACTCTCGATTAAGTTAAATGATCGTTGTCTTCAAAGATTTCAATAGGAAAGGACTACAATTGATTGGTTCATTTTTGAAGATCAAATGGGATTGATCAAAGAGAGACAATTATTTTTGAAGCCAAAAGAAAGATAAGTAGGAGATGCCCACGATGCTAGCAAACCTAGCGAGCATCTCAAACTATCCTATGGTTGGGTTTTACATTTTTGAAATTGATTTAATTTGTTTGAGTTGCAATTTTTATTAGAAATTTAGGACTTATGATTCCATAACACAAGATTAAAAAAATGCCTAAGAGACGAGGAATTATGCTTATGGCCCACAAAAGGGAGAAGAACCTCAGAACCTAAATCTAAAGAGCTTTGGCGAGAGCCAAAAGCACAACCTAAATCTAAGGAAAAAAATGGGTATTTGTTCACCTCCGCAAGAGAGGACAAACCACCCGAATGCTTGGGCTTACAACCTCCTAGGGGTGACCCCAACTAGCTCCTCCTATGATTTTAAATACATGTAGGCAAGTCTTATACTTATGCAAGATAGTTAGGCTGTTATTTATTTAGAAAGAGACCAAATCTTTAAACTCACTCCCTAAAGAGACTAGATCATGTAAGGACATGCTTCAAATGACCTAAATCTAATGAAATTTTGATTTCATTTTATTTTTATTTTTGGACAATTATTTTGACTCGGGCTAATATGATTCATATGCCTAATGCATGAGAAATAAAGTTATTGGCCAAAATCAGTTAGAAGGGAGGAGGTGTGTTTCCATCATGGCACTCAAAGGTCAAGCTAAGTTTCTCTAATAGAGGTGGAATCCCTCCAATCAAGAGTGAAATAAGATGCATTTGTGCATGATATTGTAAAAGAAATACTCATCCAGCTAAGGGTTTGCTAATTCTTTTATCTTGATTTTAAACCTAAGCTTTAGGTGAGATTATGAATTCTTTATTTTTAGTTTTGAGTTATTAGATTTTGTGAAAGATTTATTTTTCTCTAAGAGCCTAATCCACATCCATGCCATACATAAAGCAAAAAAGAAACTAGGAAAAGATTCCACTTAATGTGAAAGCTAAACAAATCATCAATCAATTTATAAAGCTAACGCAGAAAGAATAAGAGGCCATTGTGGTGCACCACCACAAACCAGAAAACAAATTGGGTAGCCGAGCTCTACCCTTATACAACCTAGATTACAAATGAATTAAATTATAATTAAGTAAGGAATTCATTGTTATGGGGTCTTCAAGCTTCATTTCTTCTTTCTTCTTCTTTTCTTCTTTCTTCTTTGGTTCCTTCTTTTGGATGGTTGGAAGGTGGATACTCTAAAGGCTTCACATGGTTCATAAGATAGGATCTTATGACCAATGTTCATCCTGATTCCAATAACAATCATTCCAAAATCTTAATTTCAAAATTTACATGAAAAGTAAATCTAGCTAACACTTGTAAAAAAAGGTTAGCTAAACAAACCACACAAAATCCAAGCATGTATATTGGACTTATCACCTCACACATGGGTGACTAAGTCCACCTGGCCTATTGGATCATGCTTAGGAGTATAAGCACCTGCAAGCAAAAGCATTTATATTTTTATTTGTTACAGTGCTCATTAAGCACAATCCCCTGTAGAAAATAATGGTTAGACTAAGATCGCCCTTCCATTCATTCTATGAGCATACATCCTAACATTCAGTCTAAAACATATATCACAAAATAAAACCAAGCATCAAACCATGCACCACCCTAACCTAAAGCTAGAAGTGGTGACTTAGGCTAATGTGTGTGCTTTGGAGGTTTGTGTGGTATGCTTAGTTATGGCTTTAAGTTAGAATTTTTTTAAGTGTGAAGCATGTTCAACTTAGAGGAGGGTTTCATTTAAGTGGTTTAATTATTTTGGATTGATTTTATTTCATGTTTTGATTAGGTTCAAATGAATCTTATAATTAATTACTAAGTTATAAAGAGAGGGAAAGAGAAGAGAACTTCTCTTTCCTTCCCCAACCTAAGTAATTTCTAAAGTAGATTCACATTTTAGTTTTATTTAGTGAATTTTTTAATTAAGCCTTTTAATTAATGCTAAGTTTAGATGAACTTTAAACAAATCCATTCAAAAAGAAAAACATTTTAAGATTAAATAAAATGAACCAAATTAATAAAACAAACATTACTTCATTTCTTTCCCAACATGTATAACATGCATATTAATGAATCCTAAGCATATCTATACACACAAATGAAAAAATTAACACACTTTATGATGCATGCTAAGTAATTCATTTAAGGAAATTTGGAAGTTTAAGATGCATGATTTTCATTAAGTAGAAAAGGGTTTCTTATCCAATTTTACATGCACACATGAAAGTAAGAAAGATAAAAATAGTGTCATTGTTAACCAAAGGTGTAAGGTACAAGACACTTAGCTACTTAAAGCCTACTTCGGGTTGTCCATACTAATATACCACTTTCCTTAAATACAAACATGTGTGCAAAAGAAATGAATGGAAAATAACGAATTTAAAAATTTGTATTAGTTGATTTGTTTTGTTTATGCAATTTATATGTGCAAGCATAAGTATCCTTCTTAAGTGATAGTATAGGAATGAATAAGATATGGAATTAGGCAATTGTAGGTTCTTTTCAAATGAACCACACATCTTACCAAAATTCTATTCAAAACTATACTAAAAGAGAAAAGAAGGAAAGCTTACGCTAAGCACATCCTTATATCTTACTCACATGCAAGCTTATAATTAAAATATAAGTAGCACACTTTCAGTTTTGATAATTGATTCATATATTTTTGAAAATAATTTGAATTTAGTAGTGATAATAGCCACTCATATTTCTACTTTAGCCAACACATGCAAATTTGACTTAAAGTAAACATTTTCATTTTGAATTTGAATTTTGAAAAGTACAAATGCATAAAGCCACATGACATACATATTTAACATGTTGGGGAAAGAACTAAAGCAGTGAAAGCATGTAAAAACATTCACTTTAATTAAATCCTAAAGACAATCTTATGAAATAAGAAAGCTTAAAATAAATCAAAGTTTATTTAAGATGATTTTTGTTTGATTTAGAATTTGATTGAATTTTAAAAATGTGATTTGAGTTTGCTGTTCCTAACCCATTCCCACATGTGTTTGACATTTTTGTTTAATTTTTAGATGATTAGATTCATTTTAGATTTTGATTAGGTTAAGATATGAATTAAAGAAGTTAATTAACCCTTACCTACACCACCTTAGCATAGTTAACCAAGTAATCATGAGCCAATGAGATGACATAAAATCTCACAAGAAATTTAAACTCAGAATGCACCTAGTAAGAAAAGGGTGTAATGCAATTTGGCTCATAATTAATGGTTAATTAAGCTAAGGGGTTTAACTTAAGTAATTTCAAAACACCCCTCACACATGTGAGTTGGGTTTTGATTTTATTAATTTGAACTTAGGCTCTTGAACACTTAAGCATCTACCCAAAGTAGTTTAATTAAGTTCATGAAGTTTTAGAATTTTTAGAAATTAATTAAGAGAATAATTAATGAATTAATCCTTAATTAAGAGAAGATTATGGAATGAAAAGGGGGTTTAGGGAATAACTTAGGGGAAATACCCCAAAATTATTTCCTAAGCCTCCTATTCACTGGATCTAACCTTAATCAACTTCAATAAGGGATTAAAACACTAATCACACCTTAATTATCCTTAATTACATTAAGGGAGTAATTAGGAAATGCATTTGCAATTCCACCATTTAAGCCTTTAATAAATCCCATGAAAATTAAGGGAGGCAAAAGTTATCCCCCAAAACATACCCAAGAAGTTTGGGATTAATTAGATAATTAATTAAGGGATAATTAGCAAAATATGATTTACATTAAAACCCAAAATCAAAGAAAAATATATTTCAAAATCCATTAAAAATACTTTTAGAATATTCTAGATTGAAGTATCTTTCCATAGAAATTTACCTCATATTTTTCAAATTTTTATTGAGGGAGACATGAATTTTTGAAGTTTAGAGGATTAATTAAAATTAATTAAATCCCTAACTAATCCCACTTAGCATGACACCGCGTGAGATGGTCGGTGCTTTACACGTCGCATTGTGAGGGGTTACATAAATGTCATCACGAGGCGGCATGGCGGGACATGGTTTGATCCATTGATCAAGGATCGAAACGTCACCCTGGTTTTAAAAGGGATAAATGATTTATAAGACATGTGTTTAATCTCGACCGTCCATCCAAAATGTGTCGATGGACAACCGGGATTACCCCAGTTCTTCCTTGAGGATCACTGGAGATCGTCCATGATCTAAGGGAAGATCCTTGCTCATTTGAGCTCAAATTTGAATAAAACTTTACCCACACCATCTTACGCTAATGGAAAGCCTATCCAATGGTGGAATTCTCATGACATGATAATTTCTTTCACAAAGGACCAACACCTCCTAAACCTAGTGGTCAGAAAATGTCATACCTCGAGGTGATCACCGATGCTCGAATTCGATGAGGTAGCTTCGTCTAGTGGAGATGAAGCCCTATTAGAAGTTTCAAGCCTTGGGGTTGAGTAGATCTCTCTATGGACCAACTCCCCTTGCTCCCCTTTTGCCTTTAATCCAATTCAACTCCTCCTTGCAGGGGAAAGCTTGAGGGGGCATTCAACTTGATCCCAGGGAGTATGTAAAGCAATTGAAGTAGAATGTTTGTGAAAGTTAGGTGAGTTGAGATCCCCATTTTCTAAGGAAGAAAATGAAAGCTTGATTTCAATTCCCTCTAGGAAGCTTAGGAATGCTCTGGCTCCTAACACTCTCTAAGACTCAATCGATAATGAGGGTGTTCAATTCAAATGGAATTAGGGGAGTATAGCTCCCTCTATGGCAATCGGATGGCCAAAGCTTGGGTTTCCATTTTGATCCAATTGACCATATGGAAAGGGTAGTTTAGGTTGTTTGAAGTTGGCACATGGTCGGTTTGAGCTCTTGAGTGGATTGGTAACCTCCCATGTGCTTCAAATCAAGTGGAGGGAGGTTTTTGAATTGGCCAATTTGAGCTAGGGGTCGAGTTTGGCCTTGGGTCCATTTGGGCTGACCCAAACCCATTGGGTTGGGTGCACCACTCTTCATAGGGTCCACTTGACCTATTAGGAAGGTATCAAGTTGATATGAAGAGGGCTTGACCAAATTCCCCATGGATTTGACAAAAAATTGTTCTATGGCCTAAGGGTAGAATGGTCATTTTGCTAATTTTTGAATTTGGATATGTTGGGTATGTGGAGAAAATAGGTTTGGCCAAGTTTCATTGGATTTGGAGTTCATTTGATATGGTTTGGCTCATGTTGACCCATTTAGGTCAAAATGGGTCAACTTGGGTCAAGTTGACCAATTGGTCAAATTGGTCAAACCAAGAGTTGGGTCAAGTTCATATGACCATTTGAAATGTTTTGGTGGCTTTGGTTTGATTTAATTTGGTTTGAATTTGGCTCATATGACTTCATTTAGGTCAAATGGGTCAAGTTGACCAATTTGACCCATTTGACCTATTTGAGCTAGGTCATGGGTGGGTTTAGGGTTAGTAATATGAAGTGGATTGGTATCTTTATTTCCAATCAATTTTGGTTAAGTTTGAATTTGGCTCAACATGACCCTTTAGGTCAAGTTGGGTTCAAGGTCAATTGGGCTAGGTTGGGTCTAGTTGGCCAATTGAGGCTTTGGTCAAGTTCAACAAGTGATTTGGAATGAACTTGACCTATTGGTTTCAATCAATTTATCTTAGATCAAATTTTGATACATTTTGACTTTTTAGGTCAAGTTGGGTCAACTTGGGTCAAGTGGTCAATGGGTTAAAATGTTGACTTGGTTCAAACATTGGTCATGAATGAACTTAGATCAATGGTTTCAATCAATTTGGCCTATGGTGAATTTTTGCCATGTTAGGTTTCATTTTGGCTAAGTGTTGACCCTTAGGTTTGACTTGGTTTCACCCAATTTCATTGATTGATCATCCCATGATTGTTGATCATGATGAGAGGCATAGGTGAGTTTGATTCAATCCAATTTAGTTAGGATTATAATTTGGCTCATAAGGGTACTTTAGGTCACTTTGGGTCAACTGGGCCTAAGTGGATCAAATGGCTTGGTCAAAGCTTACTTTGAGTTTGATTTAACTTGTATATGGACTTATGATTGGAATATAAATCCATTTTCAAGTGGTTTGAAGTCAAATGGGTTTTGATTCATTTGACAATTTCATATTCAAAGGAAGAATATGAATGGATTTGGGGTTTGATTTTCGAATTGGGGTTTGATTTAGTGATTGAAGTTTGTATTTATATTTGGATTCATGATTGTAGGGCTGATTGAATCATGAAGAAAAAAAAATCAAGAGTTTGGCTTGATTTGAAGTTGATTTGGCTATGTTCAAGATATTGACTTGAAAGGCTTAGGTTGGATTTTGAGTGGATTTGAGTTTGATTTTTGGAATAGGTTTTGGTTGTTTGAATTTATATTTCATTTATATATGCGAATATAAATCAGAATATAAATGAGTCATGAGAAAATTTCAAAGATTTGAAGTGATTTGATCATGATTTAGGCTAAGTCCATTAAAAGGGATTTAAATGACTTAGGAAATTTATGGAGTTTGAAGCTTAAATTTTTTAATTTGGTTTAGTTGATTTATATTTATATATTGATAGAATATAAATGAGTTATGAGAAAATCTTATGAATTTGAATTGATTTGAACATGATTTAGGCTAAGTTCGTGAAGGAAAACTTAAAGGACTTAGAAAATTTTTGATTTATAATTTAATTTTTGGATTTTATTTGATTGATTTATATTTATATTTTATTTATATATGTGAATATAAATGAGAATATAAATGAGTTATGTGAAAATCCCATGAATTATAATTGGTTTGATCATGATTTAGGCTAAGTCCATGAAGAAAAACTTAAAGGACTTAGGAAATTTTAGATTTGGAATTTAATTTTTGGATTTGATTTAATTGATTTATATTTATATTTCATTTATATATGTGAATATAAATGAGAATATAAATGAATCATGAGAAAATCTCAAGGATTTGATTTGGTTTTGATCATGATTTTGGATAAGTCCTTAAGAGGGAAATTAAAAGGACTTAAGAAATTTTATGAATTGATTTTGAATTTTGAGTTTAGTTTGATTGGTTTGAATTTATATTTTATTTATATATGTGAATATAAATGAGAATATAAATGAGTTATGAGAAAATTCCAAGGATTTGATTTGATTTGAGAATGATTTTGGCTAAGTCCTTAAGAGGGAAATTAAGGACATAGGAAATATTTGGAATTTTTGGAATTTCAGTCATGGGTTTCAATTATGGATTTCAATCATGTGGCATTGATTTAAGTTTGGAGAAATCAAATAAGATTGATTTGGAGTTTTACTTGAAGGAAGGAAGGTGAGGAGTGGTTCAAGCTAATGGTAGGTAAATTTTCCTAACACCCCTAAGGCATGAGCTATTCCTATGGCTAACTCTTCTAAGTCTCTAGGGCTAGGTTGAGTGTCCACCTAATCACTAGATGTGTCTTAAGACTAAGGAACTCTTAAAGTCTATGAGAAGTCCTATGTCTAAGATGGAAGGGTTGAGAACTCATTCTAAAATTGAGGTCAACAATATGCATGCATGACAAGGCCAATGAATAAATAATCATAAATCAAATAAATCAAGCATAACCTTTTGAATGGATTTTCCTATTGTGGTGAAATTTTATTATTTCTAAAGAATAAATATACTTCCATCTTCACTCTATGCAGGACAAAATGAAGATAGAAATATACTTCTTCTTTTTATGCATTTTTAACACCACGTAGATCCGCAGATATTCTTATTGAGGGTGATGGGGTACGACATTGAGGTGAGGTGTACTATCTCAAAAGATAAAAGTCACCACCCTAGAATAGACCTAATCACCTCAACAAGGACTCCTAAGGATAATGGGTCTGCATGTGTACTAGAGATTCTTCCCCTACTTTACATGGAAAAGTAAAGTAGGGTTTATTCTTGGGTTTAGTTGCAAGCCCATAGTTTATTACATCCCAAAGAATGAGATCCCTTAAGAATACTCTCGATTAAAGTAAATGATCATTGTCTTGAAAGACTTCAATAGGTATGACTATTAATCAATTAGTTTATTTTGGAAGATCAAATGAGAATGATCAAAGAGAGAGATTTATTATCGAAGCCAAAGGAAGATAAGTAGGAGATGTTCATGATGTTAGGAAACCTAGCGAACATTTTGATTTTAACTTAGGCTTTAAATGAGGTTAGGAGTTATTTATTATAATTATGAGTTGATTAATTTGGTAGAAGATTTATTTTTTTCTAAGAGCCTAATCATCATCCAGGCCATACATCAAGCAAGGAAGAAACTAAGAAACATGCCATCTTAATGCACAAACTAAACAAAACATCAAAAATTTTATAAAGCTAACGCAAAAGAATAAAAGGTCATTTGTGGTCAGGCACCACCGCACAAACCCGAAAACAAATCGGGTAGTCGAGCTCTACTCCTATACAACCCAGATTACAAATGAATTAATTTATAATCAAGTAAGGAAATTCATGTTATGGAGGTCTTCATTTCTTCATTTCTTCTTTCTTCTTTCTTCTTTCTTCCTTTTGGTTCCTTCTTTTGGTTCCTTCTTTTGGATGGTTGGAAGGTGGTGGCTCCAAAGGCTTCACATGATACATAAGATGTAATCTTATGACCAATGCTCATCCTAATCTCCCCATAACAATCATTCCAAAATCCTAATTGCAAAAATACATGAAAAGGAAAAGTAAATCAAACTAACACTTGTAAATAGAGATTAACTAAACAAACCATACAAGTCCCAAGCATGTATATTAGACTTAGCACCCACACATGGTGAAAGTCTACGGCTATTATTATGCTTAGGGGTAAAAGCACCTACACAGCAAAAGTAGTTATATTTTTATTACGGCATAAACTGTAAAATAATGATTAGACTAAATCATCCTACCATTCATGCTATGCACATTCACCCTAACATTCAGACTAAAACAAAATATCACAAAACAAAAGCAAATATCAAACCATGCACTACCTTAACTTAAAGATAGAAGTGGTGACTTAGTTTAATGTGTATGCTTTTAGAAGGTTTGTGTGGTATGCTTAGCTATGGTTTTAAGGTTTGGATTTTCTAAGTATGAGGATGTTCAATTTAGCTGAGTGGTTTTATTTAAGTATTTAGTTGATTTGGGTTGATTTTATTTGATGTTTTATTTAGGTTTGAATGAACCTATAATTAATTACTAAGTGTTGTAAAGAGAGGGAAAAGAGAAGAGAACTTCTCTTTCCTTCCATACCTTAAATACTTTATAAAGTAGATTCATAATTAGTTTTGTTTAGTGAATATTTTATTATGTGTTTTAATTAATCTTAAGTTTAGATTTTTCCTAAACAAACTCATTCAAAAAGAAAGGCATTTTAAGATTAAATAAAGTGAATTAAGATCACAAAACACACTTCATTTCATTTTCTTTCTCAACATGTATCACATGCATTTGAATGAATCCTTAGCATATCTATACATATAAATGGAAATGTACAACATACTTTATGATGAATGCTGAGTGAGTTACTTAAGAAAATTTGAATGCTTTATGATGCATGATTTTCATTAAGTAGAAAAGAGATTTTGTTATCCATATTTCATATGCACACATGTATGTATGAAAGACATAAGTGAGTACGGTGCCATTGTTAATCAGGGGCGTAAGATTCAAGACCTACTTAGGGCTACTTAAAGTCTCACAACTCCGTGGTTGTCCAGGCTAATATACCACTTTCCTTAAATACAAGCATATGTACAAAAGAAATGAAGGGAGATGAAAGAAGCTAAAAGTTTATATTGGTTGATTTGTTTTGTTTATGCAATTTATATGTACAAGTGTAGTTATCCATTTTAAGTAATAGTATAGGAATGAATAGAAAGGGGGTTAAGCAAGTGTTATATTCTTTTCAAATAAACTCTACACTTTGCCAAATTCTATTCAAAACCATACTAAAAGAAAAGAGAAGGAAGGCTAAACTATTCACATCTTCATATTTATATCCACATGCAAGCTCATAAATAATTATAAGTAGCACACTTTTAGTTTTGGATATTTGATTTATAGATTTTAAAAAATAGTTTTGAATTTAATACTGATAATAGCCACTCATATTTTTTATTTGATTTTGAAAACATATGAATGCATGAAATATGACATACACATTTAGCATGTTAGAAAGAACTAAAGTGATGAAAGTATGTAAACACATTCACCCTAATTAATTCTAAAGACAATCTTATGAAATAAGAAAGCTTAAAGCAAATTATTTTTTAAGGAGGTTTGATTTTGTTTTGAGTTTGATTTAATTTGAGAAATGTGAGGTGAGTTTGCTGTTCCTAACCCATTCCCACATATGTTTGTTATTTTAGTTTAATTTTTAGATGATTAGATCAATTTTATGCTTTGGTTAGGTTAAGGTATAAATTAAGTATGTTAATCACCTCTTACCTATACCACCTTAGTATACTTAATCAAATAATTATGAGCCAATGAGATGACATAAGATCACACAAGGAATTTAAATCAGCATTGCACCTAAGAGAGAAAAGGGCCTAATGCATTTGGCTCATGATTAATGATTAATTAAACTAAGAGTTTAATTTTAAGTAATTTCATAACACCTCTCACACATGCGAGTTGAGTTTTGATTTTCTTAATGTACTTAGGCTCTTGAAAATCTAAGCATCTACCCAAGATAGACTAATTGAGTTCTGAAAAGTTTTAAAATTTTATGAAACTAATTAAGGGGGTAATTAGTGAATTAACCCTTAATTAAGGTTAGATTAAGAAAGAAAAGGGGGTTTAGGGAATATCTTAAGCAGAGCATCCCAAAATTATTTCCTAAATCTCATATTCACTTAATAAAAACTTAATTAACTCAATCAGAGGGTTAAACCACTAATTATGCCCTTAATTAAGCTTAGTTATATTAAGGGAGTGATTAAGGAATGAACTAGAAATTCTCCTAATTAAGCCAACAATAAATCTCAAGAAAATTAGGGGAGGTAGGAGTCATCCCACTAATTGAGGACAAGAATTTTGGGATTAAACAGTGGAGTAATTAGATGGAAATTAGCAAAATAATATTCCCAATAAAATCCAAATTCAGAGAAAGATACTATTCAAACTTCATTGAAATTATTTCTAGAATATTTTATATTCAATTATCTATCCAATGCAATTTATTTCATATTTTGCTAAATTTTCTAGGCTTTGATATGAATTTAGGAAGTTTCCATAATTAATTAGAACATATAATAGCCTAATTAAGTATTTAATCCATGCGTAGACGTGGCATGCACTTTCCATGGTGATGGATCATTGTAGCATGGCATGGTTTGGCCCCGCTTTTCCTTCAAATCAAGGATCGGAGGTTAAAGTCACGGATCAAATGGGTTAAATCATGGATGCTATGTGTTTTAACCACGGCCGTCCAACCAAAACACGCAGATAGATGACCCATGATTCTTCCCTATAAATCCCTCTGAAGGATGGACACCGTCCATCTTCGAGGAGATGATCTGAGCTAGATTGAGCTCGCATTGGATTGAAATTCAACCCACACCATCTAGGCACAATGACAAGCACATATAATGGCTAGAATTTTATGGGATTAAAATTCCTTTCACAAAGCTCCAAACCACATTGAATTTAAGCACAAAAAATGGCTAACCTGGGAAGTGATCAGTGCGATTCCTTAGAAGCTTCATCCGTGGACGAAGCTTTCTTTGAGAGTTTGAGGTGTTGAAATTGGGCAGATACTTCTATGGACCAACTCCTCTTACACTTGAGCTCAGTTTTGATTGAAGTAGATCCTCCCTTGCCTCAAGAGCTTGGATGAAGACTTGGGTGAGTTCGATTGTGCTCCCTGAGGGTGCTTGCAAAGGGAATTAGGTTAATTTTGGGTGTGTAGTAAGTTTGGTTTTAGATAGAGTTCCCTTATTTTCAAGGTGTGAAAATCGAGAAGATGAGAGTTTAAACTCTCTCTAAGAAGCTTGGGAAGACTAGCTAGGGCTTGCTCTGAGTTCCTATGCTTCAATCAAATTAGGGAGAGTGTGGATTGAATTGAATTAGGGGGAATATATCTCCCCCAAAGGCAATTGGATGATCACAAGCCTCCTTGCCATTTTGATCTCATTGACCACCTTGAGTGGGTTTGTTAGGTGTCTTTTTGCTTTGGCGGAGGTGGAATGGTGAAGCTCCCACATGCCTAAATCAAGTGGAGGAGGAATTCCATGTGGCCACTTTCAAGCACATGGTTGGTTTTGGGTTTGGATTGGGTTTGGCTGACCTAAACCCATTGGGTCATGTGCACTAGGTCCATTAGTGACCATTTGGTCCACTAAGAGGATGCCAAGTGTCCATGACAAGGAATTGACTAAATTAGTGGTTTTTATTTTGGGTTACCCTATGGAATAAGGGTAAAATGGTCATTTGAACATGATTTCAGTTTGGGCATGATGAGAAAATAGGTTTGTCCAAGTTTCATTGAATTTGGAGTTGATTTGATATGATTTGACTCATGTTGACCCATTTAGGTCAAAATGGGTCAAGTTGACCAATTGGTCAAATTGGGTCAAGCCAAGGGTTGGGTCAAGTTCATATGATCATTTGAAATATATTTTGCCTTTAGTTTGATTCAATTTGGTTTAGATTTGAATTTGGTTCAATTTAGTTCATTTAGGTCAAATGGGTCAAGTTGACCAATTTGACCTATTTGGGTTAATTCATGGGTTGGTTCATGTTTGGTTGGTCATACGAATTGATTGGTATCTTTATTTTCAATCAATTTTGGTTAAGTTTGTATTTGGCTCAATTTGACTCTTTAGGTCAAGTTGGGTTCAAAGTCAATTGGGTTAGGTCATGGGTTGGTTCATGTTTGGTTGGTCATATGAAATCGATTGGTATCTTTATTTTCAATCAATTTTGGTTAAGTTTGTATTTGGCTCAATTTGACTCTTTAGTTCAAGTTGGGTTCAAAGTCAATTGGGCTAGGTTAGGACTAGTTGGCCAATTGAGGTTTTGGTCAAGTACAATAATCATTTTGGGATGAACTTGACCCATTGGTTTTAATCAATTTAGCTTAGATCAAGTTTTGACATATTTTGACTTTTTAGGTCAAGTTGGGTCATCTTGGGTCAAGTGGCCAATTGGGCTAGGTTAGGCTCAAATGTTGACTTGGTCAAGTTCAAACATTGATCATGGATGAACTTAGATGATTGGTTTCAATCAATTTGGCCTATGGTGGATTTTGGCTATGTTCGATTTCATTTTGGCTAAGTGTTGACTTGGTCAACTCTTTGGTTTGACCCAATTTGAGTGATTATTCATCTCATGATGATTGTTGATCATGATGAGAGGCTTAGGTGGGCTTAGTTCAATCCAATTTGGTTAGGATTAGAATTTGGCTAATAAGGGTACTTTAGGTTACTTTGGGTCGAGTGAGCCTAAGTGAGTCAAATGGCTTGGTCAAAGCTTGATTTGAGTTTGATTGAGCTCACACATGGACTCATGATTGAAATATAAATCCATTTGCAAGTGGTTTGAAGTCAAATGGGTTTTGATTCATTTGAAAATTTCAGGTTCAAAGGGTGAACATGAGTTTGATTTAGGTTTGATTTTTGAATTGAGTTTTGGTTAAGTGATTGAGGTTTGTATTTATATATAGATTCATGATTGAAGGATTGATTGAATCACGAAGAAAAATCAAGGGTTTGGCTTGTTTTGAAATTGATTTGGCTAACTTCAAGATTTTGACTTAAAAGGCTTAGGTTGGATTTTGATTGAATTTGAGTTTGATTTTTTTGGAGTTGGTTTGGTTGTTTGAATTTATATATTATTTATGTATGTGAATATAAATGAGAATATAAATGGGTTATAGAAAATTTCAAAGATTTGAAGTGATTTGAATATGATCTATGCTAAGTCCTTAAGAGAAAATCAAAGTGACTTAGGAAAGATTTATGATTTGAATTTGAATTTGGAATTTGATTTGATTGATTTGAATTTATATTTCATTTATATATGTGAATATAAATGAGAATATAAATAAGTTGTGAGAGAATTTCATGAGTTTGAATTGATTTGAACATGGTTTAGGCTAAGTCCTTAAGAGGGGATTAAAGGACGTAGGCAAGATTTGGATTTTCAATCATGGGCTTCAATCATAAATTTTAATCATAGGTTTCAATCATGTGGCATTAATTTGAATTTGGGGAAAATCAATTAAGCTAAAATTGATTTAGGTTTCTTGTTGATTTGATTTGGAGTTTGATTTGAAAGAAGGAAGTGAGGAATGTGATTCAAGCTATAGGGTAGACAAATTTTCTTAACACCCCTAAAGCATGACCTATTCCTATGGTTAACTCTTCTAAGTCTCTGGGCTAGGTTGAGTATCCACCTAATCACTATATGTGTCTTAGGACTAAGAATCTCTTAAATTCTAAGAGGATTCCTATATCTAAGATGAAGGGGTTGAGAGGTCATCCTAAAAATGAGGTCAACACCTATCCTTATAGTTATTGATACATTTATATGTATATAAGAAAAGTGGTATATTAGTCTAGACATCTTGGGGCTATGAGGCTTTAAGTAGCCCTAAGCAGGTCTTGTACCTTATGCCCCTGGTGTAGAAAATAATGATGTCGTACTCACTTAAAACTATGCATGTAAATATGTTTTTAGCTAATGGATGAAAAATCCCGCTTTTCTATATAATGAAGACATGCATTCATAATTCAATCAAAAATGAAATATTTAAATTCAAAATACACTTCTTTGCATTCATCATCAAAGTGCACTAAGATTTATATTGCATGTATAAGTATGCTTAGGATTATTCATATGCATGATATACATGATGGAAAGAAATGAATGAATGTGTGTTATGTGATAGTAATCCATTTCACTTAATCTTTAGATGCATTTCTCATTGAATAGGGTTAATTAGAATGAATCTAAACTTAGGGTTAATTAAAATACATAATAAACCATTCACTAAAGAAAATTCATTAATTAACTTACCTTAGAAATGACTTGAGGTAGGGATAAAAGAGAGACTCCCTCTCTTTCTTCTCTTTATAACACTTAGTTGTTAAGTGTAGGCTATATGAAACAAAAAAATATTAAGTAAAATCTTTAAATCAATTAAATCACTTAAAGAGAAATCATCCCATTTATAAATAAAAATCTCTCACACTTAGCAAATCATAACCCTAAAGCCTAGTTAGGACATACCACAAAAATCTTAACACATACACATTAGATTAAGTTACCATTACTAGCTCTATGTTAAGGTGGTGCATGGTTTGATAAATGTTTGGTTTTGTGATGCATTATTTTAGACTAGATGTTAGGGTGTATACACGTAGTCTAGATGTTAGGCTGATAGTAGCCTAATCATATTTTCTTTAGAGGGTTGTGCTTAAAGGGGCTGTTGTAATAAAAATACAAATGATTTTTTTGCTGTGTAGATTACTTATACCTAAGCATAGCCCAAGTTAGGACAGGTGGGCTTGGTTACCCATGTGTAGGGTGTTAAGTCCAAATTATTCATATAACTGCTTCGGTTGTATGGTGTGTTTACCTAACATTTCTTTTGCATGTGTAGCTAGATTTACTTTCCTTCTTTTAATGTAATTTTGCATTAGGATTAGGATGAGCATTGGTTATAAGACCATGTCTTATATACCATGTGATGCCTTTGGAGCAAGCTACATCCCAATCAAGCCCAAAGAAAGAAAGAAATGAAGCAAATCAAGGTGAAGAAATGAAAGATGAAAAGTGAAGAATGGAGGATGAAGAATGAAGACCCCATAACACTTATCATTTCATTATTGTAATTATTCTTTCATTATACCGAGACATATAAGGGTAGAGGCTTACCCACATTTCTGGTGGTTTTGCGACCTCATAGACCTCTTATTTTTTTATGATAGCTTTATAAAATTGTTTGATGTTTTGTCTAGCTTGTGCATTAGAAATAGCATGCCTTTTCATAGTTTTTTTATGATTGGTGATTGCTGTGTGGCTTGGATGCGATTAGGCTCTTAGTATAAAAATAAATTTTCTGTCCGACTAATAACTCATAACTAAAATTTAAAAATAACTCATAACCTCACATAAAAGCCTATGAATTAAATCAAGATAATAAAAATATTTAGTAACCCCTTAGCTGGATGATTGTATTTATAATATCATGCATGTTATATTCTTCCACTCTTGTTAAGAGAGGGCTTCCATCTATGCTAGAGAACAAAGGAATATCCTGTAAGAGCATTTGATGGAAAGATACCTCTTTCTCTTTTGATTTGGCTCATAATCAATCTCCTCATGTATTTAGGCATACAAAATCTTATAGCCTATGTGAAAATAAAAAGGTCCAAAAATCAAATAAAACTTGTTAAAATTTGTAATAGATTAAGTCATTACTCACGCCCTTCATGATATAGTCTCTTAGGGAGTGAGTTTAAGGACTTAGTTTCTCTTCTAAGTAAATAATTGCCCAACTATCTTGCAAAGCATATGAGTTGCCTACATAGATTTAAAGCATATGAGGAGTTAGCTGGCTGCCATTCTAGGTAATAATAATCCAGCAGTCGGGTGACATACTCTCTCTTGTGGAGGTAAACCATATACCACTTTCGCCTTAGATTTAGGTTGTGCTTTGGCACTAAATCTCCCCGATTTATGATCTGAGGTTAGGGGTGTGCATTCAGTCGGATTGGATGGATCAGTTTTTTAATTTGCTAATCCGTTCGGTTTGAAATTCATAATCCGAAAATCCAATCCGTATAAGATTTAATATAATCCGAACCAATCCAATCCAAAAAAAGTTTGGATTTTCGGTTCGATTTTTTAAAAACCAAAAATAATTAAAATAAATAAAATGTTATTTAATTAAAATGATATATTTAATATTTCAGAATTCATTTTATCGTTTATGATTTATATTTTTTGAAATAGAAATACTCATATTTTTTGAAAAAGGTTTATTTTTTTGAATTATGATTTGAAAGACTTTGTCACTTTGTATTTAATAAAAAAAATAAATATTAAATTTATTACTTAAAAGGCACTAATTAACTCACACAACACCTGTAATGTAATAAAATATATTTCTTAAGGAAATTATTTCTTCAAATGTCTTTTTCTTTCACACCATTTTTAATAGCATAACACATTTTCCATTAAACCAATAAAATTTATATGCTAAAAAAAAGAAAATTTTCAATTGCAATATTAGTATATTACAAACATTCATAAACATTCGACATTTAAAAAGAATTATAATTACACATCGCAATAAACATTCATAAACATAAAACATTCACTAACATTTTCAATTTCTCTAATAGACTAATTTTCTTCCACATTTACAAAAGGAAGCATGATCAAGATTGCCCGCATAAAATGAAAGAGTTTCATTTTAACCTTTACATATTTCTTTTTAAGCTAAAATGATAATCTACAAAACATAGATATAAGTAGTTATTAAACTTTGATAAGCAATAATATTAAAAGATTTAAAGATCTAATCATATGACTAAAAGAGGTGGAAAGTAACAAATATAACAAATACATAAATATAAGAACTTTTAAGAAAAAAACCTGACCTGAAGTTTACCTGTGAGGCTGTGCTTAATGGCAATGCTCATAGTTTCTGATTAATGGCTTGAAATATTAATGTTTATGATTTGCTAACTCTACTAATGTTCTTTGTGGCAATTGGAACAAGGGTGACATATTTTATTATGATTAGAAATAGGAGATTAAACAAAAGAGAGATTTAAAAAATGAAAATAAAATTCAAAAGAAAATAAAGGCTCAGGTTTAGTCAAAAAATTACTAAGAGCAACAGAATATGTGAGCATCCAAACTCCAGATTGGAGGATTACAATCACATACTTCTAGTAGTAAATGAAATATAACATCAAAGCCATCATTGTCAAAATCCCAAACATTCCCAAACATGCAACAAAACCCTGGATTAGTAAACATTAAACAACTCCACCGGATCCGGATAACAAATTACAAAATAATTCAGTACTCCATTCACTTTCAGATTTGCCGATAACAAAATGGAATTGTATGTCAATAGATAACAGGATAAGTGATAAGTCGAGCGAGAAATCCATGCTCACTTTCAGTTCAAATAACATCAAAACCATCATCTTTTATAAAGCGATAAGATGGTTCATTTATCAAAAAGCATAACACCAACAACCAACAAGAGAGGAAATGGAAAGCCAAAATCTATGGAAGCGACAACCCAACATCCGAAAATAACCATCAAAGGCTCAAAGCCACCACCAAGCGAAAAAAACCTAGAATATAAGCGGTTGTTAATAAATGAAAATGAAAACACCAAGATCACTTTTGTATGTCTCTTCTCACCTAAACATTGGTATTACATATTATGTTAATTTACCTTCCCAAAGGCATAACATCGACGGCAAAGGCCAGAAGGCAAAATCTCCACCCAAAATCCCAAATAGGCTAAATGGCTAATAACAAAGCAAAAAATAGAATATAAGCGACCAACACCCAACGAGAGGAGCAGAAAAGAAATTGAAAGCCATAGGGAGTGAGGGCATCCAAAATAACCATCAAAGCCACCAATGCAATATCGGCGGTGGAAAAACACCACATCCAGCACCACCGAGTCACTAACCAAGATGGCAAGAAGCAAATACTAGGAAATACCGAAACAGCCAACATTGTTAACATGGTGGAAGATGACTTTAACATTCAATACAAATAGCAAAATAAGTAAGACTATAAGAGGGATTCAATACCAATAGCCAATGTAGAACAGTAGAAGCATCAAACATCCAAGGCAAGATAACAACCAATCCCAAGTCACTAAGCTAGAGAGACTGAGAGAGCCACAACCAGCCGAAACCAAGAAAAGGAAAACAACCAAACAAAATTGAAAAAAACCAAAGCTAAGCAAATCCTTAAGAGTTAAGAGGCCATTAAGTTTAGGGAAAATAACAACAACAACAGGCTAACTTGTATCTGTATCTATATCTGTATGACTGTATCATTTTAATTCTTTATCAAAAGGTTGGATCATCTATAACCTTTGATAGATCTGAAAGAAAAAGAATTAATGCATAATATAGTATGGTAGTGATGTATGGCTGAAAAAAAAGTGTTGTAAGTAATTGGAAAAGTCTAAAAGATATAACAATACCTTCATCAAATTTATCAATGTCACGAATGTTCTCCTCAACATTGACTGGCTCATTTGTCCACTTTGCTCTCATCCAATCTTGGGCACAATATAAGAGCTTGCACTATTTTGGAGATAAAGAGCTCCAAAAGCATCTGAACAATATTAAAAGTAGACTCAGAAGCTACAGTTGATATAGGAACAGCCAAAATATCTCTAACCATTTGAGATAAGATGGGAAACCTTGGAGCATTAACCTTCCACCATGTTAAAATATTAAAGTCATCTTGCATAATTTCAGAGTCTTCAGCCAAGTATTTATCTAAGTCTGTTTTACTCAAGATCATCTCTCGATAATTATGCCTCTTAAACTTCTCAACCATCATGTACTTTCTCCCCATCCCTTGGATCATGATGGCTTAATTGGCTTTCAATAATATTTTGTCTTATGTCAGGAGCAATTTCATCTCTATTCCTGTTAACTAACTTCATCTTATAATCATAGAACATATCGTAGCAGCTAGACCTTATTGCTAGTGCCAAATTAGCCCCCTCTAAGCCAGGATACATATCCACTATAGCAAATTCAATATATCTAAGTTTAAACCTAGGATCAAGTACAACTGCAAGATAAATATTCATATTCATTTTATCAACACAACCCCAATACTTATCAAACTTTAATTTCATTTTTTTTGCCATGGTACTAACTTCAATATCATTATGTGATTCCCAACTTTGAAGCACACATTGGACCTCCATAATCTCATGAAAGAAAGTGTTTGAAGTAACATATAAGGAACTAGAAATGCACAGAGTTAGCTCATAAAATCTTTCTAAGAATGTTACAAGCCTTCTTGCATTCTCCCAATCACCATCACATGGAACTCCACCTCCACCATCCACTTCCTTCTCCAACTCTATTCTAAATTGAGGATCAACGTCTTCATATCTCTCAAAAGCTTTTTGGCCAAGGCATAAAATTTAACATCGATATGTAGAATTCCACCTTGTAGGTACATCCAAACACAACAAGCTTTTGCTTTGTATTTTTTCAATTTCAATGCATTCTTTGAATTTTTTAAGTCTTGATGGGCGCCTAATGTACCTCACTTTGCTCTTACACATTATGCATCTACCAACCTCCTTAATTCCATCTTGAACAATAAGATTTATAATATGTGCAACATCTCATGTAAGAATTACAATCAAGAACACTTCCCTCGTTTAGAAAATTTCTTCTACAAATGATTGATAATACCATTATTGAGCTAGCATTATCAAGTTATTGTAAATCTTGCATTAATATCCCAATCAATCAAACATCTCTCTCTACCTCACTAATCTCCCATGACTATATATGGGACAAAATTAATGACTCTCTTATTTAACTTCCAATCTTCATCAATATAATGCGGTAGACACATGTAATTAATTCTCAATTGATGTCCATGTGTTGTCAACAAACTTAGTAGTTGAATCTATAATATTTTTTCAAAGCATTCTTCTCAGTAAAATTCAAAGCTCCGCGGAGTGTCCAACGGGAAGGTATTTTAAACATTGGGCAACATTGAGTCATAAAATATTTAAACCCATATCCTTCAACATGTTTGAATGGTAATTCATCCATAATAACCATGGCTGCTAAAACTTTTCTAATAGCTTCTTGATCAAACTTCCAAGCTTTGAGACTTCCAGTTATTTGTTCACCTTTGTCACTAGGTTGCAATACTAGTATAGTTTGATTTTTTTTCCATGTTATGAGGATTCTTGACATCTGAGAAAGATGTGTCCGTAAAGTTGTAGTACCATTAAGCTTTGTATCACAATGATAAGTCTTCCCATAATAGTTACATTTAGTCATCTTTTCTCCAATGGAACTATTAAATTTAGTAAAATGATCCTAGACATCTGATCTTGGTCGGACTGTCTTTCTTGTTCTCTTTTCAAAAGATGACTTGCTACTTGAAGCACTTGCAATGGATATTATCTTGATTGATAGGTGTTTGATTTTGGGAAGAACCAATCATGCTAGAACTCTCTCCACAATGTGACATCTAATCAAAGTGTAAAGAGATCAAGTAAGAATAAGCCAAATGGGAGTACAAAAACTAGAAATTATATATGATACACTCGATCTTGATTTCTTAAAGGAGCCAAGTGTAAAGAGATCTAATCAAAGTGTAAAGAGATCTAATCTAAGTGTAAAGACATCAAGTAAGAATAAACCACTATAGTTACTTTGGATGTATAGTAAAATTTTCTCCGCATATATGCCTTCTTCGTCATGTTTTCTTCTCGCAAGACAAAATTGTAATATTCCAATTTTTTAAACCCTAATTCGATGAAAAATATTACCAAACAAAGCATTCCATAATCCCAATGCTTAGGACTAGTTTTTTGAACAAGGAAAATATTCTAACAAGGCGTCTACTAGATTTCTTTGACAAATAACAAGAAAAGGTTATTAAATTTAACCAACAGTATTTTAGATTAAAATTTAGAATAACACACATAAGCTGCATTTATACGACAATAGTATGTTCTTAATTGCAATTCAAATCTTCTGAACTTTGCCTTTTTTTGCCTTATCCATAATTAACCAAAAGATTTCAATGCAGAGAAATTCTGCTAGATCTCAGTTTGAGATCCATTTGCATGTATATAAAAACTACAAGTCTACAAGCTTCATCCGAGTATTGAAAGGAAGAGACGGGGCATTTCTATGTCTAACATTTCTCAGAGCATTTCTAGGTCTAACATTTCAGACATTTCTAAATAGAAATATTGAAGACATTTTATCGGTGATTAAGACAAATCATCTTTATTCTATCAAATATATAAGAGATCGATCTTGATCTCTCACACACATGCTCAAAGTAATCCTCTTCCAAATACAAATTACAACTTCAACAAAAATGACAAAAAAATTATAATAAATTAAAACCACCATTTATTCTGCTAATGTAAAATTCAGTAAGGTTTGATTCAATATTGACCAACTCATGGAAGTTCAATGCAGGTCTGGCAAGTGGCACCAAATCTAATTCACTTCTTTTAAAAATAAATTTGTTTAGGGAGAGTGGCTTATATTGGTGCCAGATGGCCCAGACCTATCACTAAAAGAGTAAAAGTAACCTTCATGTACTTCAAAACTTATGCCATTTTCAAATAAATAAATAATCTAAAAAGATCGAAATATTTCATGCGTCATGAGGTAACATCAATGCTTGACCTTCAAGCCTTAACATTCACATAAATCACATTTAGAAACCATTTTCCAAAATATAGAAACATGCTTTAAGAAAACACTAAGATAGAGTTGACGAATTTATAATAAAGTCCTGAGAACAAATCGACCGACAAACATAACAAAATAATCCATTACTCCATTCAGTTGCGTCGGTGATAAGAAATACCACAGAACACTCGCCCTCTCTCAATCGAAATTCAGAATAGTAAACAATTTCAACTCCAACTCTCAAGTCTCAAACTTCCAAAGCGAAAACACTAAACAAGTAAGCAGAATAAAAGAATCCATGAGAATCGAGATAAAACCTGCATTCTTGAGAAGAAGGGAGAAAAGTCTCCTTGACTGAGACAAAGCGAGAAGGGAGAAGTCGAGAAGCGAAAATAGATGAGAATAAGCGTCCATAGTTGATAGCCTACAATGAATAGTCAATAGAGCAGTCGAAGAGAAGAATTAAGTAGAGAGAGACCATAAGGCCGATAAGAGAACCGTAGCATCACTGATCTGGAATGGGAATGATTACCATTGCCTTTGCCCCCTTTCCTTTGGAGTTTGGAGTTTGGCTTTCCTTTCACCTCCCTAGGTCACTAATCAATTTTGCAGGCCACGCGCGAACATGAGCAGCGAAGGGCGATGGTGCATACTGGGGCATTCGACTATCAGACTTAGTTCGTTAATTTGGATTTTGGTTTTGATATTATAAATTTTAAATCCAATCCATAATCAAAAGAAATTAGCTAAAATTAAATCCAAAATCCAAAATAAAATTAAAAAATTGATCCAATTTAAAAATTTTAGTTCGGTTTTAACAGTTTTCGGTTTAAATCAATTATGCACGACCTATCGAGGTTGTTGTTTTCCTTTCTTGCTACAAGCATAAATCCTCACCTTTTATGCATTTTCACAATCTTGTTGTGAAATTATAAGTCCTAGATTTCTAATAAAATTTCACCTCAAACAAATAAATCTCTTCAAATTCGAATATATAAAGCCCAACCATAGGATTGATTGCAGTGCTCACTAGGCTTCTTAGTATCATGAGCACTCCCTACTCATCTCCTTTGATTTTGATAATAACTCTCTCCTTTTGATCTATCCCACTTGATTTTCAAAAATACAACCAATTTATTGATAGTCCTTCCTTTGAATTCTTTGGAGACAACAATCACCTACTTTAATCGAGAGTATTCTTAATGGATTCATTTTTTAAAAGATGTAATTAACTATGGAGGCTTGCCTCTATAGAAACTTACAAACCTAATTTAAATAAATCACACTTTACTTTTTCATGTAAAGTAAGGGGAAAATCTCTGGTATATTCAAAGACCCATCATGCCTTAGGAGTCCTTATTAGGTGATTAGGTCCATTATAGAGTAGTGACTTCTATCTCTCGAGATAGTACACTATTCCTCAATGTAATACTCGATCACCCTAATAAGTACATCCTCAGATCTGCGTGGTGTCCCCTCATATATACACACAAAGCATTAACCAAAATAAACACCACAAATTTTTTTGGCGACTTCGATGGGGATGGTTCCTCTCTCCATCTCTAGTAGACGATTGTTGTCTCCAAGCATCGATAGTGGACTTGCATTTCATGTGAGTTCAAGACTATCTTTCTTTCCATTGGCACTTAGCTTATTTCATTCTAAAATAAAGTTAGCCAACATCCTTTAGGTTTTATGACCTCACTCTGTGTAGGTCTTGAAACCCATATTGGGTTCCCCAATAGGAGAACAAAATTTATCAATGAAGGAGAGATAATAAAATTTAGAACCTCCTCACTAGCTTGGGGCAAGGTTCATCATAAAATTTATGAAAATAATTTCTTTCATAAAATGACACTTTTCAAAAGCACCTTTCACGAAACTCACAAAATCAAAACCCCTCCATTTAACAATCCTTATGATTACTACATGGAGGTTCTTTTCAAAAGAACATTCTTGAAAAATAACCATGCCCATTCACCATATTCAAAATTATTGAATGAGGAATCAATTTTTCAAATAAAATTGAAGCTCCACTCAACATAGTTCACATATGTTGGAGTTGAAGCTTCTCTTTTTTCAAGAGCAAATCATGCAATATTTGATTCCCACTTAACATATCCAAACTTGCTAAGTGAGAATCTCTATTTGAATCAAAAAAAATTTGACTTTCACTTAACAATTTAAATTTGTTAAGTGGGGTCTCATTTTCAAAAAAATAAATTTGACCTTCACTTAACAATTTCAATTTGTTAAGTAGGGGGGGGGTCTCATTTTCAAAACATGAATTTGACCTTCACTTAACATATTCAATTTGTTAAGTGGGGGGTCTCATTTCCAAAACATGAATTTGACCTTCACTTAACAATTTCAATTTGTTAAGTGGGGGTCTCATTTTCAAAACATGAATTTGACTTTCACTTAACAATTTCAATTTGTTAAGTGGGGATCTCATTTTCAAAATATAAACACGACTTTCACTTAACAATTTCAATTTGTTAAATGGGGGTCTCATTTCCAAAAAAAAAAAAATATTAAAATTTGGCTTTCACTTAACATATTCAATTTATTAAGTGAGGGTTTCATTTTCAAAAAATAAACATTTAGGCTTTCACTTAGCATATCCAATATTGCTAAGTAAGAGTCTCACTTTCAAAGTATATATTTGGTTGTACTTAAAAACATCAAATTTGTTAAGTAAAAATCACATAATCATGCCATATTGGATTCCCACTTAACATACCAGATTTGTTAAGTGAGAATCCCATTCTCAAGTCATATCGTACTTTGATTTCCACTTAACATGCCAAATTGTTAAGTGGGAGTCCCATTTACAAAAAATATCAAACACATTTAGGCTTTCATTTAACATACCAAATTTTAGTGAAAGTCTCATCTTCAAGAACAAATCAAACACATGTGGCCTCTACTTAGCATACTAAATTTGTTAAGTAAGAGCCCCACTATCAAATCAAAATATAACACAATTAAATCTTCACAAGCAAAATATTTCAAACACACAATCACAACCTCTTCTTAGCATACCCAAATTTTCTAAGTAAAGTTTCTTTCAAACTATCCATATTTTCAAACAATAAATATAAAATGCAAACAATCTCAAAAAAAGAAATCTCTCCTCAAATTGAACCCCACCCAACCTACCTAAATTGGTTGAGTATGGGTTCTAAAATCAAAATCAAATGGAAAAGACTCTCCTCCAAATATCCAAATCTCTCCAATGAACCCCACTTAACATATTTGAATTGTTGAGTGTGGGTTCAAAACTCCAAACTTCTATTAATTTTGTGGAACAAATATCAAGACAGAAATCTAATACAAGTTATATTTCAACAAATGCAGACACACAACTCATATCAGTCAGTACAGTCTTTGCAGTCTTTACACCTGGCCTCTCATAAGCTTATTTTCACCTTTTCATTCAGGATGGATTTGGCCTTGGATCGAGCCATCCTCCCTCAGATTAGCTCCACCCATCTAGTATTCTTTAGCCAAAGATTTGAGGGAGCCATTACCTGTGATGGGGCGACCCTCACCATAGTTAGCCGGGATGAGGTGGATGGATAGAAGCCAGTCATCTGCATTGACCTACCTTCTGAAACTAAGTAACCTTCCTTGAAGAGGAAGGTGGTTGAGGTTCCACCAATACCTCACCATTGCTCCCACCCGGTGCCAAGCACCTCCTCATTGGTCCCTTCTAAGAGGAAGGCTATCCTGACTTCGGAGATAGCCTCCCCTACCTTCGAGGTAGGATCTAACTCTCACACCGCCTTACTCAGATGTACACAGTGCTACACACAGTGACACAACATAAGCCGCAAGATCAAGTGGCACCACGAGCGTGTCGCCCAAGAGATGGATGACGCATCCCACATTACAAAGAGGGTTCTCTTTGTGAGGTTTCTTCATTTCTGAATAGCAACTAGTTCCACCCCCTCTCGACATCAGACAAAGAGGAAGACTACCAGGATAACAACATGCGTTCACCTTCTACATACCATGAGGTTTTATAGTGATAGGAAGTTCTATGTCGATCTACGACGATTACACCGGTAGTGAGCACAGATGTTGAGAGTCCTTCATATTTGACTGAATTTGAGGTCAATCATCCTCGAGTGTTACCGTGCACATTCACGTGATTGAGCATCGAGGCGAGCGTCAGCCAAGGAGGGAGTGACGGAGGTTCACTAGGCAGTCGATGACCTCTACTATAATTTCCCAATCATCGGGCCACCAGGCGATAGGACCGATATCATAGTGCTGATGGGTACCACCAGTCATAGGGGGAAAGTACTAGTGAGAGTAGAGTCAGTGTTTTCTCCACCACACTGATTTACTCGCCCACCATCACCGGTTTAGGTCCTTCCATCCACCATTCTTACAAAAGCATAAGATAACATCCGGGGATAAGAAAACCCCTTGGTGATCAAAAAGATCCCACTTCATCTACTCCATTGACTGAGCTGAGGTCGAGTTCCCCTACTCAACCTCCAACTTCAGTCTTGGTGAAGAAGGAGTGGCGACCCCGCATCATCGTGGTCGCACCACCACCACCACCACCATCAGAGCCAGTGACAGCATCAGCTGTAGAGGGGAAAGAGGATAGTTTGGAAGTCCTCATAGTAGTGGATCTCCCTAGGGACACTACTCCACTCATGAGCAGTCATGAGCGTATCTCTTCCAGTGAGCATGATCCTTCAAGAGCCAGCACTCTAATGATAGGTAGTGTTAGGTGCATCTCTATCAGTGAGCATAGCCCCTCAACCGGTCAGCATCGTGTATTTGTATCGACACAGTTAGATCGCTCCCTATATGAGATTTTATCATAGTACTTTACAGAGAAGAGAGAGCTTCTATGGAGTGACCAGTTAGATTGTGAAGAGGAAAAGGTCAGCTTTGATCCAGATGAGGATGATCTCCTTGAGGTTCATATGGTCGATACTAGGGGGTCCCTCCATAGAGACCATCATAATCAGGAAGGTATGTAGTTGAAGAAGATGATGTTGTCCAGTCAACTGAACACCTCCTCAAACAGCTTAGATAAAGGAATGATCATATTGATCAAATGGGAAAGAAGATTGAAGAGTTGATGGCAGTGGTGTCATTAGTAATTCACCCGATTTCACTTCCTTCTTCCATAGTGAGTAGTGGCATATCACACTTTATATCATCCTAGATGCATTCCTATAGAGGAGATAAGCTTGCATAGGAAGGTGGTGGATAGCACCTTCATGCATGAAAGACATATCAAGCACATGGTGGAGCAACAGGTGAGGTATGCATTGGCTCAAGCCCAGGTGGCTCAACCGTTCCAAAGGGTAGACCCTACGTGGAGGAATTTGATGATGTCCAATACCCTAAGGGCTTTATGCCTCCGTCCTTCAAAATTTTGATGGGAACCCCTAGCAGACACATTTCGGATATGTTGCAATGTTGGTGTATATGGGTAGATTTAGACTCTTTAGGGTGTTAGTTGATCAAGGTACATCGCTGAATATTACGAGAATAAAAACCCTTGCCTACTTGAGATTCATTCAAAATCCCATCGATGGTGCCCGCTGAGTTGCCGCCCGTCCGATCTCCTATTACGAAAGATCAGACAGCTCGGATCGTGTGGATCATGCGATCCGGATCCGGCCTCTCGCACATAATTCACGCGTTATGTCCCGTTGGATGATGCAGATTAGATTTAGACCGTCGACCGTGGTCGAACGTCTATTATGCGTCGCCATTTGGTTTTCCGCCAGAACCGCGTAATTCCATTCGGCGACGCATGGCACCGCGTCAATGCCATGCGGGAAAGTCATGTAGCGTCGCGTGGCACCGCACCAACCAATCGTGTGTTGCCACGTCAGCGCAAGCGTAGTGCTGACTGGGTTAAGTGGGAAAATCACTTATTTTCTGATTTTAAAAATTATTTAAGTTGCCTCAAACTTTGGAAATTCATAAAAAAATAAAATACATAGAGAAAAATTATAAATAAGGGTTCATTGGATTCGTCTTTCCAAGAGAAATTCAAAGAACTAAAAACCTCCAAATTCCACAAAATGGTTTGAGCTTAATTTAGGTTTTAGTGAAAAATAAAATTTTTTAATTAGTCTAAAAGTACAAGTTGGATTGAGTTGAAATTTTCAGGAATTGAAATTAAAGTTAAACACACCTATCATAAAATCTCAAAAAAAAAAGGACTTCTAGATTAGGAGAAATTAAATTTTGAAGTTCAAATTTCCATTATAATAAAATAAACCAAATAAAAATTCAGAAATTTGCAAAAGTCTTCAAAATGGCTTAAATCACTTTAGTTAACATCTAAGAACCTTAAAAAAAATTAATAATAATATGATCTTCTGAAGTTTAATGAACCTACAATAAATATTTAGGGTTAAAATTTAATAGATTAAATAATTAATTAAAATGAAATTCATAATAATGTAAATAATAAATCAAAATCAAAAATGAAATAATACTTAAATAATCATTAATCAAACCTCAAATCAGAAAAATAACATATAATCCTCAAAGAAAATTAAATTAATTATGATTAAACCTATTTAACTTAATAAAACTCAATTAAATGATTAAATCTTAAATCAAACTTAAAATTAAACAAATCTAAGAAACTTTAACATAAGTCAAACTAATATAACTAAACCTACACTAAGCATGTAATCTTAATCATATGAAACTCCTTAATGAATATAAATAAATTGAACATTAATTATTAAGTAAACTAAAAGTTAAATTAATTATAAATCCAATTCATCATAATCAATTAATATTAATCAAATCAAATCAAACCAAATGAACCTAAAGTGAACTTAATTAATTTAATATCTAAATCAATCCATTTGGAATAAGAGAGTTACTCAATCATTAAATATTTCAACCAATTAACTAAATCAAACACGTTAATGAAATTAAATAAACATAATATATGAATCAAATCATATAAAACTCTAATCATAAATAATCAAACTTAATTGAAATGAAATAAGCAGTTAATTCACTTAATAAGAATGATGATAATAATAATAATCCTTTAATCAAATCAAACTTGAGTAAAACACTTAACTAAATCAAATCACTCACATGTGGGAAATTAATTCAATCAATTCAAAATTCAATTATCCGTAATCAAGCTTAATTAATTAAACATCTAATTAATGCAAACTTAATGAATTAATCCATCATTTTAATGAACCAAATTGGTTTAAATAAATCACGAAATTTAATTTTTTTAAATCAAGCTCAAATCAATTCTTTAATTATTCCACTAATTAATTTAATCACACATCTTAAAATAAACTAATTAAGTTAATTAAAATAATCACATTAAACTTAAGCTAAAGAAAACATAAATTTGAATATAATTAAAATGCAATTAAATGCCAAATCAAATCCTAAATTAAATCTAAATCATTGGGTCATTAATTACAACAATAACCTAACAAATATAAAACCAAATTAAAATTAAACAAATCTTTATTTAATTTAATAATTAACCTAAACACACTTCTTAATTAAACTAATTATATAATCACATTGAACCTAAGCAAACCTATAGATTAATAAAGCTAATCAAATCAAATTAAACCAAATAAAGAAAGACTCTCGTCAATTTAATACATGATCAAATTAAATCTAATTCAACTTACCTAAATAAGATAAACTAATTAATTATTAAAATGTGTAAAATCAAAACATAAACTAAAATCTAATAAACATGATAAATGAATGAAATTAAAACAAATTTATAATCATAAATAATCAAACTCAATTAAATCAAAGCAAACTTTCAATTCATTTTATCCAATCGAACTATAAATAAATAAACCATAATGAAATCAAATAAACATAAAATTAAATATAAACTCTAAAGTTATTAAATCATATCCAATTACTCTTAATTTCAAATAATATCAAAATAAGTCAAACAAAAATAAAACTTGAATAAAACATACCTATTGAATTAAGATAAAGATTAATCATCAAACTGAAGAGATAATCTATACATAAACTAAATAACTAAATTCAATAAGTTAACCCCTTAATTCAAATTCAAATTCAAATAGAAGAATACATTAAACTTCAAATAAATCATAAGTAAATTAAAATACATTCACAAATCTAAATCAAACTTAAATGGAATAATGAAATCAATGAATTTAAACAGCATCAAAATGATACTAATCATATGAAATCAAGGAGTTAAATTAAAACCCAAAGGAAAGAAACTAGAGATTTAACTAAAGGATATTGAATTATCGAAATATTAATTAAATCAAAATATCTAATCAAAAAATTAATCAATCAAAAACACATGGATTTAAACAAACTTAAACCTCATTAGATATTAAGGATATTGAATTATCAAAATTTAATTAAATCAACACATTTAATCTAAAAGTAATCAATCAAATACATGAATATTAAACAAACTGAAATTCTAAAATCTAAATTTAATCAAATAAATATTAATCAAATCAACTAAACTACACAAATTAAAATGGGCTAATTAAGATACTTAAGGACCTTTAGACTCCTTAGGAAGTTAAGATGTAGATAGGGTGAGTTATCATAAATGGAATTAATTCTACTCTTCACTTTTGAAAACCTAAACACTTTAACCAAATAAAAGTGAAATAAAAATTAAAAAATAAATCATTAAATCATTTAAATTAAAATCACTGAAAGAAAAAATTTAAACAAATTCAAACTCAAAATTGATACTTAAATGAAAGGAGCCTAATAAAGTCTTGCTATACAAGCCTTCTTTTCATGCACTAGAATACTAAATCACTGACCCTAGAATTAGGCTAGGTCAATTTATTGATTGTATGTATGATGTTGTATTTTATTTTGTGATGTAATATTTTAGACTAGATGTTAGTGTATGTTTCATAGAATGTTATAACTTAATCATATTTTCTGCAGTGAGTTGTGCTTAAGGGTCCGCTATAATAAAAAAAAATATAAATGCTTTTGTTGTGCAGGTTGTTTAGCCTCTAAGCATCATCCACGTAGTGTGGTTACCCATGTCTTGCTAAGTCCAAATTATTCATATACTGCTTGGGTTGTATGGTATGTTTACTAATATTTATTTTGGTGTAGATTTACTTTCCTTCTTTTAATGTAATTTTGTATTAGGAATTAGGATTAATATGGGGATTAGGATGAGCGAGAATAAAAGGCTTTGTCCTGGGAGGCCCCGTGATGCCTTTGAAGCAAGCACATCCAAAGCAAGCTCAAATGAAGAAATGGAGGAAGAATGAAGACCCCTATAGCATTTGTTCATTTATGTAATTATAATTATTCTTTTAAAATTTGAGTTGTATAAGAGTAGAGCTCGGCTACCCAACCGCACCAGCCTTTTATTCTTTACGATAGCTTTATAAAATTATTTGATGTTTGTTTAGCTTGTGCATTAAAAATAGTATGCCTTTTTATAATTTCTTTATGATTAATGATTATTGTGTGGCCTGAATGCGATTAGGCTCTTAGGGTAAAAATTATAATTTTTTATCCCACTAACAACTCATAATTATAATTTTAAAATAATTTATAACCTCACATAAAGGCCTAGGAATTAAATCAAGATAATAAAATGTTTAGCAATCCTTTAGCTAGGATGATTGAATATATAATATCATTTATGTCATATTTTTCACTCTTGCTAAGAGAGGGCTTCCATCTGTGGTAGAGAACAAATGCTTGACCTATAAGAGATTTTGATGGAAAGACACCTCTTTCTCTTTAGAATTGGCCCATAATCAATTTCTCATACATTTAGGCATATAAAATCCTGCCCCATGTCAAAATAAAAAAGTCCAAAAATTAAATAAAACTTGTTAAAATTTTGCATTATATTAAGTAATTATTCATTCCCTTCATGATCTAGTCTCTTAGGGAGTGAGTATAAGAACTTAGTTTCTCTTCTAAATAATTAACGACCAAACCATCTTGCAAAGCATATGACTTGCCTACATAGATTTAAAGTGTAGGAGGAGTTAGCTGACTGCCACTCCGAGCGATAATAAGTCCAGCAGTATGGTGATTTATTCTCTTTTGTGGAGGTAAACTATATACCCATTTTTTCTTTAGATTTAGGTCATGTTTTGACCCTCACCAAAGCTCCCTAAATATAAGATATGAGATTGTTGTTTTCTTTCTTGCATGTTATAAGCATAAATCCTCACCTCTTAGGCATTTTATAATCTTGTATTATAGAATTATAAGTCATAGATTTCTAATAAACTTTCAACTCAAACAAATAAATCTCCTCAAATTCAAATATATAAAGCCTAACCATAGGATAGATTGGAGTGCTCACCAGGCTTTCTAGTATTATGACCACTTCCTGCTCATCTCCATTGGTTTCGATAAGAACTCTTCCCTTTTGATCTCTCCCACTTAATTTCCAAAATTATAACCAATCCTTTGATAGTCCTATATTTGAATTCTTTGGAGACAACAATCACCTACTTTAATCAAGAGTATTCTTAAGGGATTCACTTCCCTTAAGATGTAATTAACTATGGAGGCTTGCCTCTATAGGAAACTTAATGAACCTAGTTTAAATAAACCCCGCTTTACTTTTTCATGTAAAGTGGGAAAAATCTTGGTATATTCAAGACTCGTCATGCCTTGGAGTCCTTATTAAGTCCATTATATGGTAGTGAATTCTATCTCTCGAGATAGTACACTATTCCTTAATGTCATACCTGATCACCCTAATAAGTACATCTAGAGATCTGCATGGTGTCCCCTCATATATATACACAAAGCACCCAAACACCAAAAATAAACACCACAGTTATGAATGGGTTCGAATGAATGGTTTCAATCAATTTGGCAGGTGGATTTTGACTAGTTTGGATTTCATTTAGGCTAAGTGTTGACTTGGTCAAAGGCTAGGTTTGACTTGGTTTGACCCAATTCAATGTGGTTGATCACCCCATGATAATTTTTTGGTCATGGTTGAGGTTTAGATGGGCTTAGTTCAATCCAATTTGAGTTGGATTAGGACTTGGCACAAAAAGGTCTTTTAGGTCACTTTGGGTTGAGTGAGCCTAAAGGGGTCAATTGACTTGATCAAAGCTTGATTTAAATTTAATTGAACTTACATATGAACTTAGAACTGAAATATAAATCCAATTACAATTGGTTTACGGAGCCAAGTGGGTTTTGATTTATATGACAATTCAAGTCGAAGGGTCAACTAGAGCTTGATTTGGGTTGACTTGGATTTGATTTGATAATGGTGGTTTATGTTTATATTTAGATCAATGATTGAAGTAATACTTGAATTATGAATAAATCCAAGAGTTTTGAGTTGATTTGGGTTTCATTTAGCCAAGTTCAAAAATTTGGCTAAAAGGGCTAAAATTGGAAATTTGGTTTAATTTGAGTTTGGTTTTGGCCATTTGAATTTACATTTCATTTATATTTATGAGTATAAATAAAGATATAAATGGGTCATGAGAAAATCACTTGAGTTTGGAGTGATTTGGAAGCAAATTTGATTAAGCTTAGGGATGTAAGTTGAAAGGGCTAATTTGGGTTTTGATTTGGTTTGATTTATTTTTGTCATTGGAGGGTGAGTTTCATTTATATTTATGAATATAAATGAAGAAATGGTTTATTTATAAGAAATCCAACCAAGTTTGAGTTGATTTGAAGGAATTTTGACTAAGTATATGAAGGTAGTTCATATAACTTAGGAAGAGATTTTTGGAATTTGGAATTTGGAATTTGGAGTTGATCATGGATTTCAATCATTTGGAATTGACTTGTGATTTAGAATTTGATTTGAAATTGGATTTGATAATTGAGATAATCAATTGGGTTGGAGTTGACTTCTATTTGGTTAAAGCTAAGTCCATAAGACAAAATCAACGGGCCTAGGAAGGGATTTGGAGTTTGAATTTAGTGATGGATTTCAATCATTGGATAGTTGGATTTGATTTTGGAGTTTAAAATTTTGCGTTTGAGATTTGGTTTGATGGAAGGAAGCAAGGGTTGGATTTAGGCTATAGGGTATGTAAGTCTTCATAAATCCCTAAGGCACAATCTACTCATATGGCTAACTCTTCTAAGTCTCTAGGGTTAGGTTAAGTGTTCACCTAATCACTAGATGTGTCTTAAGACTAAGAAACTCATAGTGTCTGTAAGAGTCCTAGATCTATGATAAGAAATTTGGGAGCTCACTCCAAAAGTGAGGTTAACAAAGGGCACCCAATAGGTGTGGTGTGACCTACACAGCGTGTGATGTTGAAATGATCAACAACGTCCAAAGGATCCAAGCACTAACATAAATGATATATTCCTAAACCTGAGGTATAGAAGGAATCATGATCTTAGTGCAATGCAACTCCATTCATGCCAAAGGCATAAGGGAGGAAGAAGGGATCCAACAAGGGATCAAGCATATAAATCTTCCACTAGGGAAGCAGGTTCAAGTTATTCATTAGGCATAAGAGCATTTGGATTTCTTTTGAGGGTGTACTCGCTGGGGAATGCAAGTTTGGATTGGATTAGATTTAATTGACTCCACTGGGGAAGTCAGGATGATTGATATTTCACTGGGGAGAAATTGATTGATTATTTGTGTTTTAGTTTTGGATTTTATGATGAACCCTATCGATTTGTGATGGATCAAATTGAGAAGGGGCTATGTCGGCTTAGGCTTATCTCAGATTTACCAATCCAAAGGGGTAGTCCACCGACCACATGGTAGAGCTATCCAACCTATGAGGTTACCTTTCGATTTGCAATGGTTAAGTTAGGAAAAAAGCATTGGGACAAACATCTTCCTAAATAAGGAGCCATTGAGTGATTGATTGCTTGCACAATAAATCGGACCGACCTAGGCACTTCTTGAATGAATGCCTCAGGGACTTACATCAACTCAAAGTAGTCAAGATCATGTCATTTGATTGAATTGCATTTATTTTAATTTTATGGATCCCCTCGAAATGATCTACTAAGGGGATAATATTAGCCTAGACCTATCTTAGGTTTACAAATCCAAAGGAATAGTCTACCAGCCGTTAGGTAGAACTAACCAACCAAGAAGGTGCATTTCAGTTTGCAATAGTCAAGTTAAGAAGAAAGCGCGGGGACTCACATCTTCCTAAATAAAGAACCACTGGGGTGATCAATTGCTTGCACAAAAAATCAAACCCGACTTAGGGTTGCTCATTTATTTGGAATGGTGGTGCAGTAAAGAATGTGTAATAGACTTATATTTTTCAAAGCAAAGACAATCGTCGAGGTAACTTATCGGTGACACAACAAGTTGAACCCTAACTAAGGGCGACTATTGAGAAGTGCCAACCCGGGGACTTATCTCAACTCAAAGTAGTCAAGCAATTCCTATAGGGAGTTTTGTTGACACTATCCTAAAGATAAGATGCCTGCTTGGAAAAGGGGCCACTGGGGACTTGAATTCCTAATCTACAAGCAAAGATATATTTTGTTTGTTTCATATTTGCATGGATCTTATTGATTTACGAAGAACCATACTGAGAAGGAACTTATATTATCCTAGTCCTATCTCAGACTTACTGGACCAAGGAAGAATCTGTGCATCCATTAAACAAATTCTCCAAACACAAGTGTGGTTACTAGGAATGGGGGACTGTCTAGTCCAAGAGTAATCAGGGTAGTGTCTAAATGGGGTCACTAAGGATGTGATCCAAGTAGAGTGCCCACAGGGGAGGTGCCACGAGGTATTTAGTGGCCAACTCTAAGAGAAAGCACGAGGACTCATATTTGCCAAGAGTGGTGTATCCATCAGGTGGATTGTAGTTAACATGGCAATAACCAACCAACCTAAGGTGCCCATCGGTTTGCGATAATTAGTCTAGAGAGGAGGAGTGTAGACTTACATCTCTCCAAAGTGGAACTGATCGTTGGGATAGTTTTCTTCTCGATAAGGGCTAGTCGACCTAGGGTGATTACTAAGTGGAGTCCTATGTAAGGACAAAACCCAAGCTTGAAGTAGTTAGGAGAAAAGGAGCTTCTAGTGGACTTATCCTAAACCTCCAACATACTCGACCTAGTCAGTGCATGATGGCTAGTTCAAGAAGAAAGCATGTATGCTTACATTCTCTTAATAAAGTCAACATGGGGTAGCTCTATCAAACTAACAAGGTGCTCATCAGTTTGTAATGGTCAAGTCAGGAAGAAAGCGTGGGGACTCACATCTACCGGACAAGTGACCACTAGGGTGACATACTAGTAAGGTAGCATATCAGCCCGACCTAGAGCAGCTAATGAGTGAGTGCCACGGGGGGACTTGCTCCCACATCAAAGTAGCTCAAGATAAAAGATATGTGTTTGTTTGTGTTGTGAAAGAAGGAATAGGATGCCGCTTGGGTTCTCTTACACCTAACTTAAATAGTAGAAACATCACTCCACCAAGAAATGATGCTGCTCTGGTTCTCTTACACTAACTTGTACTAATTAAATAAGATGCCACTTGGGTTCTCTCACACCTATCATAATAGTACTGGAGGATTGAATGTAGTTTATATTTGTGTTATGAAGGGATAGGATTCCACTTGCATTCTCTTATACCTACCCTAAACACATGGTGGTGAATTCGCAAGCAAAAGAGGTTTCTAACACATAAGAGATGGAATTTGATATGAAAAGAAGTTTATTGAGGATTATTTTCAAACAAGATTTATGGATAATATTTCTTTAAGTAGAGCCAGTTGATTGGAAGCATAGGGCGCTTTCCTTTACAATTTATGAGTTAATAAGATCATCCTTAGTAGGCTTTCTCTATGGCAAAAAGGTATTCCCAAGTTGATTCAAACTTGCCTCCCATCTTTCAACGAGTAATAATTAGTCTCCTTAGAACTAAAACAAACTCTTCTACTTGAAAAGCTCTATGACGGACCAACTTGTTGTGAGCTTGAATCATTTTGGCTTTGTATAACTCGAGATTCTGGCATGCCCTTAGGCGTATCTCCTCCAAACCTTTGAGCTCTTCTCACCGTATTTTGGCATTCTGCTATGTAGTAATCTTGCTACCCACAGCTATCCTTAGTGATGAGAGTTGGACTTCTAATGGTAGAACGACTTCGAATCCAAACACTAAAGAAAATGAGGTATATTGAGTTGGAGTTCTGTATGTGGTGCGGTAGGCCTACAAGGCTTCAACCAACTACTCATGCCACCGTCATTTGTTGTTGTTGAGTATATTCTTCAGTATTTGGATGAGAGTTTTGTTGAATGCTTCTGCTAGACCATTTACCCTTGGATAATAGATGGTGGAATATCTCCAATCTATGTTGTGTCTCCAAGCAAAGCTATTGATTTTGGTGCTCTTGAATGTAGTACCATTATTGAATATAATTCATCAAGGCACCCTGAACCTATATACGATATGGTTCCTGAAAAATTGGAGCACATGCTGAGTTGTGAGCTCTCTAAGTGGGATTGCCTCCGCCCACTTGGAAAAGTAATCGGTGCAGCTAGAATGAGCTGGTAACCCTTGAAAGAAGGAAGATCGATCGGACCCACTATGTCAATGCCCCAATACTCAAATGGCCATGAGGCCAATGTAGGATGTAGAATGTTGGGTGGTTGATGTAGGACCACACCATGCACCTGACATTGGTGTCATTTCTAGCTACACCATGCAGTCTGTAATCATTGCAGGCCAGTAGTATCATAGTCTTTTGATCTTGGCTTTCATCTTCGGACTGGACTGATGAGCTCTACATAAACTTGAATGTACCTGAGTTACAATCTTACGAGATTCATGTTTGGCTAAACAACGTAACTACATATGATCGAAAGACCGCCGATACAAGGTGCCATCCATGAGAGCATATGAGAGAGCTCTTTCGATGAGCTAATGACTTCTCTTGAGGTAGTTTGCATGTGTTTATGTAATGCATGAATGGCTCCAATCTAACTCATCGTCCTCTTTGGCAACGATAACCTCCCCTTCAAGAGGGAATCTCTCGATGAGTTCATCAATAATGGATAAGACTTATCTATTTTGGACCTTTATCGAGATGGACTCATCTTCTAAACATGCCAACTCCTTGGAGAGCTTGGCCAATCCATCTACTATAGCATTATCTCCTTAAGGAATCTTGTAGATAGTGACCTCTAGGATATGAGCCAACAACTCATGGTGTACTTGTGGTAATGATGAGCTTAGGCTTTAGAACTTTGTAGGACCTAGCAATTTGGTCGATGACAAGAGAATCCCGGGAAGATGCTTCTAGACACATAATGACTAACTCTAGACCGTAATCGAGCCTCATATTCAACTTTGTTGATGGTGCATAGATTGGACGGATGAAATAAGAATCTCATCACATTGGTCCAGTTTGGAGAACTATCCCCATGCCCGCCTTTCCTTGAAGAGTTGATCGTGATTCTTCTCTCTTTTTTGAAAGGAAGGCACCATCAAAGTACATCTCCCAACGATGAATGCTAGTGTTCCCTAAGTCCATGATTTTTTCATCAGGGAGGTCATCACTAAGCGGAGAATCAACAAGAAGTGAGTGTGCTGCTAAAAAATCTGCTAGTGTCCATCCTTTCATAGCATGGAGGGGTACGAATGTGATGATGAACTACGATAAGATCATGGACCATCATGCTAACTGTCTAGATAATGTTGGTCATGTCATGAGATATTACAATGGATTGATTCTAGAGATCATATTCACCTTATGGGAAAGCATGTAATGTCATAGCTTTTGGGATGCAAAGATTAAAGCTAGGCAATATTTCTCAATAGGTGGGTAATTTACCTCAGCAGGAATTAGACGATGACTGAGGTAGTAGAGAGCATTTTCTATTCCTTCTCCATTGGTTTGAGCCACTAAAGTGCGAAGGGAGCATCAAATGTAGCGGTGTAGAGAATCAATGGCTTGCCCGAGATAGGGGCTGCTAGAACTGGTGGCGTCATCAAGTAGTGTTTGATGTCTTCAAAAGCATGCTGACACTTATCATCCCACTAGAACTTGGCATCCTTTTTGACAAGTGTTGAGAATGGCTAGCATCTTCCGGATAAGTAGGATATAAAGTATCTTAGATCATAACCTGAAATGATCTAAGTTGAGTTAGACTTTTAGGGGGTGACATTTTTAAGATAACTTTGATCTTCTCTAGATCAATCTCTATTCCAAGTGTCGGACAACAAATCCAAGGAATTTCTCTGAAGCTACTCTGAATGCACACTTTAGGGGATTCATCTTGAGGTTAAATTTTCCTAACTGTTTGAAAACTACTTTCAAGTCAAAGAGATGGTATTCCTTTTCTTTGTTCTTGACTACCAGATCATTAACATAGCATTCAACTTGATGATGAATGAGTTCATTGAAGATCGAGTCATGGCCCCGGTATGTAGCAATAGTATTTTAAGGTGAAAGGCATGACCCTATAATAATAGATTTTGATCGGGGTTTGAAAAGTAGTGTTTCTTTCATCCTCAGGGGCCATCTTGATTTGGTTGTAGCTAGATGACCCATCCATAAAGGAGAATACTGCATGAGATGAGGCAATGTCCACCATCAATTCTAGTATAGAAAGTGAAAATTCATCTTAGTACATGCATTGTTCGAGATCCCTAAAATTGACAAATATGTGAATTTGGCCATTCTTTTTCTTAATTAGTACGACATTGGCTAACCAGGTAGGGTATTTTTCTTTCCTAATAATGCCAACATCGATCAGTTTCTTGATTTCAGAAGTGACCTGTTGTTCAATTTCTAATTGCATGCATCTAGGAGCCTACTTGATAGGGTTAATATTAGGATCCATTATTAGCTTGGACTGCCACGTTAGGAGATAAACCAGGCATTTCTTCATAACTCCATGCGAAGCAATCCTTAAACTCAACTAATAGCCTAACTAAGTCATTGGTTTCTTCTTCATTTAATAAGAAACTGATGTACATTGGGTGAGGTTCTTCTTTTGTTCCTAAGTTAATTTCTTTGAGTTCAATGATGGTTGTCGATTTCTTCTTCAAACTCATGTTGTATCCTTGACTTGCTCATTTGGGTCATCTAAAGTTTATAAACATGCATCCTCATAAGAGTTAGCATGATTTGATAAAAAGATATCAAACCCCAAATGAGTGGTGATGACTAGAAAATGGTTGTCGTCGTCGTCTAGACCCACTATGCCAAATCTTAGTCTTAATCTTGATTGAGAGTATCTAGTTTGGTTGTCCCATAATTTTTCAAAGTAGTTTGACCTGTGTTTAGACCAAATATGTGGGATTAATCCCTTCTTTTCTAAGTTAAGAACACAAGGAGAATACCAATCATGGGGAAGTTGTATTAAATCTTTATATGAATCATCCTCAAGTTCTACATCAGCTTCTTAATTTAAGCATGATGCTCCCAACAAAAATCTCTTCGTCCTGACATCTGTGGATGACTTGGGGGCCTCCTTAACTACCAAACCTTTGACTTTCTAGGAAGAAAGTGAGGTTAGAGCTAAGGTTTCAAACTACTGCCTGACTGTTCTGCATAATGATTCAGATACATTCATGCTTTGCTTGGAGGCCTGGTCTTCACCACTGTCTGGCTCGAATGTCGCCTCCAAAGGGACCCGCTGAGAGGGGTTGGTCGATGTGCTAACCACATGAGACTCATCCTCCAAACTAGACTCTAAGTTTATGTGGATAGCGGGGGTACTCCTGTGAGCTGGAACATAGCTCATACTAGTTGGCCACCAGCAAGGAGGTCTTCCACCTATAGAAATATTTTTTTTATAAAGCTATAATAAAAGAATAAGAGGCCGGTACGGTCGGGTACCACCGTAAAACTCAAAAAGAAATATGGATAGCCGAGCTCTACCCTTATATATCCTGGTATAATGAAAGAATAAATTATAATTATGAAGTGATAAGTGTTATGAGGTCTTCATTCTTCATCCTCTATTTTCACTCCTTGTCCTTCATCCCATCATCCTGATTTGCTTCATTTCTTTCTTTCTTTTGGTTTGATTGGGATGTAGTTTGCTCCAAAGATATCACATGGTATACAAGACATGGTATTATAACCAATGCTTACTTTAATCCCCATAACACTTATCCTAATCCTAATGCAAAATTACATTAAAGAGAAGGATAGTAAATCTAGCTACACTTGTAAAATAAATGTTAGCTAAACACACCATACAACCCACGCAGTTATAAGAATAATTTAGACTTAACACCCAACAAGTGGGTAACCAAGCCCACCTGTCCTAACTTGAGTTATGCTTAGGGGTATAAGCCACCGCACAAAAGTATTTTATATTTTATTACAGTGTCCCTTAAGCATAACCTCATACTGACATGATTAGGCTAATATCGCTTAACATCGGACTATGCACATACACCATAACATCTAGTCTAAAATAATATCACAAAATTAAACATTTATCAAACCACGCCCCGCCCTAACATAAAGCTAGAAATGGTGACCTAGTTTAATATGCATGTGTTAAGGCTTGTGTGGTATGTCTTGACTAAGATTTATAGAGTTATGATTTGCTCGGTGTGAGAGATTTAATTTATGAAAGGTTGATTTCTCTTTAAGTGATTAGTTAATTTGGGGATTTTACTTAGTTTTTTGCTTTTATTTCATATAACCTACACTTAGCAACTAAGTGTAATGAAGAGAAGAATGACAGAGAGAGAGAGTCTCTCTTTTATCCCTACCTTAAATGATTTCTAAGGTAAATTGATTCATCAATTTCCTTTAGTGAATGGTTTATTATGTGTTTAATTAACCATAAGTTTAGATTTCTATTCTAAATGGCCCTATTCAATAAGAAAGGCATCTTAAGATTAGTTAGGATACTATCACATAACATATACTCATTCATTTTGTTCATCATGTATGCATATAATAATCCTAAGCATACCTATACATACAATGCAAATCTTAGCATACTTTGATGATGAATACAAAGAAATGTGATTTTGAAAATTTAGATATTCTATTTATTAATTAGATCATGAATGCATGCTTGTTATGTAGAAAAGAGGGATTTTTCATCCATTAGCTAAATGCACATCCGCATGTATAAAAGTTATAAGTGAGTACAATACCAATATTTTCTACACTAGGGGTGTAAGATACAAGTCCTACTTAGGATTACTTAAAACCTTGCAGCCCCGGGATGTCCAGATTGATATACTACTTTTCTTAGATACATGTAAATATATGAACAACCACAAGGATAAAAAAATCCATGCAAAAATTATGTTTTGTTTGTTTGATTTTTGATTATTTGTTCATTTAGCCACATCACACATGCAAATGTATAAAAGTTTTTAGTGAGTATAGCGTCATTATTTTCTACACTAGGGGCATAATGTATAAGACCTACTTAGGGCTACTTAAAGCCCTCTGACCCGATGTCCAAACTAATATACCACCTTTCTCATATGAATGTTAAAAAAATCCAAATTGATGAGAATTATGCAAGAGATTATGTTTGATTTGATTGTATGATTTACATATGTAATGTGAAATTATTCCCAAGTCTTACCATGGAAATGCATAGGAATAGATTTAAGCAAGTGTTATGTTCTTTTCAAATGAACTATACACTTGCAAGTCCTATGTGAATCCATATTAAAGTAGGAAAAGAGAACTTCACATTATACATATTATATTATCATCACATTCAAGCTTATAAATATTTACAACTAGCATTACTTCATTTATAATCTTTGATTTATAGGTTTTGAATATAGCTTTTGGTTTAATAGTGATAATAGCCACTTGTATTCTTAAATTTAGCTAACACATGCAATTTGACATGAAAGGAAACATTTCATTTAATTAATTTTCAAGAGAAATGAATGTGTGATTTCATATGGAAAATAATATTTAGCATAATTGGAAAGAAGCAAAGTAATGTAAACACATGATTTCATTCACCCTAATTAATCCCTAAGGACAATCATATCAAATAAGATTATTTAAAATGAATCAAAATTCTTTAAGGGGATTTTTATCTTTGAATTTAATACCTAAGCAATATGAGAATGGTTTGCTAATCCTAACCCATTTTCCCATGTGTGAATTAGTTTGGTTTAATGAATAATAATTAAGTTGATTTTATGTTTTGATTAGGTTAATATATGAGTTAAATGAATTAATTATCTCTTACCTATATCACCTTAAGTTAATTAACTAATTAATAATAAGCCAATATGATATGCAACCACATGAAAAGTAAATTTGTAATGCTCCTAAGAAATGAAATGGGCCTAATGCAATTGGTTTATGATTAATAGTTAATTAAGCTTAAAAGATCTCACTTAATTACTCTTATGATTTTCTCACATATGTGAGCCAATCATAATTTCATTATCTCCCACCTTATGTTATTGAACACCCAAGGGGCTACCCAACATTAATTAAAGGTTGTTTAGGTTAGGATGAATTGATTTTAATTTTGATTTCATTAGACTATTAATGAATTGATTAAATGTTTTAGTTATGCATTCATTTAAGTGATGGAATTAACTTAGAGAAAAAAATCAAGGGTAAGGCCTCAATCCTAATCCCTAAATCATTCAATCATTCCATTAAGTTTTAATTCTCTCATTTTGAATATTTAATCACTTGATTAATCAACTAATCATTCCATTAACCTATTAATTAATTTAAGTTTTAAAGGTAAAGAATACTTAAGAGGTAAATTAGAAAAAATATCCCCAATCATATTCCCTAAGTGATCTTACTATTTAACAGGGATAATTATGTTCAAATGATTAATCAAGCTACTATTCATTCCTTAATTACAATTAATTAGATTAAGAGAGTGTTTAGGGTTTACTCAAATGATTTCCCTAATTAAGCAATCAATAAAATCCCAGAAAAATAGGGGAGGTAGAAGTCAACCCCCTAAACATCCATAAAAAATTTGAGATTAATTGAGTGCTTAATTAAAGTGTAATTAAGTTAATTAGATTTTTGATAAAACTTTAATTAAGCCAAAGTCACTGTTCAAAATTAACTAATTATAATTTTCCTGGATTCTCCTAAAAAATATCTTCAAAATGAGCGTAAGTTTGCATTTTTTTAGATTTTGTTATAATTAGTTATGATTTTAGAAGTTTTGATTAAAACCAATTAAATAAACCTAATTAAACCCTTAATCTCATCAGGCCACATGGCTGTTGAAGCGGCGCGCATTCCACGTGGCGTGATAGGATTGGTTATTTAAGTTATCACATCCGCTGACTGCGGACATGCTTTCTCCAGGTCTGACCGAATTAATCCCTTAATTTGGGCTAAGAATTACAGCAGATCAAGCATGATTTGATCATAGTTGCCTGTTCCAATCACACAGAACGGACGATGCTTGATCCTTCTCCTTCATGAGCGATGAAAGACGAACACCATTTATATTTTCCCGTTCAATCTAAGCTCACCCAAGCTAAGATTGGGATCAAAATGATTCCACACCTTTGGAAGGACAGGAGATGCATATTCAATGGTCAAAATTACATGGGATGATAATTCCCTTCGAAAAAGAGCGACTGAAAATCACCTATAGCTGCAGTTTTGAACAATTACCTCACTGGAGGCTATCATTGTAGCTTCCAACGATGGAAGTAGCTTCGTCTAGTAGAGACAAAGCCCTGTTGAAGAAATCCAATCTTGATTTGAATGGGTTGCTCAGTCAGCTAAGCTCCTCTTCAATGGTGATCGGCCTTGATCAAAATTGCACTTCCCATTTCTTAGAAGCATAGGGAATGATTCGATCGGCTTTGATTGAGTACGAGGATGGTGTATGCACAAGAAATTGAAGTTTGCTTGCACGGGGAGGGAGTTAGAATCGAAATAGTAGTGTCATGTTTTGGTTCTACGCATAGAGGGAAGGCTGAGGAAGAGGGAGCTCGGGAGGTGTTGAGGAAGCTTTGGGAGTTTTGAAAACTTCTCTTGAGCCGAATGAGATTGAATTCGATTCAAAATCTGTTGAAATGAGCGAGTATATCCCTCAATTGAGCCAGGTGGATGGGGCCATTCCCAAAATTCTATCAATTCAGCCGAGAGGTTGCCAATGAGGTGACATGCCATGAGTGGTCGCCATGTCGTGGGTCTTAAGGCTTGATATGGGTAGGTGGAGGGTATTTAGTTCTCCTTGAACCCGTTAGGTTCGGCCATGGATGGGGGAGAGTGAGCTTGGCTTGGTGAGTTCCCTTAGGTCTAAGGTAAATCCTAGAGCACTTAGAGTGGGCTAGTGAGCTCTAGGGATACCTCATATGATAAAAGGAGGGCTGACATGGAGAGTGCAAAATGGATTTTTCCATTTAGAGTAGGAATCCAAGGTGGAAGCTTTGTCCATCGGGTAGTCAACTTGGGATGAGTTTGTTTGGCTTTTGGGCTGACTTGGGGGTGGCCTAAGGCTGGTTTGGGGTGTGCTTGGTTGGCCAGTAGGGTTCCATGTGGATGGCTTGAAGTGCTTAGCTCAATTTGGGCAAATAGGTTCAAATGGGTTCACATTGGGTTGGGTTGACCAATTAGCCAAATTGGGTCAAACCAAGGCTTGGGTTAGGTCTAAATCATGATTTGAAATATTTTAGTGTGATTAATTTGATATGGTTTGGCTTAAGTTTGAATTTGACTCATTTGGATTCATAAGGGTCAAATTGGTCAAGTCGACCAATTTGACCAATTTGACCAAATTGGGTTGGCTTAGGTGTTGAGTCAAGTTCAATTGGTTGATTAAAAATGATTGTAGGCTTTGGTTTGGTTTAATTTAAAATTAATTTGAATTTTGGTCAATTTGACCTTTTAGGTCAATTTGGGCTAGAGTCAAGTTGATCAATTGGTCAACTTGGGCTCAATCATGGCTTTGGTCAAGTTCAACAAGTAATTTGGAATGAACTTGAGCCATTGGTTACAATCAATTTGAATTAAATCATGATTTGACCCATTTTAACTTTAGGCTAATTTGGGTCAACTTAGGTCAATTGGCCAATTAGGCTTGGTTTGGCTCAATTGATGACTTGGTCATGTTCAATCATTGGTTATGAATGGGTTTGAATGAATGGTTTCAATCAATTTAGCATATGGTAGATTTTGGTTAATTTGGGTTTCATTTGGCCTAAGTGTTGACTTGGTCAAAGGCTAGGTTTGACTTAGTTTGACCCAATTCAATGTAGTTGATTTCCCCATGATGATTGTTGGTCATGGTTGAGGTTTAGATTGACTTAGTTCAATTCAATTTGAGTTGGATTAGGACATAGCTCAAAAAGGCCCTTTAAGTCACTTTGGGTTAAGTGAGCCTAAAAGGGTCAATTGGGTTGATCAAGGCTTGATTTAAATTTAATTGAATTTACATATGGACTTAGGATTGAAATATAAATCCAATTGCAATTGGTTTGGAGCCAAGTGGGTTTTGATTTATATGACAATTTCAAGTCAAAAGGGTCAACTTAGGCTTGATTTGGGTTGTCTTGGATTTGGTTTGATAATGGTGGTTTATATTTATATTTGGATCAATGATTGAAGGAATACTTGAATCATGAAGAAATCCAAGAGTTTTGAGTTGATTTGGGTTTCATTTAGCCAAGTTAAAAAAGGGCTAAAATTGGGAATTTGGTTTAATTTGAGTTTAGTTTTGGCCATTTGAATTTACATTTCATTTATATTTGTGAGTATAAATGAAGATATAAATGGGTCATGAGAAACTCACTTGAGTTTGGAGTGATTTGGAAGCAAATTTGATTAAGCTTAGGGATGTAGGTTGAAAGGACTAATTTGGGTTTAAATTTAGTTTAATTTATTTTTGGTTATTGGAGGATAAGTTTCATTTATATTTATGAATATAAATGAAGGAATGATTGATTTATAAAGAAATCAACTAAGTTTGAGTTGATTTGAAGGAATTTTGACTAAGCATATGAAGGTGGTACATATGACTTAGGAAAAGATTTTTGGAATTTGGAATTTGGAGTTTGTTAACCTCACTTTTGGAGTGAGCTTTCAACTTCTTCATCCTAGGCATAAGGACTCCTCTAGACATTAACAGTTCATTAGTCTTAAGACACTTCTAGTGATTAGGTGAACACTTAACCTAACCCTAGAGACTTAGAAGAGTTAGTCATAGGAAATTGGTTATGCCTTAGGGGATATTAGAAAAATTTGCCTACCCTTTAGCTTGAACCAAATCCTTACTTCCTTCTCTCAAGTCAACTTCAAATTCAAATAAACTTCTAATTCGGGATCAACTTCAAATTCAAATCCTCAAATCAACTTCAAATTCAAATCAATTTCAAATTCAATTTCAATTCCAAATTCAAATCAATTCAAATTCAAACCAATTCAAATCAATTTCAAATATAAATCATCAATCAATTCCAAATCAAATGATTGAAACTATGATTGAATTCAAATCCCAAAATCTTTCCTAAGCCCTTTGATTTAATCTTATGGAGTTAGCCCAAATCAAATCACTCCAAATTCAAAAGAATTTCATAACCATTTATATTCTCATTTATATTCACAAATATAAATGAGATATAAATTCAAATAATCAAAACCAATTCAAAACCCAAATCCAAATCAAACCCAAATCCAACTTATGTCGTTTTAAGTCAAAGTCTTGAACTTAACCAAATCAAACTCAAATCATTCCAAACCCTTGGATTTTCTTCATGATTCAATCAATCATTTAATCACAAATCAAATATAAACACAAACTTCAATCATCGAATCAAAATCAAGCTAACCAAGTAAAACCCATATTCACCCTTTTGACTTAAAATTGTCAAACGAATCAAAATCCATTTGACTCCAAATCACTTACAAATGGATTTATATTTCAATCACAAGTCCAAATGTGAGTTCAACCAAACTTGAATCAAGCCTTGATCAAGCCAATTGACCCACTTAGGCTCACTTGACCCAAAGTGACCTAAAGTACCCTTTTGAGCCAAATTCCCAACCCAAATTGGATTGAACTAAGCCCATCTAAGCCTCACATTGTGAGCAACAATCATCCTAGGATGATTAATCACCCAACTTGGGTCAAACTTAGCCTTTGACTAAGTCAACACTTAACCCATATGAACCCAAACTAGGCAAATTATAATGTAAATCAAATTGATTACAACCAATGACTCAAGTTCACTCCAAATCGATTATTGAACTTGAACAAAGCCTCAATTAAATCTAATTTGACCAATTGGTCAACCTGACCCAACTTAGCCTAATTTAATCTTAAAGGTCAAATCAACCTAAAACCCAATCAAATCTAAATTGAACTTAACCGAAGCCTACAATATATTCCAAATGATAAACCAAACCCAAAACAATCCATGATTCAAGTCAATTTGGTCAACTGGGTCAATTTGGTTAACTTAGTCCAAATTTAACCTTAAGGATCAAATTGGCCAAAATCCAAATTAAACCAAATTGATTGAAACCAATTGAACCAATGCAATCCAAATGGTCATTTGAACTTGACCTAACTCTTGGTTTGACCCAATTTGATTGGTCAACCTAACCCATTTTGACCCAATTTAACCCAAATGGGTCAAATTGACCCAGATTAAACCAAATGAACTTCAAATGACATAAAATTTGGTTCAACTTACTTTTGACTCATTTCAAATCTATTCAAATCAAATTTGGTGCCAAATGATCACTTTGCCCTTGGGTCAAGGGTATCCCATGAGAAAAGACACTTGCCCAAGTGGTCATTTCTCTTTCTTGGCCACTTGGAACTCATCCATTGGTCCACATAGGCACCAAGGACACTAATTTTCTGACCCAATGAGTGATTGGGGCAGCCATGACTCATGGGGAGGTGAAATCACCTCACCTCCCATTGGAACACTTGGCATGAAGGACTCTCACTTCCCTTTGCTATGACACCCATTTGTCCTTCATGACATCCACTTTTCATGCCTTAGCTAACCAAAATGAGCCACAATGAGATGATTCTCTTCAATTTCCAACCACCCCAAGCCAAATGCCAATATTTTGGAGTCAAAATTTAAAACTAAGGGATTTTCGCCACTTTTGAAATCAAGGCATTAGAGGCTGAAGAACTCTCCCATTCCCCTCATTCTCCTTCTCCTAGAGCTCACAAACCCATTAGCTATCATCCCACTTCATTTTGGAGAGAATATATCAAAAGAGGGAATTTGGAAATGGTGATTACCTGGAAACTATTACATGTGAAGGTGAAGATCCAAGCTCATTCCAAGGCATCTTCCCTCAATGAATGCTCAATCATCACTACCACCAAAATCATCCCGTGAGGTAACTTTCAAAATCGTAAGGGCCTTTAGGATTCTTCATTTATGATGATTTTTTGTGCAATTTTAGGAATTTACCCTAGATAATCCTGCATTTTATACTTTTTATCATCCCAATTAGAAAATAGAAGTTTTTCGGTGGGAATCAACACAAAAATGAGTCCATTTGGACAAGTTTTCACTTTGAATTTATCATTTTTCCCAAAATCTCTTCGATTTTTACTATTCCGCCATGGACAAGACCAACCATCCCGACCAAGATCGAAGGCTCGAATCATGCATTGATTGCGATCCTAGGATTTAGATCGGTGTTTTGGACCATCCAATCGTAGTTCGCACAATTGACCGACGCGCACGATCGCCATCCCGGCCTCTGATCGCGATTATGTGATCGGATGGTCTAGAACAAATCATAAATCGCAATCACTCACGCTGATGTAAATTCCTGCTCAAATGTTCGCGGCCATGCGCAAAGTGGCCGACTTAAGTTGAAAATTGGATTTTTTTCTGATTTAAAAAATTACTTAAATTACTTGAAACTTCAAAAATTTATAGGAAATAAAATACTCAATGAAAAATTACAAACAAGAGCTTGTTGGATTCATCTTTCCGAGAGGAGTCCAACAAACCTAAAATCCACAAATTTCACTAAATATGTTGAGCATAATTTGAGTTTTAGAAAAAATCAAATTTTAATTAAACCAAAATTCATGTGAGATTAACTTGAAAGTTTTAGCATTAAAATTGAAGTTAAAATACACCTACCATAAAATTTTGAACTCAAAAAGACCTTTGGATTACAAGATATTGAATTTTGAGTTTCAAATGATTTATTTTAATAAAATAAATTAATGTGACTTCATAAATCACTTAAATCAATTAAAACTTCCTAAATTTATAACTAATTGTAAAAAAATCTAAAAAAAAAATGCAAACTCAACATTTTAAAGATAATGCAGAGAGAATTAATAAAAAATTATTTCTAATTAATAACAAGTAGATTTTCCTTAATTGTATTTATTTGAAAATTTAATAACCCCAATTACTCCCTAATGACTTTCATTAATTAATTAAACTTCTCATGTTTAGTGGGATGACTTTATCTCCCCCAATTTTCTTGGAATTTGTAGCAATACGTAACCGGAACGAAGTATGAACCCCGATCATATCTTAATGTAATTAAGGTTAATTAAGCTTGTGAACAGTGGTTTAACTCCTAGATAAGATAATTAAACTTTGTTTAAGTGAAGGGGAGGTTTATGGAATGGATTTGGGATATTTTCCCTAAGTTATTCCCTAAACCCCTTCCTTCTTTAATCCAAACCTAATTGATTAATCCACTAATGATCTACTTAATTAATCAAATCAAATTCTCAAAACCAAAATTAATTCAGAAATTTTCTCTAATCTAATCTTGGGTAGTTCTTTGGGTGTTCAATAACCCAAAGTAAGAAATAATAAAATTATGGTTAGCTCACATGTGAGAAAACCATAAGAGTAATTAGTTGAGCTCCTTAAGCTTAATTAATTAATCATTTATGAGCTAATTGCATTAGGCCCCTTTCATTTCTTAGGAGCATTGCAAATTTACTTTTCATGTGGTTGCATATCATATTAGCTCATAATTATTTAATCAATTAACTTAAGGTGATATAGATAAGGTTTAATTAATTCATTTAATTCATACCTTAACCTAACTAAACCATAAAATCAACTTAATTACCTTCTCATTAAACCAAAATTAACTTACACATGGGGAATGGGATTAGGACCATCAAACCTCTCTTATTTCACTTAGCTCAAATCAAACATAAAGATAAAATATCCTTAAAAGAACTTTGGTTTATTTTAAATAACTTTATTTAGTATGATTGTCCTTATGAATTAAGTGAGATGAATGAAATTATGTTATTTCATTTACTTCTTTCCCTATCATGCTAAATGTTGCTTGTCATATGTAATCATACATGCATTCTTTTCAAAATTAACAAAAATTGAAATGATTTCTTTTATGTCAAATTGTATGTGTTGGTTTAAATTAAATATGTGTGGCTATTATCACTATTAAATCAAAATTTATGTTTCAAAAACATATGAATCAATATGTCAAGTGATATTAATTACAAATACCTTTAAGTTGCATGTGTTGGTAATATAGAATATGCAATGTGAAGTCCTCTTTCCTTACCTTATATAGATTTATATGGGATTCACAAATGTATAGTTCATTTGAAAAGAACATAACATTTGTCCAAATCTATCCCTATGTATCTCTATGTTAGGATTTAGGAAGAATTTCACATCATATATATAAACCATGTAATCAAACCAATATGTTTGTTTGCATTGTTTCCTATTCTTATAGTTTCTTTTTGCACATTCATTTATTTTTGAGAAAAATGGTATATTAGTCTAGACATCCCGGGGCTGCGAGGCTTTAATTAGCCATAAGTAGGACTCATGTCTTGTGTAGAACAATGGCACCGTACTCAGTTATAACTCTTATACAGGTGTATGTGTGACATGACTGATGAATAGAAAGCTTGAATCAAATAAATCAAAAATATAATTTCTACATGGATTTTCCATCCTTATGATTGTTTCTCATATGTATCTAAGCATAGTGGTATATTAGTGGACATCCCAGGCTCGAGGCTTTAATTAGTCCCAAGTAGGACTTATGCCTTGCCCAGTGTAGAACAATGGCATCATTACTCACTTAAAGTCTTTATACATTTAAGTGTGCATGTAATTAATGGATGAAAACCCCCCTTTTTTTTATAGACATGCATTCATGATTCAATCAAAATGGAATATTTAAACCATAACTATACTCCCTTGCATTCATCATTCAAGTATGTTAGAAATCTAAATTGCATGTATAAATATGCTTAGGATTTATCCATGTGCTTGATATGCATGAGGGAAAGAAGTAAATGAATATGTGTATGTGATAGTAATTCATCTCAATTAATCTTAGGATGACCTCTTACTTAATAACCTTATTTAAACTAAGCCTAAACTTAGGATTAATTAAAATATATAATAATTCATTCACTAATTAACTTGTTTTAGAAATGACTTAAGATAGGGATGGAAGAGAGATTCCCTTTTTTCTCTTTATAACACTTAGTTGTTAAGTGTAGGCCTTATGAAACTAAAGAAAACATCAAGTAAAATATTCAATGCGATTAAGTCACTTGAAGAGAAACCACCCTTCTATAAATTGAATCCTTTACACTTAGCAAATTACAACTCTAAAGCCAAGTTTGTACATACTACATAAGCTTTAAATCATACACATTAGATTATGTCACCACTTCTAGCTTTATGTTAGGGCGGTGCATGGTTTGATGTATGTTTTATTTTATGATATATTATTTTAGACTGGATGTTATGATTGTATCGAATGGTAGGTGATCTTAGTCTAATCATTATCTTATGGGGATTATACTTAAGGTCTGATAAAAATATAAATACTTTTCTTTGCGTTGCTTATGCCCTAAGCATAATCTAAAAAATAGGCCAGTGAACTTGATTATCCATGTGTGGGGTGCTAAGTCCAAATTATTCATATATATGCTTGGGATTGTGTGGTGTGTTTAGCTAATCTCTATTTTGCAAGTTATAGTTAGATTTCATTTTTCCCTTTCTCATGTAATTTTGCAATTAGAATTTAGAATGATTGTTATGGGAGATTAAGATGAACAATGGTCATAAGACTATGTCTTATGTACCATGTGAAGCCTTGCAACTACATCCCAACCAAAAGAAGGAAAGAAAGAAGAAAGAAAAAAAATGAAAGAAGAATGAAGAAATGAAGAATGAAGACCCCATAACATAAATTCTTCCTAAGTTGTAATTATTCATTGTAATTGGGTTGTATAAGAGTGAGCTTGGCTGCCACATTTCTTTTTGGGTTTGTATAGTGGAGCCCGACCACAATCAACCTTTTATTCTTGTGCACTAACTTTATAAAATTATTTAATGTTTATTTAGCTTGTACATTAAGATAGCATGTTTTTCCTAGTTTCTTCCTTGCTTTGCTGAATGGCCTAGATGCGATTAGGCTCTTAGGAAAAAATATATTTTATATTCAATTAATCAATTTAAAATTAAAATTAAATAACTCATAATCTCACCTAACGCCTAGGATATAAAATCAAGATAAAAGATTTAGCAACCCCTTAGCTGGATGTTGTGTATTTCACATCATGCATATAAAATCAACTTGCTTCACTCTTGCTTATGGAAGGCTTCTACCTTTGCCAGAGAACATGGCTTGACCTTTGAGAGCCATGATGGAAACACACCTCCTTCTTGCTGATTTTGTCCCATAACCAACTTCTCATGCATTAGGCATATAAATCTCATAGCCTGTGTCAAATTAATTGTCCAAAAATGAAAATAAACTTAACAAAATTTGTTTTAGACTAAGTCATGAGTTCATGGCCTACATGATCTAGTCTCTTAGGGAGCGAGTTTAAGGACTTAGCCTCTTTTCTAAGTAAATAACAACCTAGCTATCTTGCAAAAGCATATGACTTTCCTACATGTATTTAAAATCGTATGAGGAGTTAATTGGCGACCACCCCTAGGCAGTTGTAAGTCCAAACAGTCGGGTGGTTTACCCTCTCTTGTGGTAAACCATATACCTATTTTTACCTTAGATTTAGGTCATGCTTTGGCCCTCACCAAAGCTCCCTAGATTTAGGATCCAAAGTTGCTTCTCCCCTTCGTAGGCTACAAGCATAAATCCTCACCTCTTAGGCATTTCTATGATCTTGTGTTGTGGATTGTAGGCCTAAATTTCTATTAAAATTTAACTCAAACAAACAATTCTCCTCAAATTCAAAAATGTAAAGCCAGTCATACGATAGTTTAGGATGCTTAATAGGCTTCCTAGTATCATGAGCATCCCTTGCTCATCTCCTCTTCGTTCGATAATAACTCCCACCACTTGATCAATCCTACTTGATCTTTCAATAATAACCAATTGATTGATAGTCCTATCTTTGAAATCTTTGGAGACAATGATCATTTACCTTAATCGAGAGTATTCTTAAGGAATATTATCCCTTAAAATATAATTAACTATGGGGGCTTGCCTCCATAAAGAACTTAACGAACCTAGTTTAAAATAAACACTACTTTACTTTTCTATGTAAAGTATGAGAAGAATCTCTGGTACATGCGAAGACTTATTGTCCTTAGGAGTCCTTATTAGGTGATTAGGTCCATTATAGGATGATGACTTCTATCTTTCAAGATAGTACATTATTCCTCAATATCATACCTGATCACTCTAATAAGAACATATGTGGATCTAGTGATGTCCAAATGAAAAGTATATTTCTATCTTCATTTTATCCAAATAGATTGATGATGAAAGTATATAAGAAATTTTCACAACAAATTTTTCTGGCGACACCGCTGGGAATGGTTTATCTCTCCATCTTTGGTAAATGATCATTATCTCCAAGTATCAATAGTGGGTTTATACTTTGTGTAAATATAAGACTATCTTTCTTTTTTGTTGGGTAGGATGACTCGACCTCCACCAGGTAGAGGAAGAGGCAAGTCCAGAGGCAGTTCTAGAGGTGGAAGACCTCCATACTGGTGGTCAACCGATAAGAGTTATGTTCCAACTCATAAGAGTACCCCACTATCCACATAGACTTAGAGTCCAGTTCAAGGATGAGTCTCATGTGATTAGCATACCGACCAACCCCTCTTAGCGAGTCCCTTTGGAGGTGACGTTCGAGCCAGACAATGATGAAGACTTGGCCTCCAAGCAAAGCATGAATGTATCCAAATCATCATTATGTAGAAAGAAAGAATTGAGAACTTTAGCTCTAACCTCACTTTTTTCCAAAAGTTGAAGGTTTGATAGTGGAGGCCTCCAAGTCATCCACATGTCGTTGAAGAGTTTTTTTATTGGGAGCATCATCCTTAAGTCAAGAAGCTGATGTAGAACTTGAGGATGATTCTTATAAAAATTTAATACAACAATCTTTTGAATAGTATTTGCATTGTGTTATTAACTTAGCAAAGAAAGGATTAATCTCAAATACTCTAAACACGTCGACTACTTTGAAAACTATGGGACAACCAAAGACACTCTCAATCGATCGTGACTAAGATGATGAGGTCCCGCCAACGATGACAACCATTGCTTAGTCGCGACCACTCATTTTCAGTGGTTCTTCTCAAATCATGCTAACTTCTATGAGGAGGCATGTTTAGAAACTTGATAACACAAATGAGCTTGAAGTCAAAGATGCACCACTAGTTTGAACAAGAAATCAACAACCATTGATAAACTCAAAGAAATCAATTTAGGAATAAAAGAAGATCCACACGATGTACAATAGTTCCTTGAATGAAGAAGAAACCAATGACTTAGTTGTAATGAAGTTTAAGGACTACTTCTCATGGAGTTATGAAGAAATGCCTGATTTATCTCCTGATGTAGTAGCTCATAAACTAGAAATAGATCCTAATGCTAACCTTATCAGCAAGCTTCTATACGCGATTAGATAATGAACAAATGGTCACTTCAAATCAAGAAACTAATCACCGCTTTTATCAAAAAGATAAATATTCTACCTAGTTAACTAGTGTCATCCCAGTTAAGAAAAAGAATGGTCAAATTCACATAAGTGTCAATTTTAGGGATCTGAATAAGGCATGTTCTAGGGATGAATTTCCACTTCCTATATCAGAATTGATGGTGGACATTACTCCTTTATGGATAGGTCATATGGCTACAACCAAATCAAGATGGCCCCCGAGGATGAAAGAAATATTATTTTTCAAACCCCGATCAGAATCTATTATTATAAGGTAATGCCTTTTGGCCTTAAAAATGCCGATGCTACATACTAGCAGGCAATGACTCATATTTTTAGCGAACTCATTTATCATCAAGTTGAATGCTATGTTGATGATCTTGTAGTTAAAAGAAAAAAAAAGTAAGACCATCTCTTTGACTTGATAGTAGTTTTCGAATGGTTAAGACAATTAAACTCAAAATGAATCACCTTAAGTGTACATTTAGAGTAGTTTTAAGAAAATTTCTTAGGTTTGTTGTCCGACACCAAGGAATAGAGATCGACCCAGAGAAGATCAAGACTATCTTAGAAATGTCATCCCGTAAAAGTCTAACTCAACTCAGATCATTTCAAGGGTAGTTGGTGTATCTAAGATGCTTCATATCCAACTTATCAGAAAGATGTCAGCCATTCTTAGCACTTGTCAAAAAGGATGCCAAGTTCAAGGGGGATGACAAGTGTCAACATGCCTTTGAAGACATCAAGCACTACCTAATGACACCACCAGTTCTAGTAGTCCCTATCCGGGCAAGCTATTGATCCTCTACATGCCGATTAGATGACTTCGGCACTTTATTGGCTCAAACTAATGACAAAGGAATGAAAATGCTCTACTATCTCAATCATCGCTTGATCCATACTAAGTTAAACTACTCACCTATTGAAAAGCACGCTAAGCTTTAATCTTTGCATCCCAAAAGCTACGGCACTATATGCTTTCTCATAATGTGAATCTAATCTCTAGAATCAATCCACTATAATATCTCATGACACGGCCAACATTATTTGGACTGTTGGCATGATAGTCCATGATTTTGTCATAGTTTGACATCACATTCGCATCTCCGTTATAAAAAGAACATGCACTAGCGGATTTCTTAGCAACACACCCACTTCCTGTTGATTCTCCACTTAGTGATGAATAAATTATAAACTTAGGGGACACTAGCATTCATCATTGGAGATGTATTTTGATGGTGAGGCTTCCTCTCAAAAAGGAGAAGAACCACGATCTACTCTTCCAGGGAAGGCAACGATATGAATAGTTCTCCTATCTCCGGATCGCGATGTGATGAGATTTTAGTATCATCTATCTAATCCATGCACCAACAACGTAGCTGAATATGAGGCTCTGATTGTCAGTCTAGAGTTAGTTATTACACTATGCATCTAGAGCATCAACATCTTTGTGGATTCTCAGCTCGTCATCAACCAAATTGTTGGGTCCTTCAAAATCCTAAAGCCTAAACTCCATCATTACCATAAGTACACCATGGAGTTGTTGGCTTAAATCCTGAGGTCACTATCTACAACATTCCTCAAGGATAAAATATTGTAGCAGATACATTGGCTAAGCTCACCAAGGAGTTGGCATGCCCAAAAGATGAGTCCATTACAATAAGGGTTCAAAATAGACAAGTCTTACCCTTATTTAAACTCATCAAGAGACTCTCTTGAAGGGAGGTTTCCATTCGAAAGGATGATAAGTCGATTGGAAGCGCCATTCATGGATTACCTAAAATAAACCAAACTACCTCAAGAGAAGTCATTATTAGTGAAACAGAGCTCTCCTATGCTCTCATGGCACCTTGTATCGGCTTTTCAATCATATGTGGTTTAGCTAAATATTAAGCTCATAAGATTGTGATCGGTACATTCAAGTTTATGCGAAGCTCACCAGTCTGATCCGAAGAAGAAAGTCAAGATCAAAATACTAGGATATTACTGGCCTTCGATGATTACAAATTGCATGGATGTAGCTAGGATGTGTCACCAATGTCAAGTGCACGATGTGGTCCTGCACCAACCACCCAATATTCTACATCCTACATTGGCCTCATGGACATTTGAGTGTTGGGACACTGACATAGTGGGTTCAATCGATCCTCCTTCTTCCAAGGGTCACCGGTTCATTCTTGTTGCCACCGATTACTTTTCCATGTGGGCGGAGGTAATCCCATTTAGAGAGGTCACAGCAAAGATGTGCTCCAATTTTTAGAACTGCATATAGGTTCGGGTGCCAATGAATATATTCAATAATGGTACTGCATTCAAGAGCACCAAAATCAACAGCTTTGCCCGGAGACAAGGCATAAATTGGAGATATTACACTATCTACTATCCAAGGGCAAACGGTATAGCATTCAACAAAACTCTCATCCAAATATTGAAGAAGACACTCATGACAACAAGTGCATGAGCAGATTGAAGCCTTGTACCGCACACATACATAACTCCAACTCAATCCCCATTCTCCTTAGAATCAAGCCATTCTACCATTAGAAGTCCAACTTCCATCACTAAAGATAGCTATGGGTAGTAAGATTACTATAATGCCAAGCTACGATTAGAAGAGCTCGAAGGTTTGGAGGAGAGAAGCCTACAAGCATGCTAGAACCTCGAGTTGTACAAAGCCAAAATGATTCATGCTCACAACAATGTGGTCGTCTAGAGCTTTTAAGTATGAGCTTATTTTAGTTCTAAGAAGACTGATTGCCCATCGAAAGATGGGAGGCAAGTTTGAGCCCACTAGGAAGACCCTTTCGCCATATAAAAGGCCTACCAAGGAGGATCTTATCAACTCATAAATCAGTGGAGAGCCTATGCTTCCAATCAACGGGCTCTACCTAAAGAAATACTATCCATAAATCTTGTTTGAAAACAATCATCAATAAACTTTTTTCATATCAAATTCCATCTTTTATGTGTTAGAAATATCTTTTGCTTGTGAATCTGCCACAATGTGTTTAGGGTGTAAGAGAACCCTATCCCTCCACAACATGAACACAAATTGCATTCAATCCTCCAAGGCTACTAGATAGGTGTAAGAGAACACAAGAGGCATCCTACTTGACTAGTACAATTATGTTAAAGAGGACCCAAGCGACATTCTTTCTTGTTGGAGTAACATTCTTATATGTTTAGATAGGTGTAAGAGAACCCATGCGACATTCTATTCCTTCTTTCACAACACAAATGAACACATATCTTTTATCTCGGGCAATTTTGATGTGGGAGCAAGCCCCCTATGGCACTCACACATTAGCTGCTCTAGGTCAGGCTGATACATCACCTTATTAATATGTCACCCCAATGGTCACTTGTAGGGTGGATGTGAGTCCCTGTGCTTTCTTCCTGACTTGACCATTGTAAACTAATGGGCGCCAGTTAGGTAGGACATAAAATGCTACCCCATGTTGACTTCTTTTAAGAGGATGTAAGCTTACATGCTTCTTCTTAAACTATCCATCATGTACAAGGTTCAAGATATTTGAGGTTTAGGATAAGTCCTGGCTCCTTTCCTAACTACTTCAAGCTTGGGTTTGGTCTTTACATAGGACTCCTCGCTAATAGTCACCCTAGGTGATAGCCCGCTAGAACTATCCCGACGACGCTTTCTCTTGAGAGATGTAAGTCTACATGCATTCTTTCTATCGGTTATCACAAGCCTACAAGCACCTTAGGTTGGTTGGTTATTGCCATGCTCACGATGACCCACCCGATGGATACACCACTCTTCACAAATATAAGTCACCGTGCTTGCTTGAGTTGGCCACAAAATACCTACAAGCTTTTCTGTGGTTTTGGATAATGCTCCTGCACCTCCACTCTATTTGGATCACGCCCCAGTGACCCCATTTAGACACTACCCGCTTACTTTGGATTGGATAGTCCCCTTTTCCTAGTACCACCTCTATGATTGGAGAATTTATTCATATTTCCTCTCTCCCAGTAAGTCTAAGATAGGACTAGGGTGATATAAGCTCCTTCATGGTCCCGAAACCAACAGGCCCATGCAAATATAAAATAAACAAAATATATCTTCGCTTGTGGATTAGGAATTCAAGCCCCGAGTGGCCCCTTTCCCAAGTAGGTAACATATCTTCATGGCACTATCAGCAAAACTCCCTATATAAATTGTTTGATTACTTTGAGTTGAGATAAGTCCTTGAATCGGCACTCTCTCAGTAGTCACCCTTAGGTTGAGTTCAACTTGTTGTGCCACCAACGTCCCGAGGGTCATCTTTGCTTTGAAAGATAAGGCTATTACACATTCTTTTAGCATGATCATTGTAACCGACAAGTCGTCAGGTTCGATTTATTATGCAAGCAACCATCACCCTAGTGGTTCCTTGTTAGTGGATGGATGTGAGTCCCTATGCTTTCTTTCCAAACTTGACCATTGCACATCGAAAGACACCCCTTTTGGTTGGGTTCTACCCCTACCGACTATCCCTTTGGATTTGTAAATCTAAGATAGTTTAGGCCGATATTAGGCTCTTCTTAGTGGATTCATCATAAACCAACTGATCCATCAAATTAAAATAACTAAAATTAAAATAAATTCAATTAATTCCAATGACATTATCTTGACTACTCGAAGTTGATATAAGTCTCCTGTGAGGCATTCATTCAAGAGTCGCCCAGTCGATCCAATTTATTATGAAAGCACCATCACCCCTGGTTCCTTATTTAGGAGGATGAGTCCCACGCTTTCTTCTTAACTTGACCATTGCACACCAAAGGTAGCCTTTGGTTGGTTAGTTAGTTCAACCCCATGTAGGACTATCCCTTGATTTGTAAAATTTAGACAAACCTAGTGATATTAGCTTCTTCTTAGTGGATCCATCGTAAACCACATGATCCATCAAATTAAAATAAAAATTAAATAAATGTAATTCAATCAAATGACATTATCTTGACTACTTTTGAGTTGATATAAGTCCCCGAGAGGCATTCATTCAGTAGTCTCCCTGGGTCGAATCAGATTTATTGTGCAAGGGACCGATCATTCCAGTGGTTCCTTGTTTAGGAGGATGTGAGTCCCTGTACTTTCTTCCTAACTTTATCATTGCACATCGAAAACCCTTAGATCGATAGTTCTACCATGTGGCTAGTGGACTACCCTTTGATTGGTAAATCAGAGATGTCTAGGTTGACTGCCCCTTCTCGATGCGGTCCATCACAAATTGATAAGGTCCATCTTGAAATCTAAACTTAAACATACAACCAACCAACTTCTCCCGGTGATACATCAATCATCGACCTCCCTAGTGGAGTCAATCAAACTCAATTCAAACTTGCATTCTCCAGTGAGTGCACCCTCAAAAGAAATCTCATCAAATCCTTATCCTAAGTGGATAACCTAAACCTGCTTTCCTAGTGGAAGGTTCATGCATTTATCCCTAGCAGGTTATAAATCCTAATCACCGTGAATACTCTACCCAAATCATACCTTGCATTCAAATCCAAACCTCTTATCCTAGTGGATAGCAACTTGCTTTGATTTTATGGACTTCTTTATAAATGAGCGTTCAAACCAATCTTGATTCTTTCCTCTCATACCTCAAAATTAATTTATTAAATTCCATCTTAATCTCAAACTCCAAATGTTGTCTTGAGATTAAATTAATTCAAAATCCCTTCTAATATGAACCACTTCTTGTGTTTTAGCCAAAAACTCCTTTAAACCACTCAAATTGGTTGTTCTTTATAAATCAATCTTCTTTTCTTATATTTCAAATATAGATGAAATCAAATTCAAAATTCAAATCAAAATCCAAATCAAATTAAATCAAATAAATCAAGAATTCTAAAGCCATTGAATCCATAAATTCAATCTAAATCAACCCAACTTAATTTATTTCTTTATCAAATCAATCATTTCATTTAAATTCAAATATAAATCAACTCCAAACCAAAATAAATCAAACCAATTCAAAATCCAAGTTGAACTCTTTTATTATATTATCACTCCTTTCAAGCAATCCTTCAAACTCAAATTGATTTCTTTATAAATCAATCATTCTTTCATTTATATTTACAAATATAGATGAAATCCAAATTCAAATCAAGTCAAATTTAAATCAAATAAATCAAATTTTAAGCCTTTTTAAGCCAAAACTTTTGAATCAATCTTGATCCAAATCAACCCTTAATTTATTTCTTTATAAATCAATCATTCCTTCATTTATATTCATAAAATATAAACATAAATCAAACCAATTCAAAATCCAAGTTAGCCTCTTTTGACTTATATATGCCAAAACCCATTTAATCAATTCAATTGATTTATATTTCAATCTATTTATATGCACAAATAAATGAATCAAATTCAAATCAATTACCCATTTAAGCCTTGACCCAAACTTTGACTTAAAGCCTAGCATTCTAAATCCAACCCATTGATTTGAACTAATATCTAAACCTCAATCATATAAACATAAATCATCACCAAGATTTTCAATTGGTCAAACTAGACCAAAACCATTTGACCAAGTGATATTTGGCTCAAATAAAAAATCAACAAGCTAAAATCATCTATGTTTAATTTCTGAAACTTTTGAGCTCAATCCAACCCAAATTGGATTGAAAGCATAAAACTATCAATAAACAATCATCAGCTTGGTGGCCCTTGACAAGTTGACCTAATTGGCCTAAAAACCAAAAAGGTAAAATCATATGTTTAATCAATTGATTCAACCAATGGTTCAAGTTCATTCAAACTTATCAATTTGACCCAAATCCTTGAGCCCAAGTTGACCAATTGGTCAATTGGCCAAAATCATGACTAAAAGGTCAAATTGATTCAAAATCAAATTAATTCCAAAATTAAAAAAATGATCATTGATCAACCAATGAACTTGACTGACCTGACCAATTTGGTCAAATTGGTCAACACTAATTTGACCCTTTTGAATCAAATGAGTCAAATCAATCCAAAGTAATTGAACCAAAACATCTAAAATTATAAACCTAACCTAAGCCTTGGTTTTGACCAATTGGTATTTAAACCCAACTTAGCTGAAACCCATTTGATCCAAGCCAAACCTAAATCCAACTTAGGAATCATGTGGGCTGATCTAACTCAGCTTAAACTAACTCAGCTTAAACTCACCCTAGGTCAGCCTAAACCTTCCCCAAAAGCTAAGTGGACCCCACTAAGGGGATTATCCATCAAACCATAGGATTTAAACTTCAAAACCAATGGATCCAAGCCAACTTTCCCATCTCCATGGTAGCTCATTATCACTCAATGGAACTTTCCTCCCCACCTAGCCCACCTAGCCAACTTAACCCACCTTAGGTCGACCAAGGACCTTTGGGAGGTGAGTTGACTCATCTCCAACCCAAATTAAGCATCCATTAAATCCAAACCTTTGCATCTTTGCACAATGGATCCATGACAGCCTCCCATCACTCCTCCCATCGCTGGTGTGCCACCATGACTTGATGGAGACAAGTCCCATTTGAATGGGTGGCAAGCAGTGTAAATCTGCATGCATGCCATCCATGATTGGAAATTGAGGGGCATACCCCCTCAATTCGAGCATGATTTTGAAGAGACTAGCATCGTGAGCCTTCCTAAGTCAATTCTGAAATTCCTCAGAGTTTTTCCAAGGATCCTCAAGCCCTCTTCAATTGGCATTGCCCATTCCTGAGCATAGCCGAAACAGGGCATCCCAATTTCGAGCAATACTTCATCTCCACTAAATCAAATTTCAATTCCTCTTAGCCACACCATCACCATACCCTATCGAAGCCAACTAAACCAATTCTCAAGCTTCCAAGCCATGAGAGGAGTGAGTTGAGTCAACCACTTGTGGGGATTGGTCAACCCAGCCTTCCACTCTAAATGAAGCTCAAAGCTCTTCAACGGGCCACCTCAACTAAAGCTACCTCGTTACCTGGGACATTCCTCAAAGGTAATTTCACAAACTGAGCCTTGAATGAAAAGGTGGGTTGGTCCTTTATGAAGAAAATTTGAATTTCATGGATTTTTGAACATTGGATGTTGTCAACCTCCATGCATGCGCCATAAGTCAAGCTCACAAGACAAATTGACGAACTTCGAATGCAATAGCGTGCAAATCGAAGCTAAATTACACCAGACGTCATTGAAATTGGTCGAAATGATCTCCGATCAATGAACGAGCTTCTCCATCACATTCAAAATATTGAAATTGATTAAAATATACATATTGCACAATTCAACGGTCAACTGATCAAGAAGAAAATCTGCATATCAGGTTAAACATGATGATGCCCAAATGACCTCCGTTCATGAAATTGATTGCGTCGTTAGCGTTGAAACGTTGAAACCTATCAAATGAGAGTATTCACGCTCGATTCGGACGAGTCTACGCGAACGTCGAGCGGTCAAAAATGACGATGCGCAAATTTAAATTAAAAATAGTCTAATACATCACCGAATTGAACCAAATGAGCTCCAATCGCAAAACAAACTACACTATTCTATCCAGAGTGACAAAATTATCAAAATTGAACACTCATATTACTTGAGTTGTGTCACCAAAAAAAATTAAAAATAATTCATTTGAATGTGAAGCCCTTAAAAAAAATTAAATACAATAAATGATCATAATTTATAAGAATAAAATAAATATTTATAAATTATTCAATTCAAAGCATATAATTAATATAATATTAGTATTGTTGCGTGCTAGAAAACCATTTTAAGTAAAAGTTTTTATTCTTTAATAAAAAGGTATTTAAAACAATAAAACTCAGAAATTTTTGAAAATCTCAAAAGAGGGAAAACCAGGACATAAAAGCTTTCACTATGTATCACTTTAGTACAAGATCTTCCAATGATTACTTGTAGATGAAATGGGCGATGATTCGACAAAGTTAACGACGTTGACGACAAAGTTACCATACGATGTTGACTTTGACCTGGTCGATGATGATCCAGCAACAATACGGCTGAGGATCTGATGGCTGATAAGCTCATGGTTGACAACCGTCGAATGCCGAGTCTTGGAGGATCTTTAGCTCTCTCTCTCTTCTTGGCCTCCCCGATGAGAATGAGGCTATTTATAGGTGGAGAGTCGTCTCGAAATACACAAAATCAACCACTCCCTCTCCATGGACGCCATGATGATTCCTTGATCATATGATGTATTTGTGTATTTGAATGCTCAAATAAAGTCAATTATAAGATCTTTGGCTTGTTGAACCGCTGAGGCACCGATTTGACTATAAACACTCCATATTTGAGAGCTTTTAGAAATTTAACGATGTCAAAGTTTCCAATGATATTTTAAGTGCTTGATCTCGACCAGTTTCAATTTCTAATTAACTTCTTTTAGGCATCAAAATTCGTACTTCGATTAGAGGAATTTTCAGGATCATATCAAGTATTTATGTTAATATTAATATTTTTTAATAGTAATATTATAAATAAAAGAGGAGTTTTAATGCCCGTCTCTTCATTCATTTATTATCTTGATCATGCAGCATGCGGGCTAATATGTACATAATAATAATTTTTAAAATCCTTTTGAGCTGTGAGCATTGGAGGAGCTCCATTCTTCACGTGACAGCATCTAGTGCCATGCTTGCACCGCCCAAGCTACCAATGATCGACCGTCAACGCCACCAGCTATACCAATTCACATGAGTATTAAGAAAAAATATAATGCTTTCAATTCTGAACTCAACCGTCGCATGCCTCAGTAAGCAGCCAGCCGAAGCCCTTCACATGGGGCCGGTATTCTCTCTTGTGCTCCCTCCCGATCGAAGGTTAGCCGCGAGTCTCACTCCTCTGACCGTCCGACTCTCCGATTCGAACCCCTAGCCGAAGCCGAACGAGCTCCCATCTCTCATCTGCTGAATCGCAACGGAGGAAGAGATGAAGGAGATACATTGATGGATTCTGCCAGAGGCTAGACACCGGAGGTGAGCTTTTTTGGCGACGCTACGACGAGGGCAATAGACAGCGAAGCTTGACCGACGATTCTGAGGCTCTTGGATTATCGGTAGACGGAAGGAATATTAGTAGAGGTTGGTGAAAGATTTTGTTCTGGAGATGCCAACGGGGAGGTTACAGCGGTGGAGCGATCAGAAGGCTTTCCATAAATTCGCTCAGTCGACCGAAGAGATTGTTTATTATTGTAAACCCATTTATAGTGGAAGGAAATACACCATAAAGATTTTTTTTAGACCGAGATCAAGCCTATACTAGTTGCAGCTAATATCATGTACACATTGCAAGAAGCAAAATATTAGCTTCAAGCAGAAGAAATTTCCTATGACTTGGATCTCCTAAAATTTGATGGAAATGTATGTGTTAGTAGAGATGGTGTGCTTGTAGAGGTGTTCAATGGAGTACTTAAGAGAAGATTGGAATACTACAATCAGAGTGCCACTTCGGATCATTTCTGCCAGCACTTCTGGGCTTCCCACTACAACCAGACATTCTCTTTGGAGAAAACTTCGAGATTTGCTATTGAACCCTTTAATGCTGTATCATAGCTACTGTTTGGAGCGGGATTTGGTTAGGTTGTTTAGAATATGTTTTTTTATGGTCATCTAAGGATCCTAAGGAACGAAGCGTAAACCATCTCTAATATTTTCTCAGTTTCATAACTCAAAAAGCAAAAATGGTAAATTTTGGGAAAAGGTTAATGGTCGACCAAATACGAGAATGGGAAGATACTATATCAACTACAAACTAATGAAGAAAAGAGTCAAACAATATGTTCAACAAACTCAGGAAGGTGGACAAGATAACGGCAAGTTCTAAAGAGTTATCAAGGGTGCTTGATGATCAGAAAGGATGATCCTGATAATGATGATGTGCTTCACAGAATTCATTTTGCGGACATCAAATGTGGTTTTGGTGGATTGCTTGTTAGACTTTCCCTTCTCCAATCTTGTTTCATGCAAAGCAAGTCCTCCGGCTAATAATGATCTACAATATCCAATGCCTAAGTTCAGCCCTATAGTCTCCATGGACATCGACGAGGAAGCTTTTGTCTCCAAGTTGTTGCTTCTGACGACATGATGATGAAGCAACTTGCTATGGCAGCTGAGTTCAGCAATTGCTTGGACCTGCAATGACCCATTTGGCCTGGTAGTGGTTGGTTTGATGTGATTTTTCAACATCTTTCACTTAGAGATTAGAATGAAGTAAAAAAGAAAATAAGAAAAAAAGGCAAGAATGGCAACCTCTCCATAAGAAGGCAAAGCATAAGCATAAGCATCTGATATCCCTCATAGGTTATTGTGAGCATGATAAAGAAATGTATGAAGACTTCGTTATGCTCGAAAGTGATGAGTTTAGACTGTTATGCTGTCTAACGGGTAGAAAATCACGCGTTATTGAAAGACCGTTATATATAGAAAGTAAGCTAAATAGGCTCATGCAGCTCTTGAAAGTCGGAGGTTGATGAAATCTGGATTGACATAAGACTTAATTAATTTAATGCAAAATGAACTTTAAGCTCAAAATTAAACTCTGAATTAAAATTGCTAAGATATTTAAGCTGAGCTAACAAATAGAAGACCATCGTAGTGAAAGACACTAACCAATGCTATGAGGAGGTCGAAATGATGCAATCCCCAGACGATGAGAGGGTCAAATTTTGGATTGATTTTAAACAAGAACAAATAAAAGTGTTGATGAGCTTAAATTGAGCTTGTTTGAAAATGATAAATTAAAAAAATAAACTTACATATAAAATTCTAAAATTAAATAAGAATGATCTTATAGGACTCGGCGACTTTGATCATAAATGGACTTTAATGAACTTGAGGGTTTGTCTATTAATAAGAAGAAAATCCAAGTAAAGCTTCTGGTGATCTTGATAGTTGTCTATGAGCACAAACAAAACTTATGAATTATGCTATATACCACATCAAATGAATCGTTCAGAGCAAAAGAGAATTTGAATGAGACTTATGATAAGGCTGCGAGCTTCTTAGTGATCATGAACTATGCTCCATTGAAACTTAAAGAGCTCAATGAGCTATGGACTAGATGCAAATAACAATGTTAATCTAAATAATTGAAAAGATCTAAATCAAACTCTTCCAAATTCACAACATATGTATAAGTGAACATAAGGTGTTAATCAAGGCTTCAATTGAACTATTATATGCATTATGAAGTGAGCCTATATTCAAATTTATCATCTCAAAATGCATGAAAATAGTACAAAATTTTAATGAAATGAAGAGTATATGCCGCACGAAAGAATCATATATTCAAATTTATAGTATCGAAATGCATGTAAATAAACAAATAAAATGAGTTTTGCACATATTTTAAGGCATGATTAAAACTCAAATTCAATGTCTTGAAATTGTGCAAATATTCTAAACACACCCGCATGGGCCCCACACTATGTTGAATGCTAAACTAATCATGATACTATCGAGTTGATTCCCGATTTGGTCTTGGACCGCAGTTAACAAAATCTTTAAAAAAAATCAAATGATGATATTATAAAATTTTCAAATTAATAAAATAGAGAACTAATTTTATCACATAATTGCAAAAGGCAAAGGATAACTTCTCAAATGCAAATCATCAAGATAAGAATCTCAAACCCGATCCTCTATGCTCAAGCTAGAGTTGACAAGATCTGGAGAATTATAAACTTTGAAGCAATGAATCTTCCGGTTTGGTCTTAGGACCGGGCATGTGTTAACAAAATCTAAAATTAAATAATTATATTATAATATTTTAATCTAATAAAATCTCGAGAAGGTAATAATGTCATATCATAGTAGATCTAATCATCTATTATTAAATTAATAGAATTCATGAAATAGTAAACTAAGTGATCAACACCCAGATGATGGTCATGTTGATTGAATATTTCAACCGAAGGGGTTTTCATAATAAAAATAATATATTTAAATTCTAGTATCAAATCATTATATATTCAAATTAAAATAAATTATAAAATGATTATATATTCAAATAAATATGATATAGATTAAGTGAAATTAATTATTTAAATTTAAAGAAAAATCCATCCCATCAAAGAACCGTTTGTCGGTGATAAATTTAAAAAACTTTTACTCATAAAGAGCTAATGTCAAATCAAATACATAATTATTTTTACACTTAAATAATCTTAGCAGGGGCGTGGCGTGTCCTCTATCTATGTGATTTTCAAAAAATGATACCACATAAATGACTTATGACCGAGCCCTGATGGATGGTTGATATGAAATCACTAAATTACGGCACGCCCATTATGTTCCCCAACAGCTTTGCTCTTTGAGATGTAAACTATATAATGTATTTTGATTCGGCAAAAAGCTCTATGCTAGCTAAGGTTGACTTGTATTTGTCCCCTTAGACAAACTCCACCCCAAGTCTACAAAGTTCCCTTGGATGACGCAATCCATGGCTGCTGATAAGGATCCTTTAATCAGGTTGGGTCGACTACCTCTTCTGACTAAGTAGATTAGGGACCGTGATAGCTTGGGATGATAGAATCATGGGATCTAGATTGGGTGCATCATCGTTCCCTTAACGAAAAGTTTTAAATTAAAATGATAAATTTTATAATTTTTAATCTCCACTCACTTCTATTATATACTCATTATTTAACAATTCATCGACCGGCCTTAATTGAAAGTGCTCTCTCGGTAGAGGGTAATTAACTATATGTGCTTGCTTAATAGAAAACTTGGAACCATATCTAAAGTCCTCATAAAATGAGAATGAAATCTCTGAAGGTCTTATCTACTATTCCATCGACTTCTAAAAAATTTCCAAACTTTAATTTACTCTCTCATCGAGAGGTCGATTGGTGGTCAAGACCAGATGTTTCTCTCCCTTCCCCGAAGGTGTGGGAAGAATTTGGAGAAAATTCAAGCTCGGATCTAATGAGGGAAGACGGACAACATCCATCTTCCATTGCTCGCGAACGTGATAGATCATGAGCCATCCATCTTGTGTGATTGGGATGAACGGCTCTGATCAAATCCTGGTAGAGCCTCTGATTCCTTTCCTAAACCACGGATTAGATCGTGGTCGTTCGAGCCTAGATCGAACTATCCACAGAGAAGCACATCTGCTGTTAGTTGAGTCAGTGTGTGGATGTGACTACTTAAATAACCAATCCAGTCACATGGAAAGCGCGCCGCATTAGCGCATCACGTTAGCCGCCACATGGCCCGACGGGATTAAGGCTTTAATTAGGGCTAATTAATTAGTTTTTAATTTTGAAACTTCCTAAAATTATAACCAACTATAAAAAAATAAAAATATACAAACTTAGGTTCATTTTGAAGATATTTCAGAGTAGAATCTAGGAAAATTATCATTAATTAATTTTGAGTGATTTTGGATTAATTAGAATTTTATCAAAAATATAAGTGGCTAAATTACACCTTAATTAAGCACTCAACTAATCTCAAATTTTCATGGATGTTTAGGAGGATGAGCTCTACCTCCCTTATTTTTGAGATTTTATTGATTGCTTAATTAGGGAAATAACTTGATTAAGCCCTAATCACTCTCTTAATTTAATTAATCATAATTAATGAATGAATAATAACTTGATTAATCATTTAAATATAATTATCTTTGTTAAACAATAAGATAACATAGGGGATGTATTTGGGGAGACTTTTCCTAATTCATTCCCTAAGTTTCCTTTACCATTAAAAATCAAACTAATTAATGGCTAATGGAATGATTAATTAATTAATTAAGTGACTAATCTTTAAAATAAAGAAATCAAAATTTAATTGATGCTTAAATGATTTAGGGAATAGGATTGGGGCCTTGCCCTTGATCCTTTACCCTAAGTTAATTTCATCATTCAAATTAAAACATAACCAATGTGTTTAATTAATTAAATAAAGGCTTAATGAAATTAAAAGTAAGAATCAATTCATCCACACCTAAGCAACCTTTAATTGATTTTTTTTGGGTATTCAATAACCCAAGGTGAGTGATAATGAAATTGGTTTGGCTGTGTGAGAAAATCATAAAAGTAATTAAGTGAGATATTTTAAGATTAATTAATTATTAATCATAAGCCAATTGTATTAGAACCCTTTCATTTCTTAGGAGCACTGCAAATTTACTTTTCATATGGTTGCATATCATATTGGCTTATTATTAATTAGTTAATTAACTTAAGGTGATATATGTAAGGGTTAATTAATTCATTTAATTCATACATTAACCTAATTAAAACATAAAATCAACTTAAATGTCCTTCATTAAACCAAATTAATTCACACATGGGGATTGGGTTAGGATTAGCAAACCCCTTTCATATTTCCTAAATCAAATCAAACTCAAATTTAAAAAAAATATTTATCTTTAAGGAATTTTGGTTCATTTTAAATAGCCTTATTTAAAATGGTTGTCCTTAAGAATTAATTGGAATGAATGAAATCATGTGCTTACATTCCTTTACTTTTTTTAATCATGCTAAATATTATTTGCCATATAAAATTAAGCATTCATTTCTTTTAAAATTAATTAAATAAAATGTTTTCTTTTATGTCAAATTATATCGTTGGCTTAAATTAAAAAATATGTGTGTATTATCACTATTAAATCAAAAGCTATTTTCAAAACCAATAAATCAATTATTATAAATGAAATAATGTTAATTACAAATATCTATAAGCTTGCATGTGATGATGGTATAAGATATGAAATATGAAGTTCTCTTTCCTTATCTTAACATGGATTCACATAGGATTTGCAAGTGTATAGTTCATTTGAAAAGAACACAATATTTGCCCAAAATCTATTCCTATGCACCTTCATGTTAAGACTCGTGAAGAATTTCATATCACATATATAAATCATAATCAAATCAAACATAATTTCTTGCATGATTTCTTATTTTCATGTGGTTCTTTTTGTACATTCATATATATTTGAGAAAAGTGGTATATTAGTTTGGACATCCCGGGTGAGGCTTTAAGTAGCCCTAAGTAGGCCTTGTACCTTACGCCCCTGGTGTAGAAAACAATGGTGTCATACTCACTTAAAACTCTTATACATATGCATGTATGATGTGGCCAATGAATAAAGAATCATAAATCAAATAAATCAAGCATAACCTTTAGCATGGATTTTCCTATCCTTATAGTTATTCATACATTTAAATGTATCTAACAAAAGTTATATATTAGTCTAGACATCCCAGGGCTGTGAGGCTTTCAGTAGCCCTAAGTAGGTCTTGTACCTTACACCCTTCATGTAGAAAATAATGATGTTGTACTCACTTAAAACTTTTATACATGTAAATGTGTATTTTGCTAATGGATGAAAAATCTCACTTTTCTATATAATAAAGACATGTATTTATAATTCAATCAAAAATAAAATATTTAAATTCAAAATACACTTCTTTGCATTCATCATCAAAGTGTCCTAAGATTTACATTGTATGTATAGGTATGCTTAGGATTATTCATATACATGATATACATGATGGAAAGAAATGAATGAATGTATGTATGTGATAGTAATCCATTACAATTAATCTTAAGATGCCTTTCTCATTGAATATGGTTATTTAGAATGAATCTAAACTTAGTAATAACTTACCTTAGAAATGACCTGAGGTAGGGATAGAAAAGAGACTCCCTCTCTTTCTTCTCTTTATAACACTTAGTTGCTAAGTGTAGGCTATATGAAACAAAAGAAAATACTAAGTAAATCCTTCAAATTAATTAAATCACTTAAAGAGAAATCAACCTTTTTATAAATTAAAATCCTCACACTTAGCAAATCATAACTCTAAAGCTTAGTTAGGACATACACAAACCTTAATACATACACATTAAATTAAGTCATCATTACTAGCTCTATGTTAGGGTGGTGCATGGTTTGATGAATATTTGAATATGTGATGTATTATTTTAGACTAGATGTTAGGGTATATGTGTGTAGTCTGGATGTTAGGCCGATAGTAGCCTAATCATATTTTCTACAGGGGGTTGTGCTTAAAGGGAAATAAAAATATAAATGCTTTTTTTACTGTGTAGATTGCTTATACCCCTAAGCAAAGCCCATGTTAGGATAGGTGGGCTTGATTACCCATATGTGGGGTGTTAAGTCCAAATTATTTATATAACTGCTAGGTTTTATTGTGTGTTTAGCTAACATTAGTTTTGCGTGTATCTAGATTTAATGTCCTTCCTTTTAATGTAATTTTTCATTAGGATTAGGATAAGTGTTATGGGGATTAGGATAAGAATTGGTTATAAGATCATATCTTATAAACTATGTGAGGCCTTTGGAGCAAGCTACATCTCAAACAAGCCAAAAGAAAGAAAGAAATAGAGCAAATCAAGGTGAAGAAATGAAAGATGAAAAGTGAAGAATGGAGGATGAAGACTGAAGACCCCCATAACACTTATCATTTCATAATTATAATTATTCTTTCATTATACCGAGATGAATAAGGGTAGAGCTCGGCTACCCACATTTCTTTTTGGGTTGTACGGTGGTACCCGACTGCATCGGCTTCTTATTCTTTTGCGATTGCTTTATAAAATTGTTTGATGTTTTGTTCATCTTGTGCATTAGAAATAGCATACATTTTCATAGTTTCTTTATGATTGGTGATTGATGTGTGGCATGGATGTGATTATGCTCTTAGGATAAAAATAAATTTTCTATCCCACTAATAACTCATAACTAAAATTTTAAAATAACTCATAACCTCACAAAAAAAGCCTAGAATTAAATCAAGATAATAAAAATATTTAGCAACCCCTTGATAATTGTATATGTATAATATGTTATATTCTTCCATAAGAGATGCTTCCATCTCTAGAGAATAAAGGCCTAACCTGTAAGAGCCTTTGATGGAAAGACACCTCTGTCTCTTTTGATTTAGCCCATAATCAATCTTCTCATGCATTTAGGCATAAAAAATCCTATAGCCCGTGTCAAAATAAAAAGTCCAAAAATTAAATAAAACTTGTTAATATTTGCATTAGATTAAGTCATTACTCATGCCCTTCATGATCTAGTCTCTTAGGGAGTGAGAAGGACTTAGTTTCTCTTCTAAGTAAATAACAGTCTAACCATCTTGCAAAACATATGACTTGCCTATATGGATTTAAATCATAAGAGGAGCTAGCTCGCTGCCACTCCATACGGTAATAAGTCCAACAGTCGGGTAGCTTACTCTCTCTTGTGGAGGTAAACCATATATCCACTTTCGTCTTAGATTTAGGTTATGCTTTGGCCCCCGCCAAAGCTCCCTAAATTTAGGATCTGAGGTTGTTGTCTTTCTTTGTGAGCTACAAGCATAAATCCTAACCTCTTAGGCATTTTCACAATCTTGTGTTAGAAATTATAAGTTAGATTTCTAATAAAATTTCAACTCAATTAAATAAATCTCTTCAAATTCAAATATATAAAGCCCAACCAAAGATAGATTGGAGTGCTCACTAGGCTTCCTAGTTTCATGACCACTCCCTACTCATCTCCTTTGATTTTTATAATAACTCTCCCCTTTTGATCTATCCCACTTAATTTTTAAAAATACAACTAATTTATTGATAGTCTTATCTTTGAATTCTTTGGAGACAATAATTGTCTACTTTAATCGAGTGTATTCTTAAGTAATTCATTTTTCTTAAGATGTAATTAACTATGGAGGCTTGCCTCTATAGAGAACTTAATGAAATCGATTTAAATAAATTTTGCTTTACTTTTTCTTATAAAATATGAGAAAAATCTCCAGTATATTTGAAGACCCATCATGCCTTAGGAGTCTTTATTAGGTGATTAGGTTCATTATAGGATAGTGACTTCTATCTCACGAGATAGTATAATATTCCTTAATATTGTACCCGATCACCCTAATAAATACATCCTCAGATTTGCGTGGTGTCTCCTCATATATACACACAAAGCACATAACCAAAAATAAACACCACAGACAGGTAGGCCCAAAAATAGTTAGATGTGAGACAACTATGCCAAAATTTTGACTGAAATTTAGACATAAAAAATAGGAGAGAAGAATATTTGCATATATATTTGCTTTTATGCAGGTGATTGAAGGCCTCGTTATGTTCATCAGGGTATAATAGGATTGAAATTCGGCCAAGGTGCTTCAAAATACTAACTGTCACGCTCATCATAGGCCAAAATAGTTCCAATGCAGCCCCCTACACGGGGATGATGCTGAAATACTGCTGCCGAAATTTCATCAAATTTTTAGGACTTAAATTTAAAAATTAATTGGATATTAAATTAATTATGAAACCTAAAGTCCTAAAACAAAATAAATTCAAATAAAAAATTTAAGCTTAAAATTGAAAATTGAAAATGATTTTAATTGAACACAATTAAATATGGAGAATTTATATGAAGCTTGATATACTTACTTTTGAGCTAGTTGAAAAGTGTTGAGAAAGTTTAAGTAAGACACAGAATTTGATACATAGTCGATAACTATGAATATAATTCTTATAATGTGTCAATTTAAATGACTTAAAAGAAAATCTAATTGGAATTGTAATCAAATCATAAGAGACTTGTAGTAAGCTCGAAAGCTAGCATCTAAATACAAATGCAATTCGAGCAAGGCTTATAAAAAATGTGCAAAAAATTGAATAGCTTTTCAAGAAGCATGAACATAAAGTTTCAACAAATAATTGGGGAGCATCGCATTACATATCAGAATAAAAAGCAAGTGTTTGAATTCACACTAGCTTACTTGAAAGAAATATGCTACATAAGAATGAACAATAGCTAATGATGATTAATAAAGATTTAAAAGTCTATCAATGCGCATAAGCTAAGAAATCATTATACCTTATTCAACTCGCTATTAAGTTAAATATAAACAAAGTTGCGATGGTTCCATCATCCTGGGCTTTCGTGGTCCCCTCCGCTAATCGGGGAGATACCCAACCTGAAAGATCCTTATCAACAACACATGGGTTACGTTGTCCAAGAAATCCTTGTAGACCTGGGGTGGAGTTTATCTAAGGAGACAAGCTTAAGTGTACCTTAGCTAACAGAGGGCTTTTTTCCCAATCAAGTATGTCCTATGATTCACAACTCAAAGGGCAGAGTCATTGGGGAGCATACGGGCTATAGTCATGACCGTAATATAATGGTTCCATTTGGTAGCAACCACCCGATCAGAGGACTCTGGTCGTAACTGCATCATGTGTGGAGTCTACTGGCCAAGTCACATAGTCGAGGAAAGAGGCCGTCCGCTTGTATGAGATTGTTCGAGAGTAAACATAGTTGTGTATTTGATTTAACTTTGGCTCCTTTATGAGATAGGATTTTCTTAATTTGTCACCTCCAACAAACAATTGCGGATGGTGAATTGGAATTTTTTAGCTTTAAGTTCTTTAGAAATTAAATTTCATTTTAACATTTATAATTTGGTGATTTATTTGATTTTATATTTGCATTGATACTTGAGTTTAATTAATTCAATTTGAGGTTGCAAACACATTTTTATGATATGTATCCCTCTTTGGATTTGAGATTATCGAATATAAATATCTTAGATATTTTGATAATAGTTACCCCTCAAGTTGATATCTCGCAATCAACTCAATTGGGAGTTAGGAGATAGTCGTTATACTGCCAAATGACATAATTAACTTCTAGATTTCTCGTGCGGAAAGCTATAACAACATCATTATGTTTTGTTAACCCGAACCTAGTCTATATACCCAACGGGAAACAACCTGTGCAGCATCCTCAGACACTAAATTTAAGCATTCAGCATAGTGTCGGGGCCCATGCAGGTATATTTAAGAATGATTTAATTAACGTCTTCTGTTCGCTTGTACGATGTGTTGCGAATCCGGTGGCGTTAGAAGATGTTATAGATTGATTTAATATCTTATTGATTTTTTAGATTAATATTTATTGATTTTTAGCTGCGCCTTTTTTTGGCATTAAAATTTGCACTTTAAATCTTTATGTTCGAGCACATGCAGGTGTATCTAAGAATGTCTTAATTAACGTCTTCTGTTCGCTTGTATGATATGTTGCGAATCCGGTGGCGTAGAAGACATTTTAGATTGATCTAATATCTTATTAGATTTTTCAGATTAATATTTAATTGATTCCAATTTCTTTCTTTGATTTTCATATTAAAATTTACACTTTAAATCTCTATGTCCGAGCACATGCAAGTGTATCTAAGAATGCCTTAATTAATACCTTATGTTCGCTTGTATGATATGTTGCGAATCCGGTGGCGTAAAGTGCTTTGGCTCTTATTCAATCAATCGAAGTAATATTTGTTTTCTTCTCATTTAGTTTTGAATTCATTGAATTCTTAAACTTCAATAAGACTCGGCTAATGTTTGTTGATGAGCTTGCAAAATCATCACAAATCTCACTTAAATTCTCTAGGCCACTTCTAATTCTTCCAATCCATCACGTAGTGCAACTTAAGTGCTTATTGAAAGGCTTTACACATCTTCGTTACAAGCTAATTTATTTTATTCTTGCCTCTATGTGAACTATCAAGTTGATGAGCCTTCAAGTTCTCAATAAATTCATCATTTTTTATTTAAGTTTAATTTAAGCTTATTAATACTCTTATTTAATCATATTTAAGCTTTGTCATCCAAATTTTAACTCCATCTTCCGTAGATGCATCGAGTCTATTCAACCTTCCGCCACTCTCTGAGGATAGCGATTGTCTTGACACTACGATTGTGGTCTTCTAACCTGCTAGTTCTACTGAGCATAACACAGTCTTCAAGTACCTGCATAAAAAGAACATATATGTAGGTTTATTCTTTTTTATCATTTCCAAATAAATTCAATTTAAGCTCCTCAACATTTTAACTTCTTTATTTAAGTCTCCCGGTCAAAATTGAACCTCCCTCGTCCCATAAGGGGCGCATCGAGTCTATTCACCTTCCGTCGGTTCCTAAGCATAGCGGTTACGACCTGCTGGTCTTCTAACCGCCAACTCTTGAGCATACTTTCACCGCATAAAAGAGCATATATGTAAGTTTATTTTTAATTTATCATTTCCAAATAAGTTTAATTTAAGCTTATTAACATTTTTATTTGTTCTTGTTTAAGTCTCCTATCAGTCCAAATTTTGGTAGCCTCCCGACGCGTCCCATTAAGAGCGTCGAACTATTCCTTCCGTCAACTCTATTGAGTAATGATCTTGCGACACTATGATCGATCTTCTAACCTACTCTTGAGCATAACAGGGTATTCAAATACATATAAGAATTTCAATAGCATTGGTTGTTGCAATTGAACCATCTATGCAATCCTCAAGATAGAGATCTATGGGAATCCAGAGGGAAGAACGAGTTGCCCCATAAAAGTGATCACTCGGATATGTCATACACCCAGGAGCAACAATTGCACAAAAGTAAGCATGTTTGCCAGATTTGCATGATCTGTCGAAACCATCAAATAGCTACTGTTGTAGGCTTTCTCGAAGCACTGATGAATTTTGCAATGTAGATGAATTTGCAGAAAGTAAGTGTAACCGCTGACCAAAAGATCCCCAGTGGGTAGGCATGTTTTCCCGTGACAACGAAAGAAGCTTGGAAATTTCTTTGTGCTGCAAGAACTGTAAGATCAACTCAACAGCCTTTACTCTATTTAATTTTTGTAGCTTTTCACCATATCCATTCCTCTGACAATAGACTTCTCCATCTATATCCATATCTTCTATTCTGATGGGCCATCTAAACTTCTTCTCTGTAAAGAGCTTGTATGCAGTTGCGACACCTCTTTTCTCAGTAATCTGACTTGTGCAAACTGTAGAGACTAGGGTCTATTATCACGGGCTTCGCCCTGTGATACTCCTTCCATCCAATGTCACTTATATGTTCATAAAATTCAATTGCCGAGGTAAGTTTGTCAGTGCACAGCAGATTATCCTGAGTAACAGCGGATAATCAGAGGCGCTTAGATTGATGAACCAGTCCCAGTCACCCGCCTCCTTGAGCAATATGGCAGCCGCGTGTAGCATGTTGGCCACCATAGTCGGCCCCCTGTAAGTCACCAAATTCGCCCTCACAATCACTCTCACATTCCAGAACCGCGAATACATCGCATCATCTCTAATGGCAGTAAATAGTTCCATCCACTTCGCTGGTGCAGCCTCGAGATCGAGGTGGACCACATACCTGTTCGCCGGGTGGTACATGGCCCGTAGCGTCCTCCTCAGACTACTCCCGTCGCCCGCCGAGCCAGAGATAAGATAGGCGAGGCGAGGCACGACGTTTGTAGGCGGAACTAGCTGCGGTCGCAGCTGGAGCTTCGGCTCAACGAAGAGGGATTCCTTGCCATTATCGCCTGCATGGATCTGGGATAGGGAGAGGAAAGGTTGTGGACCGGAAACATGGAAGTCATAGGGATGTCCTTCCACCTCTGAGCCATCCAGCTTCTTTGCTCCTTCATCACCTGCTCCGCAGCCGCCGCCATTCTCTTTGGGGGATAAACTTTTGGCCATGAGGCCTACGGCACCTTCTACCTCTGCTTCTTCTTGCCTTCTCTTCAGCATTTCTTGCTTGAAGACTAGAAACAGGATAAAATAAAGAGCAGAGGACGACGCGTAGGGAATAAAGGGTGGACAGGGAAAGTGAGGATGTGGCATCTCACTATTAGCCAAATAAGAGGTGGCAGCATGGGAGATGACGTGGCCGCTTCTTATTGGCCGAATGGGGTCACAAAAGCATGAAAACGAGCGGCTGCGGATGCATTTACCGGGTCTAATTAGAAGATATTTATACGAATTTATCTTAAAATATGTGTTAATTTTGATAAAATTTTAAATACAATAATATCAGTCAAATTGGATATCTATTCTAAGTAATTTCGACATTTTGACGCACAATCCGCTGAACGGCCGTTTGAGCGACTTTGGCCGAATGGGTCACTTTCAAATCATAAATGCATTATTTTTGACGCTCACATGACTCTTCCAAATTGAGGTGGATAGTGGTTTTCGCATTTCATTTGAGCTAACGACATGATTAGTTTCACTAACGGAGGTCGTTCGGACATCATCGCAGCTTCCATACTCGAGCATGCTACGATTACACATTCCAAACGCTTAATCGACTCGTTAGATTTTGCAATATTTATATTCTAATTGATTTTGATGTTTTGAATGCAACAGAGAAGTTCGTTTCCGACGGAGTCGTTCACCATTTTCGACATCCATTTTGAGCCTTAATTTGCGCTATGGCTTAATTCCTGAGTTAGACATGTAGGCCTCACTTTGACTTATGACAGAAATATGGAGGTCAACATCTAGATCGGGCACGTCATCGTTCCCCCAACCATCCGCTTTAAGTTAAATATAATGAATTTCATAAATCCAAATTTCTAAAACTCCACATGCTACTATTATACGCTACGCACTAAGCGATCCAACGACTAGTCTTAATCGAAAGTTTTCTCTAAGCATTGAGAGTGATAATTAACTATAGGTGCTTGCGCCTATACAAAACCTGAAACCAGATATAAAGTTCTCACAAAATGAGGGCGAAATCTCTGGGTAGTGTTTTCTCTACTATCTCATCTGCCTTCTGAAAATTTCACTGATATTTTAATCACTTTCTTCATCAAGAGGTCGATTTGGAGCCCACATAAAGATCTTCAAAACTTTATGTTCAACGCAGTTTGCAAACTAATCTTTAATCATAGCCAGGAAATAACAGTGCATGCAAATATTAATGCTCGAGAGAAAGACAAAGAATTATCGTCAATGCATGAATCTCATAATATTTTTGTTAAGGAAAATTCAGTAGAAGTGCGTGTGTGAGTTAGTGATTAAATTCACTCAAATGCTCCCTTCAAAAGAAAAGTAGTTTAATGCTTTGAAAATGATTGATAGAGATTCTTCTCTCCAACTTTGAGACCTGCGTTCAAAGCGTAATATTTAGTTGGCGAGTAATGCTCAAACGACCCAAAAAAAGAATATTCAGAAGGGAATTGAATGCAAAAGCACTAGGTGGCCATGTTGCTTGCCATGTTGATTTTGTCTATCGATTGTTTAATGAGGGTGCTTGCTTCTGAAACCGGATGGGAGTCTTATGCAATTCCTGGCTGATACTTTTCAAGGCTTTTGTTGGCTATTTCTGCTTTTTTCTTACTCGATTTGGTTTTGGTGGACGTTGATGATTAAGGAAGCCTTTCTTTGGAATGCTGGTGCTTACAACAAACTGCTATACCATTCATTTTGGACGGTTGGATTGAAACCAAGAATTACTTTTGCTATGGTGTGTGGACTCTTTTTGCTTAAGATTAACGGCTCTCCTAATTCTTCTGAGGGCAACTCAGAAACCGATGAATGGTCCTTAGCAATGTCGGCTTCATCTTTTTGGGAGTATTTTATATAATTTTGTGATCTGAGTCCACTTTTTTCATTTAAACTCTTTGTAAAGTGCTTCTACCATAATTTTTTTCCTTGGCCTTGTCTCCTTTGGCCTTGGCCGTGTCCTTTTTTCATCCTTGATTATTTGTAAAAATATTTTTTGAAATGATATTGGGCTATTGCCCCCAACTTTTCCAAAAAAAAAAAAAGCACTAAGGTGGCAGTTTAATATAGAGGAATTTGGCTGTTATTATGATGCTAACTGATGGGTTCAAATTGTGGCAAGAAAGCGAAGGGCAATTCAAAGCCTCAGAATATTTGAGCCACACAGAAAAAATTTGGGTAAAAATATAATAATTAAATTTTGTTAAAATAAATTTTAAAATGATTGAATGTATTTTGAGAAGAAAAATAATTAAAAATAAATTATTATTTTTATGAGATAGAATAAAGTTTATAACTTTTCCATATATTATGATCGAAAAATTTATTCAAAATATAATCAATCATTTGTTTTTTAAAACTTAATGGCGAGCTTTATCATATTTAAGGAATGTAAATATTAGTTCATAATTTTATTGATAAATAATTGGATATAATTATATATATATATATATATATATATATATATATATATATATATATATATATATTAATTTTTATTTAACCATAGTAAAGACAATATTGGTCCATTATGTGACTTAAGAAGAGGAATAATACAAGAGAATTCCAATGAATTGAATTATATTTCATGATCTAATTTGTATGCTATTTATATACAAAATTATAGAAAAATTTGCATACATATCACATCACTTATGTATTTTCATATCTAACATTCAAAGTTAGATATTTACTTATCTAACATTTTCTTATATTTAGAAAGATGTATTTCACTTTTAAAAAGTAAATGATGATGATGGTGATATTTTTAATGTGGTATTAAAAAATATAATATTATATATATGTAAAAATTAAAATTTAGATGTTATATATATAAATACATAAGAATTGTGTGATATGTATGTAAATCTCTCAAAATTATAAGAGGCTAAGAAACTAAATTTATATAATCCTAACTTAACAATTGTATTATAATTTCAAGAATGGAGTGATTCCCAGATGGCAATAGTAATGGAAATTTCATGTATGATGCCATTATAATGTGGCATCTATCTTGAGAGCAATTTGCATTGATGGAGGTTTTTTATTTTTAGTACTTCATTGATGACATCAATATTAGATGGCAATAAGTGATATTCAGCGAAGACATGTAATACATTTATAGATCGATCATCAACTTTTTTGTGTACAAGTGGTTATTCAAGACACAAATGTTTCATTTGGGAGCAGAAGATTTAGTCCACATAAATTTTAATGTACTAAGGGGCTGTTTGGTTACCTATATTTAGAATCGATAAAAAATGAGTAAAGGAATTACTTTATAGTTGTTTGATTGAAACTTTACATTCAGACTTTCGTTATTTTGTTTGGATAAAAATATAATGTAAAATAAATTAATTGGATGTCGGCGGAGGTCTGCCCGACCGGCGCAGGGCGGCGACCACGGCCAGCGGCATGAAGCGGCAGGCGGCAACCGGCGCCCGACAGCGGGAGAAGGGCGAGGCGGCAACCGACGGTGCATGAAGCAGCGGCGGGTGGTATGGCGGCGATAGTCGCAGCCGTGCGAGACTGGGGCCGCCATGACGGCCCGGCGCATCACTTTATATCGTGTATTTGAATTCACGGTGTATTTGAAATCTGAAATTTTACTTTACTGAACCAAATACTGAAATGTTAGCGTCATTTGAAATGCAGCATTTCAAATCGGCTATAAACAACTAAAACCTAATGCATTTAAGTCAATGATATGTTGTAAGTTTGATAAAGAGGTTGATCGTCAAATATATTTAACATAACAAAGGCATGCCATTGTACCAAATTATGCATTTGTGGATTAACACTAAATCGGATTGGTGGGGGGCATCAGGAAATGTGAGAGGGGTGTAAAGGCTGATTGGTGTAATAATTTTCTTTGTGCCTTCCACTTCGAAAGGCTTGAGTATGTCAAGAATATACTAGCTTTGAGTTAGAAAGAGACCTTGCCATGGCATAACTGGGGAAAACATGCACATGGCCAAGAATAATGACCACCATGAGAACAAGAAAAAAATAATTTACAAAGATATTGATGTGACATGACAGAATATTTCTTTACCGTCTCATTTATGCACAGTAATAATGATGCATTTACATGTTTGTTTTCATTAGTATATATACACACTTATCATTCATATATTAAAGATGGTCGACTTATATGTATTCTAAATTTACTAATATATGCATATCGCATTACACTTTAGGTTGGCCGTGTGTGAAAGTGAACTATTTGGTTTAACTCAGGGATCTTTATTTGAGGTGACCATTAAATGTGTCAAACAGCCCACTATTTTCTGCTGTATAACAGAAACAAATATTAATGGTGGAATGAAATGATGAATCGTTGAGCTTATTTTATAAAATTAAGAGAATAAACATATTATCAACATAATAAAACTTGCTTAATAAATTTAGTTAATAAACTAAGAAATTTAAGATAAGATAAATTTTCTCAAGCACTAATTACTAATCAAGATCATAATTATGAGTGAATTAATCTTACGCCCACTAATTATATTATTAATATAATATGTTTTACATATAAATACTTTATGAATAATCAAATAATAAAAGAAAAATCAACTCAAACAAATTCCAATAAAATATAGAAAAATATAGAATGATTTTTGCAATATTAGAAATGATTTTTGCAATATTAGAAATTTAATTTCAAATAGCGATAACTAAAATATAAATTAACTTGTGCTCATTATCCCTATTCGATTTATATTTAAGAGAACCTAAACATATACTAAACAAATATAATCTTATACGATTGCATAACTTAATCTCTTTTCAAAACTCTAAGTTAATCTACAGACACCATCATCATTAACATATTTGCCAATACATGATTATTATAAGAAAATATTTACATCAGCCTAAAAAAGAAATAGAAGAAGAATACTTCTTCTTCAAGGCCAGAGCGGAATAGGAGGTGAGGTCCATAAGCACACTCATCAGCTTAATTATAAAATAGCAAACTTTCAGCATCACGTGATCAATTCTTATGTTTCATCTCAGTGTACAGTTTGCTCTTAATTATTTATGCCTCAGATCAATGGCGGTTGAAAAATAAAATTACTCTCATTAGCTTAAATTTAAAGTCTTTCTCTTCGAATAATATTTTTGAGATCAACAATTAACCCTACATGTCAAGGTACTCATTTTTTATACCATAAGACCAGACTGGAGTTTAGAAAGAAATGAATAATAATTTTTCACACTATTTAAATAAATATTTTTAATATCATTATCTTCAAAAAATTCCTCATATTCTTGATTACAGTTCAAACTCAAATATCTATCAGTGGGGGACAATTGTACAAATCAGTGCAAATAGTCAAACAAATAAACAATCAAGATCAAGAATCATAGACTTTTTCGCTACAAAATAAATCATAGAGGTAAACAGAAGAACAGGTAAGATGGGTTCTCAAACTCAATGATTGAACTCAGTAACTAATGCCCATGTCCTCCATATATCACCGGCAAAATTTTTAAAATAAGCATGATTAAAATCTTAATTAATTAAATCTATTTAAAAAAATTAAAAAAATGTATTTATCAGGAATAGCCTGTTAAACGCGACCAAAAATCAATTTTTTAAAACGGCAACCGAACAGAGATCGATCCCGATCTCACTCTCGCTCTGCAGACGATCTCTTGCCGCCTCGCCTCGGCTATATCGCCGACCGGCCAAGGTCGACGCTCTACGCCCCGATCCCGCCGCCACGATCCGAGCCCTTTGAAAAGGTATTTTGGGTTTTTTTCCAAAACAAACGAGTAATATGCATTTCATGACACGATTCATTGTTTCTTAATGATGTTTGTGGACACATATGGATCTAACTTATTTTAGTATTTTGGTATATATATGGATCTAACTTATTTTGTGTCTCGTTAAATTATGAAATGTATTTCTTCATTCCAACAAAGTTTGAAAGTTTAAATTGAGACTTTGATTATGGGAATTCCTTATGTTAAAAAAATCATCATGAAACTATAAAATCAAATTGTATCATTAATTACTATGTAACTGATTTTATTTATAAATAAAATATATCTGGATCTACTAGAATGAATTATATCATTTTATTAAGTTTTAATCACCACTTTCAATTATCTCCAAAATTGGATGCTAAAAGAATATCATCGTGATAAAATTAATTCAATGATCATATTATAGTTAGTTTGTAAAATACACTTTGGTTGTCATTTTATTATCGCATTCAAACTAAAATATTTCTCGAGATCCTTTTTAAAAGTTAACTTAATGCCAAATAAAATTTTGAGATAGCTTAATTTAAATACATTTGTTATCTTCATCGATTTTATATATCATCGCATTTTTTTTTTTTTTGTTATATATATATATATATATATATATATATATATATATATATATATATATATATATATATAGAAATGCTGATAATGATTCCATTAGATATGCTTGGCATTCCTATTGATCTCGTATGGTGTATTTTGCATTATGGATATTTATCATACATTATAAATATTGTTTTGTTTGTCTCATTCATTATTCAACTTCGCTAAAATGAAAATCACTTATGTAGCATGTGTGTGTATATATATATGCTATGATTTAAAAGACATATAGGATAAATATATGATAAATATATTAGACAAATTATTCATGTTCATCAATTGCAATGATTATTGATTTGATATGAAAGAGCAATCATAAGAAAATCAATCTAATAAATACAGTAAATACTTAATTTATCAAATATATTTAAATAATCTATTAATTTGTTAAAAAAATGAAATAATTTAATTTAAATATACCAAGTGTCTTTATTAGTTTCAAATATTTTTGACATCTTTATTAGTTTTTATGTGTATCGCCGTTTCATATGAGATATTCAATGTTAAATTTTATTTCTAAGAGCAAATATTTTCTTGGGTGATTGATGTGATTCATCATGGCTATTCAAAATATATATTTTTTTATTATTGTTATTTAAAGTTTTATATATCTATTCAACATGCTTCATTTAAAATTATTTTTATTTGTGGTACAATCATTTATCATACAATACTATCTTATATGTTATAAATATTTTGTACCGCTAGATATAAATACTTTAATATTTTCTATATATTTTATAAAAATATATATAATGAGAGAAAATATAGATTTAAACATAAAATAATTTCATGCTCACATTCACTACACTTAATTTGTTCATCTTATTTAGTGTAATGAGTCTTAGTTAATCTTTACATATTAAGCCTTCCATGTAGACACTAATACAATCATATTACATTTTCTTTTTTCATGTATAATAATCTTTATGGTAGAAATTAACTTTTATTGTTTAAGATCATTTTGCACCATTTCAAATACAATTTGCCATCAACAAAATATAAATTGGATATGATATGTATATTAACTATTATGGTCACCTTTATTCATTTTAAAAAATTGATGATATAAAAAAAATTTTTAAAATTATTAAACTAAGATGATATATTTTATTTTCTTAATATAAGAATGGACTTGGTGGTTTTATATAATTAGAATTTTATGATTTTGATAAAATTTGCGGATGAGAATGACTTTGGAAGATAAAGCATCATAAATTTTGTCATTTATGTTTATAAGATAACGATTAATTTAGCTAACTTAAACATGCCGCATTTACCACATACATATTTGATTCAAAATGAGTTCAATATTGCGAACTTAGGTTTCGCATATACGGTGGAAAAAATCGCCTATATTCCGCTAATTTTAGTGGTTCAAGATCAATCATGCGTTAAACGCTGATCTAATCGTGGATTAATCTCATATGTAGCTGGAGCGCATCATACACCACTAGATGATGAGGTCTCATGAAGCACATCAATGCAAAGAATCGCATAACCCGTTGTCATATATGTTGAAATTAAAATGAAACAATCGATTCAAGCACATGATTATATCAGATGAATTCGTGCAATTGAAACTTCAACACCACTTACCGCAACAACACCACATCATAGATAATTTGTTTGAACTGCTTGTTTGTCTTCAAATTTTCACCTTAACCTAAAACACTACATTCATATGTGCAACAGTGAAGATGTAGACATATCTGCATCTCCTATTCATGCTACTCATATGGCTTCAACTTCCATAAATATGGATGAGTACCGCTAGATGCTGGCTCCGTAAATCGGGGATGATTTAAATAATGCCCAACAGTTCGCATAATGATGATAGAGGGTGAGATAGGGGAAGAACAAGATCCAAATGCAACTGATATTAAGAGATTACTCTAACAAAATAGCGACCTTTAAGGAGAACATGTTTAGTAACAATGAATACGCTCAAGCTTGTCGCCAACCCAACAATGGATGAAGAACAAACTTTGATGGTCTCCCATCAAATTCTATTTTCCTAGAAGATAATTTTATTCCAACTGACCTAACGAGAATGTGTTTCCATGACACCTAAAGTTTACGTGGTTGGTCAATCACAAAAATATGTCACATGTGATTCTAATAAAATGAGGTTCACGATACGTGCATTCATAGCAATAATTCTAACAGCCATGTTTGTGGCGTACATGCTCTGCAACCAAGAGGCTTGGTGGTGCTTGGGTGATTTCAAGTATGTCGGGCCACATACATGTTCACATTCAATGTCGAAAGACCATGACAAATGCATCTCACAATTTATTCTACATCCACCTATTATCGATGTCTTGGACTTGAAACCTGGAAATCATTGGTGGACTCAAAGTTTAATATTAGAGTTTCATATGAAAGCATGGGATGCGCAGAAAGCTATACACACTATATTTGGCTTGGGAAGAGTCGATCATTTGATCGTTCATAGTTTTATGTTGCTTATGTTTAGACTGTATCAAATTCAAGCATTCCTGATCGATTTCAATGCATTTTCGGCTTTTGGACCATCCATAGTTGGTTGGAAATTTTAGACTGAGTCTTGATGGTACTTTCATTGGAAAGTCATTGTTAACTCGATTTATCGATGCTAACAATGGTTTCCTTTAGCATTTGTTATCGTTGAAGCAGAATGCAATGAGTCATGGAACTGGTTTATTAGGAATTTATAAGACTTGGTTCCAATTATATGCACACGACCTGATTTATGTATTATTTCTGACCGGCATTCCGGATTGGTGCGTGGATGCTGTGAGATTCTACATTGGGAAAAACATTGTCACTGTTTACGCCACCTCAGGGAAAATTTCAAGAAGGCGTGCAGAATGATGAGAATTTCTGATACAGAGTTCATGTGACAAAAAATATATGTTGCAGAAAATACAACTGACATCCACATTTACACACATTACATGACGGATATCAAGAATATTAAACCAAAAGCTGTAGAGTGGCTACTAGCAAGAGATGTGGCAAAGTGGACATTGTGCCATGAGGGGGTAGTTACACACAACCAACGATCGAGTGTTTCAACAAGATGTTAAAGAGGGCAATGAGTTACCAAGTGCTTTGATCACTTCAATTTGCTAATAGCCTTCAACAAAAGACTCGACGTTGCTTCAATTGACCGGCGAATGATTTATTTGCTCCACGCGTGAAGGATCACCAAGAAAATGAGCTGAAGCTAGAAGATGCTCGATCTCACATGGATAAATATGACCGAATACCAGGTTTTCACAATGTCCTCCATGTCGTTCAAGGTCGAAGTGCAAGATTAAGTAGTCTGTACTTGTACATGCAGATAGCAACAACTACTGCACATTCCATGTCCTCATGTTATTGATGTGATGGGACAGCATCATATAAACCATGCAGACTACGTCTCTCCTTACTACACTCTATAGATGTACCGCCAAACATACGAAGCTCAATTTCATGTTATCCCGCAGGATCGGTTAATGTATTTAATGCTGGAATACGGATCTTACACCACCAAATGTTGAACTGTATGCCTAGGACCCGGCGATATACAAATACAATGGACGAGAACATATAGTGATCAAACAGAATATGTGGTCTATGTAAAAATCTGGGGTATAATAGAACTACTTGTCCACAAAGGTGACATTAGTATTTTTATCAAGCATATGTGTTTTACTTGTACTCTGCCCGTCACTATCTCCTTTCTGTACTGAGAACTTTGTGTTGTACATTTTTTCTTTAAGACCTCTGTACTGTACTAATATATGGTAATTTGTTTTTCTTAGTTTGATCCTGAATGAATATTTCTTTAAATGCTAGTGTTTTCAGCCTGTGTGTTTCCTAGTTTGATCTTATACATTTCTGTCGATGTGTTTTACTATGTGTGTTTTACTCTGCGTTTCTTGTTTTGCTCATGTACATCTTTTTTTTCAGGGCTAGTTTAGTACTGTGCATTTTATGAAATAAAATAATTGTAATACCTTACATGTTTCGCTACATATGTACATATGAAATTGAATGCATTTAACTGAACAATAAATTTTCAGGTAATATGGCGACGGAGGAAGGAGGAGCAAGAAGGCCGATGTAGACTCCACATGATGAGCCCCTGTCGATTATGGCCGCACGGCGGTGCATCCGAGCATCGTGGTGCTTCAAGACAGCGCACACCTGATATGGTATGTTGTACTATTTGTGACTGGGTGTCAAAAAAATGACCACTCAACAACCGACACCTAACCCGACTAAAAAAATCCGGGTTTGGGTCAAGAAAATAGATTTTGGTTAGTGTCGAATTAATATAAAATACTGAAGTCTGCTGACCCAAAACCCAAAAACTGAATTGACCCGAACTCTCGCGGTTCCGTGACTTTCGTCACTTCCGCGTGCCTCGTGGTTTGCCGAGCAAAGAGCCAGGCTAAACCATCCAATTATTTTGACGACCCAGATTATTTGTAAAAACCTATAGGCAAAAAAAGGGAAGCCGAAAGATGCAAAATGCAAATGCAAGTGCAGCGGCTACGACAAGCCCTAATTTCTCTTCTTAGTTCTCACTGAGTCGACTTCCTTCTCAACGACTGCCTCTACTGCTCTACCTCTTCGATTCCACTGGCCAAAAGTCGAATCCTTCCGACGTTGCCATCTCGATTTCTTCTTTCTCTCGACTCTCACACCCTTCTTTCAAATCTTTCTCTTATTTCGATCCGAGGTAATGAAAATCAATCCTTCTCTCATTCGTGTTTGGTGATCGTTTTTTATTGTATGGATGGTCGGTTGTTTCTTGTGCTCATGCGCGTGATTGTTTATTCGGTTATTTATTTGTATAGCACATTTGAATGAACATGCTGTTAGTGTTTAACATATGCGATGAAGTTGAAAAGGATATTGTATTTCTGGCTGGTGCACGGATTAGGGATTGCAGAAATCAGCTGTTGTATTTCTAGCTGGTGCACGGATTAGTGTTTTGAACAGCAGCTGATTTCTGCACCCGCCACAATTTGTATGGGAAATCCGAAATTTAAATATTGTTGAGAAGTTGTTTATTCGGCTGTTTGCTCGGTTAAAGGATAAAGTATTACTGTTTGCTCACTTACTTACTTGTTTATTCGACTGTCTTGACTGTTGAAAGTTGAGATGAATATTGAATGGAAAATTTGTTTATTGTGTATCATTTATTTTATCTACTCATTTAAATATTATTGTAGGTTGGCTATCTTGAGATGTTGAGATGTTGTATAGGGAATTGAGGAATTTGTTTACTATGTATCATTTAGCTATTTAGTATTTAGTATTTACTGATTAGTGATTAGGGTGTAAATGTGTAATACATGTATAATGTATTATTTATAAATTTCTCTTTTTTTTAATTTAGATGGAGGATTCCAATACTATTACTAATGCTCAAGAAAATGAAGTTTTTTTTTATGGAGATATTGTGAGAATGAAATTCAAACAATTGATGAAGAGACAAGCAATAGACTTGCTAGAAAGAAGAGAAGAATGTTATCATTTGTTTGGGGATATTTTGATTTACTACCTTTTGAAAATGATGGGAAACAAAGATGCAAATGTAAAAAGTGCAACCTACATATGTGATAGCAAATTTGGCACTGGCAATTTGAAACGTCATTTACAAACTTGCAAAAAAAGGGATACATGTGATATAGGCCAACTTATTTTGCAAAGTAATTCTTCTTCATCTATTTCCATGTGCAATGCTAAGTTCAACCAACAAGAGTTTCGTGACTTGCTTACCGCTTGCATTATTATGCATGATTTACCTTTCAATGCATTGAATGGTCTAGTTTTAATGTTATTTGCATCGAGATTTATAATTTGTTTCAAGAAATACTATTAGAAAAGATTGCAAAAAGATGTTCATGAAAGAGAAGATACAAATCGGAACAATGCTACAAAGTACCACTAGTCGAGTTTGCTTGACGTTAGATTTATGGACTTCCATCAATACTGATGGATTTATTTGTTTAACAACACATTTCATTGATAATACTTGGAAATTGCAAAAAAAAAAATTTAATTTCAGTTTTATGGCACCTCCGCATGACGGTCTTGCATTTGAAGTAATTCAAACTTTTACTTGATTGGGAGATTGAAAAAAATTTCAAGATACTTTAGATAATGCTTCACTAATAATGCATCTGTTGAATTCATGAGAAATCATTTAAATTTGAGAGGTGGCCTACTTTGCAATGGGGAAATTCTTTCACAACAATGTTGTGCACATATCATAAATTTGATTGTTCAAGAGGGTTTAAAAGACATTGATAGCTCAATATCAAAGGTTCGTGAAAGTATTAAATATGTGAAAGGTTCTCAAGCAAGAAAATAAAAATTTTTGGAATGTGCTAAACAAAGTTTTATTGATGAAAAGAAGGGACTAAGGCAAGATGTTCCTACTAGGTGGAATTCAACTTTTATTATGCTGATAGTTATCTATTACAAAGGCGTTCTTCGCATTTAGAATTGGGTGACTAAACTACAAGAGTTGTCCATCAACAATTGAATGAAAAAATTATCGCGATATGCAATTTCTTAGCACCTTTTATGAAATTACATGTGTATTTTCTAAGACAAGGTATCCTACAAAGAAATCTCTATTTTCCAAGAAGCCAACAAAGATATGCGATTAAAGCATGAAAGTTCAAGTGATAATGACTACATCGAAGGATGGCTTTAAATATGCTTTCAAAATTTGAGAAATATTGGTCCGATTTTTGTGTAATTGCGAATGTTATTCTTGATCCAAAGTACAAATTTAATTTCATTGAATGGTGTTATAAAAGACTTTATGGAGGTGATTGGGTTAGACAAGTTGCAAATGTGAGGAGAAGTTATTTTCATTATTTAGAAATTATTCAAAATCAAGCATGGAAGGTTCATCATTACAAACTCGAATTCACTAGAACATCTCAAATTGATAATTCAAGGGCATTCACTTCAACAATTTCAAAATCACAATTTTTACAGGTATACTTACTTTATTTTGGTCAATTTTTTTGCTTATTTAGTTGACATTTTATATTATACTTTTATTTTGTTAAGGATTTTGATTCTTTTGATGAAGAAGATAGTATGTCGAGAAAATCTGAGCTTGAGCTATACTTAGATGAGCCTAGGATTGATAGAAAATAGATTTAGACATATTGCATTATTGGAGGGGTAACCAATATAGGTTTCCTGAAGTTGCTGCAATGGCTCGTGATATTTTGTGTATACCAATTTCTACTGTTGCATCCGAAAGTGCATTTAGTAATAGCGGGAGGATTCTTGATCAATATCGGAGTGCACTAAAACATGATATTGTGGAAGCATTGGTATGCACGAAGGATTGGTTATATAATGATAGAGGTTTGAAGTCTTTCTTTTAATAAATTTAGTAAATTTTCATTTAAATCACTTATGTATCTCTATAATTGAAGTCTTTCTTTGTTAGATATTTAAATGATTATGAACTTGATGAAATCTCAGGAGATGTTATGAAGTACACTTCTAATCAAAGTGACAAAGATGATGGTGATATATCAATTAACAATTAACTTAATTAACTAGTCACTTTAAGTACTTTTTTTTTAAATTTTCATGTAACAATTTAATGGATGTGTAAATTAAAAGCACAATTTTATAGTTATGTTGCCTTCTATGGTGGACCGGTGGTTGTGAAGTGTGAACTTGTTAGTTATTTAGTTTTTTTTTTGCTGATCCTAAATATTTTTATGCTTGACAATTTGAAGAATTCTGGATTTGCATAATTTGCACACTATTCTTATTATCATATATATGGTTGATGCAGTTTATTTTGTGGATTTGCATAATTTGCACACTATTCGATTTGCATACTTTGCATACTATTCTTAATAGTCACTTGGGTTTGTTTGTGTTGTTTGTATAGGTGCGCCTTATCACATGTCATCAGATTCTGCATATCCCATCACATTATCACATGTCACTATCTGCTTGTTGTTTGGTGGTAAATAGTTATATTTCTCGCTTTTATCGTGCTTTCATGGACCGTGTATTCGGGTTTTATCCGATTGGTTATCCCATTTTATTGTTGTATTCTAGTCAGTATTCTGACCGTTTTGATAATCATATTTACATGCTATTGCCAATTGATATGTTATATTCCTGGACTATTTTCTTTACTTGTGGTCGGTCTTCCTGCTGGCTGTTGTATTTGTTATTTGTATATGCGCGATATCCTATTCACATTATCACATGCTACTTGTGGTCTGCTTTTGTTGTTTGGCGGTGTAAATCACCGTATTTTATTGATCTCGGCCGTATTCATGGACTAGTTGTATTCTGCTTTTATCCGATTGGTTATCCCATTTTTATTGTTGTATTCTTGGTTAAGGACTTCCATGATATGGTGAATAATGAATATGCTGGTGATAACTGATAATTATCTTGTATGGGATAATCCCTTTCTCATTCTACACTTTGCTGTCCCCTCTAGAATATATGGCTTTGATTAGGTTTGCAGGTACTAAAGCTCATAAGACTTTCAACAAATAGCTATCTTTCCACAGGTTTGTAGGCAATGATAGCTGTGATGATTTTACCCTCTTGGTAGTAGCTCTTGTGATATAACCCTTCAGCTGAAGTTTGGATGTTCATATTTGCATCTGCCCCATTTTGGTGTGATTGAGCTTGAGCCTTCTCTCATATACTCTATCTAATTTTCTTTGTTTATGATGCTTTTATCCTTCACTTTGTTTGTATTACTTTAACTGTGCTAATTTTTATCATTCTACATCCTTGCAGATTTTTTTGTCGTCCATTGGAAGTCGCTCTATGGATGTATGTTGGTCGATGCTCTATTTTTTTCTTTTGATTTTTTTTTTTGCTCTCACTCTATGTATATATATGTATTTATGTATATATATATATATATATATATATATATATATATATGTATATTCTTTTAAGATGTTTTGCATGTGAATTTTTTACAGTTGTGACTTAAGAGTCTTGAAGTTCACTTTGACTCTTTGAGCTTGGAGTTGGAGACTTGGAGTTTTAGTTTTTTTTTTTTTAAATATTGTTGCTTAGAGTGTATTGAAGAGTTGTGGATGTAAATTTGATTATTGTATGGGTTAGTGTTGTGAATGTAATTTTAATTAATTAAATATTATTTTATTTTAATTATTTGTAATATTAATTGTTTATAATGTCAAGACTAAAGCCTCAAGAGAGATTTAAACTTTTAATTTAGAATTTAGAACTATCTCATAAAAATATTATAGGATATCATAAAATTGAGTAATAATATTTAATGTTAAATTTTTTCTCTATTTGGTTAAATAAATTATTTCGATTTTTTATTATCATTATTGGGTTTCTGGTTCGAGTTTGGGTCGGGTTCGCCTGATTTTGAACCCTTCAGTCGGTCTTTGGTCGATCGTTATAAATTTGAACCCGAGCAATAATCAGTCGGGTCAGTTACTCGGTCAGTCGAAGTTGGGTTAAAATTTCAACTCAATTTTAAATTCGGGTGTTGAATATTTTCGTCGAGTTTGGTCGACTGACTGACGGCAACCCGATTTGACACCCCTATTTGTGACATAGCAGATGTAAATTTCTAATTATGCATACACTTTGTCTTATCTATCACGATTCAGGTCGCTACATTTACTTATGATCGCGAATGGCTAAATTGCCCCCTTTATGAATGGACTACGAAGTTGGATTACATTGTGTTTCAGCTGCAAATACCTCGACTAGATCACCACTTGCACTTTGGTTGGTGGTCACCAACGAACACATTTCATCTAGCGGTTGGTGAGATGACATCACCGGCAGACATGATCCTTGGTGTTCGGATTGACAAACCTCCAGTTATAGGGTCGAGCATGAGAGAGGTGACGATGGCTTTCATGGGTCAATTGTGACGTGATTGGGAGACATCCCAAGCCCGATGTCCTATACCACGATCCCATTCAGCCACATTTGACTTCTACATTTTGTATGGGGCAAGCACACACCATGACCTACATGCCATTACGGTGGTTGCATTGGACATTCTTCAGGGATTCATATTTGGATATGTCAGATGTTGAGTTTTGGATGCATGTCAGAGCATACATACTATTCACCATAGGATGCTTCCTCATGATACATCCGTCGAGGTACATCTCCGCATTTTACCATTATTGAGGATGATATTATTTAAGTTCAAGATTGGATCTGTGTTGGCACACTTATATGAGAGTTGAATGAGGCAACAAGACCAACTAACATGGCGGAGATGCACCTCTTGGTATGGTCATGGGAGCATTTACATGTTGACCCACATTGCAAGTACCCTTCCCAGTGGAGTTGGAGGGTTTGAGTGTTGGTTGCATATGGAATGAGAGTTACCGTAGGGAGATGAAACCTGCTCATGTTAGAGTGTATAGGGATGAGCTTGATAGGTTGCTTCAGAGCCAGGTATGACCAAGTGCACTTTTGGTTTTTTTTTTTTTTTTGTAATTTCATAGAAGACATAAAATTTATTATATGACTCAGATGTGATATGGAACCTTATGGCTAGTGATCCGCAAATGTGAGTGGTGATTTGTTATCCCCAGATATGGTCGGCTCAGTTCCATTGATCGGCCATTGAGTGGTACCTCCCGATCACGTTCTCGCTTATCACCTAGAGTCGACGTAGATCCTATAGATCCTTCATTTCAGCAAGTCGATGGACGGGGAAAGGCTGACGTTGACCGGTTTGAGTACCAGCTTACATATTACGTGGGAGGCCGACACGATACCATTAATGCGTATTCCACCGCAATAACCAGGAGTCGCATGTGGTATCGAGGCCTCCTTATACATGCTTAGGTCTGACTATATCGGCCACACCTACTATCCTCGTGTTCTGAGAGAGACCGATGGTAAGTGTTAAAAAAAATTTTATGCTATTCATAAATTTATATGTTTAAGACAACATAACTTCTTTGTCTCCACAGAGGAACATATCTTGGACACGCAGATATATTCTCGCCTTATTTTGGGAGAGATATGGACACCGATTTTCAGATTCATCAATTTTATGAGGAATTATGCAGAAACTTAATAAGGACATGCACATATCGATACTGTGTATAGATGGTGACGAAGTTAGTAGTTCCTATGTAAAAGATCACGCCTATATGCTGTGATTCGATGTGTCCATCGTCCATGCCAAATGTCTCCATACACTTACCCATATACACCTGCATCAACCGAAGGCATATTCAATCCATTTCGCCTCCGGGTCGAGCTCTTCCATGTATCCTCACACATCCGTAAACATACCACATATGCATGCAGAGAACCCCATAGTCCCCTTTCAGCCAGGACCATCGCAGGAGATACCAGATGTTACACCTCTCGATGATACTGAGCGGAACCGACCAGGCTGGAGATGAAGTGCGGCATCGCAAAGATCACTTGCGCGACCTCCCGAATGACCGCACATTACACCGTGAAGTGACGCACTTCCGCCACGCTGATAATGCCGTTAGATATACTCTAGATACCGTAGTTGTAGATCATATGATAGCTTAATATCGTTGTTCTAAAGACTTATATATTTTTTTATGTATTCTAGCCATTTTTTATTTAATAAATTTATGGGATCAATAGTATCCTATAGGTGATCATAACCTACATATTATTTTAAAATATTTTTAATTTTTTTTACATTTCTATATTTTTTAAAAAATAGTCTAAATAATAAAATACCACTAAGATAAAGAACAAACACATTCTCCAATATTCAAACTACTAAGCATTCAAAATTCAATAATTCACTCTATATTTCATGAGAGTTTATCTCATATATTTAAAAAGTGAATAAATAAAAAAATGCAAAAAAATATAAAAATAAAAAATAGGCATTCACCACATTTATTTTTCTGTTTTTTAATATGGTTAAAGTCTACTAATCAAGCAAGACAATTCATAGGTCGACATCAAAAAGAAAGAAATACTTTTTATATAAAAAATTAATGTAGCCATTATCTTCATATAAAATATACATAATACAAAATTATGTGAAACTTGGGCGAGAGAATCATAAATTATCCTTTAGGTTGATTTTTCCTTTGTTTTAAAAATAGAGCTTATATATAAGGTTCCTTTTGTGCATGTCATATATATATATATATATATATATTGAAATTTAAATCATAAATGCAACTAAACTCAGGTACATCAAAATTTCTTATGCAAGGAGTCACAATCTCAATTCTAGGTCAACATAAAAGTCATGTCCAATTTCGTGCCGATTCCAACGATACCAAGTTTACTAAATTCCAATAACAAACGACTTCGATATAATCAAAATACTGCAGCTGGTCAGAATTTTTTTTATTTAATATTTTCTAGCCAGTCCCCCGTTAAACGGGCGACTGTGCCTATTTTAAAATTTTTTTAAATGTATCTAATCTAATAATTAAAGTTTTAACCATGCATTTTAAAAATTTTGCCTATATCACCACCCCTTACACGCTAACTCTTACAATCATATTTCAAAATCCAATCTTTCCAAATTTTATAGGCTTAAATTATTGGATTAAAATAAATTTGTTTCTTATATATAAAACTAACTTTGATGAGTTTTTATTAAGGAAATATGATTAAATTCTTCTATCACATTAATATCATTAATTTCTCACTGTATAATCAATAACAAATATATCACATTAAGTGATATCTGTAGGCTTCAAAAATTCATCACCAACCTCTTCAATGAAAAGACTGTTTAAAGTGTCGGTGTAATTTTCAGAAGACGGATGGAATAGTAGATAAAACACTACTCATAGATTTTGCCCTCATTTTGTGAGGACTTTATCTAGTTAGTTTCTATAAAGCAAGCACCTATAGTTAAATACCCTCTCTTGAGAGAGAACTTTCGACATGGCTATTAGTCGTAAGGCGTGAAGCGTATAATAGCAGTATGTGGAATTTAAAATTTAGAATTTAGAATTTATGAAATTTATTATATTTAACTTAAAGCGGATGGTTAGGGGAACAATGACGTGCGCGATCTAGATCCTATGGTTCCTTCATCCCGGGCTGTCGTGGTCCCTAGTCTACTTAGTCGGGGAGAATCAACCCGACCGGGATCTTTCGAACACATGGGTTACGCCCTCCTGGTGTCCTTGTAGACCTAGGGTGGTGTTTATCTAAGGAGACAAGCTTAAGTCTACCTTAGCTAACAGAGGGCTTTTTGCCCTATCAGGTGCACCATATGGTTCACATCTCAAAGGGCAGAGTCATTGGAGAGAATACGGGCTACAGTTGTGACCGTAATATAATGGTGTCATTTAGCGACAACCACCCGGTCAGAGGACTCTGGTCATAACTACATCATATGTATAGCCTACTAATCAAACCATGCAGTCAGAAGGCACGAGCCACGTCCTTGCTAGCATTAGATTGTTTGAGAGTAAATATAGTTGCATACTTGATTTGACTTTGACTCTTTTGTGAGCTAGGATTTTCTTAATTTGCCACTTCAGACAAACAATTGTGGATGGTGAATTAGATTTTTTTAGCTTTAAGTTCTTTAAAAATTAAATTTTATTTAAGCATCTATAATTTGGTGATTTATTTGATTTTTTATTTGCATTGATACTTGAGTTTATGGTAAGCATCCTCTCTGGTTGAAATCTCATCACCATCCTGAGTGGTTCATTATTTCACGTTTTATCCTCGCTGACTCTAATTTCAATAATAGAATCAAATCTAGTGTCATATGACAGAATTAGCTTCTCAAATATTTTATTAGGTTAAAAATATTATAATAACATCATTAGATTTTTAAGGTTTTGTTAACCCACCCCCTAAGACCCAACTGAATCAACCTACGCAAAGATCCTAATTAAGTTTAAGCATTCAAAGATAGTCGAGTCCCATGCGGTGTGTTTAAATTATTTAATTTATTATTTTAGATCTTGATGACTTATCAATTTAATAATAAAGGACGACCTAGATTTATATTTGAGATTTTGAATTTGAGAATATTGAATATAATATCTTAAATATTTTGATAATGGTTACCCCTCTAGTTGATATCATCAATCAACTCAGCTATCATTGGGGAGTTAGGATATAGTTATTATACTCCCAAATGACAGAATTGGCTTCTCAGAGATTTTCTTAGGCTAAGAAAGCTATAACAATATCATTAGGTTTTGTTAATCACTAGTCTAGATCAAGATCCTCGACACTAAGTTTAAGCATTCAAACATTCCGTATATATTTAAGAATGCTTGCACACTTTTGAGATATTAAATTTGAGTTTTAAACATGTTTTATAATGTGTGCAAGAGTTTAATTAAATATTTAATTAACGCCTTTTGTTCGCTTATAAAATGTGTTGCGAATCTGATGGCATTAGATGTTTCAGCTCATTGAAATAATATATGTTTGCTTTTGCATTTAGTTTTGAATTCATTGAATTCTTAAACTTAAATAAGACTTAGCTAATGTTTGTTGATGAGCTCGCAAAATTATCACGAATCTCATTTAAGTTTTTTAGGCCACTTTTGATTCATCCAATCCGTCACGTAGTGCAACTCAAGTGCTTATCAAAAGGCTTTACACATCTTCGTTGACAAGCTAATTTATTGTATTCTTGCATGTATGAGAACTATCAAGTTGATGAGCCTTCAAGTTCTCAATAAATTCATCATATTCAATATTTATTCCGGCTCACAGATGAGCTTGTGAGCTTATTCAAGTTTCTTTTGATTTAATAAGAGATCTGGCCACCATGATAAATAGTGTGAACTGAATATTTAATGAAACTCCTGATTTAGGCTCACTCATGAGCTATTTAATTGTTGCAAATCTTTTATGAACTATATTAGAATTTTGTTCTAGCTTAAAAATAAATAATTAAAGACATTGCAAATCCTGTGAGTATCAGTTTCAAAATAAGATGTAAGATCCAAATATTTCTTTGAAAGATTTCATCCATGTTCACTATGAGTTGCCGATTTTGTTCTTGCTTCTGAGCCATTATTAGGTAATGTTCTTATATGAAGTAAATTCTCAAGACTTTACAAGTTCCCTTTGTAAGTCTCACTTAAACATAACTTTGCAAACCTCTTTTTTTATTATTTCAAGCTCTTGTAATTTTGGTTTGATTTGATTTTATTTTATTTCAACTTAAATTTTCATTTCAAATTCAACTTAAGTTACTTTCAAGTTTAATCATTCTCTTATTTATTTTCATTCAAGTCATTTGTTATCATGTCAATGACGTTTCAGCTTCCCAAGATCATCCCCACTTAGCGCATCAGACTACTTTGACCCACCCGCAACACTCTTCTAAAGCATGGTGTCTTTATGACACCGTGGTCATAGTCTTTAATCCCACCACGCTCTTATAAGCGTAGTGAGGTCTTCAAACTCGTTAGAGTATAACGAGGTCTTGAAATACCTGTATAAAATAAAATATACATATATATATATATATATATATATATATATATATATAATATATATTTTTGTACGTTGATTTTTATCTTCTCCTCCTTTGTTAGTTGTTGCACAAACTCCTCCATTAGTTTAGTGCGCTTCAGCACTAAGTGAATCCAATCTCGCTGTGTATATCCTCTCATCGCCAGTAAAGAGGCATGCTTCACCAAGAATGAGTGCTGATCTTGGCTACTAATCTTCAGCCGATGAGAAGAGCGAGAGCTTTCTTCCGGTGAAGGATACCGTAGCCAATGATGGGGTGGTGGGGCTTCCTCATCTGCGGCAGAATTGGAAATCATGGCGATAGGGTTAAGCTCCCAACATGGCACCGCCAACGCATTTGTCGGAGAGGGAAAGAGGGAGGATTGGGGGGTTCGGCTCGGAGATAGAGACGGACGAGAGAAACAGCTATTAGGACTCCCACTCCTTTTCTAATTGGCCCAAATGAGTGGCGGCTTTATATATATATATATATATATATATATATATATATATATATATATATATATATATATATATATATATATATATTTTAATCACGTGAAAGAGCATGGGAAGGCATAACTGGCAGCTTGATATTGGTTGCATTGGGTGGTGGAGGCATGAGAGTGGGCGACTACGAGTTCCAAGGCATTGATCAGTTATGATTAAAAGATAATTAAGTGGATTTATCTCAAAATGCATGCTAATCTTGATGAAATTCTAATCACATCAAATTTAGTCAAATTAGATATTTATTCTAGATAATTTTGACATTCCATACATAACGATAGCTTCGAACAGGTAGTTTGAGCTTTAAGACGCCGACCGGTCACTTAAAAATGCGATTTTCTTGCCTCGACGCTAATGCTAACTCATCCGAATTGAGCGCGAATAGTCTCATTTGATAGGTTTCGATGTTTTGGAGCTAACAGCATGATCAATTTTATGAACGGAGGTCGTTTAGTTTACGTCGGCACCTCCTGACCTAGATATGCATGCAAACGTGTTGACGACCCGATCGCTTGATTGGTTGATCATCAAGTTATGCAAAATTTATATTCTGACCAGTTTTGACATTCTAAACGTAATGGAAAAGTCTGTTCATCAATCGGAGGTCATTTGAGTTGATTTTGGTGTCATCATGTGCATTTCAACCTCAATTTATGCACTATCACTTCAAATCATTCGACATTTACACAGACTCGTCTGAATTGTGTGTGGACAGTCTCATTTAATAGTTTTTGATGTTTCGAAGCTAACGACATGATCAATTTCACGAACGAAGGTCATTCGGACATCATCATAATTTTCCAACTCAGATATGTGTGTCGACACATTAATAGCTCGAGCACCTAATCGATTGTTCATTAGATTTTGCAATATTTATATTTTGATCAATTTCGATGGTCTAAACATGACAGTGAAGTCCTTTCATCGATCGGAAGTCATTTTAACAATTTTTGGTGAGGTCGAGTGCATTTTGAGCCCCGGTTTGCGCACTATCACTTCGGAAGTCCATCAAATTCACTTGTGAGCTTGACTCGACTTATGACACATATATGAAGGTCAACAAATGCCCCCCAATAAATGTGATTCGTGCATGAAGCGAATCACATTTGTTGAAAACTGGTTGACCCTTTGGGCTGGCCATGGGTCTTGGATCACTTTAGTTTTCAACTTTCCTAGATTCACTAAAGAGCTTGTTCCACCGTCTACTCTCTGCTTCAATAAGTTTGCTGAAGATATCTTTTTTTTGTGTTATTATAGATTTGGATTTCCTCCGACCATTGCTTCATGCTTGACCGGGTTGGATGGAGAAATCTGTTTGTTTGCTTTGAGATTTGAAATTCCTTATGTCCTATCTTTAAGCTTGATAGACTTGATGAAGGATTGACCTGATTTGTCTATATTGACTTGTCAGGAAGTATATATGTATTAGTCCCCATGCTTCGCTTTGATGGACTCATTGAAGGGTGCATATAGATGATCCAGCCTTCTGGCTCATATTAGGTCTATAATGTTGAGTTATAAGTCTAGTAATGTGTGCTTTAACAGACTGAATAACCATGAAATTTTTTTAGTTTGGTCATTGCCTTTGTGCGAACTATAGAATCGCTTCCTTGGTCCTATGCTTTCTACTTTGGCAGACTTGATGAAAAAATTGACTTTGATCTGTGCTTTGTGCTTCATCATACTACTTGAAAAGAGGTTGAAATATTACCTTGCAAGCAATATAGGGATTGATTTGAGACAGCTCCGAATTGAGAGTTTTCTCAAATTGCCTTGGTCTATCGATCGAGTGGAAAGATCTCTTGAATTTTGGTTGCTTGTAGTCACTAAGGTGGATCTGCTTTGAGATTGAATAGCTATCATCATTGAGAGATGAGGCACTTTCACTAGCCCTTTTCTTGGCTTGTTGAGTGAGAACAGCATCTGCAACTCGGTCATTTGTGGGCTTATTGAGTCTGACCTTTAGAACCTACTTGAGTTCTTGACTTAAGCTGTGATGGCTTGGTGGTTTGGTCATCAGATTAACGAATGAGGACTCTTTCACTACGGCCTTTTTTTGCGATTTGTTGAGTGAGGAGAGCGTGAGCAACTCGGCCATTTGTGGGCTTATTGAGTCTGACCTTTAAAACCCGCCCGAGTCTTAGATTTTAATATATAAGGGTTGATGTTTTTTCAACTTAGTTGATTGAAGCTTTCAAAATTGGGAGTTCTTCTAGTTTGATCTTCAAATTTTGATGAACCTTGGAGAGAAACTTTTGAGATTTAGGGTTATCTTTTCATGCATAGAAATATATTCTTTTAGTTCGCAAGAGCCTGCAACTTTGACTATAACACTTATGGATATATTCAAGGATCTCGGCATAAAGCTCGATATCAACCTGAATATATGCAAGAAGACCTCATATTTTTCTGGAGAGGGTTGAATAATCTTGATCATTAAAAAAAGGCTCATATCTAACAGGAGGATTATATATTAGTTCAGAATTATATTCCAATATTTGATTTCCTTTACTGCAAAATAGACAGGATATTTTTTATTTTTTATAATCATAATATGCATCTATCTAAGGATCTCGGCTTAAACCACCATGTAATTCTTAGATAAATATATAAAAAATTCCCTGTCTAATGGGGCTTTCGCAAGAATCGTTGAGAGAATTTGGAATGTCTTTGGTCCTGTACTTTGTGCTCTCGAATTTGTTGAAGGCTTCCTCTTGAGAGTTTGAAATTTGAATTTCCTCATATCCTGACATTGTGCCTTGGTGGACTTAATGGAGTTGATGATTTTTTGTTGAGATGAGAACATCTTCGATCCTATGCTTAGTGCTTTGACAAATTTATTGAAGATTCAATCTCAAAATTTGAAATTTGTATTTTCCTCCTATCCTGGCTTCGTGCCTTGATAGATTTGATGGAGGAAAGTCCTGAATTGTCTTGGAGACTTGTCAGGTGATACAACATTACCTTTCACCCTAGCTTTTTACTTTCATGGGCTTATAAAAGGATGTCTGTCAGTGACCTAGCCCTCAGAGCTTGTGTTGGGTCAATGATGAAGGATCATCAGTCCTATGCTTTGCGCATAACGAACATGTTGATGATATCAATCCCTTAGTTCAGCCTTTTGTTTTATATGAACATTGGGGTGACTTCCTCGATCCTTTGCTTTTTTGCTTGGCTGGACTTGCTGAGGAAGAGTTTCCTTCGGTCTTTGCTTTCTGCTTAACAGACTTATTGAAGGAATTAAGATATCATAATTTTCATTGATACCAAACTCAACTTAGTGCCTTCTCGAATAAGGATATCTTATTGAATTTTGGAGATGACCTTACGACCATTAGAGATGAACTCTAAATCTGGGTCACTTGAACTCACCAAGTTAGAGGGATTTGGAGATTTGCATGCTCTTATCTTTGAACTAACAAAGTAGGGAGATCTCTTACTATGACCTTTATGGCGTATTGAGTAAGCAGACTTGTCAGCGACTCGGCCATACTTAGGCTTGTGAGTATGACCTTATGTACTTACTTGAGTCTTAGACTTGAGCAATTGATGGAGGATTTCATCATCGGGCTAATAAGATGGGGGATCACTCACTACGGCCTTTGTGGCATGTTGAGTAAGTAGATCTGTCAATGACTCAGCCATATTTAAGCTTATTGAGTCTGACCTTATGCACCCACTTGAGCCATAAATTTGATGTATGAATGGAAGATGTATTTCAACTTGATTTGTTGTAGTTTGTAGACCTGAAAATCTCTTTTTGGTTAATAAGACTTTAAGACTTGTGAACTTTATGTATATGAGAATCTCGGCCTTAGGTGTGATGTTAACCCAAATACAATAGAAAGGCCCATTATTTCATAGGGAGAGCCTGATATTTTGTTATAAAATTTTCAAAATACCCTTTGTATGAGAGGAGGATTTTTGCTTCATTTCAAAAATGCATTCTTATATTATAAGAGAATTTTCAAACAAAACTTACACATGTAATGATAATGAGGAATAATTAGTCTTCTCAGCATTAGGACTAATTCCCCTTCTTGAAAAGCTCGAGGACGTACTGTATCATTGAATGCTTTGGATGTCCTCGCTCGGTAGTGTTTTAAATTTTATTGAGCTTGGAGCCTAGCTTCATCTAGCGCATCAAACTCTTCTATCCGTAGATGGACATTCTAGTCTTGGGTGTGATTGTGTTGAATTGCTACTCGGAGTAAATGTAGTTCAACTTTAAGTGACAAGATTACTTTAACCACAAATATTAGTGCATCAGGAGTGAATTTTATAGAAATACAGTCTGAATGTCACGTCGATGTCCTTCTTTAAGACAGTTTCACTTCGAGGCTTTGGCCTTTAAATTTGCTTGCCTTTTTGTCAGGACCTTTCGACAGTGGATTCTTGGACCTGTGATCTAAGTGTCACGTCTCAATGCTCACCATGTGGGACTTGAATTAGTTGATATTTTGGCAGGGTTGTAGGAGGTCTCTTTGGAGCAACTCTAGCCTCCTGATGATAGGACTTTAATATTTTCTTTTCATCAGTCCTTTCTTCTTAAAACTTTGAGGATCGATGCACTCTTGCATATCATTTAGATTTTCTCTTAAGAAGTTGGAACGACATTCTTGAGTCAGGTATTTAATTTGACTAGTAAAATTGTTCCGCTTTACCCATCTTAGGCTGTCAACTTGTTATGGGTTGGAACACTCGCTTGTAGTTCCACAGTTGGTTATATAATTTTTTTTATTTTAATAATGGCTCTTCGATGAAAAACGTGTTTAAAGTATCAGTGTAATTTTTACAAGGCAGATAGAATAGTAAATAAGACACTACCCAGATATTTTGCCCTCATTTTGTGAGGACTTTAGATCTAGTTTGAGGTTTCTATAAGTAGCTAGTTAATTACTACTCGGTCTTTGAGAGAACTTTGATTAAGGCTAGTCGTTAGGTCGCTTAGTGCGTAGCGTATAATAGCAGCATGTGGAGTTTTAAATTTAGAATTTAGAATTTATGAAATTCATTATATTTAAGTTAAAGCGGATTGTTGGGGGAATGATGATGCTCCCGATCTAGATCTCATGGTTAGTCATCCGGTTTGTCTCCTAGTCTACTTAGTCAGAGGAGGTAGTCGAGCCAACCTGACTGAAGGATCCTTGTCAACAACACATGATTTACGTCGTCCTAGGTGTCCTTGTAGACTTGGGGTGGTGTTTGTCTAAGGAGACAAGCTTAAGTCTACCTTAGCTAACGTAGGACTTTTTGCCCTATCAGGTGCACCATATGGTTCACATCTCAAAGGAAAAATCCATTGGGGAGCATACAGGCTACAGTCATGACCATAATATAATGGTGTCATTTAGCGACAACCACCATCAAAGGATTACGGCATGCATGTGGAGCTCTTGGAAATCACACAATTAGATGACGGGCCACATCCTTGGCATGAGATTGTTTAAAATAGTTGTAGTTGTACTTGATTTAACTTTGGCTCTTTGTGATTTTAGATTTTAATTTGTCACTCCGACAAATTGCGATGGTGAATTGGATTTTTTAGATTTAAGTTCTTTAAAAATTAAATTTCATTTAAGCATCTATAATTTGGTGATTTATTTAATTTTATATTTGCATTGATACTTGAGTTTGATTAATTCAATTTGATGTTGAAAGTACATTTTTATGGTAAGTATCCCCTTTGGTTGAAATCTTCATTCAACACAGCCATCATTGAGGTGGTTCATTGTTTCACTATTTCATATCCTGTCGACTCTATTAATTTCATAATAGAGAATCAGATCTACTATCATATGACAGAATTAGCTTCTCAGATATTTTATTAGGTTGAAAATATTATAATAACATCATTAGATTTTTTAGGTTTTGTTAACCGGACCCAGTCCTAAGACCCAAACAGGAATCAACCCACGCAGCATCCTCATACACTAAGTTTAAGCATTGTCAGGGCCCATGCGGGTGTTTAAATCATTTAATTTATTATTTTAGATCTTGACAACTCTATCAATTTAATAATAAAGGATCAAACCTAGATTTATATTTTAAGGATTTTGAATTTGAGATATAAGAATATCTTAAATATTTTGATAATTACCTCTAGTTGATATCTTCAATCAACTCGGCTATCATTGAGTTAGGAGATAGTCGTTATACTCTCAAATATGAGAATTAGTTTATCATATATTTTCTGCAAAGCTATAACAACATCATTAGGTTTTGTTAAACTCAAAGACGGGAATCAACCGCGATCCCATATTAAGTTTAAGCATTCAACATAGTATAGTCCATCGTGTATTTAAGAATGCACACTTTGAGGTATTAAATTTGAGTTTTAATCATATGTTTATAATGTGTGCAAGAGTTTAATTGAATCTTTAACGCGTTATTGTTATGCATGTGTTGCGTCGGTGGCATTAAATGTTTTCGCTCTTATTCAATTAATTAAAATAATATATGTTTGCTTTTGCATTTAGTTTTGAATTCATTGAATTCTTAAACTTCAAATAAGACTTGCTAATGTGTTTATTGATGAGCTTTCAAAATCATCGAATCTCATTTAAATTTTTTAGGCCACTTCTCATTCATCCAATCCGTCCGTGCAACTCAAGTGCTTATTAAAAGGCTTTACACATCTTCGTTGGCAAGCTAATTTATTTTATTCTTGTCTGTATGTGAACTATCAAGTTGATGAGCCTTCAAGTTCTCAATAAATTCATCATATTCAATATTTGTTCTGGCTCACAGATGAGCTTGTGAGCTTATTCAAGTTTCTTTTGATTTAATAAGAGATTTGGCCACCATGATAAATAGTGTGAACTGTATATTTAATGAAACTCCTCATTTAGGCTCACTCATGAGCTATTTAATTGTTGCAAATCTTTTATGATCTATATTAGAATTTCTTTCTAGCTTAAAAATAAATATTTAAAGATATTACAAATCCTGTGAGTATCAATTTCAAAATCAGATGTAAGATCCAAATATTTCTTTGAAAGACTTCATTCATGTTCACTATGAGTTGCCAAAATTTGTTCTTGCTTCTGAGCCATTGTTAGGTAATGTTCTTATATGAAATAAATTCTCAAGACTTTACGAGTTCCCTTTGTAAGTCTCACTTAAACATAACTTTGCAAACCTTTTTTTTTTTTATTTCAAGCTCTTGTAATTTTTGGTTTGATTTTATTTTATTTTATTTTATTTCAACATAAATTTTCATTTCAAATTCAACTTAAGTTACTTTCAAGTTCAATCATTCTCTTATTTATTTTCATTCAAGTCATTTGTTATTGTAATCGATGAAATTTGTACCTTCCCGTCGTCCCCCCAGAGGCTGCATCAGGACTTTGACCACCCTTTTCCTTGGATTATCTTCGCGGTGTGTAGTCTCTAATCCCACCACACTCTTCTAAGCATAGTGTGGTCTTCAAACTCGTTAGAGCATAATGAGGTCTTGAAATATCTGCATAAAATAAAATATACATACATATATAATATATATTTTTGCATGTTGATTTTTATCTTCTCCTTCTTTGTTAGTTGTTGCACAAACTCCTCCATTGGTTTAGTGCGCTTCAGCACTGAGTGAAGCCAATCTAGCTGTGTATATCCTCTCATCACCAGTAAAGAGGCGTGCTTCAGCAAGAATGAGTGCTGATCTTGGCTACTAATCTTCAGCCGCTTATTTCTCTGCTCTTCTGAAGCATTAATAGCTTCTTTCATGAATGGTTCTTCTTCAAAAGAAATTCCCTTTCACATCCGAAAGAAACAAATGCAATTTCTAGAGTAGAACCATATAATTTCTCATCATCAGAAGGCCAAGCTACATAGTCTGAACTGCATTAATATCTATTCAAGATCAGACTATTGAATCTACTTCCAGGAAGAGCTTCATGAATTACTTGCAAGATGTCTCTAAGCACAGGGTATCCATCCCAGGTGTATGCATATGGCTGATAACCACTGTATTTTAAACTAGTATGTCCTTTGGTAAAAGGTAAGGTAGCCAATGCTCTAACTCCTCAGCTCATGAAAACCGTAAAACAGCGGGACAAACAATTAATGTAGGACTTTTATCCATGAAGCAATAAGCAATTGCAATAGCCTGAATAGTCTTCCCTAGTCCCATTTCATCTGTAATGAGACAACGTGCGCCTCTCCAAAGTCCAAAACGAATACCTTTCATCTGGAAAGGAAGAAGTACATCTTGCAATGACCTTGGAAATCTTGTTAGGAGGTCATCAACTTGTTCTTCTGAATAGTGCTCCTTCCAAGAAGGTACAAGGCTTGTGGCCGCATAATTTTGAAGAGTTCGAATGGCTCACAATGTGGTATACGGAATGTCTTGCCACTCAACAACCAGTAACTTCTTAATGCATTTCAACACTGAATCATAGTCCTTCAATCTAAAGCCTTGTGAAGAACTGACTCCCTTGACTCTCACTTGAAAATCCAAAGCTGAATATATAGCTGCCTCCACGATCCTAAAGCACTCCACGTAGCCAGAGAAGCCAAAACTAGACAAAGGCTCTGGCGAATGGCTGGTAGCAGTACGAAGAATGAGAAGATAGGGAGGCCGATGAGAAAAGCGAGAGCTTTCTTCCGGAAGGAGACCAGCCAGTGACAAAAGTGGGGCTTCTCATATGCGGCGGAATTGGAAATCACGGCGATAGGGTTAAGCTTTAGCACCGCCAAAGCGCTTGCCGGAGGGAAATAGGGAGGATTGGGGGGTTCAGCTCAGGACACGGGAGAAAATATTGCGTCAGGTCCGCACGTAGCTTTACGTGCGGACTCAATCGTATTTGTGGCAATTAAACGCGCCAAAAAAAATGGCCGTAAAAGAACGCTATTTTTTGGTTTATACACCAGCTGGGAATGAGTATATCGTGAGGAAAAATTAAAATATCTTCATGTTTTATTTTTTTATTCTGGTGGTAGAGGCATTCTGAAAAATGAAGAAGGAGAATGAATCTGGAAATGGAGGCGTTGAGGAAATAGTTCTTTCAGTGATTTGCATATATGTGCTGCTTGGGTACTCTCTGTCGATAATCGTATTTATTTTTCTGATTTTTTAGAGATTTAGAGTATTTATATCTTTCTGTTTTGTTTTGATTTACGGTTGTTATCATGAGTAACCAATCCAGAACAATGAGAGTTTGACAATTTTAGGAGATTTGTATTTGTCTTCTATGGGTTTTGTTTCACTTTTCAGCTTTATTGTTCGGATCATGGTAACTAAATCCTCTTGAGGTAGATTTTTACGTATTTTTAGAGATTTATAATATATCTGCAATGTATACTACATCTTCTGTCATATCTGCATACCTTCTTGTCATGCATACATCTTATATTTATTTTTAAAACACTAAATTTTTTAATATTTTTAAAATAATTATCATTATAAAATATATTTTTTAAATCAAAATATAAATAAAACAAAATAATAATAATAAATAGAATAAATAAAATACAACTGATATCAAATAGTTTATAAAATTATTTATTTATCTAACATAGAATGGATATGCACTTTTTTTTTTATTGTTTTCATAATAAATAATTTAAGAATAAGTCAATAATATATATTTTTTAAAGCTTTTAAAAACTCTCTAATTTGCTTATAAAATAAAAAAATAATTAAGAGGCTATCTGAGATTACTTAATTTCTCTATTTTTATTTACTTAATATACATTATAACATATAGTATATATATATACTATTTTTATTTATTGATTATTTTACTCAGAAGAATAATAATTAAAACTTCTGGAGTTACTCTATAAATAAAAGATTTTGGTATGAAAAGCAAAATGTGAAGAATCACTGCATTGTGATTGAACAACCGTTGAATTTATGGATTAAAAAAGAATTAAGAATAAAAGATCAACAAGAAAACTTTACGTATAAGCAGAAAAAAATCAATTAGCATTCCATCATAGCCTATTCAATGTAAGTAAAATATGGCGCAAATAATAAGTAGCGTTTTTTCCTTTATAACTGTCATAACAAAATAAAGGAAAGGAATGTATATTAAAATGGCAACAATATAAACAGCTTTACTCAGCCTTTAATTAAATTTAATTATATATATATATATATATATATATATATATATATATATATATATATATATATAACCAGATTCTCGGATAGAATGAACTATTGCAAGTTTAGCTCATTTTTTATAAGAGTGAGTTCTGTGATTTATAAAATTTATCGGAACAATGAAAAATGGATTGTCATAACTCATTTTATTGAGTAATGCTTGTTTTAAGTTATATAAGAAATAAAATATTATATCAATTATGATTATATGTTTAAATTTTAATAAAATATGAGGTAAGAACCAATCTTTTCAACAAAAAGTAAAATAATTATATGAAAAACTACGACTTTAAGCGAGGACAAAATCTCGATAGTATGGTGAGTAGAGAGAAAATACTTTTAGTAAATTTGACTTAAGTAATTATTCAAAATCAGTTGAGTTGATCTGAATAATTTTGGTCACATTTGAGTCAAAAATTGACTTATTTAATTATTGGGATGTATTGATTGTTAACTTTGAAATTAGCTTCGATTTTGACGTCAATTAGGATTTCGTTATTTTGACGAACATTGAAATTGATTTTACTTGTGAACTTCGAATTTGACTCGATTTTGATTCAATTTTGACTAATGTATAAATAGATCATTTGGGGTATATGCAGATTTGGCTTGAAGGTAGATCGGGTTTGAGTCAGTCATCATGTCGGTAAAACTCAAATCAACCTGTCGACCCCAGCTCACCACTCCTGATGTAGTGCTTTGTATTTAAAATTTATGACGTCGTTCGTAATGCAATCGCGCAATCAAGCCCTCTTTTTTATCTAATCTTCATAAGAATAATGCGTTATTCTATAGTTCTCGCATTGTTAATTCTAAACTTCTCAAGCGGAGAAAAGCAAAAGAAATATTAAAAGGCGAGAAATAATAGAGAATAAATCGAGAAATAAGATGGATGTACATAATAACGAATTTTATCTAATATCATTTTTTAACCAAAATTAATATTATATTATAATAATTTAAGAAAATAAACGAAGCGGTAAAGGATGTACACAATCATTTTACTAGAAAATTATTGAATTGTGAAGACCAAAGTAGATAATTCAATTCTGAATTAAAGTTCAAAATGATAGAATTTTTTTTTCAAAATAAAAATAGGCGTTCATAATAATATATCATACAATATAGAGCTTTATAAATCAATCAATCTCTTAATAATCTTTCAAATATCAAAGCGGTTTTCAAATTATTTTAAAAATTATTTTGTTTTATTTATGTTTTGATTTGAAAAATATATTTCTGATGATAATTATTTTTAAAAATATTAAAAAAATTTAGTGTTTTAAAAAATAAATTCAATGAAATATATATAGAGATAGGTAGATATAAGAGTGCAGGAATGCAGAGGTAGAATTAGGAAATGCAGAGGTATAAAGAATGCAGAGATATAGAGGTATAGAGTGCAGGAGAGTGTGAGAGGTCTGAGAGATGCAGTGCAATCTCTAATTATTCGAGCAGTACCTCATTACCTGGTAGGGATTTGGTTACCATGATCGAACAAGCTACGAAAGTGAAACAAAACGCTGAGTACAAATACAAGAAATCTCTAAAATTTATTGAGCGATACCTCATTGCTTGGTTGGGATTTAGTTACCATGATCAACAAGAGTAAATTGAAACAAAACACAGAGGTACGAAATCTCTAAAAATCATGAAAAATAAATATGAAGGCGATTGATTCGAGAGGTGCAGACAGCGTTCACACATGCAAGTCTGTTTGGAAGAACTATTTCCTCGCCTCCATTTCAGATTCATTCTCTCTCTTAGCTCTTCGTATTCTCGGCTCTGAAATAAAAAATCGACCCGCCCCAAATGAAGATATTTTTAATTTTTCAGCCTATACTCATTCTCCTTATTTGGTCAAAACTAAACATCAAAAATAAGCGCGTTTTCTTTATTTTTTACGTTTAATACGTCATATCACGATTGGAGTCCGCCGCATTTTCGGCGGTTCCGATATTTTCCCGGAGACCGACGGGCGTGAAACGCTATTAAGACCCCCTCCATCGGCCCAAATGAGCGGTTCTATATATATATATATATTAAATCACGTGAAGAAGCATGCCCAGGTAGGGGTGTAAACGAGCCCTGAGCTTGAGCGAACAAAACTCTTCTTCGTGTTCGGCTCATTTAAAATTTGTTTTATTCGTATTCGGCTCGTTTATATATCGAGCTTGAAATATATGTTGTGTTATTTCGTTTAACTAAACGAGCTAACAGCCGAATTTCTGGCTGATCGCAACAACAAGACTTTTCAGTTGAACACATTCTTTTGCATAACAAAGTTTTAACCATAAAAATACTTGCATTGGTGATATGTAAATGTATTCGTATGTATATATAATAATAATAATAATAATAATAATAAATAATACTAATAAATAAAAATAATAGTAATAAAATAATAATAATAATAGTAATAAATAAAAATAATAGTAATACAATAATAATAATAATAGTAATAAATAATAATAATAATAATAATAATATAATATAATATAATATAATTTTTTATTTATTTAAATCGAAGTCGAACGTCACAAATGATTGTTCATGTTATTTGTTTATATATCGAAATGAAATGTATGTTCGTCTGGCTTGTTTAGTTATGAGCGAAACAGCTATAACCAGCGAAGTGCTCGCGAACAACGAAGTTTGACAGATCTCGCGAGGGCATATCTAGATTTGAGAAATTTTCAATATCGTGGTTTTGCTCGATAATCGACGTCACCGAATGGATCGAGTTGAAGCAACGAGCGACTTTCGAGGAAATTTGCTCGAAATTATTTTTGAGTGAGTTCGAGCGGGCTCGAATGATTCGCGTCGGATCAGTAATTGGGCCGCTCATCGTTAAATCAACGAGGAGATGAATTTACTATTGCTAAGTCTCTATATGTCGGCGAACCGGATCGAGTCCTCGACTCCTCGACACCGATTCTCCCATCTCCGCCGCCTTCTCTTCTTTTGTTCTTCTTGCTTCTCGGCGTTCTCGTGCCCATGCCTAATTTTGGCAAAGTGTAAACTCACTCATCGCGATATCGTTGATCAGCGACCCGATTCGATCTCTATTAGTTGAGGTGTTTCTTTGTCACTCATCTTCGTTCGACTGCTTGTTCGATCAGTGCGTGCCGCGGTTTGCTTTTGCTCAATTACCTATTTGTTTCATTTCTTGATTCTCTAAGTATTTCATGCTATGAGCCTCTGGGATGTTTGGTTCTTCAATTGTTTGAGTTGAGATTTTGTTAAGTTACTTTTGTTTTTATTACCTAACTAAGTGTCCAAGGGACCAAGCTCAATTGCTCAAGATGGTTTGTTGTGGTGCTTCATGCTGTCATGCATGTGTATCTCTATTTTTTTAGGGTTGCGACTTGCGATCCTTGTAGTTGCGATTCTGCTTGCTCGACCTATTTTTTTACGTATGTTCTGAGGTTAGGCCGAAGGTTATACACTTAACCTTCTGTTTTGGGTTTTGATTTCTGAACATTTCACACTTCTATAGTTCTAATGTGTAGTGAAGATTGATTTCTGAACGTTGTGATTTCGAGCCGGCTCGTTTCACTTTCGAGCCGGATCAAACTCGATCTAGAATTGATTCGACTCAGCTCGAAATCGAAATCTTCGAGCCACGACTCGATTTCGAGCCAAAATTTTTTTTTTTCAATCCGATTTTGAGCCAACTATAGCTCGACTCGAAATCGGATCGTAAACACCCCTAGGCATATCTAGCAGCTTGATATTGATTGCATTGGATGGTCGAGACATGAGAGTGGGGAGCTACGAGTTTGAAGACATTGATTGATTGTGATTAAGAGATAATTAGGTAAAATTATCTCGAAATACGTGCTAATCTTGATGAAATTTTAATCACATCAACTTTAGTCATGTTGGATGTCTATTCTAAATAATTTGATGTTGGACGAATGACACGCTGTTTTACGTGAGCAGTCGTTTGAGTGACTTTAGCGTCAAATTGGGTCACTTTCAGTTCAAAAATGTGCATTATCGCTTCTGACCGTTCGACGTTCACATAAACTAACTCGAATTGAGCGTGAATAGTCTCATTTGATAGGTTTCGACATTTCAGAGCTAACAACGCAATCAAATTTGTGAATGGAGGTCGTTTGATTTGCGTCGGCGCCTCTTGACCTCAATATGCGTGCAAGGCGTTAATGACTCGATCGCTTGATCGGTTGATCATCAAGTTGTGCAATATTTATATTCTGACCAGTTTCGATATTCTGAATATAATGGCAAAGTCCGTTCGTCGATCGGAGGTCATTTGAGTTGATTTTAGTGTCATCCTATGCATTTCAACCTCGATTTGCGTGCTGTCACTTCAAATCATTTGACATTTACACATACTCGTCTGAATTGAGCGCGGACAATCTCATTTAATAGTTTTCGATATTTCTAAGCTAAAGGACGTCAGTTTCACGAATGGAGATCGTTCGAACATCGTCGCAATTTTTCGACTTCGATATGCGTGTCGACACATCAATTGCTCGAGCGCTTAATCGATTGCTCATTAGATTTTGTAATATTTATATTTTGATCAATTTCGACGTTCTGAACACGACGGCGAAGTCTGTTCGTCGATCTAAGGTCATTTCGATCATTTTAGTGATGGCGTTGGTCGTTTTAAGCTGATTTCGCACTTAAGTCGTTGAATTCTTTGTGAGCTTGACTCGACTTATAACACATATATGAAGGTCAACAATATCTTTTTTTTCCTCCAATACACTTGCCAACACTAGCTTAAAGTTCTGTATAAATTCACTTACACAGTTTTGATACAGAATATACAATTTGCTACTTTTCTTATAATCCTTACATGGCATCAGAGCCCACACACTCTAACGAGTTGATCCCTAACTTCAATATCATGGCCTACGATATCACCACCTGTCTTTCACTGGTATTCATAAATCTAGCAGCCCAATTTCCTCTCAAACTCACACCCAACAACTACATGTCATGCATGGCAAGCTCAAGTTATGTCATGAATATACTAGTTTTAAGTTATCCATGTACCTACAACATTAAGCGGTGTTAATAGGAGGGGACCCATCATGGAATGTGAGAGGTGTGTAATATTTTTCTCTGTGCCTTCCATTTTGTAAGGCTTGAGGAGGTCATGAATATACTAGCACTGAGATAGAAAGAGACCTTGCCATGGCATAATTCGGGAAAAGCACATGACCAAGATCAAATAATGGGCAACATGAGAATAAGAAAAAATAATTTATAAAGATATTGATGTGGCATGACATAGAATACATCTTCACTGTCTCATTTATGCACAGCCATAGGCCCATAATGATGCATTTATATGCTTATTTTGAATAGTATATTATGTATATTTGATCACTACATACTAATAATTATCGACCATGAATAGAATGATAACCAATTTTGTATGAGTTTTGATATGACATTGAAAATTCTACTAATCGAAGTACGAATCTTGGTGTTAAAAATAAACTAATTTGAAGTGAAAACTGGTCGAGATCAAACACTTAAAATGTCATTGGAAACTTTGGGATATTAGTTAAATCCCTAAATAGCCTTCAAACATGGAGTGTTTATAGTCAAATCGAGCGTCGACGAGCCGGGTCTAACAAGCGATCTCAGATTCGACTTCATTTGAGCATTCAAATACTTAAAATACTTCAATTGATCAAAGAAATTATTTTGAGCTGTCTGATGAAGTGGAGTGGTTCGGATTTTGCATGTATTTACATAGACGTCACTCCTCCAATATATAAATAGCCTTATTTCATATGAGGGGAGGAAGCAAGAGAGGAGAGGCTCAAGATCCTCAGCGTAATTGTCTGCCGGCGGTCGTCCACTACCGCACATCTCACCGCCGCCGTCTTGATCCGGTCACATTCGCCTCGTCATCGATGTCCATTCTTTCTGCTACTATTAATCTTATCACCTAAGCGTGATTCTGTGGTTATTGTTCTCTGTATATAATTATAATCCGTTATCGGGAAAAATTTTGTACCAAACGGATATATAGTGGAAGATTTTCTTTGTTTAGGTCATTTTTCCTCTTTTCTTTTCACGTAAAATTTCATTTTTGTTCATTCTTTAAATATACTTATGTGTGCTGAATTTTATAAGATTAAGACGTAAACTTTTTATTCTAATGCAACTGATTTTCATGCGCGTAATAAGTTTAAATTTAATTCTACTGTATTTCACTCTTAACTGCAGGAATGAATTTACAATAAAAACAAAATACTAGTGGCTGCTTAGTCTACGTCTTTAATAAATGCTTTCCGCACCTTTTCAAGTGCCAGTTGGTTTTCTTATCTCCACTAGCAAATTGATAATATAATTCTAAACGCAGTGGCAACTTCTCTAGTTCTCAACTTAGTTGTACTCTCTACGAGTGAAAAACATGAATCGTAGGAATATATGATTCCGATATATATATATATATATATATATATATATATATATATATATATATAGGATTTTAACCGCTAATGCAGTTTAATGGAGGTTGTGAAGAACCTGGGTGGTCCAATGAGTTTTTAAATAGCAGCAGAAAATTGAACTCATGAAAGGTCACCAACTTCTTAGCAGCTTTAGTGGTGCGAACCTTTTTAATTAATAGAAACATGGTGGTCCAAAGTTTTCTTCAGCATTAGAAAAGGATGACGAGACCTGCAATCTATCGCTGATCGTCATCCATTGCTGAATATTTCCACGAATGCTGCTCAATCCAAGCCAGCACCCATCGTCTTTTATTTACGCCGGACAGACAGATTAAGGCTGTGAAAACACAATAATTAAAATCATGGTAAAATCAATATAATCGTTTGTAAATTTTTCGATTTGTTATTTCTCTCGGTGTTTTGAGTTATGCATGATTCCTAACAAATTTTTTTATCCAATATAAAATATAAAGGCTAAAGAGTAAGTTTGTAAGAAAACAAGTGCATTCCATGAACAATTCAATGCTTGTTCATATAATGATTATTTTGCTAGTTTATTTATATAATCAATGAAGGTTGAACATAATTTTAAAAGCTCGACATATAAATGATTAAATTTGAATACTATTTTTTTTTCAATTATACTTGTGAATATTCTCATTGTTATTCAAAAAATAACTTGGTTAAAAAGCAATAAAGTACTCATTCAATGATCAATTATTTTTTAATTAATGACTTATTTTATATTATTATATTATTATTTTCTATAATATATATTTGAAATTTTGTGATATATATATATATATATATAATACAATTTTTATATATTTATATATGTAACAGTTAAACTTCAATATTACATAAATAATATTTAAATCTTTAATATTATATAGAAAATATCATTTGAGCTATTTTTATGACAAATTCACACACCGATACATTCCTAATTAATTAAATCTAAGTTCTTCCAAAACGAAGTAAGGCCTCAACCAATTAGTTGAGACAAATAAGGCTAAAATGAAATTCACCCTTTTCATGTACATAAAAAGTGGTGTAAATGTATAAAAATTGTTTGTTATGCATGTAATTCTTCTAAAAAAATTATGTATATTTTTATATGCATATATATGATGTAAATATGAAATAAATACTTAGATACATAGATTTTAAATTTTTATTAATTTTTAAATTTCATCATATAATTTGAATGTCACCTAATGAATGGTGACAATTTTTTTATTAAACTTGATAAATGCAATTATATCTACTAATTAAGTTATATGTTTAAATTTCTAACATCAAATAAAATATTAAATAAGATTTATTAAAACTCGATTTTGACTCGAGCTAAATTAGAAAATTTAAAAATAAATTCGAATCATATTTAAGTTAAATTCCAGTTTTTTTTTTCGGTTATGCTGTTCTGTGGTTTCTTTTTTTTCTCCTTTTTTTTTGAAGAAATTAATAGTTTTACCTCTTCTTTCTTTCATAATAGCCTCCGTGATGAAGCAATTTTGCTCCCACGTCTTCTATCTTTTAATTTCATATATTATTTCTTATTTTCTGAATCAGGCATTTATTCCTTTCTGTTTGTTCGTCGTTGTCTTTTTCACTTTATGGGCTGCCTAACTTCACCTTTATTCGTGAATTAAGGGTCAGCTCACGCTGCTGATCATCACAAATCTCTAAAACGTTTCTGTAGAACGTAGTTTGCAAACTGTTCTTTAATCAAAGGCAAGCAACAACATGCATGCAAATAAATGTTAATGCTGGAGATGACAGACAAAGAATTATCGTCAATGCATGAATCTCAGAAGATTATTGTTAAAGAATTTTCTGTAGGGTTGCGTCTCTAAGTTAGTAATTAAATTCACTCGATCAAATATCTTTCCCAAAAAAAAGAAGAGAGCAGTTTTACATTGGGCTGTGGGGGACGGCAGGTGGAGATCCTTCTTCCCAACTTTGAGACTTCCATTAAAATCATACTAACTCCCTAATTTAGTTGAGAGTAGCGCTCACATTGCCTAAGAAAAAAAAAATTTCAGAAGGGAATTCAATGCAGAAGCGCCAGTAGGCAGCTTAATTTGTATAGGGGTATTTTGGTTGCTATTATGATGATTACTTGTGGGATCAAACTATGGCAAGAAAGTGAAGGTTTAGGTCATTTGAGTCGCACACGAAAATTTTGGATAAAAATATAATTATTAAATTTTTGTTAAAATAAAATTTTAATTGATTTAATATTGATATGGCTCTCAAAATACCACTAGTCAAAGCACAAATCTTGATGTTGAAGGCGATATGATTTTGAGTCAAAGCGGATTCGAGATAAAATATCATTGGAATCTTTGGGACATCAATTAAATCCCAAACAGCTCTCAAATATGGAGTGTTTATAGTCAAATCGAGCGTCTCGACGAGCCGGATCTAACGAGCCTAAGATCTCATAATTCCGACTTCATTTGGGCATCCAAATGCTCAAAATACATCAAATGATCGGAAGGAATCATCGAGCCGTCGTCGAGGAGTATGGTACATGAATTTGAATTTCAGAATGCCCTCTCTATAAATAGGCCCCATTCACATGAAGGGGCCAAGGGGAAGGAAGTGAAGTGAAGTGAAGTGAAGTGAAGAAGAGGCCAGCTCGGACGGTCACCACCACCATGCACCATGCATGGTCGATCCTTGCCGTCAATCTGCCCAGAGCAAGGAAGAAGAGGAAGAGTCCAAGCAGGAAGAAGAGGAAGAGTCAAGCAAGGAAGAAGAGGAAGAGCAGCGAGGAAGAAGAGGAAGAGTCAAGCAAGGAAGAAAGGAAGAAGAGTCAGCGGAAGAAGAGGAAAAGCCAAGTGAGGAGGAAAGAGAGCTCCCAAGCTTGAAGATCCTCAAGCAGATCGACAGATCGCACTCTCGGCTGACCATCAACCCACCGTCGTCTAATTGTCTGCATTCCAGGAGTTCTCGTCTCAATGATGTAATTTCGATCGTTATTCTGCTTGTTGTTTCTCTCATATGCATTGTAATCCGTTATCGGGAAGATCTTGTACTAACAGATACATAGTGGAAGCTTTTCTTGGGCTAGGCCGTGGTTTTCCCTCTTTTCGAGGTTTTCACGTTAAAATTGCAGGTGTCACAGCTCTTTAATTACCGTGTGTCTTCACAACAAGGCATAAACTTTCACTCTAGTGGTGGTTTTCTAACGCAACAAATATATTTTGAGATGAATGTAATATAAAATAAATTAGTATTTTAATGCACTTTTTCAAAATAAATTTCTTAAAATTGAGATACACTTATGATAAAATTTTATTTAGAATATAGTAGATCATTTGTTGCTTTTAACTTAAAGGCGTGCATTATTTAAAGAGTTTTAAAGAATGTAAATGTTAATTCACAATTTTATTAGCAAATAATTATATTTTAATTTTTTAAATTATATAAATATTTAAATTTGTACTTTTTTTTAATATTGTTAGTAAAAATAATATTGGTCTATTAGGTGACTTAAAAGAAGATGAATACAATAGAGTTTTATTTTTTATTATTTTTTTCTCACTCAAGTTCTAAAAGTGGAATTTTGTTATTGTTGCGTGCTAGAAAATCAGTTGCGATAGAGTAAAAGTTTTAGCTTCAAACTGAAATCCAAACATACGTATTTAAATAATAGTGAAAATTTTAGAATGTGAAAAAGAGGGAAAAATGGGTCTCAATAAAAGCTTCCACTATGTATCTGTTTTGAATCAAGATCTTCGATATACAATTATATATGAAAGGAACATATGTGACAACGATCGTTGTAATAGTTCTAGTAAGCAGATGATGGTGGTGTGGAAGCAATCATTAGTGAAAATGGAATAATTACGGCAATCTGAGGCATCGGCGAGAAACAATCAATGGTAGAAGTCATCATGATGGAGGCCGAGATTGGCGACGGCAGGATCAAGGCGGTGGTTGGCGGCCGTCAGTGGCGACGATGTGCTTGGAGGATCTTTAGAGCTCTCTCTCTCTCTTGTTTGGGTTTCTCATCATATGAGGAATGAGAAGCTATTTATAGATTTGAGGAGTGACGTCTCTGTAAATATATGCAAAATCGGAACGACTCCTCTCCATCGGACGGCTCATGATGATTCCCTTGATTATATGATGTATTTTGTGTATTTGAATGCCCAAATGAAGTCGGAATTGTAAGATCTTTGGCTTGTTGGAACCGGCTCATCGAGACGCTCGATTTGACTATAAACACTCCATATTTGAGAGCTTTTTAGGAATTTAACTGATGTCCCAAAGTTTCGAATGATATTTTAAGTGATTGATCTCGACCGGTTCAATTTCATCGACTTGCTTTTGGCATCAAGATTCGTGCTTTTGGAGAGGAATTTTCGGTCATATCAGTTCTATTTTTGGATGATATTATCTCAATCAAAAAATATATGCCAAGTACTTTAAAATAACAAATTAGAAATATAAAGTCCATTAACCATTTTGAGAGAAACAGTCTTCAGCGTAAGATTATGATTAAGCTTACCATACCATGAAATATGTGAGGTATATCTGGCATAAAATTTCAAGGTTCTGAATCCATCCGGTCTCTACAGGCTCTGCGGGCTTCCTCGAGGCCGGCCGCCATGGCGCTATGTGGCCTTGGGCGTCGGCGAAGGCGGCGTAAAAAATCGTGGGTCGACGGTTGGCGGCCAGTGGATCTGAAGCGGAGTAAATCCCGGTGGGCGGATGCGAGCGGGCGGTGTGTATGATGGGCTGAGTCCGGGCGGGTAACAGAATGGCGAATGACGGGCGAAGCGGGCGAAGTGGGCGGATCGATGTCGGCGGACGCGGTTAGTGTGAAGGCGTATCACGCCAGGTCTGTGCCGTGAGCGAACGACAATTTTGACGCTTGGGCGGTTTTGATGGTTTTAGGCGATTTTGATGATTTTACCTTTTTCTCCTATGAATCTATAAAATCCCAAGGGGGAAGGCACACTTCTGATATAGTGCTTCTTTTCATCTTGAGTGAGGTTCATTTGAGTCGATCAGGCGCGTACTACGTCGTTGTTCGTTTTCCCTCGAAGAGCTTCCTCTCGGACCGTCCGGGTTTGGAGGCGATCAAGGCCGATACTACGTCGTTGTTCCGATTTTCCTCGAAGAGGCGTCAACCGCCTCGTCGGATCGTCCGGTTTGGAGGCGATCAAGGCCCAGAGTTACATCTTTGTTCCGTTTTCCTCGAAGCGTCAGCCGACCTCGAACCGTCCGGTTTGGAGGCGATCAAGGCCATGTACTTACGTTGTTCGGTTTTCCCTCGAAGATCGTCAGCCCGTCGTTCGTCCGAGTTTGGAAGGCGATCAGGGCGCGACTACGTCGTTGATTTTCCCTCGAAGAAGCGTCAACCCGTCGGACCGTCGGGGGAAGCGATCAAAGCTCACGATCTACGTCGTTGTTCCGGTTTTCCGAAGAGCGTCAGCCTCGTCGTCACGGGTTTGGAAGCGATCAAGAGCGCACGTCGTGTCTACGCTTTTTCTCGGAAGAGGCATCAACGTACTCGTCGGACCGTCCGGGTTGGGCGATCAAGGAGGCGATAATCGGAGCGAGGTTGGGCGATGCTCGACGATGGTGGCCGGAAAGTCGATGCGTGACTGCGACGGTGTCGGCGAGATAACCGAGACGATGGTGGTACCGGCGAAGGTATGGCGATGGTCGGCAGCGGTCAGCGGCAGTGGTTTAGCCGACGAGGGGTCGAATGCGCAACCAGAAACGTAATCAACGTGCTGGCAACGCTTCAGCGAGATAATGGCAGCGATAGTAATAACCGGCGAAAGATGCCGGCGAGTCAGCAGTAGTAATAAACGAAGTAGTTAAGCAGTGAGCCATTCTGATGGTTAGCGGCAAGAGGTGGTCAATGCAGTAGCGGCAGTGGTTAGCGTCAGTAGTCAGCGAGATGACCGGCAACGTTAATTAATGGCAAACGAAAATGCCGGTGATGGTCAGCAGCGGTAACCGGCGCTGGTTAGCCGAAGTGGTCAGCAACGGCGAAATAATCAGCAATTGCGCGTCAGAGTCAGCGAATGTGGCAACGTTAATTATGACCGGAAATGCCGATGATGGTCGCGGTGTCGACGATCGTGGTTGGCAGCGAGGTAGTGGCGGTGGCAGCGGCGGTAGTCACGGTGGCGAATATCTTTAGTAGTCGGTGGGATGGCCGGCGGCATGGTGGTAACCACGATTATGCGGTGATGGTGGCAGATATGCCGGCGGCGATGACTGGCGACGATGGGGATTTTTGACCTATCCGAGGTTGTTTGTCAGAGTATGATTTGATGACGTTAACCCGATGATGTTAACCTCTGTGGAAGAGGTTGAATTGAATCCGTTGGGGATTTTGACCCATCTGAGATTGTTTGTCAGAGTGTTATCCGATGATGTTAACTTGTATGAAAGAGGTCGAATTGAGTCCGTTGAGGATTTTTGACCTATCTGAGGTTGTTTGTCAGAGTGTTACCCGATGACGTTAACCTGTATGGAAGAGGTTGAATTGAATCCACCGAGGATTTTTTGACTATCCCAGGTTGTTTGTCGAGTCTTTACTCGATGGCCAACGTGGAAGAGGTTGAATTGAATCGGCCGGAGATTTTGACTATCAGGTTGTTTGTTAGGGTGTTACCGATCACGTTAACTTTGGAAGAGGTCAAATTAAATCCGGAGATTTTGACCTATCAGGTTGTTTGTCGAGTGTTACCATGGCGTTAACTATGGAAGAGGTTGATTTGAATCGGCCGGTGATTTTGACCATCCAGGTTGTTTATCGAATGTTAGATGGCGTTAACTGTATGGAAAAGGTTGAATTGAATCGGCGAGGATTTTGACCTCAAGGTTGTTTGTCAGTGTTACGAGATGATGTTAACCTATGTGGAAGAGGTCGTAGGAAGTCCACTAAGAATCTTTGGACCTATCCTAGGTTGTTTGTCAGAGTCTTTGCTCGATGACGTTAACTTGTGTGGAAGAGATCGTAGGAAGTCCACCAAGGACCTTTTGATCCATCCTAGGTTGTTTGTCAGAGTCTTTGTTTGATGACGTTAACTTGTATGGAAGAGAGTCAGGAAGTCCACGGACCTTTGACCTATCCTGGGTTGTTTGTTAGAGTCTTTGCTCGATGGCGTTAACCGTGTGGAAGAGATCGTAGGAAGTTCACTTGGGACCATTTGACCTATCTAGGTTATTTGTCGAGTCTTTGCTCGGCGTTAACGTATGGAAGAGGTCGATTAAAACATCCGTTTGTAATTGTAGCCAAAGTTTCTCTTTAACATTGGCCTTTTTCATTAGTATTACTGACTTGCTTCTCGAACTGATAATCAATTAGATATCCAGAATATCGATTTGGATAATATTTTGAGATTAAGATTTGCCCCCCAATTTCTGACAAAATCTGAAGGAACGAAGTTTGATGAATCTTCATTTTTCGCTTGCGCTCCTTAAAAGCTTGAAATGCTACATCTCGATGGTGGTTTTGATCGTGTTGGGGAACTTGGTCGCCATACAAGATGATATAATGAGAATCAATTTTCCACAGACGGCGCCAAATTATTGCTTGCTAGAAAACTAGTTGCGGTAGAGTAAAAGTTTTCTTTAAACTGTTGAAATCAACCGCAATTATTTAAAGAGTGAAAACTTCATAATTTTACATGAAAAATCTCGAAAAGAGGAAAAATCACGGGCCTTAGCTTCCTATGTATCTATTTTAGAGTACAAGATCTTCCCGGGATTACATTGAATATGAAAAGAATAATAGCTATGTGACAACGTCAGTTGTAATAGTTGCTAGTAGAGAATGATGGTGAAGCTTGTGAGCAATCCGGTAAATGCGGAATAATTCGCGAAATGCGAGAACAATCACCAGCGAAACGCGAACAATCGGTAGAAGTCATCATGATAGGCCGTGAGATTGCAGAGGATCAAGCGGCGGTGGTGGCGACGTCGAGTGGCGATTGTGGAGGATCTTTAGAGCTCTCTCCCTCTCTTGCTTGCCTCCCCTTATGAGGAATGAGAATTTATAGATTTGAGGTGGCGTCTATGAATACATGCAAAATCGGCACTCCTCCATTGGATGGCTCATGATGATTCCCGATCATATAATGTATTTTGTGTATTTGAATGCTCAAATGAAGTCGGAATTGTAAGATCTTTGACTTGTTGGGCTGTCGACGCCGATTTATTATAAACACTCTATATTTGAGAGCTTTTTAGAAATATTACTGATGTCCTAAAATTTTCAATGATATTTTAAGTGTTTGATCTCGATCGTTTGATTTCGATCGACTTCCGGCATTCGTCTTGTAGAGAATTTTCAGGGTCATATCAGTTATGATATAATATGATTCGAACTTAAATCTTGGCAACAGCTTCCAAAGACATTATCAGTTGAACTAATTGCAGAAAATCAAGTTATATTTCACAAACAACTTTGTATAGTACTTATATATAAAATTAAAAGATCAATAATGGCTGAGGAACTAAATTGGTATAATCCTAACTTGGCAATAGTAATAGGAATTTCATGTATGGTTTCAGTATAATATGGTATATTGCATAAGAAATAGTAATTTCGTATATGATGTGATTACAAGGTTGCATCTATCATGAGAGTAATTTTCTCTTAATAGGCCTTCATGAGACTTGGCTTTCATTGAAGACACCAATATCAGATTGCAGTGAGTGATCATACTTTGCCTTTATAAAGGCTTTGGTGAGCAAATCAGTTAGTGATTATGAATAGAGGCATGTCATACAATTACAGGGCCCTCATTAACCTTTTTGTGAACAAATGGATAATCAAGACAAGTTATCTATGCAGTTACAGTTTTAAGCGATGTTAGTATGAGGAGGGGACCCATCATGAAATGTGAGAGGGGTGTAAAGGCTGATTGGTGTAATAATTTTCTCTGTGCCTTCCATTTTGGAAGGCTTGAGGAGGTCAAGAATATACTAGCTTTGAGATAGAAAGAGACCTTGCCATGGCATAATTGGGGAAAAGCACATGGCTAAGAATAATGACCATCATGAGAGTAAATAAAATTAAAAATTTAATTTACAAAGATATTGACGTGGCATGACAGATTATATCTTTACTGTCTCATTTATGCACAGTAATAATGATGCATTTTTGTGTTTGTTTTGATTTGTATATTATATGCAGAATCTGATCACTACATAATAATAATGATCGATTAGAATGAATGATAATATAAATTATGTATGAGTTGTGTACCGACCCCATAGAAAGCCATGTAAACATGAAATGAAAAGGAAATTTAATTCTACTGTATTGCACTTTAACTGCAGGAATGACGTTACGATACAAACAAAATACTAATGGCTACTTAGTTTATAAATACTTTCTGCACCTTTGCAAGTACCAGTTGTTCTGCTTATCCACCAACGACTTAGCAATATAATTCTCAACACTGTTGCCGCCCTCTACGAAGGTATATTCTTCTGTTTTATAATTACGTATGCAGAATAAAGTGGAATGAAAACACATGGATTGTTGGAATATATGATTCTGATACTACTTTTTTTTGTGTGTTTCAACTTCTAATGCATTTTAATGGAGGTTTTGATGAACAAAGTCCAATGAGTTTTAAATAGCAGTAGTAGGACTGCAAACCAAGCATTCAACGAACTACTATATTATCGATTGCTAAATAAACGAAAACATTGTTGTTTTCATTTATATTAATATATATTTTAAAATTTCTACAAAGTTAATCGATAATGGCTCGATTAAGCTCGATTAGAAATTTGTTAAACATCATCGTTTATATTTCTCAATACACTACTCGGGAACAAGCTCGGCTCGTTTATTTCAAGGCTCGATAAGCCCAATCTGAACCGAGCTCGAACAAGATTTTTTTAAATGAGTTCAAGCTTGAACACCATCCTAAAAGCTCGAATCGAGCTCGAGCTCAATAATGACAAATAAACTTGAACTCAAACAAGCCTCTGCTCGGCGTGACTCAGTTCGTTTGCAGCCCTGAGCAGTAGAAAATTGAACTCATGGAAGGTGGCCTACAGAAGGCCTTGTAACCAACTGCTTAGCAGCTTTAGTAGAAGAGAGTGGCTCATGGCCAATGCTGGAAACCTCTTTATTCAATAGAGAAATGCTGGACCTAACTTTTCATAGAATTTGAAAAGGATGACGAGACCTGCCATCGATCGCCAATCGTCATCCATTGCTGAATATTTCCACGAATGCCCTCAATCCATATCAACACACATCGCCTTGTATTAACGCCGGACGGACAGATTAAGGCTGTGAAATATCTAAAATGATGTAATGGTATACAACTTTTTTTAGATTTACAAGAATCAAGCCATAACTTTCAGACTGTCATTATAAATAGTTAGATAAGATTGAAAAACACAATTTTTTTATTATAAATTTTTTAAAAAATAATCAAAATATAGCTAAAATATAATTATCAAATAAGATAATGTTACATTTTTGCATCGAATGGATGCCCCATTTCTCCCTCAAACAACACAGCTTAAATTAATTATAAAATAGCCAACTTTTCGACTAAAGCAATAGCATCACGTGATCAATTCTTAAAGCACGTCTGAGTGTCTCTTAATTATTTATGCCTCTGACCAATGGCAGTTGGAAAATAAAATTAATGACATTAGCTTAAATTTAAAGTTTTTCTCCTTGGATACTATTTTTGAGGTCGACAGTTGACCCTACATATCAAGGTACTCAATTTTTTATACCATACGACAAGACTAGAGTTTAGAAAGAAATGAATAATAAATTTTCACAGTATTCAAAACAAATATTTTTAACAATCGAATATTTACAGTTAACATACTCACCGTCTAATGGCCTGACGGGCGAGGCAGGAGTTGAATAAAGCGAGGCAGACTTTTGCCTCTCGTGGGTGGGGAAATCAGTGGGGGCCGACGCACGGGTGATGAATGTACTGCCTCCGTGAGATTAGTCACAACGACATTTCCACTCACAAGATGGGTGGGATATTGAGTGGATACCCATTCCAAAAAAAAATATTTTTAACAACATTGTCTTCCTCATTTTCTTTTGATTACAGTTCAAACTCAAATATCTCTTAGTGGGGGACAATTGTACAAAATCTGTGCTAACAGTCAGACAAATAAACAATCAAGATCAAGAATCTTAAGACTTTTTTTGCCACAAAACAAATCATAGAGGTCAACTGAAGAGCAGGTAAGGTGTGCTCTCAGCCTCAATGATTGGACACAGTAACTGATAGCCATCGCCTCCATATATCAGCACCCCTAAGACCCTAACTCTTACAGCCAAAGCTTTCGAAATCCAATCTTTCACGTTCATGAACTATTGGATTGAAAATAAATTTGTTTCAGTTATATATATATATATATATATAAAACTGACTTTGATGATATTTCATCCATACTTTCTAAAAATGATAACAGAATGACAGCTCAGTTTTATCAAGAGATTTATACGATCTATTATTATGGAACGAGCTTCGAAAGAACGTGAGTTTAATACATTTGATTTAAGGTTTTGGTGCCTAACAAAATGCATCGTTTAAAAGCTTTGATATTCCACCTATTAGACTTCACCAGGAAACTTAAGCAGCAGAAATGGGATCCTCTGCGACGGCTTCTAATCTCATAATCTCATTCCTTCTTATTTCTTCTTCACACTGTTTAACAGAAAGGGAAACCAGCAAGGTAAGCAAATATGAAGCAGTGATCTTGCCGCTGAGAACGCAGAAGCTTTCACCGCCGCTTTCCCTTGCACGGCCATCCAACAAGATTCTCTTCCACCACAACGTGTCCTCACCGTCTCCCTCTCCGTCGGAACTCCGCAAAACGTCTCCATGGTCTCGACACCGGAAGGAAATCTCATGGCTCCTCTGCAACTCCTCCTCTGGCTACTCCTTCCACCCTCTCTCCTCCTCTTCCTTCTACTTCATCCCCTGCTCCTCTCCCACCTGCAAATCCTATCTCTGCGACCCCTCGTCCGTTGCCAGGTATCTCTCTCCTACGCGGACGGCTCTTCCTCTGATGGACTCCTCGCCGCTGACCTCTTCCTCTTCCCCGTCAATAAAATCGCCGCCTTTGGCTGCATAACTACTACTTTCTCGTCCTCCGCATCCGACCCCACCACTGTTGGACTTCTCGGCATGAACCAAGGCCCCCTCTCCTTCATCACTCAAACCTCCATCCGCCGTTTTTCCTATTGCATACCCACCGCTGCAGACGCCGCCGGCGTGCTCCTCCTCGGAGACGCCAACCTCACCTTCGTCCCCCACTTAAACTACACTCCTCTGTTCCAAATCTCACTTCCGCTACCCTACTTCGACCGCGTAGCTTACTCCGTTCAGCTCGAAGGCATCCGCGTAGCCGGCGACCTGCTTCCCATCCCGAAATCCGTGCTCGTACCGGACCACACGGGTGCCGGACAAACCATCGTCGACTCCGGTACGCAGTTCACTTTCCTGCTGGGTCCTGCTTACTCCGCGTTAAAAATGGAATTTTTAAGGCGGACGAACGGGCTGCTAAGGGAATTGGGGGAGCCGGATTTTGTGTTCCAAGGGGCTTTCGACGCGTGCTTTCTGGTTCCTGCTTGGCGTGCGGCGCCACCGGAGGGGATTCCCGCGGTGTCTCTGGTGTTCCCGGGGTGGAGGTGGTGGTCAGCGAGCGGTTGCTTTACCGGGTTGCAGGGGAACGTCGCGGTGGGTACGCTGTCTGGTGTTTGACGTTTGGGAACGCGGATTTGGTACCGATTGAAGCTTACGTGATTGGGCATCACCACCAACAGGATCTGTGGGTTGAGTACGACTTGGACCGGGGTCGGGTTGGGTTTGGACCGGTTCGTTGTGAGCTTGCGAGCCAGCGGATTGGTGCCGGTCTGTGAGGTCGGTGAGCCCGGTTAATTCGGGATGTTTTCTACTTTTCTGTGGGGTCGGTTGGTGGCCGCGGTGGCGTATTAGTATGCATTTAAAGTTGTAATTAAGGAGCATATACAATTTAATTTAGAAAGAGTTACTATTATTATTATTATTAATTTTAATGCTGAATAAGATGATAATATCAAGGGAAGGGAAAAAAGTACCTATTACTATTAATTTAAGTCAAATACTATAAATAGCTCAAATATTTGAATATATTTAAGGAACCAAAAGTTTTGTAAAATTAAGACTTAATCTATTTTCTCTCAATCACAAAATTATCATTTTTTTCTTTTAAAAGTCAATATTATATTATTATGACCTTCATATGCTCTTGTAATTCATTCATTTATTTTAATATTATTAAAATTATTATCATTAATAGTTTTCAAAATTTTCTTAGATCATTTAGATACATCAATATATTTTTATTACATGATTTTAAAAATGCAAAAATATAAAAATAAAGTTTTTTTCTTAGAGAATGGTGATGACAATAGTTAGCCTATATCAGTTGGGCGTTGGTGATAGAATTACGATAATTGAATGATGATGATTTAATGATGACAAATTAGTGCTAACAATTTGGTAAAAAATAGTTAAATACTTATAATTTTCTTACTCCAATCTCTCACATATAAAGATTAAGGATTTATTTATAATTTTTTGAGAAATATTTTATTTATTTTATATAAAGTGTCAAAACACTTCTTCATATAACTTTTATTAAATTTTTTATCATAAAAATATTTTTTAGAAGGAGGGGAGACTATAAGTAAGGAGATAAATATAAACCTTATTGTCCACATCAAATATTGACATTGTGATACTTTTAGGCTTCAACATTGATGGTGATGATATGTAACAATTCTTTTAGCAATATTAGGTATTAAGATTGCTGTCCAGTAAGATTAATGTCAACATTAGGCAATAACCTTCTAAGATTAATGTCAACATTAGGCAATAACCTTGTTGGCAAAGATATGTATTAATATTGATGGGATGTGTCAGCCTTATTAATAGCGATAAACATTAGAATTAAAGTTAAAAGTAAACATTATTTTGCTGGTGATAATATGAGTCATGATGACATTGATTACGTGCATCAACTTTATTAGTAACAGTAAGCTTTTAGATTAATATTGATGTGGAGTATTTGTCTTTTTATTGATTATATGCATTAATGTTGATATCATTGATATGCATAAGCTTTGTTAGTCATGACAAGCACTAAGGTTGATATTGATGATTAAGTATTGGTCTTATTAGTATGGTTTTAGTTGATATCGATATCAATGAACAACCTTATCAGCGATGACTGACATCGAGGTTGATATCGATGACTAGCAACCTTATTGATGATGACATTATTTAACGTTTGAGTTATAATTTACATTAGCTTTTCTTGATTATGATGGGCATCGATATTGATGTTAATTATGAGTCAAACTTATTACAGATTATGTGAATCAACATTAATGTCAATAATATAGATCAATCTTGAAGGTGATGACAAGCTTTAATGTTGATGTCAATGGAAAGCATTGACCTCATTTATGATGGTGTGCTTCGATCTTGTGCTCAAGATACATCAATCTTATTAACCATGTTGAATATTAGGATTGATGTTGATTGTGTCAACTTGCTCGATTATTAGTGATGTTGTGCGTATTAGTGTTGACAAATGCGTCGGCTTATCGTGATAGCGACATTAGGGTTTAATGTTGATGAGAGGTTCTTATTTTATTGGCTATGGTGTGCGTTAATGTTGATGGCATGCATAGCCTGGTTAATGATGGAGGGCTTCAATGTTAGTGTTGATGGAATATATTGACTTTATTGGTGATGGGGGGCATTAACATTGTTTGATAAAATTTTATGTCAATCAAGAGGCAATAGCTTAGTTGTAATGTCTAACAATAATAATCAAGTGATGACTTATTGAACAAAGTTATATAATTCTTCAGCTTTTTGAATTCTCTAATTTTAAACCAACATTCTTTTAATATATAAGCTGAGAACATATTTATATTTTGATAGTATTATGATTATTTTTACTAAAATTTTTTAATACTTCATTAGATAGATCATAATAATCTCTTTATTCCATATTATTCCTTAAGATTTTTTATTGCATTGATCATTATAAATTGCATATTATTTGAACTTTTTGGTTCGACAAAATACAAAACCAAAATTAAATTTAGGTGCACTTTAAAAAAAAAATAAATTGAAACGATCTATGATTTATTTATGGGGAAGTTATGGTCCAACTTAAAGGCTGCTGGGCCGATTCCAGCTATTTTGGTCCAGAAAAGTTACATACGTGCATTATTATTAATGGGCGGGCCCAGCTCCATTAATTTTTTTAAGAGGTAACATTTAATTTCGTCACAGATCTCCATGTACCATGCTACTACCAACCATCACATGATCACATGTTTCGTGTCACGTGTCACCGTCCAACTAAATATCTATCACAAATCTATTGTATTGTCGGATCTTATATCAACATTTTCATTTTCAAATTAAATGTTATTCAATTTTTTTTTTAATTGAGCAAACGAAATTAAGTTGATATTTTCATAACAACGAAATTAATCTCATTCTCTAATATAATGATTTTCTTCAATAATTTATGAGATATATAGATAGATAAAATTAAATAATTTAAGAAAACATAAATTTATTAGTTATATAAGTTAGTCAGACAATAAAAAATATTTTTTATTCATTGCATTCGCTCCTCAAAAATCTTTTCTTATTAAATAATATCTTAATGTGTATTATTTTTAAAAAAACATTTTATATAAAAGAACATTTTAAGAGTTGACAGAGTTTCGGCTCAAATATAATGCTATAATCTATTTTAAATTATTTGCATTTCATCTATTCTCTATACATAAATGAGAAAATTATAATTGCCATACTCACTCGTATAGAATATACATGCCATGAGTTTTATCTTATAATCAAATCTTTCTAGTCTCTCTATTTTTCAAACATAAAGTAAATTTAATACATTTATTTTCTTAACTAGGTCATTGAACGATCGATGATTTAGAGGATAAAATCATCTAAGATGATTCTTTCTGTTCTTTTTTGTCACTAGAACTACTCCAATTATTTCATGTCGTACTCAACTATATAAAATATACATGTTATCTGAGTTTTCATCTTATAACCTCTTTCTCTCTCTCTCTAGAGGGTAAGTGAGAGAGAGAAAGAGAGTTACATGCACACCATACAATTCTTAAGCATTTAAAGAATTATTGCGTTCCAGGAAATCATTTGCGATAGAATAAAACTTCACGTCTTAGTTTCGTTTGGAAATTAGCCTGAGATATTTAGAGAAACAGAACTGTAATTTTTATATAGAAAACCCAGAAATAGGGGAAAAATCCACGATCTAGTCAAAGAAAATCTTCTACTATATATCTAACTTTTAGAGTCTGAGTTTAAATCTTCCCACAAATGGGATTTATGTATGTGAAAAATTATGATAATTGGAATTAATCTGATTATGCAATCTGGTGGTAAGACGTAATAGTTATTGGTGACAGTCGACGATAGTAAATGATGACTATTGGTAATGATCGGCGGCAGTAGTGCGGTAGCGATGGTGTCGATGATTCTGGCAAATGATGACCAACAATAGTGATCGAGGTGGTTGGTGGCGGCGGTGGCGATTAGCGGTGTGCAAATGACAGCGAGGCCAGTAAGTAATTGCTGCGCGGCAGTTAAGCGGTGGTCGGCGATGGTGGCGGCGATGGTCGGTGGCGGCGGTCGGCAAGCGGTGGAATCGCGGTCGGCAGTGGTAAGCCCGGCGGTGGTCGCCCGGTAATTAACAGTGATGTCAGCGGGTATGGCAACCAGCGGTAATACAGCGATGTCGGCGAAGGCAGCAGTGGTAGCCAGCGGTATGGTGGCGCGATGGTGGCAGCGGGGATACGGCGGTGGTCGGCGGCAGCGAGTCCGACAGTGGTGAAGCGGCAACGGTGGTCCGGCAGTATAGATCAGCGGTGGTTGCAGCGAGGGCCGGTGGCAATTGGCGGTGGTCGGTGGAGTTAATTAGAATTTACGATTATGCTTTGGATGATCTTGAAACTTCATAGCTTCTCTGCGACCTCACCATGAAGAATGAAATTTTTATAGATTATGTGAGTTACACCTCTATAAATACAGACAAAATTCAGACCACTCCATTGGACGGCCGAAATGATTCCTTTGATCATCTCATGTATTTTAAGTATTTGAATGCTCAAATGAAATCAGAATTTGGAGATTTTAGGCTCGTTAAATCCGGATCGTCAAGACGCTCAATTTGAATATAAACACTCCATATTTAGGAGTCGATTGATATCACAAAATTTTCAATTATATTTTAAGCTGACATGTTAGTGCTTGGTAATTAGATTTCTTTCGTGACATTAGATCATTGGTAGAATTTTCAATGTCATATCAATAATTAACACCTAGAATTTCATATATTCATTTATAATTTTTTTTTAAGATTAAAAAGATATATATTTTTAAATATATAAAACAAAACAAAGAGATCTTAGATGAAAATTTCGGATGACCCATCACCGATGAAAATATTTTATTTATAAATTATATTTTCGTTTATTTTTTGAGATTTAAAATAAAAAAAAGTCTCACCCAATAATCTGAAATTTAAAATTAATGGCAGAGATGATTTTCTCTCTTTTATTTTAACTTATAAATCTAAAAACATGAAAGACATCATTTATTTAATTAAAAAAAAATGTTGACGTAATGAGCTAAAATAAACTATTTGAGGGAGAAACATAAAAATATATTTATGCAGTCATCTTGTAAATTAATAATATAATCAATAATCAAAGCTTTTTTATTATAAATCTAAATTACATCATATCTAAAAAAATCAAAATAAAATATATCCTTGAAATATTACATCACATTTCAGAAAAATAAATAAATTTTATAAAATAAATTTTAAATAATTTAGATAAAATTAATAATTACGATGATGGTGAAGATGTTTGAAAAAAAAAAGACTTAATTTTTATGTAAAACATCAATAGAAATAAAATTTCATTAACATAAAAAGGACTTTAATTTATGTGATAAATAAAGATAAGAAATAATTTAAGAAAATCAAAATAAAAATGGATTCATTTTATTCAAAATAAAATAAATTAAATCAAAATAAAAATACATTTTAGATTTTTTTATGACAATATATTGGCTTATTTTAATTAGTTTTTATTTTTTTAGTGGAATATAGTCCCTGCATAGAGTCCAAACAAGATAGAAAAATTGTATGTGTGGAATATCTAAACTTTGGCTATTTATGAAGCATTGCATCGAATAATGATCCAAATAAGGTTAATTATTTTTCATTAATTTTATTATTAATTTATAGTTTTTAATTGAAGTATATCTCTGACGATATTTTTGAGAAAAGTGAGTTATATTTCTTTTTAATATGTTAATTCACGTGACTTAATTTCTTTCGTTCAATCGGCCTGCGTTCTAGTTTAAGATATTCTAGTGGGCTGAAAAAAAACTCATATGTCAAAAATTGATTATGGGCTTTTTATTGTTGCGGGCCTTTGTCAAATTATTTTAACCGAAACAGTTTCGGAAAGGTATTTGGATTTGGCATTAACTTAAAACGTGTTTTGACTAACCTTTGGGCCAATCATATTTGAGCGGTTTTTAGGTATTTGATTGGCTTGATTCACTTAATTGATAAACTTAAATAATGAGTTGAAATTAATAGGTAATGTAATAATAATATTTTGAAAATTTATATACATAACATACAATTCTTATATATTTATATATCTAATACCTACATTTTGATATTAATAAATATAATATTTTTTTTCTATATATAAAAATATGTATTTCATTTTACAAAAAGTAATCATTGAGATACATTTGATGTAATGCTAAAGATTTATGTATTATTTAAGTAAATATTAAAGTTTATGCATAAGATATATAAATGTATAAAAATTATAAGCTATATATATAAATTCCTAAATGATAAGAGTTTTTTTGAGTTGAAGAATAATAAATATGATTTGAACTTCTTTATTAATCAAGGACCTTTGTCCTTCAATAAAAAGGGTTCTTTATTAATTAATTATATTTTTATTAATTAATAAAGTGAAGAGAGAGAAAAAAATTTGGTGATGAAGATAATCAAATGATTTTATTATATTTACCCTAATATATGTCCTTTTGCTCCATTCAAATTCATGACGACCTTCTTAGATTGGGGATTTTGTTTCTATAAATGAAAATATGAGTAATTTATATCAAGAACATGAGAGATATGTATTCATTAATTGTATACGTGTCTTCAATGTATCACTTACGAGTCATTTATTCCACACTTAATGTAAGAATTATAAGAATGATTTTTCTATTTCATATATATAATAAAAAATAGAGAGATCGATTGCAAATTTATGCACTACTTTGAGATAGCCGACATTAGATGTGTAGCACATCGGTTACTGTAAGTTGCTTTTGATGGTAGTGATGTCAATCAATAAATGTTTCACATCATTGAAAGAGTGGTTGTTGACTTTAGGAGTTAAATTATAGACGTTAATCGACCATAAAATTAGACAATATATTTTGGTGAACAGTTATTACCGCCAAAGGGTGGCCCCTCAAATCAATTGTTGGAGACTGGTGAACTTCAAGTATTATAAAATGACTACCATATATAATAGACAAAGATTAATATTTATTTATGAATACTCATTGTTAATGATAGAAGACATACGATGTTGAGAAGACGACATAGTGGGTGTGGATGTTGACTTATGATCAACCTCAACAAATAATATTGATGATCATTGATGCCAATCAATAATAGATAATTGGCACTATGTGACAATGAACTTTAAGATTTGGTCAATAGCAACGTCAAAGGCAACATCTGACATCAAAATTAATATTTGTTGATTGACATATGGCTATATACGTGGCTATAAATTTAAGTTGATTGGAAAAATTGGACAATATTTTTCATCAGCCTCTAATTATTATTTTAATACATATATGGGTGGTTATTTAATGGCTATATAAGTAGTTACAAATTTTTATTGTTCTTGATTACTCCAAATTCTAAATGTAAAAAAAAAAAAAAAAGATTATATATGACTTTTGAGGGATCATCAATCATAATATATATATATATATATATATATATATATATATATATATATATATATATATATATTAAAATCTTATATTTTATTAAACTAATGTTATAGATTACCCTCAATTCATAAAAAGAAAATAATAATGATAGCTCTATTTTAAGTTTTGGAGGTCAATAGGAGGTTATGCCTTTGATGAGAGAACTGAAGGCTTGCTTGCTATTAAGCTCTCAATACCATAATTACAAAATGTTGCTCATGCAGTATAGATTATGGTTTCTCGAAAATAATTTAATAATTTTAGACTGTAAAAGAATTTTGAGAGTATATTTAAAGAATTTCAGAACCCACCGTCTCTTTCGGTTTTGGGCGTCTTCGAACCTCGGAAATTGAATCCTCTCGCAGGCTTTATCACGTAATAGTGGAAATCAGTGAGCCGTCGTGTGGGTGATAAGATAATGGCGTGGGATTAGTAATGATATCTCGTAAGATAGGTGAGGTATTGGATGGATATCCATTCCAAAAAAAAAATAATATTAATAATATTTTCAGAAACAGAATAACAACTCTGCATCCTTTGCTTTAGATTTAGGTCAAATTTTTAGGCATAGATAGAGTAGCACTTCTCATGACTTTTAGCACTGCACGTGGAAGTAACATCCGGGTCCACCGCCAGTCCCCATCAGATAGATCGACACGTGGCCACCGCACATACCCGGCCACGTGCTTGGCCTTTTTATCAATGCCGCTTCGCATAGTAGATTCCCCTTCTAAATCCGACGTGTCTGCTTCCACGTGGACCAATCATCTACGCCCAAATTTTAGCTCCCGACAACGCGTAGACCCACGACGTTGTCCGGTCGACGTGACCGTTGACCGGACTGCTCCTTCAACCGACGAATGGCCACGAGCATCCGATGCGTTTGTGGGCACCACAGCCCACCACGAACCCAACCTTGCAACTCGAGGGCCTGCTCTCATGCTGGGCGCCGTCAAATCGCAATCATGGATCCGGGTCCGGTGGTTGGGTGTCTCCGGCCCGGTCTTCTACTTTCCGAGGGCCCAAATTTATCCACGTGCGGTCGGCCCGCCAGTCAATACTCACCTCACAAATACACGGATCCGCCGATCCGGATTTGAATATGAGTGCTTAAAGTCCCCTCCACCAAGAAATGATTAATCACAAATTGCTTACTAAATTCAAAAGAAATACAATATGATTGGCTAAACAATAAAATATTTCTTTAAATAATATAATGATCTATTTAGTGAATTGATTTTTTTAAAACTATTAGACACATTTCAAAAATAATAAAATAAAATTTTTACTCAATAAGAAGATCACTTGAAACTATCAAGATTACTATTTGCTAATAAATTTTTTATGTTAATTACATATTTACTTGAATCTAACATAATTGTTACAATTTTATTAATATTGTGTGTCAAATTATAAATTTTGTTCAAATGAAAATTAATATAATAAATTTTTATAATAAATTTGTAATATTTGTTTTAACTAAATCAACGTACACATAATCAGAAATAATTTTTAAAAATTAGATGACTAATTTGGCTACTTCATATAATCATATATGATAAATTATAAAATTGCATGATTCCTCTTTTGCTCAAAAATTAGATATTTTGTAAAATTCTTCATAAATAATAAATATAAATTTATTCATGTAAACATTAATATAAACAAGTGTGTCATATATATGTATAATGATTAAATCACTCATTATTTCAAAGAAGTTGGAAAGATAATTGATATGACACTTAAAATACTATTAGTCGAAACATGAATCTTGATGTTAAAAGCAATCAGTTAAAGCTGTGATCAAGCTCTTAAAATATCCTCTTTGGGATATTAGTTTAATCCATAAATAGCTCTCAAATATGGAGTGTTTATAGTCAAATCGGCGTCTCACGACGGTTCCAACAAAAAGATCTTACAATTACTTCATTTGAGCATTCAAATGCACAAAATACATCATATGATCAAGGGATCATTTTTGAGTCGTCCGATGAAGTAAGTGGTACGTTTTGCATGTATTTAGACGCACTCCTCCAATCTCATAAATAGCCTCATTATCATGAGGAGGCCAAGTGAAGGAGAAGGAGAAGAGGCAAGAGAGAGAGATTAAAGATCCTCCCAAGCAATCGTGCCATTCGGACGTCAATCGTCGGCCACCGCCATTGGCCGCCGTGATCCTCGCGTCGTCGACCGTCGTTGGTCGTCATCGTCAACATCGTCGTCACCGTGGTCAACATCGCCGTTAACATCGCCGTCAACATTGTCAACATCGTCAACATTGTCTTCTTAGCTCCATTTTCCATATCTGATCTGTAATCCGTGCTCGGGAAGATCGTGTACTCTGAAACAGATACATAGTGGAAGCTTTTCTTGGGCCAGTGGTTTTCCCTCTTTTGAGATTTTTCACGTAAAACAGTTTTATTGTTCGCTTTTAAATATCGTGTGTCTTTGGACTCCCAAAGAAGCTAAAGGCTTTTACTCTCTTGGTTCTTCCGCAGCGGTTTGGCGTCGTCGTGAAAAGAACCCTCAATCACAATTGAAAACCCGCAGCCATGGTGATAGGCCTTTCGTAATGAGCCTCCGCTCCAACTCCTCACTCGAAACCAATCCTTGAACCAAGGGCGTAACCTTCGCCTCCTTCCCACGATAGGTGATCATGGGGTGAAGGCGCGGCGAATCTCTTTAGAAGATGGTATTGAATGGAAGAGTCTCAAATGAGATGATCCGACTTTTACGAGGAACACAATACCACTACGCGGAAACACATCTCCCCAAGATCGATCGTTAGCAGGAGGTCAAAATGCTAATCTCCGATGATGAAGTTCCTCTTCCGGCCGTGATCTCGCGATCTCTTTGCGGTTACTCATCCATCGCAACTCGCTATAATCCACCAATTATTGTGGGTAGTGTCGTTCGTCTGTTGACTCCACTCATCATGTTATACGTGCAGAATTACGACGCTTAATGCAAGATGAATTTCACCTTCAAGACATAAATTATCTTCCCCCTCACCGCGGCTATGAGGAATCCTCACCTTTATTCTTCAACATCCTATTCCATGGGTTTCAAGCTTCGAACATTGATTCTATGAAGGGCGACCACATGAACACATCGACCATTACGGTATCATGCATATCCGAGCTCACGACCACCGCTTTGTGGTCTTTCCGATTACCTCAGGGACAAGCTGCACTTGGTTACTCCTTCAAGGGAATCCATCCATGCCTTTGAACTCACCAAGATTTTTGTAGAAAGCAGTTCATGCAAACCGGAGGATCATTAAAGATTCCTCCCATCTCTCGACATTAAATGAAATGAGGGTGAATCACTTAAAGAATACTTCCGAGATTCTAAGCTCACCAAATACACAGGTGGACTCGAATTACTAAGAGGAGTTTTCCTTGGGGGCTCCATCACAGCCTTTCTACTCTCACTAATGCACGGTCCTTCATATGTTGACTTGGCACCGTGTGGAAGCACAAATTTGATGAGGCTAATTATCGAAAATAATTTGACAATCCACAGAAAATGTAGAGTGCTCTAGGAAACCGATCAACAATCTCATCAAGAATCAACAAAGGTCATGATTTCCCTCCGGCCCCGCGTGACAACCGACTTGAATACGCCGTTGAACACATCTCGTGTTCTCCACAATGACCAGATGAAGAAAATATCAGTGGCGCATGTGAAACCAAATTAAAATCAATATTGTCACTTCCATCAAAGTCTGGACATACTGAGGCATGCAAACAACTCAGGAAATTGAGAGGCTCATTCAGCAGGATATCTGTCAATTTGCAAAACCAACCAACTCAAACAAACATAGCTCCAAGCGGGGGCAAGGGACAATCATCACGGAAATAACATAATAGTCATCAAATAGTTGGAGAAATTGAAACGATTGCAAGTGGGCCACTACTATCTAATCAAATCTTCATCGCACCTTTGAAGAGCGAGTTAAAAAATCTTGTATTAATCATCCCATCACTTTTAATAACTTCGGACTTGGAAGGAGTCCAAGTTCCACATCAAGATCCTCTTGTCATCGGTCAGGATTGGTGACCCATGTTATGTTGTTAAGAGAATTTTGATTGATAATGAGAGTTCTGTTGATGTTTTATTTTACTCCACCTTTCTTAGCATGGGTTTGGTTAAGAAAAAACTTCAATGCAGAATGTTATATGGGTTTGATAATGCACTGCAGTGGAGGGACAATCACCCTTCCGTTGTTCTCGGAGAATTTCCTCAACAAGTCACTCACTCAATTCAATTCATAGTGGTCAAGTCAAATTGCATATTTGGAAGACCCCTCCAATCAATCTTGGTCTTTGTCACTTGTCTCATCTTAAGATAAAATTTCAAACTCCCATTGGGGTTGGAGTGGTCTGGAAATCAACAAATAACAATCATGTTACCTCAAACAAGCTCAACCACCCTTGATGACCTTCAACATCAAATTTTAATCTTCAAAATAAAGAAGTACCTCGAGGGTTTTGCCTTAAAAGAGATCCTCCCCACTTATCGATGATAACCAGTATTTATGACCAGATCGAGGAAAAATATTCCTTAAAACTTAGAATATGGAGGTCTCAAAAGTATTATATGTAATCATTGGTGTATATTATAATATTTAATTTATCTCGTTTGTCCTTTCTTCTCCACCTCTTGTCCTTTGTTAACTCTCTAAAATGTATCTCGTCCCTTTTGTTAAGTTATCTTGACAATATTGTATCACCGACATTATCAAAGTAATGAGTTTATGGATTTTCCTAATAAGCTTGTTTCTTCTTCATTTAATCCTCCCACTTGAGGAATATCATGTTGTATCTCAACCGAGCATGATCAATCCTCCGATGGGACTTGATTGGACCTCTTCACACGAGTTAACGTCGTAAGACTCGACAAACAACCTCGGTTAGGTCAAAATCCTCGGGATTTAATTGACCTCTTCCATACGTTAAGTCGTCCGGGTAATACTCGACAACAACCAGGATAGGTCAAAGGTCTTGGTGGACTTCCGACATCTTTCCATACAGTTAGCGTCGCCGGGTCGACGACAACCTCGGATAGGTCAAAATCTCGGTGGATTCAATTCGACCTCTTCCATACGTTAAGCGTCGCCGGGTAACACTCGACAAACAACTTAGGATAGGTCAAAAGGTCCGGAGGACTTCGACCTCTTCCATACATGTTAACATCATCGGGTAACACCCTGACAAACAACCTCGGATAGGTCAAAATTCGTTTCAATTGACCTCTTCCATAGGTTAACGTCGCCGTAACACTCGACAAACAACGGATAGTCAAAAGGTCCTTGGTGGACACGATATACGTTAACGTCGTCGTAACACCGACAAAACAACCTCTAGGTCGAAATCCGGATTCAATCAACCTTTTCCATAGTTGGCGTCGCCATTCACTTTGACAAATAACCGATAGGTCAAAAATCATCGTCGTCGTCGGTCACGCGGTCGACCATCACCGGCAATCTCCGCCGGTCATCCCCGCGACTTCGACGCGGTTCATACGTCGCCGATTCGTTCGACCACCCCGTCGGCGCCAACCATGTAGCGGTCACCCATGATCACCATCGCGGTCATGCCCGACCATCACCGCAAATTTGCGGTCATCCCCGCCCTATCGCGCCGGTTGAGCGTCGACTATTGCCGGTTACTGCAAACCCCGTCGGCTTGTGCCGCCAACCAGCGTCGCACCGCTACCATTGCGGTCATTACCGCCGACCATTGCCGACAATCTCCGTCGGTCACCACCATCGTCGGTTATCCTCGTCGACCATCGTTGCAGTCCCGCTCGGCCGCATCGCCAGCATTGCAGATCTCCGTTATCATCTCCTTGATCGCCTCAAACCGTCGGTCACGGTCGTTAACACCTCTTTCGAGGAAAAGCGGAGCCGTATGAACTACGGGTCTTGATGATCTCCGTCTTGGTCGGTCGGCAGAGTTACCACCTCTTTCGAGGAAAAGCGGAGCCTTGCGTATGAACTACGGGTCTTGATCGCCTCCGATCCGTTGGTCGAGGTTAGTTAACACCTCCCGAGAAAAGCCAGCGAAATGCTCTTGATCGCTCCGATCCGGTCGGTCCGAGGTTAAACACTTTCGAGGCTAGAGCCGTATGAACTGGTCATGGTCTTGATCACCGGTCCGACGAGTTAGTTAACACCTCTTCGAGGGCTGGAGCGCTATGAACCTGGGTCTTGATGCCTCGGCGACCTTCTTTCGAAGGTGCCTTCTTTTAGCCTAGAGGTTTTATAGACCCAGAGAAGTAAACCGCTCGCTTTAGCAGTCAAAACCGTCGCCAGCCCGTGCGCCGCCGTGACCGCGCCGGTATCGTTGGCATTTTGCTGCTTCGTCGCCGTCAGGCAACTCGTCGTTAAGCGGCCCGTCCGTCGACAGATCGCCAGCTGACCACTTTATCGGCCGTTCGACTGCGATCCCCAGCTGCGTCTGTTTGCCAGGCTCATGACCGTCGGCCGAGGCCAGCCATGCTGGTATCACCAGCGCCCGTGGCGCCATGACTCGTTCCTCAGGATGGGTCAGTAACCTCAATCTCGCGCCGCAACATATGCATTTGCATGCATCGACTTGTAGTAATATTATTGCTCGGAAGATCGTTCTCTCAAAATGTGCGTTAATGGACCTAATTTCATTGAAGAATTTCTATTTTGAGTATTTGACATATATTTTTGAATGATTGAGATAATGTCATCCAAAAATAAGGGACAACGATATGACATGTAAAATACTAAGAGCTAATCTTGATGTTAAAAGCAAGCGGATCCGAAGTTGAAACTAGTCGAGATCAAGCTCTTAAAATATCATTGGAAACTTTGGGATATCAGTTTAATTTCTAAATAGCTCTCAAATATGGAGTGTTTATAGTCAAATCGGCGTCTCCGGTTCCAACAAACCAAAGATCTTACAATTCGACTTCATTTGAGCATTCAAATGCACAAAATACATCATATGATCAAGGGATCATTTTGAGTCGTCCGATGAAGTGGAGTGATACGGGTTTATGTATTCTGAGACGCCATTGATATAAATAGCGCCATTCCCGTATGAGGGATGTATGAAAGAAGGAGGGAAGAGCAAGGAGAGAGAGCTCAAAAACCTATCACCCGAATTAAATGATGTACCACGCCATGCGTACATTGGCCATGATTGCCGGCATTATCGGCCATTTATCGCGGTCATCATCGCCCATCGTGGTTATCGGCGTCAACATCGTCGTCAACATTGTCAACATCGTCGGCATCGTCATCGGCATTGTCTCTTCTGGCATTGTCCATTTCTCAATCTGATTCATCCGTGTCGGAAGATCGTGTACTCAAAGCAGACATAGTGGAAGCTTTCTTGGGTATTTTTCCCTCTTTTGAGGTTTTACGTAAAACTTACGGAGTTTATTGTTATTTCTTTAAATATATATTGTCTTTGGACTCCAGAAGAAGTAGGTGTAAACTTTTACTCTACCGCAACTTGGTTCTTCTAGCACGCAATAATAATGATATGAAATTAAGAATAAATTTATTTAACCTGCTCGTATTGCACTTTCTTTTCAAAATTTTGTACATTTTGAATCATTCATAAAATATTTTATTTATGGTATGATTAAAAAGAATTTTTGTGGATGTAAAAGACGAGCAAGTCATAATTTATCAGTGATGGAAAAAGTCTTGGAGCTTATGCTAGTCTTCCTTTACACATAGGTTGGTCGAATAATAATGCAAATAATAATGTTGCCTTTCTTACGTAAATGAATATTTTATTTTATTTTTGTTTCTTATGCTCAGAATTTGTACAGTACGATTAAAAAAAAGTTATGCATATTTCTAAAACAGATTTATGACCAAAATAAAATTTTCTCTTGAAATATAAAAAAAAATACTTAATTATAATTATAAATTAAATTTCATGTTTAAAGTTGTATTTGATACAATTTTTTAGCAGTTTTAATTTTTAAAAAATAATCAAAAAATTACACAATTATGTTTGACTATCAACTTTTTCATTAATTTTAAAAAAATCTATGATGAAAATCTTCTTTTGAGAATTAGAGATATTAAAGTGTGGCTGTTATCAGAAAATTATTATTTGAATTCTTCAAAAAAAAAAATATTTATAACTCACAGATAAATTTTTCAAAAATCTACCTCTCCATAAGAGCTTTATAATCAATTTATCAAAAAAATTATAGCTGCTTCAAATGAATTCTAAATCTTCTATTGTGAAAATATTTCCTTCTAATTATATAAATTTTAATTATATTTGTTTTCTAGTTTATGGTGAGTTAACACTCATTATTATAGTCATAAGCCACAGCTATCCATTTATAATTATCAATTAAAGTATAAAAGTATTTTAATAAAGAATCAAACTTTAATAAATAAAAAAATTTTGGTTGAAGAAAAAGAATCGAATTTGGGTATGCATTATTTAGAGAGAGAAAGAGAGTCGGAGCATTACATGTATGTACTTATAATTAACTCATAGGCCATAGCTATCTATTGAACAACAGTATTTAGATTATCCTATAAGGGTTAGCATGTGGTGGTTTTAATTTAATTTCTTGAATTGTTTTTATTTTTTATTTTTGAATTAATTAAAGCACAGCATAACATGAAGGACCTGATAGTTGTACAATTTTAGGCAATGAGATTAAACCATTCATGTAAATTCGTATAATTAAGAATATGGGATCGTAATTTTTTTCAATTCAATTTCTGGTCTGCTGTTAGAAAGACATGAATATGCATTTCATGAATTGTTCGTCAGGTATAATAAACTTGAAAATTAATGAAACATCTGAAGTCTATTTAACTGCAGTTTCTTCCCTCCTCTCTCTCTCTCTCTCTCTCTCTCTCTCTCTCTCTCTCTCTCTCTCTATATAGTGTTGATCTTCTATATGTGTGTAAGTCGAGTTAAGATCGACCAAAATCTGTCATCGAAAATGATCAAAGCGACCTCCGATAGGCGAGCAGCGTTGAGCATCGAATTGATCAAAATATAAATATTGCATGTCTAAAAATATCAGCGATGAAACATCAATATTCGCTATATAGTCGGCTGTGGCGATATCGAGCGACCTCCGTTTATGAAATTAAACGTATCGTTAGCTTCAAAACATCGAAAACTACTTAATGAGGCCGCTCATTGAGTCATGCAATATCGAATTATCGAAGTAATGACACAGTCGAGGTTGAAATCGGCTGGATAAAATGACATGACGTCGATGAGCGAACTTGTCGTGTTTTGAGCATCGAAATTGGGTGATATCTACCAACTGATCGGTATCGATGAATCGGTCGTCCAGCGCACGCATATCGATGTGAGGAGGCAGCGTCGCCGGCGGCCTCCGTTCGGAAATTGATTATGTCATTAGTTTGAAATAAATCTATCAAATATTCTTTAATTAGACAAGTCACGTGAAAATCGATAGTGAGCGTATTTTTGAGTGAAATTGGCTCGATTGTGAAACTTAAACCAAACGGCCGATTTCGTGAGCGGCCGTTGTGTTCGGAAAATCAGAATAACCTTAAATTAATATATATTTTTATTCCCTAATTATGTTGACGTAAAGTTCAAATTAAAGATGATTAACTAATAAACATATTATAAAACGGTCTAATAACCTAAAATCGGCTCAACCGGCTCCCTAAATCCCTAAACCATGCGTGACCCGACCTGCTCGGCCTCCCCTTCCCAACGAACTCCCTCTTCATGCGATCGAGCAGCACGAAAGTCCCTCTCTTCCTCTTCGATTCTCCCTCGACCGAAGCCTCGCTCGTCCGTTCGAATGCCAACCGTTCGCGCGCCTCCTCGATCCAAACCGCAAGGAACGGCTGTCAGGGCTCTTTAATGAAGAACTGCAAGCAAGGAAGCCAGCGCTCCTTCTCCAATTCCTCTCCTCCAAAACCGAAAAAAGGGACTCTCCGATTTCTCCCTCATTCAAAACCGAAAAAAAGACAAATGGGTCTTTCTTCTCCTCCCTTCTTCTTCTTCCTTCTCTTTCTTCTTTCTTTTGCTTTCTTCCATTTTTCCTTCCCATTCTCCCTAGCCGAAAATCACCCTTCTCTTTTCTTCTTCTCCCTACTTCTTCTTTCTCTTCTTTCTTTTCCTTCTTCTTCCATTTCTTCCTCCAAACCGAAAATTGCAGATGGCTCCTTCCCCTTTCTTCTTCTCCCTTCTTCTTCTTCCTTCTCTTCTTTCTTTTCCTTCTTTTTCTATTTCTTCCTCCAAATCAAAAATTACAGATTTTTCCCCTAGCCAAATTTCTGTTTTTTCCTATTCGTTTCTTCCTCCCAGCCGTGCGAGCCAAGCAAGAGCCGAGCCCCTCCATTCTCTTCTTTCTTTTCCTTCTTCTCCCTTCTTTCTCTTCTTTCTCTTCTTTCTTCTTCTATTTCTTCTTACAGATTTTTCACCTAGCCGAATTTCTATTTTTTCCTATTCATTTCTTCCTCTCAGTCGTGCGAGCCAAGTAAGAGCCGAGCCCCTCGATTCTCTTTCTCCTTATACTTCTCTCATCAGAAACAGAAAATAAGAATGCAAGGGATAATTTGTGGATGAGTGGAAACAATTATTATGAATGTGAAAATACATATATATTTGTGTCTCTTTATGCAGGTTTTAAGACCTCGCTAATGACTCATAGGATATAGCGTATGTGAGAAAATATGAATATGAAAAAATATATATGCTTGCATCTCTACATTGTATGGGGTGAGATATAGAAATATTAATGTACAGCATAGGCTCTTTCTGAAACATTGTAAATAGCACTCATTCTGGTATAGGAAAGCAGCCGATATCTGAATTGTGTTCCATTTAAGCATCTGAAAATTTTACAAAATTCTAGACTTAAAAAAAAAAAAAATGTCTGAGAAAGCCAAAAGCGATCGTCTACTGGGATGATGAGCTAAAATTATGTCAAATTTTTTGACTTAGAAAAAATGGGAGAACAAAATGAACCGGCTTAGAAATATTAGGCAAAGAAATCTAAAGCTAAATTCAAATTAAAAACAACAACAACTAAATCAAAAGAAATGCTTAAAGGAACTTTGAAAGAATAAAATACTTGGAATGTAATCAGATCATTCTCCCCTTTCAAACTCCGAAGCACCCTAAGCAAACTATATGAAATATATTAGCTCTATTTTTAGAAATGAAAGAAGCAATGAGACCAAACATTTTCTTAGATTTAGGTCATGTCTGTCAAACAGATTTAGGTTATGAGATTATTATTTCCTTTGAGGTAAAAACATAATCCTCTCAGGTATTTTCCATGCATCATGGAATTATAAGCCTAAACTTCTAATAAAAAAAACTCAATAAATAATTCTCCAATTTCAAAATGAAAAGCCCTATGGGATAGTTTGAGATCTCACTAGGTTTCATTATGTTTATTCATCTCCATTTAATTTAGATAATATCTCTCCTTTTGGTCAATCCCATTTGATCTTCCAAAATAAACTAATTTATTGATAATTCTTTGAAATCTTTTGAAGATAATGATCATTTACCATAATGAGTATTCTTAGGAATCTCATTCCCTAAAATGTAATTAACTATAGGCTTGCCTATAGGAAACTTAATGAGGGGTTTAAAATAAATCACCTTTACTTTTCATGTAAAGCATGGGAAGAATCTCGGTACATATGCAAACCCATTATCCTGGGAGTCCTTATTGGTGATTAGGTCCATTGTAGGTGGTGACTTATCTTTGAGATAGTACACTCTCCTGATGTCTCACGATCATAACATACATATGGATCCATTGGTGCTAAATGAAAGGTATATTTCTATTTTCATTTATCCTCTTCAAAGGATAAATGAAGCGAAAATATTTTCACCACGCGCTCATGAGCAATATCAAATCAAGTCTTATACTCTCTCCAATCTCATCTTGGTAAGGATGTGGCGTGTCCTCACGGCAGAGTAGGCTCCATGAAACAATTACGATCGAGTTCGACGGGTGGTAGTTAGGCTCCATTATATTGCGATCATGACTGTAATCCATATGCTCCTCAACGGCTCTGCCCTTTGAGTTGTGAATCATCGGATATACTTGATAGATTGACATCCTCGCTAAGGCGGACAGATTATCTCCTTAGACAAATACTACCCTAAGTGCAAAGATTTCTTGGATGGCGTAACCCATGTGTTCGATAAGGATCCTTGGTCGATTGATTCTACCTCCTCGACTAAGTAGACTAGGGACCATGACACTTCGGGATATAGGAACCATAGGATCACAGGTCGCGTCATCATTCCCCAACCATCCGATTTAAGAAATGATGAATTTCATAATTTTAAATTCTAAAACTCCATATGATGTTATTATGCTACATTAAGTGACTAACATTAGCCTTAATCAAAAATTCTCTCTCACTTATTGGGAGGTTAATTAACTATAGGGGCTTGCATCTATAAGAAACTTAGAACCAGATCTAAAGTCCTCACAAAATGAGAGCAAAATTTTTGGGTAGTGTCTTATCTACTATTCCATCTGTCTTCTGAAAATTACTCCGACACTTAAAATCATATTCTCTTCAATTCAATTCATATTTGTCGAGAGGTCGATGGTGAATTTTTGGAGCCCATAGATTTTTAGCGACTCCACTAGGGATATGATTCTCTTTTCATCTTTGGCTAGTTATATATGTGCTATAGTAGCAATGAAATTTTTGAAAATTCAAAAAAATATAATAAACTTAAATTACTAATATATAAGGCTCTATATCGAATGAATTATTCTATAGATTATATTTTTATTACACTATTATTTTTATTATATAGTGATTCTGTATTTTGAAAGTATGCGGTGAAATAATAATTGCTAATTATTAATCTCCATCTTTCAATTTTGCAGAATGGATCTATAGAGCACTCATTTGGATTCATTAGGCGTGGTATGAACATCTGCCTAGTCAACACCATCATCAACACAGGAGATGTTGGAGCTACAATTCAATTTGGTAGCTTGAGGTTTCCGCTATCGTAACTAACTCACAGTACCCACCCATTCATTTGTCAGGAGCCATCTTTGGAAGGCCTCAAGTTACTAAAGCTCATACTAGCCATGTTTGTCAATTAGTTCAACAATCCAACCATTTGTCGAGGAGTTCTCTCGATAGAGAACTTAGTTTTCAGGCTAGGTTAACAAGCTCATGATGAAAAGAACCGTCAGTGGACAAATTGTATCTTTAATGCTTCATGGTACAGCTGCTGCGCCGATTGCACCTTTTGTACCAGAAAGCATGATCATGAAGCTTCCTCATGAGAAGCAAGTTAACTAGAAGGAAGAGAAGAAGGAGAAATGCTGAGCTAAGGGCTCAGTATATCTCCTTTGAATGACTTAATGAATAAGCGATCTTCTGTAGCGAGTATTCACCCATAACACAACCTAAAGTGGGTAAAAAAGCTCATTGATGAAGTAAAATAGTCATTCTAGAACCAACCACACCAAGCTCCACCACCACAGAGGAGACAACCTAAAAAACTATCTACCAGAATACACAAAGTTCTCAAAGTAGTCGAGGAAAGAAGCTTAATGAAAAGAAGATTTCAGAGATATGTGGTGATGGAAAATACTGAAGCTTCACCAAGGTGGTTTCCATCTCTTATGGTAACAAGTCATCGAAATAAGTATGCTTCACATGGTGAACATTGGAGCATGACACTCGGACAGCGTGTCAAAGAATCCACTGCTGGAAGGTCTCGATAAAAAGGAAAGCAAATATGGAGGCCAAGGCCCCATAATGAAATCTTGAAGAATGGAAGAGGTGTGACATCTGATACATATACTCAAAAATTTGCCTCAAAAATAACTCATCAGAAGTGGATACCCAAAAGAAGGGATATCATTAATGAAAGACATGATGGTGACACCCTGGAGAATCCTATAGGGGATCTCATCACAGATCAGATTCACCCTCACAAGAGAAGGTTGACTTTAATCACAGTCCTTTAATAGAAGAAGTGCTTATTCCGCACATTGAACCAGAGATCCATTGGAAATGTTGATCGAAGATTCATGTGCAAAAAGAATGTGATGAAGAGGACATTATGGAAGTTGAAGTCGTCTATATGGTCAGAGATATAGATGAACTTTCCGCTCAGCGCCATCAGTAGCAACATGGATCCATGGAACCTGAACCTGAATTTGATCTTTATGAAAGAGAGTCTTCACAAAAGCAAATAGAAGATGGATCTTCAATCTTTGCTGAAGATGAAGAAGTAGAAGATCAGAATGAGAAAGAGATCATGACTATCAAACCTATCTATATGGTTAAACCAGGAAATGATCATCCTGGTACATGCTTTTATACTCAGCATCATCGTTCAACCCCGACAATAACTATCTCTACAAATGCACAAGGAGAAGGATAGTCAAGTTCTTCCCTTGAAAATGAGCAGGGAGTAGAACAACAACAAGAAGTACAGGAAGAAGAAGAGCTGCTTGTTGGCAAATGCGCTAGAAAGCAAAGAGAAATCACGTTAAATGGAGGTCAAAGACAAAGAGATTACGGTGGGTACCAAGATGAATGATATGATGGTACAAATGAATATCATGATGAAGATGTCATGCAGAAGAATATCACATCAACTGTAGCACCTGTTTCATTTGCTTATCAATAGGTAGATAATAATGTAACTTCTATACCACCAGTCGCTCTAGTACCTCAAGCTCTTACAATACATACTACACCTGAAGCGAGGAATGAATAAAGTTAACTAAACATCTCTCCAGTTGATAATTTAAAATTTGACTAACACACCTGAAGTGGTAATAATTGATCAACTAGAAATGATAATCAATGAAAAGATAAATGCAGTCATGGCCTCAGAGCAAGCTGAAAAGCTGGTGAGCAAGGGTCGCCCTTACCCAACTGAATATGATCAAGTGTCATAAATGAAAGATTACTCAGTGCTGAAATTTAATACTTTCAGTGGGCTTGGTAATCAAAACATTTAATTGAAGGCTACTTGTGGTAACATATGAGGGAATGCGCATTACTTTTTTTTATTCAGTTAGTTAGTAAACTTAACTACTTTGAGTGGTATGTAGAATTACCAAATGATTCGATTAAAACCTTTGCTAAATTAGAAGCTATAGTCCTGAAGAGGTTCATTAATGCAATCGAAAAAATTATAATCATTGACTTGAAAAGGAGCAGATGAGTCATTTATAAGTTGTTAAACTAAGTATGAAGTCAGCAACAAATGGAAGAGGAACATGCGATCCAATTGCTAATGGGCAATATGATGATAAAATATCACCATTTTATATGATGTTAATTACAACATTCCATGAACTTGCTCGATAGGGTGGCTAAATTTGAAAAGTTGAATCGCCAGTGAGTTACATGCGGATAAAGCAAAGAGAAACAAACCTTCGGACTCAAGAAATGAAATTCATGCCACTTCTATAGCTCAAATGGTGAAAAGCGGGTGATATATAATGTGATATAAGGAAAATAGTTGATGTATAATGATGATAAAGGAAAAAGCACATCTATTCTAATCCATCAAAATTATTGGTAGAGGCAATGACAAACTTTAAACTTTTCCAAGTGGTGGAGAGCATCCAAAACAAGTAACGAGAGATGATGAATGAATGCGACCATCTCTTAAGAAAAAGATGAACAAAGATTATTTCTTTAGAAGAGATAGTGTGGCCAAATTATTTCGGCAAGCAGTCAAAGCTGGTTTGCAATTACCAGAAATTAAAAGGCTTAAAGAAGCTAATCAAGTCAGTAATCCAAATTACTACCCCTATCATCAGATGATCAACCATCATATCAAAGATTATTAAGTATTTAAGGATTAGTTAGAAAGAAAATACCGGTGAGGTGAATTTACATTATCCAATAGTGTTCTAATCAACCCAAAAAGAGAGTCTACAAGAATGATTATGTCCTCTTTTGTATCATCCAGGAAAGGCAAAAATGGAGATATTAGTTCATATTGAAGAATGGGAAACAATAGTCTCCAAAAAGTTTGTGAAAATGCTAAAGCAGCTAAAATGCATTCTTAGTGTGAAGTGAAAATGACCACTTGACCAATATTGGACTTAAAAGAAATGCCTAAACCAAGTATTTGGGCTTCTCAGTGATATTTTGATAAGGCTATTTTATTACAACACGAGGAGCACTCTACTAAATGTAGGCCTCATAAGTCAAAGAAGTTGGCTAAGAAAAAGAAGATCAAGTAGAGAACTACCACTCAAAAGATCATTAACAATCTAGATGAGTATCACCAGCCGACAAGGCAACCATTTAGGCTTGTAGAATTTATGCCTAAACTTCACATTAATGAATCATATGAAGAAGATAATGGTGAATCTTGTCCAAGAGATGTGCCGAATCATTTATATGATATCAGATATTCTTCAACATCAGTTACTCTAAAATGATAATGGTAGTCAGACAGACTCGACCAACCCATCAAAATTCTTATCAGGATAGCAAGAAGAGCCCGAAAAGTTAATTTTGTTTAATGACTCAACAAGATGATAACAGTTCAGATGAAGATCTACATTTTTTCGATGGTGAAGAGTCAGATTCATCAATATCATCACACATGAAGCGTATGAAGTTGAAAAATGAGTCTAGCCTTTTGGCCAAACCTCTAGAATAAGAAGGGAATTTGAAGAAACTATGTCTTCAGGAGAATCTGAGCAAGCCAAAGTTATTCAAGTTTAGTTGAGAAGTGGTAAAGTCTTACCACCTTCATCAAAGAAGGGAAATATAAATAAAGATAAAGAAAAATAAATTGAAGTCAATGAAGATATCATTCACAGAAATTCTAGAATGAAGCCTAAATCAAGCTAAAAGATAGATTATAATATTCTATCATCGAGAAATATCTCACTGGCGATTGTAGAGGCTCTCTTGATGTCAAAAGACCTCCGAGAAACTTTGATATAGGATCTCAAGGATCCGGAGAGTTATAAAGCTTACTTTACTAAAAAAAATGTATGGTTGAAGCATTGCAAACTCAAGATCTCCCAGTAATCATATTTTTTTGAAGAAGATTTTATGTTAGGAATAACGGATCACAACCATCCTCTATATCTTACCGCAAAGAGTGATGGCATTCGATCAGTCAAATATTAAATGATCTAAGTTTTTCTATCAATCTTATGAGTCTAAAGGTATTAAGAGGATTATCACTTGATATCCAACATCTTGGGAGAGACAAGTTGATGGTTCAGGTTTCAATAAAAGGAAAAAATTATTCTTTCGTTCAAGTTTCAAGATTTATGTACAGAAGCCAAGTTTCATGTAATCAACGCTGATACGCCGTTTAGAGCTCTCTTGGGAGAGTTGACCATGGCTACATGAGTATGACATGGTCCCATCAACTATGTATTAGTGTATGAATTACATAAAAGATAGAGAAGAGTTCAAAATTCCTGGCAACATACAACCATTCTCTCTCTATGAAGCAAAGATTAATGAAGATGAAAAGTACTTCATCCTCAAAGAGCCTATGCCAACAGAGCCTCTTGAAGCAGTGACATCCACTTTATGAACTAAAAAGAAACTTCATAAAGTCAAAGAGCATAAGCAAAAGGGAAGAAAGAAGGCAATGCCGACTCTCCCTAAAACACTTGATTCTACATGTAAATCAAGAAGATCAATTCCTCTTTTGGGAAGTGACACATAAGAAGAAGAAGATATTCCTGTCAAACCTAAGGAAACTTTTAAGCTTTCAAGAAAGCAAAGTATGAAATATGTCATTCTGATTTAGACTATAACTTTGAATCTACTTATGGAAATAGAGTTCAGATGGTCGCATCAAGAAGAATATCTCATTTTGCAGTATCAGAGGACTCCTTCAAAATTATACCCATCCCTCAGCAGCACCAAAGAAATTACTCCACCGGAGGTTCATAACATTAAAGAGTTGATAACATTGTATGCATCGTCGTTGAGCGAGAGTGGCAGAATAGGAACTTCGTTCTACAAATCTGAAGAGTCTCAGCCTCATAATTTTGATCAACCTGCTTAACATGAAAATTATGATGAGATAGTGCTAATAAAAATACCAATATACTATCCACAGAAGCTACGAAGAATGATGCATAAGCTTGGAATTCATATTAGAACTACTAAGCATAAATCTCAAATCTTTAATAAAATGTGGAGCCAAAGAAGTTCTCAAGCATCACGAAGAAGTGATAAGTTTATCACTAAAGGTCTTGAATTCATCCACAAATCTCATCAAAATAAAGCTTATTATAATATAATAGAAGCTGATGTCGAAATTAAGAGTGACGAAGAAGATGATCTCCATGAAATTCTTCTCACAAATGATGAAGAAGTAGAAGCCAAACCTGCACCTGAAGAACTCGAAGATGGTGGAAAAATAACTACTATGGATGAACTCAAAGAAATCAACCTAAGAGTTGAGGATGATCCCCGTCCAACTTTCTTCAGTACCCTTCTACCTGATGAGAAAGTAGAAGAGTTAAAAATGCAGCTTTATGAATTCAGGGACTGCTTTATCTGGACATATTCTAAAATGTTGGGTTATCCCCTAATGTAGTAGTTCATAAACTGGCTATTAAACTAGATGAAATGCCTATTAAGCAAGCTCCTAGGCAAATAAGATTGAAGATTGAAGAACAGGTAATCATAGAAACTAAGAAACTAATCAAAGTAGGCTTCATCCGGGAGGAGAAGTACGCAGATTGGATAACCAACATTGTCCTAGTTAGGAAGAAGAATGGTCAAATCTGTCTCTACATTGACTTGCAGAACCTAAATAAGGCGTGCCCAAAAGAGGACTTTCTGCTTCCAATATTAGAACTACTAGTGGATAATACTTCCAACTATGACATGTTCTCATTCATGGATGGATCAACGAGACATAATCAAATCAAGATGACACCTGAGGATAAAAATATAATTCAGAATACCTATTGGCATCTATTGCTACACGGTCATGCCCTTCAGTTTGAAAAATGCTGGAGCTACATACTAAAGAGCCATGAAACATATTTTTGATGAGTTGATTCCCCAAAAGTGGAGTATTATGTTGATGATTTGATGGTGAAAAGCTTGAATCGTGAAAATGACTTCAAAGACTTGAGAATTATATTGGAGAGAATCAAGAAATATGACCTCAAGATGAATCCTCTAAAATGTGCATTCAGGGTATCCTCCTGAAAATTTCTTTGGTATATTGTATGTCATAGAGGAATTGAAACTGATCCTACTAAAATTAAGGCAATTGTGGAGATGCTTCCATCGAAAAGTTTGCGTCAGCTTCATTCTTTATAAGGATAGCTTGCACTCATCTGTCGATTTATATCAAATTTATCAGGGCACTGTCAATCATTTGCAAGGTTGATGAAAAAGGATGCTTCATTCAAATGGGATAAGGAGTGCCAAGAAGCCTTTAATAGTATTAAAAGCTACCTATTAAATTTATCAATCCTTACAACACCTACTCCTAGGAAGCCCCTCATTCTATACACAACTATATTGGAAGAGTCCCTTAGAGTATTATTGGCACAACACAATGAAGAAAGCAAAGAGAATGCTCTTTATTATATCAGTCGAAGATTAATAAAAGAAAAAATGAGATACTCTCTGATAGAAAAGCACTATTTGGCACTAATCTTTCTGTCCAAAAGCTCATCATTATATGTTATCTCACAAGATTACTGTGATGTTTATTTTTGAGGATGTGGGACACCACACAGATCTTAGGGGGTACTTATTGAAGTGATCATGTATGACATTAAAGAATGATGTACTATCTCAAAAGATAGAAATCACCATCCTATAATGGACCTAATCACCTAATAAGGACTCCTAAGGCATGATGGGTCTTTGAATATACCAGAGATCCTTCCCCTACTTTATATGGAAAAGAAAAGTAAGATTTATTTTAAGCTGGGTTTGTTAAGTTCTATATGGAGAAAATCCCCATATTTAATTACATCTTAAAGAATGGGAATTTCTTAAGAATACTCTTGATTAAAGTAGATAATTAGGTCTCCAAAGATTTTAAGGTTAAGATTATCAAAAGATTGGCTATTTTAGAAAATCAAATGGGATAGATCATAGAGAAGACTTATTTTTGGAATCCAAAGGGAGAAAGTAAGAAATGCTCATGATACTAGGAAGCTTAGTGAGCATTCCAATCTATCCTATAATTGGGCTTTATATTTTTGAAATTGAAGAGAGTTAATTATTTAAGTTGACATTTTATTAGATTGCTGACACTTATAATTCTACAATATAAGATTGTGAAAATGCCTAAGAGGTGAGGATTTATGCTTGTAGATTGAAGAAAATAACCACCTCAGATCCTAAGCTAGGGAGCTTTAGCGAGGGCCAAATTACGACCTAAATCTAAGGTGAAAATAGGTGTATGATTTACCTCCATAAGAGAGAATAAACACCTTCTTTGGTTATTATCTGAGTGGAACTAACTCCTCATACTTTTTAAATTCATATAGGTAAGTCTTATGCTTTGCAAGATGGCTAGGCTGTTGTTTATTTAGAGAGAAAATTAAGGTCTTAAACTCACTCCCTAAGAGACTAGAGCATGAGTGGTATGAAATCATGACTTAATCTACTGTAAATTTTATCAAATTTATTTGACTCTTTTGGACTCTTTATTTTGACACAGGCTATAAGATTTTATATGCCTAAATACATGAGAACTTGATTATGGGCCAAATCGAGAGAGAAATGGGTGTTCTTCCATCAAAGGCTCTCATATCTTAAGCTTTCATTCTCTGACAAAGATGCAAGCCCCCTCTTACCAAGAGTGGAATAATATGACATGCATGATATTATACATTCATTCATCTAACTAAGAGGTTGCTAAAAATTTTATTATCTTGATTTAATTCCTAGGCTTTTATGTGAGGTTATGAGTTATTTTAAATTTTAATTATGAGTAGTTAATTGAGATAGAAAAATTAATTTCATCATAAGAGCCTACCGCATCTAGGCCATACATTCAAGTAACAATCATTCAGAAACTATGAAAAGCATGTTGTTCTAATGCGTAATCTAAATATAACATCAAATAATTTTATAGACTACCATAAAAGAATAAATGGCCACTGCGGTTGGGTTCCACCATACACCCTGAAAAGAGAAAAAAAAGATGGGTAACCGAGCTCTACCCTTATACAACTCAGATTACAAAAATAATACATGTTATGGGGGTCTTCTTTTTTTCATTCCTTTCTTCTCTTCCTTTTGATTTGATTTGCTCCAAAGGTATCACAGGGCACCCCAGGGATTAAGCCTTTTGACCATTTCTCATCCTAATCCTCATAACATCCTAATTCTAATGTAAAATTACATTAAAAATAGGAAAAGTAAATCTAGCTATACACCAAAATAAATGTTACTAAACACCATACAAAGCGGTTATATGAATAATTTGGACTTAGCACCAACACATGGGTAACCAAACCCACAGTCTAACATAGGTCATGCTTGGGCTAAGCAACCTATAAAAGTATTTATATTTTTATTACAACATTAAACCTGACCCCTAAAAAAAAATATGATTAGGCTAATCACAGCCTACCACCCAGTCTACGAGTCATACACCCTAAAATCCAGTCTAAAATATTACATCATAAAATAAAACACCACATCATACATACAACGCCTTAACTTAGCACTAGAAGTGGTGAGTTAGTATTCTAATGTGTGTGCTTAAGGCTTATATGATAAGACTTTATTGGGCTTCTTTAGTTTAAGTTTCAATTTGGAGTTTAAATTTGTTTAAATTTTACCTTTGGGTGATTTCAATTTAAATGAATTAATGATTTACTTTTCATTTTTATTTCACTTTTATTTGGTTAAAGTGATGTTTAAGTTTTCAAGAATGAAGAGTAGAATGAATTTCATTTGTAACGAGAACTCTATTGCATCTAACTCTAAAGAGTCTAAGGTCCTTAAGTATCTTAATTAGCCCATTTAAATTTGTATAATTCATTTGATTTAATTAATTTGATTTGATTTACAATTTAGAATTTGAGTTTGTTTAAGTATTTGATTGAATGATTTTGATTTAGATATTTTGGTTTAATTACATCTTGATAATTCAATATCCTTGATCTCTAATGAAGTTTAAGTTTGTTTAAATTCATATATTTTTGATTGATTAATTTTAGATTAGATGTTTTGGTTTAATTAAATCTTGATAATTCAATATCCTTTTAAATTAATATTTAATTCTTTTCTTTGATTATGGTTATGTGACTTAATTTTATGCTTATTTGATTTGATTATGGTTCATTTATTTGTAGTTTGATCAGATTAATTGAGATTTTATTTTGATTTTAATTGAGTTTGATTCTTTATAATTAGGATTTTATTTTTAATCTCATCCATTTGTCATGTTTATTAAAGTTTGGTTTGTATTTTGATTTCATATATTGGATAGTTAATTAGTTTATCTTATTTAAGTAGGTTGAATGAGATTTGATTTGATTACATATTAAATTGAGGAGAGTCTTTCTTAACTTAATTTAATTTAATTTAATTTTGATTTTATTAGCTTTATTAGTCTATGGGTTTGCTTAGGTTCAATGTGATTATGTGATTAGTTTAATTAAGAAGTGTATTTATGTTAATTATAAAGGTTTATTTAATTTTCAACTTGATTTCATATTTATTCAAACTAAACTAATGATGTAATTAATGACTTAATAATTTAGGTTTAATTTAGGTTTTGATTAGTATTTAATTGCATTTATGTTTGATTAAGTTTAAGTTTAATATGATTAATTTGATTGACTTAATTAGCTTATTTAAGAAGTGTGATCAAATTAATTAGTAGATTAATTAAGTGTTTTATTTAATTTGTTTAAAGTTAATTTGGTTCATTAAGATGATGAATTAATTCATTAAGTTTGCATTAATTGTATTTGTTGGATTAGCTTAAGGGTAGTTTAATTAACAAGTGTGTTTAAGTTAATTATTAAATTAAATAAAGATTTATTTAATTTTCAATTTGGTTTTATATTTATTTAGATTCATGATGTAATTAATGACTTAATGATTTTGGTTTAATTTAGGATTTGATTGGTATTTAATTACATTTATGTTTGATTAAGCTTATGTTTAATATGATTAATTGATTAATTAGTTTATTTGAGGTGTGATTAAATTAATTAGTAGATTAAGTTTGATTTAAATTAATTTTGTAATTTATAAAATTAATTTAGTTCATTAAGATGATAGATTAATTCATTAAGTTTGCATTAATTAAATATTTAATTAAGTTTGATTAAAGTAATTAAACTTTTTCATTAGATTAATCAAAATTTATTTAATTAATGACTTAATTTTTCCATGTAGTGATTTGATTTAGTTAAGTGTTTTACTTAAGTTTGATTTGATTAAAGGATTATTGTTATTATCATTTGATTAGATTAAGAGATTTAATTATTTATTTTTATTTCAATTAAACTTCATTATTCATAATCATAGTTAGGTTTGATTTTCTTCATTATTATGTTCATTAGATTTCATTCATGTTTGATTTAGTTGTTAGGTTTATGTATTAATGACTAATTAATTATCTTATTCCAAATGGATGTGATTTAATCATATGTTAATTAAGTTTACTTTAACTTTATTTAGTTTAATTTGATTGATATCAAATGATTATGTTGAATTGGTTTATTAATCAATTTGATTTTTAGTTTATTTAATGATTAATTAATTTCAGTTTATTTATATTCATTAAGGAGTTTCATATGATTACGACTCCATGCATAGTGTAGATTTAGTTATACTAGTTTGATTTATGCTATAGTTTTCTAGATTTGTTAAATTTTATAAGATTTAATTTAATTTTTTTTAACTTAAATAGGTTTAATCATATTTAATTTAATTTCCTCTAAGGATGATATTTTTTTTGAGGTTTGATTAATGATTGCTTAAGTGTTATTTCATTTCATTTTGATTTGATATTTAAATTATTTTTTAGATTATATTTTAATTAAATTGATTAAACTTTAATCTTAAGTGTTTATTTGGGGTTCATTAGGATTGATCACATTATTTTTTAAGAGTCCTAGATGTCAATTGAAGTGATTTAAGCCATTTTGATGATTTTTTGTAAATTCTTGAATTTTTATTTAATTTATTTTATTAAAATGGACAATCTAAATTTTAAAATTTAATTTCTCCCAATCTAGAAGTCCTTTTAACATGAAATTTTTATGATAGGTGTTTTTTAACTTTAATTTCAATCCTTCAAAATTTCAACTTAATCTCATATATAATTTTGGTTTAATTGATGAAATATGATTTTCACTAAAACTCAAATTAAGCTCAAAATACTCAGTAAAATTTGAGGATTTTGTTTGTTTATTTCTCTGAAAATGAATCCAATGAGCCCTTGTTTTGCAATTTTTGGTTAAGTATTTTATTTTCAATTTTTGAAGTTTTTGATTTAAATTAATTTTTTAAATTAAAATCCGGCTTGGCGTACCATTTGGTGGAAGACTTATGATAGGCGAATTCTCTACGTCTGATCGCAGTCATGGTCGCGTCGGATCGTCGATGAGGCGAGATGGGGTCGATGGCATCGATCGTGAACATAATCGGATGTCGGATTGCATCAGTGATCGAGGCTGGATGTGATCCATGCGCAATCAATCCGATCTGCGAATCAGCGGGATCAGTTTTAGCCAGTAGATGATGAATAGTAAACATTTTAAATAAAAATGAGATTTTAAGTGAAAACTTGTATCCAAATGGACCCATTTTCTCATCGATTGCAAAAATTTCTATTTCTAATTGGGATGATTTAAAGTAAAAATGAGATTATCTAGAAATTCTAAAATCGAAAATTAACACAAAATGCAAGAAATCTAAAATAAAGTTTGGCAAAATTTACTCGGGATGGTTTGTGGTGAAGATCCGAACTCTAGGTATGTGAGGAAGCTTTGGAATAATTTTAACCTCCCTTTGGAATGTCATCTTCTCCAATGTTCTGTTCTCAGGAAAACCTTTATTTGTGTTTTTGAGCTCAAAAATGGCTCAATGAGGTGGGGGATGAGTTCCTTTTTACTTTGTGGAGCTCTTGGGGCTGAATAATTATGGGAGGAAGAGGGGTGAAGCCTCATTTCCCCCTTCTTTTATAATGGCCAAAAATCCATTCTTTTTTGAACTTTTTTGGCTCCAAATTGATTGACATCTTGCTTGGGGTGGTTGGATGATGGATGATTGATTGAATTTTGGAGCTCAAAGTCTTCTCTCTTTCATATGACCATTTCTCATTTCAAATGTTGGGAGTTAAGTGCATGTGATGGGGAGAATTAAATGAGGTTGGGTGGAATCCTATGTGAGGAGGATCCATGAGATTTAAATGGGTTGGTTGATTTTATCCCAAATGGGTTTGGGTCAGGTTTGATCAAAAATGGTCAACTTGGTTTGATTTGGCTCAATTTGGGTCATATGGGTCATATTGGGTCAAGTTGACCAATTTGACCAAAAATTGGCCAAATTAGCTTGGGTTATGGGTTGATTCATGTTCAATTGGCTTGAAGATGAATGTGGTCTTGGTTTTAATTTGGATTTAATTTGGATTTAGGCCAAATTGACCCTTTATAATTTGGGCTAGGTTGGGTCAAGTTGACCAATTGAATCGATTGATCAATTGGGTTTAATTATGGCTTTGGTCAAGTTCAATAATCAATTTGGAATGAACTTGAGCCATTGGTTGCAATCAATTTGGGTTAGATCATGATTTGACTAATTTGGTCCTTTAGGCCAATTTGGGTCAACTTGGATCAAATGGCCAATTGGGCTTGGTTTGGCTCAATTGGTGGTCAAGTCATATTTAAATATTGATTTTGGGTTGATTCAAATCATTGATTTCAATCAATTTGATATAGGATGCATTCTGGTTAGTTTTGGTTCATTTGGGCTAAGGGTTGACTTGGTCAAATGACTAAGTTTACTTGGTTTGACCTAATTGATTGCAATTGATCATCTTAGGGTGATCAACAATCATGGTATAGGTTTTTTGGTGCTTGGTTCAATCCAATTTGGGTTGGATTGGAAGTTGGCTCAAATGGGTCCTTTAGGTCACTTTGGGTCAAGTGGACCTAAGTGGGTCAATTGGTTTGGTTTGGTTTGATTGAGTTTAGTTGAACTTATATATGAAGATTGAAATATAAATTCATGACAATCAATTTGAGTCAATAGGTTTTGGCTCAATTGAAAGTTTTAAGTCAAAAGGCTAAGTTGACTTGACTTGAATTTGGTTTGATGATTGTAGGTTTTATTTATATTTGGATAAATGATCGAATGAATGATTGATTAGAAAATCATTACTTGATTTGGATAGAATTTGGTTAGTCAAGGTAGCTTAAAGGGTTTAGTGAGTTTGGATTTAATTTTGATATAATTTTGGTCATTTGAATTTGGATTTCATTTATATTTGTGAATATAAATGAAGGAATAATTGATTTATAAAGAAATCGAGAGTTTGATTTGATCTAAAGGGAGTTTTTAAACTTATGAATGTGGTTCATATGGCTTAGGAAGGATCTTAAATTTGAATTTGATTTTGAGTTTCAATCATTTGGTCAAATTTGAAATTTGAAATTAATTTGAATTTGGTGGTTTGGTTTGAGGTTTGAATCGTTTGATTTGAAAGTGTATCTATTGGGTTTAGGCTATGGGATTGGTAATTTCCTTAAGTCTTAAAGCATGACCTAAACCTATGATTAACTTTCTTTTCTGCTTAGGTTAAGTGTTCACTAATCCTAGAGTGTCTTATGATTAAGGAGTTATTAGTATTTAGAAGATTCCTAAGTCTAAGAAGAAGAGGTTAAGAGCTCACTCCAAAAGTGAGGTCAACAAAAGGACTCCCAATAGGTGTGGTGTATAATTGAAGGCAACCGTATTGATGAAAATGCTGACAACATCCAAAGATTGAATCGGAAATGATCTATGCCCATAGAGATAGATAGAATCACTATCTTAGTGCTGACTCTCTTTATGCCAAGGGCATAAGAGAGCAAGAAATAATCCATTGGGAATTGAGTACATGAACCTTCTTCTTGGGAAACAAGTTCGCACTATCCGCTGGGGATATGAATCTGAGTTTGATTATGAGTATGATTTTTTTTGGGTGTGTATCTGCTGGGGATTGAGTACATAAACCTTCCACTTGGGAAATAGGTTCAGGCTATCTGCTGGGGGATAAGAATTTGATTGGATTTCTTTGATTTGTTTGATCAAACTCCACTAGGGATGTTAGTTTAATTTGTTATGGCTACACTAGGGAGAAGGGTTCTAGATTGAGGGCATATCTGCTGGGGATGTACACTCAATTGAATTTTTTTGATTTAGATCTAAGCTATACTAGGGAGGCTAATTTGATTTACACCTCACTAGGGAGAAATTTGGTTTATTTGATATGTTTAATTTGACTCCACTGGGGAGATTAGTTTTAAATTTATTTTTTTATGGACCCTATCGGTGTGTGATAGACCACACTAAGAAGGAGCCACGGGGGCCTTGGATTGTCTTAGATTTATAAGTCAAAAAGGGGTAGTCTACCTGCCATAAGGTAGGATTATCCGACTTAAGGGGTTACTTTTTTGTTATGCGGCGATAGGAAGAAGGCATAGCAAACATCTTCCAAAGTAGGGATCATTGGGGTGATCTGTTGGTACAATCAAATCCCTACTAACTAAGGAGTGCACCGGGGTCTTACCTCAACTCAAGAGTAGTTTGATGATTAATTTGATTTATTTGATTTATTTGATTTAATTTAATTTGGTGTGTTATGTTGTGGACCTTGTTTGATGGACCACGAGAAGAGCTATGTCGGCCTTGACCTCTCGGTTATAAGTCCAAAGGGTAGTCTCCATCCACAAGGTAGACTATCGACTGGGGTTGCCTTTGGTGTGATGGCCGGTACTAAGAAAGCATAGCAGACTTACATCTTCCAAAGTAGGGATCGTATTGGGGTGATATGTTGATTGCGTATCAATCCTAACAGGGTGACTATTTGGCGAATGCACTTTGGACTCGACTTAAGAATAGTCAAAATTAATTTAATTTTAGATGAACCCTGTCAGTGTGCGATGGATTTACTAAGAAAGAGTTAATATCAACTTAGACCTATCTTAGGTTTACAAATCCAAGGGATTGTTTAGTTAGTAGAACCCAACTAATTGTTTGCACAATTTTAGGAAGAAAGCAATTCTTCTAAGGAACCACTAGATGATCGATCATTCAACAAATAAAATCTTATCGATTAAGAATGTTAGAATGATATCTTTTCAAAGTAAAGATGAGGGGTAACTTGTTGGTGGTACATAATAACACACTTAAGACTACTTGAGAGAGTCGACAGGACTTATCTCAACTCAAAGTAGTGAGAATTCCTATAGAGTTTGATGACACTTGCCCTAAAGATAGGATGCACAGCTTGGAAAGGGGCCACTAGGGGCTTGAATTCTAATCCACAGAATTAATTTTGTTTATTTTTTTTGTTTGATTTTACATGGACCTATTGGTTTGAGATCAAATTGAGAAGGAGCTTATATCGACCTAGATATCTCAAATTCTTTACTAACAAGGGAGAATCTACATCCGTGAACAAATTCTCCAACCATAGGGGGATTTACTAGGAAGGGGGACTATCCAAAGTAACTTAGTAGTGTCTAAATGGGGTGAAGGACATGATCCAAATAGAATGCTGGGGGGATGGGGCCACTAAAGGCTTAATCCAACACCACAGAAGATGACATGGTAGTCATATATCAAATAGGTATTTAGTGGCCAACTGGGAGAAAGCATGGGGACTCACATGCGCAGAGTGGTGTATCCAGGGTGAGTCAGCCGCATAAACATCAACCAACCTAAGGTAAGTCGATTTTGATAATCAAGAAGAAAGCTGGGGACTCACATCCTCTAAAGTGGCGATTGTTGGGATAGTTCGCTCGATAGTCTCCGACCTTGGGTGACTACTGAGTGAATACCACTGGAGACTTACATCAACTCAAATATAGTCAAGAGGAAGGGATCCTCTGGAGGACTTACTCTAAACCTCAAATATACTCAACCTTGTTAATGCATGATGGATAATTCAAGAAGAAAGCACGAGACTCACATCCCCTTAAAGAAAGTCAACATGAGGTAGCTTACTAGCTGGGCAGTGAAATCTACTGTACTAACTGGTTTGCAATGGTCAAGTTAGGAAGAAAGTGCAGGGACTCACATCCTCCAACAAGTGACCAGGGGTGACATACTAGCGGGTAGCATGTGACCTAGAGTTAATGAGTGAGTGCCACGAGGGCTAGCTTTCACATCAAAGTAGCCTGAGATAAAAAGATATATGTTTATTTGTATTATGAAATAAGGAATAGGATGCTACTTGGGTTCTCATACACCTATCCTAAACACGTTGAATAATGGATGAAATGGTGTCGCAGAGGAAATTATGACTCCACTAAGAAAGGATGTCGCTCGGGTTCTTTTACACCTAACTTAGTTATACTAGTCAAAATTGGATGGCTCTCTCTTACATCTATCCTAATAGCACTAGAGGATCATTTTGTAGTTTTTGTTTGTGTTGTGGAGGGATAGGATGCCTCTTGGGTTCTCTTATACCTACCCTAAATACATCGTGGTGGATTCGTAAGTAAAAGATATTGCTAACATAAAAGAAATGAAATTTTGATATGAAAAGAAGTTTTATTGATAATCATTTTCAAACAAGATTTATGGATAATATTTATTTAAGTAGAGCTAATTGATTGGAAGCATTGGGCACTCTCCCTTACAATTTATAAGTTGATAAGATCCTCCTTGGTATGCTTTCTCTATGGAATAAGGGCCTTCTTAAGTGGGTTCAAACTTGCCTACTATCTTTCGACGGGAAAAAATTGGCCTCCTTAGAACTAAAACAAGTTCACCTACTTGAAAAGCTCTAGGATGGACCGACTTGTTATGAGCTTGAATCATCTTGGCTTGTATAACTCGAGGTTCGCATGGTGTAGGCATCTCTCCTCCAAACCTTTTGAGCTCTTCTAGCATAACTTGGCGTTATTCCATTATGATTTTACTATCCTATCCTTAGTGATGGGAGTTGGACTTCTAATGGTAGAACGGCATACAATAAGGAGAAAGGGTAGATTGAGTTGGAGTTATGTGCGGTAAGAACATAAGGCTTCAACTCTTCATGCCATCATTTATTATCATCTAGTGTCTTCTTTAGTGTTTGAATAAGAGTTTTGTTGAAGGCTTCTGCTAACCCATTTGCCCTTGGGTAGTAGATGTTAGAATATCTCCAATCTTCATTATTTCTTCGAGCAAAGATGTTGATTTTAGTACTCTTGAATGCAGTAACATTATCAGATATAATTTATCGAGGCACCCCGAATCTATATACGATATGGTTATTGAGAAATTGGAGCACATGTTGAGTTGTGATCTCTCTAAGTGGGATTGCCTTCGCCCACTTGAAAAAGTAGTTAGTAGCAGCTAGGATGAATCGATGACCTTTGGAAGAAGGAGGATCGATCAGACCCACAATATAAATACCCCAACACTCAAATGGCCATGAGGCCAATATAGGATGTAGAATGTTGAGTGGTTGATGTAGGACTACACAGTGTACCTGACATTGGTGGCATCTCTTAGCTACATCCATGCAGACTGTGATCATCGAAGGCCAGTAGTTTTCTAGTCTCTTGATCTTGGCTTTTATCTTAGGACCGGATTGATGTGCTCCGTATAAACATGAGTGTACCTCGATCACGACCCTACGAGCTTTGTATTTGTCTAGTCAATGTAACCATACATGATTGAAGGATCGTCGATATAAGGTGCCATCCACAAGAGTCTAGGAAAGGGCTCTCTGCTTTACCTGGTGTGCTAGTGATTTCTCTTGAGGTAATTTGCCAGTATGTAGATAATCTAAGAATGGCTGCCTCCAATCTGACTCATCCTTTTTGGAAATGACAACCTCTCCTTTTAGAGAGAATCTCTCGATGAGTTCAGCATCAATAATGGATAAGATTTGTCTATTTTAGACCCTTATTGAAATGGACTCATCTTCCGGACATGCCAAATCTTTGGCAAACTTGGCTAATGCATCTACTACTGTATTTTCTCCTTAAGGAATCTTGTAAATGGTAACATCTGGGATTTGGGCTAACAATTCTATGGTATACTTATGGTAATGATGGAGCTTTGGCATAAGAACCTTGTAAGATCCAATGGTTTGATTGATGACTAACTAAGAATCCCCAAAGATGTTGATACTCTGGACGCATAGTGTAATGACTAACTCCAGACCGGTAATTAGAGCCTCATATTCAGGTAAAATTATTTGGTGCATGGATTGGAATGATATGAGAATCTCATCACATCTCGGTTTAGAGTTAGGAGAACTATTCATACCCATGCCTTCCATGGAATAGTAAATTATGATTCTTCTTCTCTTTGAGAGGAAGCTGCACCATCAAAGTACATCTCTGAGTAGCGAGCACTAGTACCCCCTAAGTTTATGATTTGTTCATCAGGAAGATCATCATTAAGTGGAGAATCAGCAAGGAGTGGATTTGCAAGTGCTTGTCCTTTACCGCAGGGTATGAATGTTATGTCAGACAAAATCATGGACCAACGTGCGTCAGATAAGGTTGGTGTCATGAGATATGCGATTATTGACTCTAGAGATCAAGTTCACCTTATGAGAGAACATGTAATATCGCATCTATTGGGATGCAAAGATTAAAGCTAGGAAGTGCTTTTTAATAGGTGGATAGTTTGCCTCAGCATGTATTAGATGATGAATGAGATAATAGAGAGCGTTATCCTTCCCTTTGTGATTAGTTTGATCCAATAAAGTGCTAAGGGAGTCGTCTAATGTAGTAGCATATAATATGAGCGGCTTGCCAGGGATAGGGGCTGCTAGAACTGGTGGTGTCATCAGATATTGCTTGATTTCTTTGAAAGTATGTTGACACTTATCATCCCAATTAAACTTGACATTCTTTTTGACAAGTGTCGAGAATGTTTGGCATCTTCTTGATAAGTTGGAAATGAAGCATCTTAGATATGCCAACCACCCTTGGAATGACCTGAGTTGTGTTAGGCTTTTAGGGGGTGTCATTTTTAATATCACTTTGATCTTTGTTAAATCAATTTCAATTCTCCGATGTTAGACAACAAACCCAAGAAATTTTTTTGAAGCTACTCCGAATGCACACTTTCGGGGGTCATTTTAAGGTTATATTATCTTAATTGTTTGAAAACTACTCTCAAGTCAAAGAGATGGTCTTCCTTTTCTTTGCTTTTGACAACGAGATCATCAACATAACATTCAACTTGATGATGGATGAGTTCATGATTTGAGTCACCGGTATGTAGCCGCATTTTGGTAGGGCATGACCTTATAACAATAATTCTGATTGGGGTTTGAAAGGTAGTGTTTCTTTCATTCTCTTGGGCCATCTTAATTTGGTTGTAGCCAGATGACCCATCCATAAAGGAGAATACTGCATGAGATGAGGCAATGTCCACCATTAATTCTAGTATACAAAGTGGAAATTCATCATTAGGAATTACCTTATTTAGATCCTTAAAATCGATGCATATTGAATTTGGCCATTTTTTCTTAACGGGATGACATTGGCCAATGAGGATATTTTTCTTCCTAATAAAGCCCGGCATCGATCGGTTTCTTGATTTTGAGTGACTCTATTCAATGTCTCATGTCGCATGCAGCCCCTTGATAGGGTTAGCATTAGTTTTATTGCTAGTTTTATGGTATGTCGGGATGACCATACATCTCTTCATAACTCCATGCAAATTAGTCCTTAAACTTAGCTAATAGGCTAACTAAGTCATTGGTTTCTTCTTCATTTAACAAAGAGTTGATGTATGTCGGACGTTGATTGTCTTTAGTTCCTAAGTTGATTTCTTTGAGCTCATCGATGGTTGATCTGATCTCTTCTCAAACTTTGGTGGTGCATCTCTAACTTCAGGCTCACTCGAGTCATCTGAAATTTTTAAGCATACCTCCTCATAAGAGTTAGTATGATTTGAGAAGAACCTATCAGACACCAAATGATTTATGATGAATAGACAGCAATTATCATCATCGATTGGACCCATTGTGTCGAATCCTAGTCCTAGTCATGATTGAGGATGTCTACTTTGGTTGCCCCATAGCCTTCCAAAGTAGTCTGACCTGTGTTTAGACCAAGTATGTGGGATTAATCCCTTTGTTAAATTAAGAACACAAGGCGAGTACCAATCAAAAGATAATTCTATTAAATCTTTATATGAATTATCCTTAAGTTCTACATTAGTTTTATGACTTGAGGATGATGCTCCCAACAAAATCTCTTTGGCTTGACATGATGACTTGGGGCCTCAACTACTAAACCTTTTAACTTTAGAAGAAAAAGTGGGGTTAGAGCTAAAGTTCCCAACTGCGTTCTACATAATAATGATTTGGATACATTCATGCTTTTACTTGGAGGCCGGTCTTCATCAGTCAGCTCAAATGTCACCTTCAAGACCCTCTAAGGTTGGTTGTCTTGCTTGAGACTCATCCTCACTGACTCTAAGTCTATGTGGATGGCATTCTGTGGTGAACATAGCTCCTACTGGTTGGCCACCAACAAGGAGGTCTTCCACCTCTAGAATTGCCTCTTAATTTACCTCTTTCTCTACTTGGTGAGGGTCGAGTTAACTTACCCATGTGTTCATATGGAGGAACAAATTGTGGGTGGAATGTAACATCAAACTCTACCTCTTCCTCGATGTTTGATTCTCGCTCACTTTTATTTTCATTTTCTCTTCCTTTTTTCTTTTCTTTTTCTTTTTCTTTTTCTTTTTCTTATTTTTATTTTGTTTTTGAACATTCACCAAGCTCACGAGAATAAACTTTTTGATTTGGAGGAAGATAGTAAGTTGTGTCCTCATATATTTTGACCTCTCTAACTGAGAATGACTTCAAGTCTCCTTTGACACAATACCTCTTGAATTTGGCCTAGTGCAAAGAAGATGGAACCATATTGTTTGCATGTATCCAAGGTCTACCGAACAAAGTAGTGAAAGATGTATATGAGTCTATTATATAGAACTTGGCTTCGTCCAATCATCTATCTCAGTGGTAACACTATGAGTTAAAGCCTCTCGTCTTGTTGAATCCTCTCATCATCATCTCCTCGAGTTTGGAGATATCGATTCTTAAATAGGCAAGGGTTTTTAGACTCATAATGTTCATTGATGCACCTTGATCAACTAATACCCCGGAGATCCTGAATATGCCCATGTCCACTATGATGTAGAGGGGACGGTTGTGTTCGATTGTCCCCAAAAGAAGGTCTTCATATGTGAATGTAATTCCATGGGCTTCTCTTAACATGCTCTCTCCACGGTCGGTTGAGATAAGCTCTAGATCAAGAAGGGCATATATGCTTAATTTAGCTGCAACTTTATTGGGTGGCGAGGATATTGTAGTCAACTTGGGCTGATCCTCCATAAGCATATCCATGGTGGAGCATCTTGTGGAGGGCTTGACCACTAGAACCAATGACTTGTTTATCCTTATCCTGAGGTGCTACCTAGGAGGTAAAACTTTGCCACTATAGAGATTGACTTCAATGACTTCGTGATATGATTTAGAGGAAAGTTCTATGTGCTCGTCAAGTTCACCTACAACTTCTCCTATGGGATCATTAGAGTCAGATGACTCTAAATCAATCTCAATGGGAAAACTCCAATGATTCAAGAATGGAAAATCCATTTTTAAATTAGAAAAGGAATAATCGAAACTAAAGTTATCATTATTATTTTGTAGACTTGGAGAGTTTTTTAGAGGATTAAAATTTAGAGTATTAGAAGTGAACAAGATTTAAGTTAAGTTTTCTTCATTGATTTCTTCTTAGATGGAGGTACATGATAAAAATCTAATAAAGTAAGCACGGTAAGGAGTTTAGTGCCATTGTTCGCTGATACAATACTCCTACTAGCAGAAGAGGAGCTAGTGGAGGAAGAAGTAGTAGCTGCAAAGGTGGATGGAGTGCTGGACTCGGATGGGTTGCTACTATCTATCCGGCAAGTAAGGTGGGCTGCTCTTTGATCTACCTTCTTAGTTATTTGCAAACCTTCCTTTTAGTGGAGTTTTCCCAACCTTCCTTCTTGAAGAATCCTCTAAGAATTAAAGGTGAGGTAATATTCTTAGACCTTCTTTTCTTAAAGGTACAATCCCAAAACAGCTTGTGGAAAAGTTTGGATCATGACTTTACCACATCCTCCAGCCTCCAAATCTAAACTAAATGCTAAAATATTTTCCCTTCTCTCTCTTAAATGAATGCAATTTGGGCAAAAGGTAGCTTGGTGGATAAAGTATTCGATCTTTGTGGGTGGGGATACTATTCTTATCTTTGTGGATGGGATACTACGATGGTGGTGGAGGCCAGTAGGCGAGGTGGTGACATGACAAGGTGATGGTGAGGGAGGAGGTGATAGAGGAGGCTGCTGAGGTCCTCTCGGAGGCCGCTTCCTCTTATCTTGTTGTACTACCCTTTTTCTCAAATGCCTTTTGTGGTTTGAGCTTAGCCTACTGATCTTAGAAAGGTAACTATTTGACCTCTCCTTATAGACTAGCCACCTTGTTGATTAATTTCTCAAATGTCTTAATGGTAAACCCTTTAAGCATGAAGGCGATGTGGCCATAAATATTCTTGAGTAGAATTTCAATGGCATACTGTTTAGACAGCTGTGGTTCGCATTTCATACTTAAATTGCATCATCTAAGAATGTAATAAACAAGGGACTCACTAAGGTGTTATTGAGCTATAACAAGATCGTCCATATTTACCCTTTGTTGAGCTCCAACAAATCTCTTAATAAAGAGTTGTTCCAACTTGGCAAATGTCATCACTAAACCATTGGGTAGTTAGCCAATTAAATGATGCAATTACAACGAATAGATGGAATAAGAGTGCATCCTTGCCGGCATTTGCATATCTCTAAAGTGTGCTATATATGAGGGCTTCCTTCAAAGATCTTGAAGGATGGTGGCACAAAACCCTTGTGATATTGGACTACATCAAATTCCACCGAGTAGTGTCTACCCTTTGGAACAGATGAACCACCTTGGGCTTGCGCCAACACTTCCTTCACTTGCTATTTCACCATATGCTTTATATCTCTTTCAGGCATGGAGGTACTATCTGTGACCTTCCTATGTAGATTGTCACTATCTTGGTCCACGGAAGATGTACTCTTGGGCTGATCTAGAACATACAACAACCTTGGGTGGTCGGCCTCTAAGAGGGTAGGCTATACTGATGGAACCTGGCCTTGAAGTGCTAGGACTGCCGCTAACAAGTATTCAACTTTTTCCCCATCTTCTTGATATGCTTCTCTATCTTCTAATGAAGGTGTTGGGTTGAATGAGGCGTCTTCTTTCCTCAACAATCTTGATCCGAGGGAACCCTGTAACCATGTGGACTTCCGTTGAGTCCTCAGACCATCCTCATCAGATCAAACCTTTCCCTCCTCATGTCATCGGTCACTCCCTATAAGCTCTCTCTTATGTAAGTATTATTCCGAATCTCTTAGAATGATCTAATCTTGTCAAATACATTCTTGAGAATTGGCTATGCTCTCGGATATATGGGCATTGCTTATCTTTATCTATCTAGGAGGATGCTCACAGACATATCTTGATCACTCTTGGGTGTGGGAGGATCCACTGCCATGGACACTACATCTATCCTCTACCCCTTCTGCCATTGATGCTGCTGCAGGTGGGGACTATAAGGGTTGTTATAACTATAACTGCTGTGACTTCGATGGTGGCTCAACCACGATGATCTTGGGTCACCATTCCTTCTTCTCCATAGATGAGGCGGGAGGTCAAATAGGAGAGCTCGACCTCACCTCAATGAGTGAAGTAGATGGAGTGAGATCCTTGGGCCGTAGCTGGATCACCAATGGTGCTGGTCTTTCCCCGGATGGGGTCTTCTAGATATTGGTTGGAATGGGGGATGTCGTGAGCTTGATAGGTGATAGTGGCCGATGAGTGGAGCGGTGCATAGGTAGCACCAACTGCCCCTCAAATGTAGGCCTACTCCTTCTATGAGTAGTACCGGTAAGGATGAAGTTGTATGAATGATCATCCCTAGTAGAGTGATGATTGAGAAAATCCATAGCGAGGCCGTCATGGAAAACCTCCCCCTCCTCTGAGCTTATGCCGAGTCTCCAAGGCTCTCTCGATCGACTTACTCTGGATAATTGTCCCGATCAAAAATTTGCCGACTCACGGCGTCAGTAGCTTGGTCAACCAGACTCTAAGCTGTCACTTCTCCTATGCCTGTCTGAAATATTCATGGAGGTAGTGTAGTAATCCTTCTGTAGTCCTCATCTCTATTTGAGGCTGAAAAAGGGTGGAACCTACTCCCACTCAAATGTGGAGAGGTCTCACAAGGAGATCCCTCATTAATCACATGGGAAGGGATGTCCATGTCTCTCTCTCTCTCTCTACCCTCTTATGATTGCACTTGACCTTGCGATTCTTGTTGCAATGTTGTGTGTGTAGGTATGGTAGAGCGAGAGCTAGCACCCACCTCGAACGTGGAGGAGACTATCTCAGAAACCAATACAGTCTTCCCCTTTGGGGTTGTTGACCTCATTTTTAGAATGAGTTCTCAACACCTCTGTCTTAGATATAGGACTTCTCTTAGACTTTAAGGGTTCCTTAGTCTTAAGACACATCTAGTGATTAGGTGGACACTCACCTACAGAAGACTTAGAAGAGTTAGCCATAGGAATAGGTTATGCCTTATGGGTGTTAGGAAAATCTTCTACCCTTTAAATCATTCCTCACTTTCCTTCTTTCAAGTCAAACTCCAAATCAATTCTATTTTATTTCCTCCAAACTTAGATCAGTTCCATTATTCAATCCCATGATTGAGATCCATGATTGAAACCCATGATCAAATTCCATAAAAAATTCTTAAGTTCTAAATTCTTAAGCTCTTAATCTTCCCTTAAGGACATCCAAAACTATGATCTAAACCTATTCAAATCTTTGAGATTTTCTCATGATCCTTTTATATTCTCATTTATATTCCCATATATAAATGAAATATAAATTCAAACCAATTAAATCAAATTCAAAATTCAAAATCAATTCATGAAAAGTTTCTTAAATTCCTTTAATTTTCTATTAAAGGACTTAGCCAAAATCAACTTTAAAACTTGATCAAACCTATTCAAATCCTTGGGATTTTCTCTAAACTTATTTATATCCTCATTTATATTCATATATATAAATAAAATATAAATATAAATCAATCAAATCAAAGGAAAAAATTAAATTCCAAATTTAAAATGCTTAAATTTCTCTTAATTTTCCATTAATAGATTAAACCTAAACTTTGATCAAACTTTTTCAAACTCATGAGATTTTCTCAAAATCAATTTATATTCTCATATATAAATGAAATATACAAATAAATCAATCAAATTCAATTCAAAAATTAAAATTAAAATTAAAAATTCTCTTAAATCATTTAAATTTCCTTTAATGGACTTAGCCCAAATCATGATTAAACCACTTAAAATCCTTGAAATTTTCTCATGATCAATTTTTATTCTCATTTATATTCACATATATAAATGGAATATAAATTCAAACAATCAAAACCAACTCCAAAACACAAACCCAAATCAAATCAAAATCAAATATAAGCCTTTCAAGCCAAAATCTTGAACTTAGTCAAATGGCTTTCAAATCAAGCCAAATCCTTGATTTTCTCTCATGGTTCAATCAATCCTACAATCATGAGCTCATTTATAAATCCAAACTTCAATCATTCAATCAAAACCCAAAACACTTCCATATTCTTCCTTTGAATATGAAATTGTCAAATGGATCAAAACCCATTTGACTTCAAATCACTTGTAAATGGATTTATATTTCAATCATAAGTCCATATACAAGATCAATCAACTTCAAATCAAGCTTTGACCAAGCCATTTGACCCACTTAAGCTCACTTGACCCAAAGTGACCTAAAGTACCCTTATGAGCCAAGTTTTGATTCTAACTAAATTGGATTGAACCAAACTCATATATCCTTCTCATCATGATCAACAATCATCATGGGATGATCAATCAATCAAATTGGGTCAAACCAAGTCAAACCTAAGTTGACCAAGTCAATGAAACCTAACATAGCCAAAATCCACCATAGGCCAAATTGATTGAAACCATTAATCCAAGTTCACTCATGACCTATGTTTGAACTTGACCAAGCCAACATTTGAGTCTAACCTAGGGACTTGACCCAAGTTGACCCATTTTGACCTAAAGGGCCAAAATATGTCAAAACTTGATCTAAGCCAAATTGATTGAAACCAATGGGCCAAGTATATTCCAAATCACTTGTGGAACTTGACTAAAGTCTCAATTGGCTAACTAGACCCAACCTAGCCCACTTGACCTTAGACCCAACATGACCTAAAGGGGTCATGTTGAGCCAAAATTAAACTTAACACAAATTGATTGGAAACAAAGATACCAATCCACTCCATATGACTAACCAAACCTAAACCTACCCTTGACCTAACCAAAATAGGTCAAATGGGTCAAATTGGTGAACTTGACCCATTTGACCTAAATGAGTCATATGAGCCAAAACCAAATCTAATCCAAATTGAACCAAACCAAAGGCACCAAAATATTTTAAATGGTCATATGAACTTGACCCATCCCTTGGTTTGACCCAATTTGACCAATTGGTCAACTTGACCCAAGTTGAACCATTTTGACCTAAATGGGTCAACATGAGCCAAACCTATCAAATGGATTCCAAAGCCAATGAAACTTGGCCCAACTTGTTTTCTCAACATACCAAACATACCCAAATAAAAAAATAGCAAAATGACCATTTACCCCTAGGCCATAGAACAAAGTTTGGCCTAGCCCATGGGTATTTTGGTCATACACTCATCACAATCACTTGAGGCTCTCCTAAAAGCTCAAGAGGACTTAGTGAGTGTGCCAACCAATGGGTTTGGGTCAACCCATTTGGCCCGTGGATCAAACCTGACTTCATAGCATAAAATTGAAATTTCAAACTCCCCTAAGCAATTTGATGCACATGAGAGCATTCCACTCCTCCAAACCTAATGCACCAAATATAACCACAAACCAATCAATTGGATCAAAATGGTGGCTCATTTTGACGGTATGCCAAGGGAGATATACTCCCCTAATTCCTCACTTTAATTCACTCACACTCGATTGGAACCTAGGAACTCTTAGAACCACCTCAGCTTTTGGTCCCCAGAGGTTTAAATCTTGCTTTCTTTTTGCATAGTGCAAAATAAAGGATCCAATGTGAATTTTCTCTCTTGACTCTAATTCTCCTTGCACTTTATCTAAGGCAAATTCAATACCCAAGCTTTCTTTGAGTTCTAGAGGCAAGGAGAGTTCAATTCAATCAAAGCAAGTGAGTGAAGAGGAGTAGGTCCATGAGCTCCACTCAACCTCAGTGCTCAAGTTTAAAGTCTCAACCAAACAAAACTCCTCTAAGAGAATCGAGCACCGGTGAGGTTAGTGATTTTTCAAGCTTAATTCTCATAGGTGTTGGTCTTTTGTGAAGTGAATTTTAATCTCATAGGATCTTAGCCATTGGATGTGTTGGTATTTGCATGATGAAGGTGTGGGCTAAATTTTAGCCTAATCTGAGCTCAATCGAGCTTGGATCAAAGCTTAGAAGGTGGACGAATCACATTCTTTCTAAGCTTTGGCAACTTAAGTAAAGGGCTCACATGAAATGCCAAGCGTGCATTCTTATCGCATTGAGCGAGATTATTGGGATTAATAAAATGCTTAATTAATTCTAATTTATAGAAATTCAAAATTCATAACTCCTTCAAGAAAATTAGAAAAAATAGAAAAATGCTATGGATAGATAATTTTTCTAGAATATTAAAAATATTTTCAATGATTTTGAATTCTCCTTTTCTTTGAATTTGGGTTTCTTTGGAAATGTTAATTAGTCAAGTATTCCCTAATTAGGCCATCAATTGATCTAAAATTTTTAGGGTTCATTTCAAGGGATGACCTCTGCCTCTCCTAATTTTCTAAAGATTTATTGAGGCCTTAATTGGGGAAATTGATAGCTCATTTCCTAATTACCCCTTTCATGTAATTGAGGGTAATTAAGGTATGATTAGTGGATTTACCCTTAGATTAAGTTTGATTAGGCGGATCTAGTAGAGGTTTTATGGAATAATTTTTGGGGCATTTCCCTAAGTTATTTCCTAAACCCCTTTCTTAATCTCTCTTAATTGGGGTTAATTTATTATTATCCCTTTAAACAATTTTCAAAATTCTAAAAATTTCTAGAACTTTTAATCTACCTTGGTAAATGCTTGGGTGTTTAATAGCCTAAGTCTAATTGAAATTAAAACCCTTTCATAAGTGTGAAAGGGTGTTTTAAAAGTACTTAAGCTAAACCCCTTAGCTTAATTAACTTTTAATTGTGAGCTAAATTACATTATACCTTTTCATTATTGGATTATTCAAATTTAAATCTTGTGGGTTTTATGTCATCTCATTGGCTCATAATTACTTAGTTAATTTATTTAAGGTGTGTAGGTAAGGGTTAATTAAGCCACTTAATTCATACATAAACCTAATCAATGTTTAAAAAATAATTATCTAAAATTAAACAAAAATATAAAACACATGTGAGAATGGGTTAGGAATAGCAAACTCATCTCAACTTTTCAAAATTAAATCAAACTTCAAACTAAACCAAAATCATTTTGAAATTCACTTTGATTTATTCTAAATTTTCTTTCTCCTTAAGAATGTCTTTAGGATTTAACTAAAGTAAGCTTGTTTACATGATTTCATTGCTTTATATCTTCCCCAACATGTTAAGTTGTATGCCATGTGATTCATGCATTCATAAGTTCATGTTTCAAAAATTTTAAAAATGAAATTGTTTACTTTATGTCAAATGTGCATGTGTTGGCTAAAGTAAAATATGAGTGGTTATTATCACTACTAAATCCAAAGTATTTTCAAAACATATAAATGAAACATCAAATTTGAAAGTATGCTATTCATATCTTAATTATTAGCATGCATGTGATAGATTATAAAGTAATGTTTAGTGTAGCCTTTCCTTCCTTTCTTATGTTAGCATAGTTTTGAATAGAGTTGGTAAGATGTAGGTTCATATGAAAAGAACCCAACACTTAATTACAATCTATTCATCCCTATGCTCTCACTTAAGAAGGATTGCTATACTTGCATGAATAAATTACATAAACCAAAAATGAAACTACTAAAAAACTTTTGCATATTCTTTTCCATTTCATTCTTTTATATACATGTTGTACTTAAGGAAAGTTTTATATTAGTGGACAACCCAGGGTTTGAGGCTTTAAGTAGCCCTAAGTAGGTCTTGTACCTTACACCTAGTTAATACTCATTTGTACTTTCTCTTCATTGTCATGTATGTGAAATTTTGGATGAGATAAATCTTTTCTACTTAAGAAAATCATGCATCAATCAACTTCTAAATTTTCTTAAATGGATTACTTAGCATGCATCATAAAGTGTGTTAACTACTCTCATGTGCATGTATAGGTATGCTTAGGGTCCATCCATATGCATATTTTATGCATTAGAAAAGAATTGGAGTAATGTATGTTATGTGAATTTTGATTCATTTTTCTTAATCTTAAAATATCTTTCTTTTTGAATAGGTTTGTTTAGAGTTTGTCTAAACTTAGGATTGATTAAAAAAATGTAATCAAAATATTCACCTAAAGGAAAATAAAATGTGAACTTACCTTAGAAATTACTTAAGGATTAGGGAAGGAAAGGGATGTTCTCTTCTTTTTCTCTCTCTTCATAACTTAGTAATTAATTGTAGGTTTCACTCAAATCAAATTAATAAAAATAACCCAAAACACTTAAACAACTTAAATGAAATCCTACTCTAAGTTGAACATGTTCTTCACACTTATAAAACATGAACCTAAAGTCATAAACTAAGCATGACACACAAACCTTCAAAGCACATACATTAGCCTAAGCCACCACTTCTAGTCTTAGGTTAGGTCGGTACATGGTTTTATGTTATATTTTATTTTGTGATATATGTTTTAGACTAGATATTAGGATGTATGCTCATATAATGAATGGTAGGACGTGTTTAGTCTAACTATTCTTTTATGTAGGGATTGTAAAGGCTATCATAAATAAAATATAAATGCTTCTTGCTTAGTGCTTATACCCCTTTAATAATCCATAGGCTAGTGGACTTAGTCACCCATGTGTGGGGTGATAAGTAATATACATGCTTGAGATTTGTGTGGTGTGATTTAACTAACCTTTTTTGAGGTGTTAGTTAGATTTCCTTTTCCTTTTCATGTAAAATTTGTATATTTAGGATTTTGGAATGATTTATTATGGAGATTAGGATGAACATTGGTCATAAGACCCTATCTTATGTTCCATGTGAAATCTTAGAGTATCTACCATTCAACCATCTAAAGGAAGATCCAAAGAAGAAAAGAAGAAAAGAAAAGAAAGAAAGAAGAAAAGAAAATAAAGAAAGAAGAAAGAAGAATAAAGCTTGAAGACCCTTATAACAATGAATTCCTTTGCTTAATTTGTAACTCAATTCATTTGTAATCCGGGTTGTATAAGGGTAGAGCTCGGCTTCCCACATTTGATATTTTTGGGTTTGTGCGGTGGTGCCCGACCACAAATGACCATTTATTTTTTTTATAATTAGCTTTATAAATTATTTGATGATTTGTTTAGCTTTTGAATTAAGTGGAATGCTTTCCCTAGTTTCTTCCTTTCTTTATGTATGACCTAGATGTGGATTAGGCTCTTTAGAAAAAACAAATCTTTTACCAAACTTAACAATTCAAATTAAAACTAAATAACTCATAACCTCACCTAATGCATAGGATTAAAATCAAGATAAAAGAATTAGCAACCCTTTAGCTAGATAAGCATTTCTTTATAATATCATGCACAAATGCATCTTATTTCACTCTTGATTGGAAGGCTTCCACCTTTGCCAGAGAACCAGACTTGACCTTTGAGGGTCTTGGTGGAAACTCACCTCCTACCTTCTCTCTAATTTTGTCCAATAATCTTCTTTCTCATGCATTAGTCATAAAAAGCCTATTAGACTAAGTCAAAATGATTGTCCAAAAAATGAAATAAAATGAAATTTGAAATGCATTAAATTTAGGTCATTTAAAGAATGCCCTTTACATGATCTAGTCTCTTTAGGGAGTGAGTTTAAGGACTTAGTCTCTTTCTAAGTAAAAATAGCCTAGCTATCTTGCATAAGTATAAAGACTTACCTACATGTATTTAAAATTATAGGAGTTAGTTGGCGGCCACCCCCAGGAGGTTGTAAGTCCAGGTTGTAGGGTGGTTTGTCCTCTCTTATGGAGACAAACCAATTACCCATTTTTTTCCTTAGATTTAGGTTGTGCTTTAGTACCTCACCGAAGCTCCTTAGATTTAGGTTTTGAGGTTGCTTTTCCCCTTTGTGGGCCATAAGCATAATTCATCAACTCTTAGGCATTTCCTTAATCTTGTGTTAAGGAATCTTAAGCCCTAAATTTCTAATAAAAAATATAACTAAAATCAATTTCAAAATAAAAGCCAATTTTAGATAGTTTGAGATGATAGTTTCCTAGCATCATGAGTATCTCCTACTTATTCCCATTTTGGCTTGATAATAACTCCCTCTTTTGATCAATCCCATTTGATCTTCAAATAAACCAATTGATTGATAGTCCTTTTATTGAAATCTTAGACAACAGGATCATTTACCTTAATCGAGAGTTTTCAAGGATCCGTCCTGAATGTAATTAACTATGGGGTTTGCCCTAGGAAACTTAATGATCAATTTAAAATAAACTTTCTTTACTTTTTTGTGTAAAGTGGAAGAATCTCGGTACATATCTTTATTAGAGTCAGAGGTGATTGGTTCCATTAAAGGGTAGTGACTTCTCTTTCGAGATAGTACACTATTTTCTTGATGGCATTGATCACGAATAAGTACATCATCTACATATCTTACCAAGATGAATTTTGTAAATTGTCCTCTTTCTTTTCTCCACATAAATTTGAAAGGCTCCCCATAAGAATTTTTTCACTAGATTTTGGTCATTTGGGATGGTTTCTCCATCTTTGATAAATGATCATTATCTTTGAGTATCGATAGTGAGTTTCTACTTTGGTATGAATCCAAGACTATCCTTCTTTCCATTGGCACTTAGATCATTTCATTCTTGAGTTAAGTTAGCCAACATCTTTAGGTTTTAGGACCACATTCCTTGTTGGTCTTAAAACACCCGTTGGTTTCTCCAATGGGTAAAATGAAAAGATTTAAAATGAATAGAAACCTCTTAAAGACTTCCTCCTTACCATTTTCATGATAAGGAAATTTTCATCCTAAAAATAATAAATCTTCCATAAAAAACTTTGCTTTTCAAAAGCACCTTTTCCAAAAAAAATGCACTTAACAGAATATTTTTCACAAAAATTTTCACCTTCATCTAACAATTCACATAATTGTTGCACGTAGGGATTTTCAAAAATAAAACTAATAATATTTTTGCAAATTCTCAAATGAATATCTTCTTTCAATTCACTTTGATGAAGATTTTATTTTCAAAATAAAATAAATAATCATCTTTTCTAAAAATCATAATCATAATCATAAAGTTTTCAAAAGCACAAATGAATATCTTCTTTTAATTCACTTTGATGAAGATTTCATTTTCAAAATAAATTAAGTAATCATCTTTTCTAAAAATCACAATCACAATCATAAAGTTTTCAAAAGCACAAATGAATATCTTCCTTCAATTCACTTTGATGGAGATTTTATTTTCAAAATAAAATGAACAATCATGTTTTCCAAAAATCACAATCACAGTCATAAATTTTTTTTTAAAAAAAAGCACACATGAATTCTCCTATTCAATACATTCATACTTATTGAATGGAAAGTTCATTTGTAAACAAAATCAAAATTTTCAAAAAGCACACATGAATACCTTCATTTAATATGCTTAGGTTAATTAAATGAATATTTCATTCTCAACTAAAAATAAAACATCATTTTAGGAATCCCACATCCCACTTAAGCATACCTCATATATGTTTTAAGTTGGAATTCCTCTCTTTCAAAAAGCAACAATCACACACAAAATAAAAATATCATTGTACTGTTTATTTTTGTGATGCGAGACATCGTGCAGATCTTTGGGGGTTCTTATTGGAGTGATCGGGTATGATATTAATGATTGATGTACTATCTCCAAAGATATAAATCACCACCCTATAATGTACCTAATCACTTAATAAGGACTCCTGAGGCATGATGGGTTTTCAAATATACCAAAGATCTTTCCCCTACTTTACATGGAAAAGTACAGTAGAGTTTATTTTAAGCCAGGTTCGTTAAGTTCCCTATGAAGGCAAGCCCCCATAGTTAACTACATCATGAGGAATGAGAATTCCTTAAGAATACTCTTGATTAAAGTAGACAATTAGGGTCTTCAAAGATTTCCAGGTTAAGACTATCAAAGGATTGGTTATTTTTAAAAATCAAATGGGATAGATCAAGGAGAATGCTTATTTTTTCAAATCTAAAGGGAGAAAGTAGGAAATGCTCATGATACTAGGAAGCCTAGTGAGCATTCCAACCTACCATATAATTGGGCTTTATAATTTTTGAAATTGAAGAGAGTTAATTATTTGAGTTGACATTTTATTAGATTGCTAGGGCTTATAATTCCATAATATAAGATCGTGTAAATGCCTAAGAGGTGAGGATTTATGCTTTGTAACTGAAAGAAATAGCTACCTCATCTAAACTAGGAGCTTTGGTACAAAACAAAGACATGATATATCTAAGGAAAATGGGTATATGGTTCACCTCCACAAGAGAATAAATAATGCTAGACTTACTTCACGTGGTAGCTAACTCCTCCTATGCTTTAAATCCATGTAGAAAAGTCTTATGCTTTGCAAGATGGCTAGGTATTGTTCATTTAGAAAGGAAGTCCTAAAACTCACTCCCTAAAAGACTAGAGCATGAGTGGTATGAATCCATGACTTAATCTAATGCAAATTTTATCAAATTTATTTGATTCTTTGGGACTCTTTATTTTGATATAGGTTATAGGATTTTGTATACCTAAATGCATGAGAATTTGATATTGGAAGTTCTCTCTTAACAAGAGTGAAATAATATGAAATGCATGATATTATACATTCATCCATCTAAGGGTTGCTAAAATTTTATTATCTTGATTTAATTCTAAGGCTTTATGTGAGGTTATGAGTTATTTTAAAATTTTAGTTATGAGTTGTTAATTGGGATAGAAAATTTAATTTTATCCTAAGAGCCTCACATCGAGGCCATTCAAGCATCAATCATAAAGAAACTATGAAAAGCATGTTGTTCTAATCTAAACACAACATCAAATAATTTTATAGACTACCATAAAAGAATAAAGGTCGGTAGTGGTTCAGAGTAAAAAAAAAGATGGTAGGAGCTCTATCCTTATACAACGGATTACAAAAAAATATACATCTATGGGGTCTTTTTTCTTCATTTTGTTCATTCTCTTTCTTTTGATTTAATTTTTCTTCAAAGGTATCATACCCAGGACTAAGCCTTAGCCCTTTTCATCCTAATCCCCATAACACTAATCCTAATTCCTAACACAAAATTACATCAAAAATAAGAAAAGTAAATCTAGCTACACCTGCAAAATAAATGTTAGTTAAACACACCATACAACCTAAATAATTATATGAATAATTTGGACTTAGAACCCCACACATGTAACCAAGTCTACCTATCCTAACATGGGTTACGCTTAGGGGCTAAGCAACCTGCATAACAAAAGCATTTATATTTTTATTACAGCGGCTCCTTAAGCACAATCTCCTGTAAAACATATGATTAGGCTAATAGCAGCTTAACATCCAGTCTATAAAATATACACCCTAACATCCAGTCTAAAATATTACATCACAAAATAAAATAAACATCATACATACAACGCCCTAACCTAGCATTAGAAGTGGTGACTTAGTATTCTAATGTGTGCTTAAGGCTTGTATGTGAGACTTTACTAGGCTTCTTTAGTTTAAGTTTCAATTTGGGTTTGAATTTGTTTAAATTTTACCTTTGGGTGATTTCAATTTAAATGATTTAATGATTAATTTTTCATTTTTATTTCACTTTTATTTGGTTAAAATGAAGTTTAGATTTTCAAGAATGAAGAGTAGAATGAATTTCATTTTTAGATGGAACTCTATTTTAACATCTAATTCTAAAGAATCTAACTAAGGTCCTTAAGTATCTTAATTAGCCCATTTGAATTTGTGTAATTTATTTGATTTGATTTGAGCTTAGAATTTGAGTTTGTTTAAGTATTTTTATTGATTGATTTTGATTATATGTTTTGGTTTAATTATCTTGATAATTCAATATCCTTGATATATGATGTTTAAGTTTGTTTAAATTCATATGTTTGATTGGTTAATTAAATCTTGATAATTCAATATCCTTGATCTTTGATGAAGTTTAAGTTTGTTTAAGTTCATGTTCTTTTGATTGATTAATTTTAGATTAGATATTTTTGGTTTAATTACATCTTGATAATTCAATATCCTTAATATCTAATGAAGTTTAAGTTTTAAGTTCATGTTCTTTTGATTGATTAATTTTAGATTAGATGTCTTTAGTTTAGTTAAATCTTTATAATTAAATATCCTTTTGAATTAATATTTAATTCTTTTCTTTGATTATGGTTATGTGACTTAATTTCATGCTTATTTGATTGTGGTTCATTTATTTGTTTGATGATTAGATTAATTATTTTATTTTGGTTTTAATTGAGTTTGATTCTTTATAATTAGGATTTTATTTTTAATCACATCCAATTGTTATGTTCATCAAAGTTTGGTTTGTATTTTGATTTCATACATTGGATAGTTGATTAGTTTATCTTATTTAAGTAGTTGAATGAGATTTGATTTGATTACATATTGATGAGTCTTTCATAATTTGATTTAATTTGATTTGATTAGCTTTATTGGTCAATGGGTTTTGCTTCAATGTGATTTATGTGATTAGTTTAATTAAGAAGTGTATTTATGTTAACTATAAAGTTTGTTTAATTTTCAATTTGATTTCATATTTGTTTAGATTAATGATGTAATTAATGACTTTAGGTTTAATTTAGGTTTTGATTAGTATTTAATTGCATTTATGTTTGATTAAGTTTAGTTTGATGTTTATTTAATTAATTAGTATTTTATTTAAGAGGTGTGATTACTTATTAAATTAAATAAAGATTTGTTTAATTTTAATTTGATTTCATATTTATTTGGGTTAATGATGTAATTGGTGAGTTAATGACTTAAGTTTAAATTAAGATTTGAGTATTTAATTGCATTTTATGTTTGATTAAGCTTAAGTTTAATATGATTAATTTAATTGACTTAATTAATTTATTTAATATTTGTGATTGATTAATTAATAAATTAATTAAGTGTTTGATTTGAATTAATTTTAGTGATTTATAAAATTAATTTGGTTTATTAAGATGATGGATTAATTTATTAAGTTTGCATTAATTAAATGTTTAATTAATTAAGTTTGATTAAGGGTGATTAAACTTTTTTTAAATCATTAGATTAATCAAAGATTTATTTAATTAATGACTTAATTTCCCACATGTGAGTGATTTAACTTAGTTAATTATTTTACTTAAGTTTGATTTGATTACAAAATTATTATTATTATCATTTGATTCGATTAAGTGATTTAATTGTTTATTTTTATTTCAATTAAACTTCATTATTCATAATCATAGTTAGGTTTGGTTTTCTTCATTTATTATGTTCATTAGATTTCATTCATGTTTGATTTAGTTGTTAGGTTTATGTAGTAATGACTAATTAATTATCTTATTCCAAATGGATGTGATTTAATCATATGTTAATTAAGTTTATTTAACTTTATTTGGTTTAATTTGATTGATATCAAATGATTATGTTGAATTAGTTTGTTATTAATCAATTTGATTTTTTGGTTTATTTAATGATTAATTAGTTTTTTATTTATATTCATTAAGGAGTTTCATATGATTATGATTCCATGTAGTGTGATTTAGTTATACTAGTTTGACCATGTTAAAGTTTTTAGATTTGTTGAATTTTAAGTTTGGTTTAAGATTTAATCATTTAATTGAGTTTTATTAACTTAAATAGGTTTAATCATATTTAATTTAATTTCTTCTAAGGTTGATATTTTCTGATTTGAGGTTTGACTAATGATTGCTTAAGTGCTATTTCATTTTTTGATTTTGATTTGATATTTAAATTATTTTTATATTATATTTTAATTAACTTTTTAATTGATTAAACTTTAATCTTAAGTATTTGTTTAGGGTTTATTAGGATTCATAAAATCACATTATCTTCTTAAGAGTCCTAGATGTCAATTGAAGTGATTTAAGCCATTTTGATGATTTTTTTGTAAATTTTTGAATTTTTATTTGATTTATTTTATTAAAATGGACAATATGAATTCAAAATTTAATTTCTCCCAATCCATAAGTCCTTTTTCCTTTAAATCTTTATGGTAGGTGTGCTTTAACCTTAATTTTAATTACTAAAAATTTCAACTTAATTTGACATAAATTTTTGGTTTAATTAATAAAATTTTATTTTCAATAAAACTCAAATTAAGCTCAAAATACTTAGTAAAATTTGGGGATTTTTGATTTGTTGGATTCCACTAAAAAAGACGAATCCAACGAGGCCTTATTTAAAATTTTTGATTAAGTATTTTATTTTCTATGAATTTTTGAAGTTTTAGATGATTTACATTAATTTTTTTAAATCATAAAAATTTGCGTGGCGTTGGCATTTGGCGAACACCGTCACGTGGAAAGCGATCCGCGGTTTTGGATCATCGATTGCGGTCGGGCGATCCGGATCGGATCCGCGTGATCAAGGCCGATGTGGCGATGATCGCACTCGTCATCGATCGTGAACCATATGATGATGGTCCGAATGCATCGGGTGATCAGCGATCATGTGATCGGCGTAGATCCACGAACCATGGGATCGGACGGTTGTCGCCGTCTCGATGAACGATTAAAATTTTTAAAGGAAAAAAGATTTCTAAATCCAAATGGACCGCATCGATTTCATGGAAAAAATTATTTTCTATTAGGATGATTTTAAAATATGGGATTATCTATGGGAAATTCCTAAAATTATAAGAAAATTAACACAAAATACAAGAAATCCTAAGGTCGACTAAAATTTGGTGAAATTTATCTCGTCGAGGATGGTTTCCAGTGATAGAGAAGATCCGAGCGATCTCCTTGGTATGTGAGAAAGCTTTGAAATGATTTTTAACTTTTGCCTCCCTTTGGAATGTCGTCTTCTCCAAAGTTCACCGTCGTCGCGCTGAAAAAGCTTCTATTTATATTTTTGAGCTCAAAAATAGCTTAAAGAGGTGGGGGATGGGTTCTTTTTCTTACTTTGGGAAGCTCTTGGGGGCTGAATAGTAATGGGAGGAAAATGGGTGAAGCCTCATTTCTCCCTCCTTTTATAATGGCCAAAAATTCATTCCTTTTTTGAAGTTTTTTTGTTCTAAATTGATTGTCATCTTGCTTGGGGTGGTTGGGATGGATGCTGGATTGATTGAGGACTTTGGATTTTTACTCCAAATTACTCTCTTGCTGCCATATTATCAGCTTGTTCAATACAAATGTTGGGGAGGAGTTAGGTGCATGTGATGGGGGAGAATTAAATGAGGTTGGGTGGAATCTTATGTGGGGAAGGATCCATGAAGGATTTAAATGGGTTGGGTTGATTTTGGGTTGATTCCAAATGGGTTTGGGTCATGTTTGATCAGCCCCCAATGGGTCATGGCTTGGTTTCAAGGGATTTGGCTTAATTTGGGTCATATGGGTCATATTGGGTCAAGTTGACCAATTTGATCAAATTGGCCAAATTAGCTTAGGTTATGGGTTGATTCGTGTTCAATTAGCTAATTGATAATGAATATGATCTTTGGTTTGAATTAATTTGGATTTAATTTTGGATTTAGGCCAAATTGACCCTTTAGGCCAATTTCGTCTATGTTGGGTCAGTTGACCAATTAATTGATCAAATTGGATTTAGTATGCTTTGGTCAAGTTCAATAATCAATTTGGAATGAACTTGAGTTGTTTTGCAATCAATTTGGGTTAGATGATTTGACCCGATTGGTCCTTTAGCAATTTGGTCAACTTGGATCAAATGGCCAATTGGGCTTAGTTTGGATCAATTGGTGGTAAAGTCATATTTAAATGGGTTGATTCAAATCATTAATTTTAATCAATTTGATGTAGGATGAGTTTTGGCTAGTTTTGGTTCATTTGGGCTAAGGGTTGACTTGATCAAATGACTAAGTTGACTTAGTTTGACGATTGATTGTATTGATCATCACAGGGTGATCAACAATCATGGTGGAAGGTTTTTGTGAGCTTAGTTCAATCCAATTTGGGTTAGATTAGAAGTTGGCTCAAATGGGTCCTTTAGGTCACTTTGGATCAAGTGGACCTAAGTGGGTCAATTGGTTTGGTTTTAATTTGATTCGAGTTTAGTTGAACTTATATGATCCCTGGATTGAAATATAAATTCAATGACAATCAATTTAGTCAACAGTTTTGGCTCAATTAAAGTTTTAAGTCAAAAGGGCTAAGTTAGGCTTGACTTGGGTTGATTTGAATTTGGTTTGATGATTGTATATTTTATTTATATTTAGATAAATGATTGAATGAATGATTGAATCGAGGGAAAATCTATTAATTTTGACTTAATTTGGATAGAATTTGGTTAAGTCGAGAGAATTGGTTTAAAGGGCTTAGATTGAGTTTGGATTTGAATTTCGATATAGTTTTGGTCATTTGAATTTAGATTTTATTTATAATTATGAATATAAATGAAGGAATAATTGATTTATGAATAAAATCAATTGAGTTTTATTTGATCTAAAGGGAGTTTTGGCTAAGCTTATGAAGGTGGCTCGTATGGCATAGGAAGGGTCTTGAGATTTGAATTTGATTTTGGTTTTCAATCATTTGGAGTCAAATTTGGAATTAGATTTAAAATTTGAATTTGAATTTGAGATTTGGTTTGAGATTTGAATCTGGGCTTGATTTGAGAAAGTGTATCTAGATTAAATTTAGGCTATAGGATAGGTGATTTCCTTAAGTCTTAAGGCATGGCCTAATCCTATGATTAACCCTTGTAAGTCTCTAGCCTTAGGTTAAGTATTTACCTAATCACTAGAAGTGTCTTATGACTAAGGAGTTTTTAGCATCTAAAAGTGTCCTAAGTCTAAGAAGAGGAGGTTAAGAGCTCACTCCAAAAGTCAACAATTACTCTCATCTCAAGGATAGATCCGTTGAAGTACTTGATGATAAGACAAATCGCCGCAAAGATAAGAATACTTCTTTTACAATTTGATATCACATACTTTAGAATGCAAGAAGGGATAAGTCTATTGATTTTCTTACAAAGACATCTCATCCTGTGGACTCTTTCTTAATGATGATTTGCGAGCAAATTATGCTCATTCACGAAAGAGAAAAATCATAAATTTGAGAAATATACTTTGATGGAGCCTCATTGATCAAACAAGTCCAACCTCTAAAATTCCCAAGGGCGAGAGCGGGAATCGGCATCATCTTCATAACACGAGAAGGAGGGAAAATAAGATGATCATATGGACTAACCGAGCCAAGTACTAAAAATGAAGCCGAGTATGAAGCATTAATGTCTTGAAGAAGATTATGAATCAAAGCTTGCATATTTTGGTGATTCTTAGCTTATTATAAATCAAGTACTTGGCATCTATAGAATCAATAAGCTTGAGTTAGCTTTCTATCACAGGTGGGTTCTTTAGCTTATGAAGCAGATACAAAATGTCACACTAACTCAAGTGCTTCTATAAGAAAATTTATCATAAAGAAAATAAATTTTAAAAAGACATGATTTAGACATAGCAATAATGTAACTGAACGAAGCAATAAGATTTATTCTAAGAAAGTATCAATCCCCAAAGTAGTTATCAAATTTGTCAGGATAAGTGTTGTTCCTCATACTCCCCAAAATCAACAAGGAGTTATACCCAGAAGAGTTAAGAATGACATTGCTTCAGAAAAGTTGTGTGAAGTCTTTATAATAGATGAGTCACATGATAAGAGGCAACCCTTCATCGACTACTTTAAGGAATGCAAGTTACCAAATAATAAATCAGGCCAAATCAAGAAGAATATGTTATGCTTATCAATAACACTTTATATCGACTTTGAACAAATATGACTATTATGCCTAAACTTGGATGAAGGAAGTTGAAGTTGGTATTGGTGCACATTAGTCCCAAGATAAAAGAAAGAGATTTTGGTATTATGGTAAAAACTATATAAATTAAAAGTGTCATGAATGTCAAGTACATAGGAATATAATCCACCAACCTCCAAATCAACTATACCCAATAATAGCATCTTGGCTATTCGAATGTTGGGGTACATATGTAATTGGACTAATTGATCCATCATCGTTAGCTGGACATCACTTTATCCTAATAGTGACTGATTATTTCCCTAATTGGGTTGAAGCTACCCCATTTAAAGAAGTTACTGCTGATCGGGTGATCGATTTCTTCACATATAATGTAATATATAGATTTGGAGTGTCATTTGAATAGTTTTTATATAATGTAATGCTTTCAAAATATAAAATTTATAGATTCATTTATCGACATAAAATTGATTGGAGATACTCTTCAATATACAATCCAAGAGCAAATGGTTTGGTGGAGACCTTCAATAAGACATTAATCAAGATGCTCAAGAAGATCTTTACTAAAAATAAGAGAGAATGGCATACCAAATTGATATAGGCATTATGGGTGCATCGAACCACCTACAAAATGCCAACTAAAGCCACTCCATATTCATTAGTATTTGGAACTAAAGCAGTTCTTCCGCTCGAAGTTGAGTTGCATTCACTTCAAGTAACCATCCAATACAATCTAACTGAAGATCAAAATACTCATTTGAGAATGGAAGAATTCAACGTGCTTGATGAAGTTAGATTACAAGCACATCAAAATCTAGAAGTTTATTGAGCAAAGATGTCAAGGGCTTTTGACCATACGGTGTGGCCTCAAACTTTCTAGAAAGGAGAATTGGACATGGTGCTGAGAAGACCAATTATTCATAGTCAAAAATTTGGTGGCAAATTTAAGCCTAATTGAGAAGACCCTTTTGTCATTGAAAAAGTATACCAAAGAAGGCATACCAACTCATTGACCTTAAGGGTGAAAGACCAATACTACTAATTAATGATCAATACTTGAAAAAATATTATACATGACGACTACACTCTATAGGTACAATAGAAATCCCTCTGTAAGATAGGGGCATTTTTTTAAGTATATTTATTTAGGTTGACATCATGCTTCATGTCAAGATTCTTAAATAAATATACTCACTCTAGATGAAAAAACTTTTCCATGAAAATTCTATTAGGGGGGAATTTTAGATTTATATAGATAAAATCAATGTTGTATGTTAAAATCCTCTTAAGAGCATATCAATTCAAATATTGATGTATTTGCATATTTTTCATCTTGAAAGTTCTTCTAAATGTGCTTTAGAATTCTTCTACAAGACAAGAGAAATTTTTTTAGTTTATGTCAAGTTTATTTGAGTTAACATCGTGCTATAAGATGAAATCCTCGATATATTTTGATTCAGGTTAACATCGAGCTTTACGTTGAAATCCTTGAATATATCCATAATTGTTATCTAAGTTGGTTCTTACAAGAACAAAAAAGAATCTATCTACATGAAAAGATAACTAAATGTCAAAAACTTTATCTCGATTTGCAAATTCGAGATCAAGAAGGACTATTTCAAAGTTGATGCTCTCACCAAGACAAATACGAGTTCTCTTCTCCTCAAAAGCGCTGAGATCTTATGTTCATCATTACCAAATCACCAACCCGTCACGTTGTCAAGACTGGTAGTTCTAAAGAGACTAACAAGCCTATAAATGGTTGAGTTGGCCGACGCCTCACTCAACAAGCTGAAGAGTGCATGAAAGAGCCCTTGCTCATGATCAATGATGATGTTCAATCTCAAACTAGATCTATTTAATGATTACAAGAAATAAGGATTCAGATCTTCTACTTGATCAGATTAGATAATATGACTAAAACTCTCAATTGTGGCTGCTCAAATCAATCTATATATTCCACGTGTAATATTTCATTTATTCTCAAATGATCATCAAGCTCAAAGCACAAATCAAAGTCAATCTCAAAGTCAAGAAAGCATAGGACCGAGGAACCAATTTCATAGTTCATACAAAGCTGATGACCGAATTAAAAGAATTTTGTGGTTATTCATTCTATTAAAGACAGAGATAACTCAACATAGACTAGTATGAAGGGTCATCTATATGTACCCTTCAATGAATCCATCAAATGCAAAAAAGCACAAGATTCATGACAGACACTTCTAACAAATCAATATGGACAATTTTCTTCATCAAGTCCGTGCTTAAAGTTAGGATAGAGGAATTTTAAATCCAACAAAGCAATGATAAAACCCCCCCAAATCCTTTATCAAAATAAATAAACCAATTTCCATCAAACCCAACCAAGACAAGTTGTGGAGGAAACTCAAATCTTGAATATAAAGAAAGAGATCTTGAAAGCCATTAAAGTAGATAGTAGATGGTGTAAGAACTTTCCTATCATCGTCGAACCGGCCAAGTGCCATTTAACACGTTTGAAATAAGGCATCATACTAACGACAAATCCTATCAAATCGTACAGAATTAAGTTTAAATGATCTAAGTTACATAAAGGGTTAACTATTTTCAACAAATGTGACTCACATCCGGAATCACATTTGGGGCATTTGTTGACCGCCATATGTGTCATAAGTTGAGTCAAGCCCACAAGTCAGATGAACGCCGTCAGCGAAAATCGAACCCAAATTCCAAGCATTAGCAAAATGGTGAAATGATCTCATCGATGAACTTAATTTTGTTGCGCATTCAAAACCTCAAAATTGGTCAAAATATAAATATTTAAGATAACAATCAAGTGATCGAGCTATCATTATATCGCTATATCGAAATCGAAAGCTATGATATCCAAATGACCTATGTTTATGAAATTGATCATGTCGATTTCAAATATTACTCTAACCGACCGTCATGCCAATTGACAACTGTAAATGTTGAATGATCTAAAGATGCAAATCGTAAAATGCAGGATGTCACCAAAATCTTCAAATGATATCTCGAATAAACGGACTTCTCCATGTTCAAAATGTCAAAATTAGTCATAATATAAATATTACAAAACTTGATGATCAACCGATCAAGCGATCGAGTAACGCACACATATATGTAGGCATGACATAAACCAAATGATATTCATCAAATTGATTATGTATTAGTTTTAAAAATAACAAAATCTATCAATAAGATTCTACTCAATTCTGTACATGTTTACATGAAAATGAGTCGAAAGCAAATGTTAGATGAATATGATTCGAGCCGACTTGAACCAAACGGCCTCCGATTGTAAAACAGATTGTGTCGTTGCATTGGAACATCGAAATAATCTTAAATTGATATATATTTTGATTACCTAATTGTGTCAATGTAAAGTTCATATTAAAGAGGATAAACTAATAAAAATATTATAAAATGGGCTAATAACCTAAAACTGGCTCAACCAACTCCCTAAATCCCTAAACGAGACGTAACTTGACCCGCTCAGCCTCCCCTTCCAAACAAACTCCCTCTTCATGTGATTGAGAGGCATGGAAGCCCCTCTCTTCCTCTTCGATTCTCCTGACCAAGCTCTTCGATTCAGCATGGTTTCCTCGATCCAAAGATGTGGCTCTTAATGAAGAATGAGCAAGGAAGCCATTCTCACTCTCCTCCCTCCAAAACTGAAAGGGACTCTATTTCTCATTCAAAAAAAAGGTAAGTGGGTTTTTCTTCTCCTTCTTCTTCTTTTTCTTTTCTTTCCATTTTCCTTTCCATATTAAAGAAATTCTCTTTTTTCTTCTTCCTCCTCTTTCTTTCTTTTCTTCTTTTTCCTTTCTTATTTTCTTCCTCCAAATTGAAAATTACATTTTCTTTCTTCTTCTCCTTATTCTTCTTCTTTCTTCTTTCTTTTTCCTTCTTCTATTTCTTCCTCAAAAAATTAGATTTTTCTTTAATTTATTCTATATGTTTTCCTACTGAGCAAAGAGAAATTTAATCCAATCCTAAAATTTCTGTTTCTACCAATTTCAACTCATAAGAGAATGGTCATGTCATGTTTTCATACAGCCAATAGATGAAAGCGCATATAAACTGATTTAAATATAAGACATCATAAGATCATGATCAGAATTATATCTGAATTCTGCCATTTGAGTGAATCATTGGGTATGATGGACAAATAACCTCTATCAAAGAAGTTAAGATTGCCTTTTGACAAACATCACATGTACAAGATTTCTTTCATTAAGATTGCTCAAACCAAAATGAACCAAATTATTATTCGTTTGTTTTATTTTATTTGGTGGATTTTGTTCAATATTTTTGGGAATCCAAAATCAATCGATTTTAAAAATTTATCATCCAATCCATTCAAATCAACCAAACTAGAGAGAGAGAGAGAGAGAGAGAGAGAGTGTGTGTGTGTGTGTGTGTGTTTTCTCTGGATGGCTGGTGGACTAAAATATCAATGATTATTATTAATATTGTATGCTTTAGGGAGATGTATATACATACCACACTTTTCTTTTACATTTAATAAATTTAATATATATAAAATAACACTAAGATCACACATATCACAACAAAATGTCATTTTGAGAAACTTTTAAAGTAAAATGCATATTTATTTATAGAAAAGTATTATATATATGTAAATATAAAATTTGATGTGATTGATATATAAATATAAATGAATTATGTGGATGTAATCCTTCATTTCATTATTATTATTATTATTATTATTATTATTATTATTATTTATTATTATTATTATTATTATGTTATTTTTAAAATATATTTATTTGATATAATTTTTCAAATTTTTTATAAAAATAAATTATATTAAAAAAAACTCAAAATAACTTTTGAGTATCTTGAGTGTTTTTAAAAAAAAAAAAATAAAATAACACATTTTAAAATACTAAATATATTTTATTAAGATGAACAGGAATGCTTGTTTGATATTTTATTAGCCCTTAAATTCTTTCTATTAAAAATCTCATATTAAATGCGTAGAAACTTGACATATTTAATTATTTATATTTTTTCGCAGAGTCATTTTGATCATTTCTATAAAAACTTAAGACTCCATCATATGATCTAAATTAATCCTCTTGATCATTTATATTTTAATATATTTTTGTGTTTTATTATTCTCATAATCAAATAATTTTAAACCAGTCAAATTAATCTAATTGAGGCTCTTAATTTTTCTATAGACAGGTAAATCTCAAAACACATTTAATCAATCTTATCTTAAAAAAATTTTAATTATACTTCTAAGTATGAAATTGACATAAATTAGAATTTTAATATCTAGATTTTCTTGAAATAATTGGGTTCATCAAGTTTAATGATTATAAATTTCTTGAAAATAAAATTTAAATTATTCCTAAATTAATTTCTAAAAACTATACTTCAAATATCCAAACGATTTTATATTAATAATCTATATTCGATTATATAAATTGGTAATAAAAAATGATAAAGTGCAATTTGATAAATGGAATTGGTAGTTGATTTTGCTTAAACTTTTAAATAAATAAAGATCGAGGTGATATAATGACAAATGAATATATTTTTCAACTTTATATTACTTAAAAATTATTAAAATTTGGAAATTAAAAATTATGTTGATATTAGTTTCATGCTTAGTTCAAACTAAATGAATGATATCCATATATATATATATATATATATATATATATATATATATATATATATATATATATATATATATTAAAATTATTCTAAAAACAATTAATTAAAGTAATAATATCCATGCAATGGTCGACCCGTCGACCGTTCACAGCCAGAAGAATAAAATTCACGTACGACTAAAACATTTGATTTGACATCACCGATCTATAATTTATTAGAAGAATATTTATTTTAGACGAATATAATTCCAAATTAATATTGACCTCAAAATAAAATCAGCATTAAAATTTAGAACTCTCTTAGGAGTATTGGAGGGATAATCCAATTTGGAAATTTTAAAATTAGATGGGAGAAATTATATAAAAAGAACTCTCGAATGACTAATCAAAATTTGGATGAATTTAAAAAATTTTAAATATTTTTTCTTGAATATAATATATAAATATTTAATCAATTTTTAAATTATATTTATTTTAAAATAAACTGAAAAATTCTTTTAATAATGAATCATTGCTTTTTTTTTTTCACTAATAAGCTACCTAAACTCAATTTAGCTTAATCAAATAAATTAGGTTACTATTATTTTAGCAATTGTTTATTGGAGATTAAAATGCTCAGCATTATACAATATCTTCATATTTGACAAAAATTAAAACAACATTATATAAAAGGATATGATAATTTTTACTTGAAAAAATAACATTCAAAATGATATGATTTTTTTAAAAGTAAAAAAAAAAAAAATTATCGAGCAAAAACAAAAATATTTCGTTTGAATTTTAATATTAGAGAATAAAATGAGTGTCATTGAAAGGTTGTTTGGGATCACTTTTTTTAATTTAATTTAATTTATATTATACTAAAATATGTTTGATAGTGATTATTATTTTTATAAATTATTCAAAATATCTTACAATTAATTTGAGTATTTTAAAAATAATATAATTTATTTTAAGAAAAAAAATAATAAACATTTAAAAATCTATCTATTAATAATATTTTTAAATAATATAAAATAAAAATAAACATTATAAATAAAATTAATCCAAATCAGCTCTTAGTATAGTAATTGAAGATTTTGACTTCAACTAATATATATAAGATTATGTTTTATATATATATTGTGTGTGTGAATTTATCATTAAATTAGCTCAAATATCTCAAAAATAAATATTTATTGTCATTATCGGAATTAAAATTTTTAAGTAACAAAAAAAGCTAAAAAAAATATAATATAATGGCGAAAGTATAAAAATAACACCAAAGGAGTACTTAAAGTGCAAAACTTTTATTTTATATATAATTATATGAAACTGTTGGTCAAACCTAAAAATTGGATATATATATATATATATATATATATATATCACTTCGTTCTGCAACTTTCAGAATAAATGGCAAATAGAGTAAAAATAACCCCAAAAGAGGTCAGAATCCCAAAAAAAAAATACTAAAAATTAACGAAGCACGGAAGTCTCATCTGATCACTAGAATTTTTTTCACCTTAAAGCCCTTACAAGAAGAAAATTCTTCTTAAAAAGCATAACTAAAATAAATAAAAAAAGCGGTACTCTTTAAAAAAAAACATCTGAAAATAAATAATGATGAACTCTAACATATGAAACTCTCTATTAATTTGCAATTCCCTTCTTGCCCTTCACAATTTCATGTCAATTCTCTTCTAGCATGAAAATTAAAAAAAATAATTAATTAAATTAAATTAAAAATGTAGCTAGCTAGAGCGTTAAAATGTGTTACTGTGTATTTATTATGTCACACTGTTTAACAAATATTTTATATAATAAGAATACATAAAAATACACAATAATACACATTTCGAACGCATATAACACTCAACGTGCAGCTAACACGCATGAAATTTTCTCAAAAGCTAGGGGTAATCGCGCCAACATATTAGCATTGTGACGCATCTTTTCATTATGTAAAAACGGGATCTTTGCTCCTTTACCACGTTGGTGCATCGGCTGGTGAAAGACGGAGAGCCGGCGGCGGTGGCGGCAGCAGCCGCCCTCGCCGCGGGCATGCTGGACGATCTCTTCAGGTAAGTGGCGCTTCCGTCACCGGAGGTGGAGGTGGAGGTGGAGGAGGCGGTGGAGGACTCGCGCCTGCTCGCGCTGTTCCTGCTGCTTTTGTTCTTGGAAAGCTTCCACTTTTCGTCCATGTATAGGTCCATGTAAAGGAGGAGGAGAAGAGAAATGGGGATTTGAATTTATATATGCGATGGGCGAAGGAAGAAGGTGGAGGTGGGCAGCGTAATTTATGAGTAAAGAGAGGCTTTCAATGGAAAAAGAAAATTATGAGTGGCGTTCAGTGGCTATCACCTGGCTTCTTCTGTGTCCTGTCTCCAATGCCCCCACCACTCTTAGGTTATTTTCTTATTATTTTAACCACTTTTGGTTTCACCATATGTAATCTTTTCATAAAATTGTAATTTTTTATTAACATAAATTTGTTATTGACTGAATCACATATTATATATATATATATATATATATATATATATATATATATAATTCTTTCTGAATTACTTCACTTTTCTATGCATTGCATATTGCATGGAATATATTACAGTTATTTTCATACATTAAATGTCGGCAAAGCGATTATTTTTCATTCTGCGGAAAGAATAATATTGATTCCATATATTCATTAATAAAATAAATAAATGACAAATGATAATATCATAATGTAATTTTAATAATCTCTTTAGTATTGCAGGAGTTGATAGGCTGCTCATATTCTAAAAATAATAATTATAATTAATTAATTTCATTATTGAAAAAAGCAGCCACATCATTTTTTTTATCAGACAAAACCTTTAAAAAAAATGATTAGTGCTCCCATGTTCTGTTAACAGACTATCTTATCAGCACTTAAGCCAATAATCTTTTGTCCTCCATATTCAAATTGAGACGAAATTAATTAAATATTTTGATTCTTTTTTCTGGTATTATTATTTGCTATATGTTTGACCGGTCAAAGTGGGAAATAGGAACAAGTACAATTATAAATATTAAATTAAAATTAATGCAAGTCCAAGAAACAGTTGGGTTTTGTCTGTTAATGCGATGTGTGGATCTCATGCATCCTAACAATGTTTAATAATTACTTAAGGTAATCGAGACAATTAGTTGCTAATTAAAAACTCTTTGCTTTGAACGTTTTTTGTACAACCAGATCTTGACTTGATTCCCCAATCGATTTACTCTAGTCGTACATAGGAATTGATTGTAGGAGATTAACATTCTTCAATTGGAATCAATAAATGACGATTAACGATAATATTAAACAATAATTATGTTTTTTGAGAAATCAAATTGATAAAAATAAAAAATTATCATATATATATATATATATACACACACCACATTTTTTTAAAAAATATTAAAATAATTTTAGACATGTAATTATTCAAATATATATTTTTTTCACATTCTTTCAAGAATGTGGCTACTTTATAAAAATAGTATTTTAACTTGTAATTTTAAAATAGATTTTAATTATAGCCCAAAAATATTATACTACAAAATTCGAAGAGCTAATTAACTAAGAAAATATATGCTTACCTTAATAGATATATAGATGGATTGGCCTTCTTACAAGCAACTGTGTTATGTAATATATAATTTGCTTATGTATTTTTATCTTTTCTATTTGTTTCTCCTGATCTCTTTCTATCTCTATTTTCCCTTTTTTTACTTTGTGAAAAGATGTACAATTAATCTAACTATATATGACTCTAATTATTTATTACAAAGTGACAATATTCTTGCGTGCTAGAAAATCGATGTAGAAGTAAAGTACTTGGGTTCAAAATCCAACACAATACGGTATTTAAAGATGAACAATAAAACTCCGAATTTACGTGGAAAACCTCGAAAAGAGGGAAAATCATGGCTAAATTTCAAAGAAAAAAGCTTCCACTATGTATCCGTTTGAGTAAAAGATCTTCCGATAACCGAGGTTGTGGATTGATATGAGAAAGGAACAATAACTATGTAGTCACTTCGTGTTATAGCAGTGCAGTAGAAGATGATGATGAATACGAAAAGCGTAAAATGCGGGGAACAATTACCGGCAAAATGCAGGAACAATCAAGTGAACACGAAAACAATCACCTAAGTCCTCATGGAACGGTGATTGACGAAGGATCAACACATGATGGTGGCCGGCGGTGATGAACACCGTCAAGTGGCGACATGTTGGAGGATCTTTAGAGCTCTCCTCTCTCTCTTGCCTCCCTCATAAGAAATGAGGCTATTTATATTGGAGTGACATCTCTATAAATACATGCAAAATCCGAACCACTTCTCCAATCGAACGGCTCATGATGATTCTCTTGATCATATGATGTATTTTGTGTATTTGAATGCTCAAATGAAGTCAGAATTATAAGATCTTTGGCTTGTTGGAACCGGCTCGTCGAGACGCTCAATTTGACTATAAACACTCCATATTGGAGAGCTTTTTAAGAATTTAATTGATGTCCCAAAGTTTTCAATGATATTTTAAGTGCTTGATCTCGACCGGCCACTGATCTTGCTTTTGCATCAAGATTTGTGCTTCTACAGGAATTTTCGGTCATATCGTCTATTTTTGGATGATATTATCTCAATCATCAAAAAATATATGTGCTAAGTACTTCAAAATAGTAAATTTTTCAATAAAATCTGCAGGTCCATTAATCACATATTTTGAGAGAACAAATTTTTATGTAAGCACAAGATCTTGTACTCTGAAACAGATACATAATGGAAGCTTTTTATTGGACTAGGCCCCGTGGTTTTTCCCTCTTTTTGAGATTTTTCAAGTAAAAATTCTGGAGTTTTCTTTATTTTAAATACATGTGTGTCTGGATTTCATAATTTGCAAAATTTTACTCTACGCGAATCGATTTTCTAAGCAACAAGAATATTGTCACTTTGTAATAAATAATTAAAGTCATATATTTCGCCGGTGATTATTCTGCATTTCTGAGTAATTGTTCTCGATTTAGGTTTGCGCAGGCTCACCATCATCCGCATTACTGCTATACCACGAACGTGACTACATAATAGTTGTTCCTTTCTCATGCAATCGTAATCCCGCGATCGGAAGATCTTGATCAAATAAATACATAGTGAAGCTTCTTTCTAGGCCTCGTTGTTTTTCCCTCTTTTCGAGATTTTTCACGTAAAAATTCTGGAGTTTTATTGTTCACTCTTTAAATACATATGTGTGCGCTGGATTTCACAACGAAGCTAAGGTGAATACTTTTACTCTACTGCAATTGGTTTTCTAGCACGCAACAATTCTCATATAATCATTAGCCATAATCCATTCACAATTGCTCTTTCTTTCTTAAGAAAGCTAAGAAAGCACTTCTCTCTCTCTCTCTCTCTCTCTAGATCTTCATTCTTCATCATCCTAATCTTGATTCAAATTGAATTTTGAGTATTACGTAAGTATAACTTCTATTTATTTATAATAATATTATCACATATCTTATTCATTTCCTGAACTAACTTATGGAGAACATTTCAAGTTTAAAATATAATTATTTATTCTTTATTATATAATAAAAATAGAAAGTCAATACAATTATATAAAAAAAATCTTTAAAATAATAAGAGTTCTAAAACATCAATATATATATATATATATATATATATATATATATATATATATATATATATATATATATATATATATATATATATATATATATATATATATATATATATATATATATATATATATATATATATATATATATATATATATGTGTATATAGATCTACCAATATGATAATGAATATATTTGTGTTATTTTATGTAATTTTGGTATCTTGATGAAATTAATTTTTTTTTTTAAATTTGGTCTACCTAAATAAGATAAGATGTTTGTCATGTGGCAAAGAAGAAGGCATATGCATGGCTCCTATGTGGCTATGGAGCAAACATATAAAGTACTTCACATGCCATCATGTGAGACTTATTTGATCTTTTCAACTTTGAAGTGGTATCATTGAATAGGAAAAGTAGCTCCCCTAAGCACTATAATAATTGATGATGTGATGTATTTTATAATTAATAAAAAATAATAATTTATGTCTATTTAATTGATGTGAACCATGATAAATTATAAAATGTCTTAATGAGAAAGTGTTTTGTGAAGTATAATATTATATTTTGAAGAATAATATTTAATAAGTCTAAGTGGATTAGAATATGGGCCTTCATACAACTTTTAAGTCCCAATGGGCCATTTCACAAATGAGTAATAGCACTCTCATATCTTTGGTCCATAATTTGTTTTGAAAATTTCAAATTTATTTTTACATATTTTATTAATTTATCTACCGTCTCCCTATGATTTGTCTACCGCTCATTAACCCAATTAATTTTAAGTTGTTTTAACTATAATAGCCTTGACAATGAAAATATCTATAATTAATGTAAAGCATCTTCTTCTAGTGGTAGAGAGCTCAAGTTTTCAATTAAGAGATCCTAAATTTAAATTCTTACACAATATTAATATTGTATAAATTTATAATTAAATTCATTTAAATATCTCAAAAAAATCTATAATTAAATAAAAAATTAATTAATTAATTAGTATAATATGAAAAAAAGGCAATCCCTTTATTGATTATCAATTAATAGCTAGTCAGCAAAAGAAATTTGAGTGATTAAAATAATTTATTATATTAACTATTATTTAAGATATAACTATATTAAATAACGAATAAGTCATTTACCTTATATAACTAGTTAGGGAAATGGAAATTATGTTTATTTATAAAACACAAATTAAAGTAATTAATTAATTTTTTTGCTTAAGATTATTTTATTATATTAATCATTACTTAATGAAGAACTTGTCGAATCAAAAACAAAGTAGTATAATTCATAATACGAACCATCATTAGTCCTTGGTCATCATAATCAATTTATAATTTCCTAATGAAGCATCGTGCTTTGATATCTTAATTACAAGAATTTAATTAAAAATTTATAGTAATCATAAAAATAGTTTAAAGCAAACTAAGATTTAAGTAATTTAGATTGTGTTTAATTTTAGTAAATCAATTAAATATGGAGTAAATGTACATAAAATTGATAGGTAACGAAATGCTTAGGGTTCATTTGGAGGTTGTGAATTTAAGCAAGAAGAAAATTATAAAAAAAAAAGTAAAAAAGTTTAATCAATGGCTATAAATTATAATCAAACAACAAAATATTATAATTTTATTTCATTTCTTTCTTTTTTTCTTAATTATTTTAAAAAAATTCCAAACTGAGTCTTAAGGAAAATGATTTTACGCGATTTGTTAAATTTTAGTGGGAGGAAAGTTCAATGTTTTCTTTTTTTATTTTAAATAGTTATCACTATCAAGATTTGAGAATGCCAAAGTCTTTAGGTTTATTCTTTTTTTTTAAAAAAACATTAATGAACACCAATAAGTTAATTTATAGCGTTGTTGTCATTTTCGTAAAAGAAAAAATAAGTTAAGCCTAGATATTCTTATTAAATTTAGTCAAGATTGCTTTTGTAGTCATCAAATTTATTTGAAATTCAAAACAAATTTTTTGTCTATATATAATGTTCTAATCAAATTTTATTATATATTTCTATTTCTTTCTATATATATATATATATATATATATATATATATATATATATATATATATATATATATATATATATATATATATATATGCACACTCATATAAATATGTTAATCAATTTAATGAAAGCTATTTCAATTTTATATTTCTTTTAAGAAGTCGCTCCCCTTAAACCAAATTGATGATCGAATACTCCACCTTCTCCAACCCAAATACTCATAACTCGACAAAACCCCACATTTATTTCCACTAACACCAACTCACACATCAAATTTACACACTCAAACTATTCTTCATGACAATTTTAATTTCATGTCATCCTCTCATGATATAATCTCTTCAATCTCATTAATAAATTTAATTATCCCTAGCTGTCCATCACAAACATCCACTTACGAAAAGAATGTTCACAATCCTAATAATTATATGGGATTATTTTTAAAATAAGCAGATAATCTTAAATTTAGCATTTAAAAAATTTTTTTTATAAAAATAGATAGTCGTTTGATGGACCAACGTCAACGTGTTTTTGTCCATCAACTGGAATAATTTAAAATTTTTTTTCCATCATTTTCGGAAGAGAGAGAGAGAGAGAAAGAGAGAGAGAGAGAGAGAGGCGACAGAGCAGAGCCGTTTTTTTATTTTTTTATTAATATAAATATTTAAAATATTTAAAATATATAATTTAAAAATATTTTTTATAAAATATTTAATAACTAAATATTTATGTATTTAGTTATTAATTTTTTTATATATATATATATAATTAAATATATAATTTAAACATATTTTTAATTATATATATAAATTTATAAATTTATTTAATAAATTTTTTATTAATTAATATAATTATTTAAAATATATAATTTTTATTAATTTTTGTTAATATATAATTAAAAATATTTAAAATATATAAATAAATAATTTTTAATAAATAAATAAAGAAATAAATAAATTATATAAAATATTTTATAAATTATATAAATAAAATAATTATATATATATATATATATATATTTATTTATTTATAAATTTATTTGGTTATTTATATATTTAAATTATATAAATATTTTAAGTTATATAAATAATTTTAAAATATTTAAAATATATAAATAAATAATTAGTTATTCATAAATATATTTATTTATTTATTTAAAAATATTTATTTATAAAAAAATATATAAATTAATTAATTAAATTTAAATTATATAAATATTTTAAAGTTATATAAATATTTTAAAATATTTAAAATATATAATTTAAAAATAATTTTATAAAATATTTTTAATTATATATATATATATATATATATATATATATATATATATATATATATATATATATATATATATTTATTTATTTATTTATTTATTTATATAAGTCTAAATAAATTAATTAAGATTAACATTGTCAAGGAATTTTATTCCTAGATGAGATCTTCGTAGCCCAAAAATTATCCAACACGCGGGGATATGAACACGGGGTTATAATGGAAAACCCGCTATGGAAAACCACGGCCAGCCTCAGAACTTATGTGTTCAAAAGATACATGTCCTCGCTTCTTAATTGAGAAGAAGGTGTTTATAAACAATATTCGAGTGTAGAAAATACAATATGGCCAACTCCAACCCAAGGGAGAAGTTTTCCAAAAGCGGCAGAACTCGATCTTCGGGAGATCTCAAGAGCGAAGCCCCGATCTTCGTGCACCACCGTGGCAGGTGGTGATGGGATCGTCGGCCAAGGTCGACCGTGGTTCTCGAGCTCGGTCTTCAAATCGATTCCCATCTCTAAGGTGAGAATGAAGCTATTTATAGATTTTGGGAGTGGCGCTTTGTAAATTGTGGAAAACTCCAACCACTCCCATCGGACGCCAGGATCCCCCGATCGACGGTGTATTTTGATGATCCGGTGCCTTAATGATGTCTAATTGGGTGATCTTGGATTCGCTTGGATTCGCCTTGACGAGCCGCCGACCGACTATAAATACGCTTTGGTGACCATTTGGATCAGATCCATTTTCATGCTCGAGCTTGACAGCCGATTCGATTCTGATGACTATGCTGATGTTGCTATGTTCGTCTCATCGAGACTGATCGTAAGTTTGTCAAATCGGTGATTGATCAAGCATTTCAAAATGCCTTGAGATTCGTGTTTGATCGATTAATTTTCGATATCGCTGTTTCTATTTTTGGGTGACATTATCTCGCCATCCAAAAATATATGTCAAATACTTGAAAATAGCAAATTCTTCAATGAAATTGAGAGTCCATCAATCGCGATTTTGAGAGAACAGATCTTCATAACGACAATATTATAACCGCTGGAAGTCGACGCGTCGCAAATGCGATAGTATGTGTGGGTGCGATATTTTGAGGTTATGGATCGATCCGGCGAACGGGTTCACTGGCCATGCTACCACGGCGCAAGCTGCCATGGCTCATGCTACAAGACGCGACCGCACGCCACGGCTGCGGGTCCCACGGATGCGATCGGTCGGCGGGATGCATGCGCAGAGCTGCCGATGCGGCGCAATGGAGGCCACGTCAGCGGGTGAAGGGCAATGGTCGACGGGTTCATGGCAATGGTACGTCGCGACGGCTACGGGTCTGTCGCGCTGGGTTCGGCCCACGCTCGGAGGTTATCTGACCGACGGGCCGCTGGATCGGCGGTTGACCCGCTGACCGGAGTCGGGCTGGATCGGCGCCACCCCGCTGACCAGTGCATGCTGAATGGGGCCAGGCGCATTATACATGCTACATGAGCACAGCCTGGCCCACGGGTCAACGCTGGTTTTGACGCTGAGTTGGCGCTTTGGTTTACGCTTTTGCCCCTGGGTCTATAAAAACCCCCCTAAGGTAAGAGAGAAAGGCACACTTTTCTCATCTCCTCTTCCTCTTAGAGTGCATGCCCTCCCGTGGGAGTTTGGGCACTCTTTTGATCAACCTACCTCCTCATCTCCACCAAGCAGCAGCAGCCTCCCCCTGTGGGAGTTTGGGCACCTCCTTGAATAATTTTCATCTCGATGCACGAGTTGCCTGTTTGTAGGGGTGAGAATCTTTTGAAAGAGACACGTCCCTCAGACTGAGGCAGGGGGAACCTTCTAAAATGGGAGGACCAAGATTCGGGAGTCGCCGATCATGGAGACACATTGATCGTGTTTTCGAAAAAATATTATTTTCCAATGATTTGGTTCTAAGTGTCCAAGAAGTCCGATAGAGCCCACGGGTATTTCACCACTTACGATGAGTTTGGGCGGATCGGTTTCCCCATCCCCGAGATGATCGCCATTTTGTCAAAGATGCAGGTTTGCATTTCCCGCCGAAAGGTGGCAATGACGATCGCGGATGGGACTTATAGTCTTTTCGCAGATGGCGCACCTTGACTATCGATTACCTCGCACGGATGTGCAAGTTTACTCATGATGCACATGGTCGACACCGCAGGAGTCGCCACCTCCGGACGGCGATCCTCCCAAGAGTTGGGCAAGCGCATTCTTTTGTGAAGAATGACTGGGGTCTTCGCGAGAAATGGGGAAAGCTGAGAGATTTACCCATTCCCCTACAGGTTGGTGATGAAGATATCGCGACGAAATTCCGTAATATCAAGATCTTCGATTTGAGATTCGATATATCAACAGATTTATGGAGGAATCTTTGTTCGAGGCTGGCTTTCTATTCATCCCAGCTGCCTTATGCTTGGCTGAGAAAGCCCAACAAAGAGGTTTCCACTGATCTCCCAAGCCCTTCCCGCTTCTTCCCGCCAGGTGACCCGTTCCAATGGGAGAAGAGAAAAGTGAGTCGAAGAGGATACGGATATCGACAATTCAAAGAGTCTGCCTTCGAGTAGTCGCCCCCAAGGATCTTCATTCCCGGGACGGTTGAATCATTCCCGCAGGGTCGCGATGTCAAGAACCGGTAACCTTTCTTATGCTCATCATCTTTTATTTCCCATTTCGCTTAACGTAATTTTTCTTATTTCGATATCGAAGAAGCAAGAACTTGACTTCAAAATGAACATCAGGTCAATGACCGAATTCGAAGTTCGTGAAGGTCAAGTTTCTCCATGGTGAATATAAGGATGTGGAGAAAGTAAAAGAGATGTCCGTGTTGGAGAATCAACTTGATGAGCAGACCGAAGTTGGCGACTCGCGAATTTCTCTTCTTTTCGCCGGAAGTTGAAATGACCGGATGAATGTGGAGGCTGAACAGGTTGGTTGCACCGCAAAGGATCTCAAGATCTTGAGAAGGTTTCGTGTCTTGAAAAGAACCGAGAGTTACGCTTCTTTCGTGAGAAAGAGGTCGCCTTATCTCTGTGAAGCGGCGGATCACGTGGAGGACTTCAAGAACTCGACTTTCTTCAAGAGTATCATACAGATCACGCGTGAGGCCGAGACCACGCATGATGTAGAGGTGAAGGCTTTGAGCGGCAGGTTGATGAAGGCTTCATGAGGTTTCGCGGGGACACGCATGATCGCAGTTGTGAGTCTGTCGAGGTCCTTTCTCCACTGCCTTCCCGACCCCTTCTCGACGAGGATGACTCGATAGTTCTTCATCATCTACCGATGAGACCATCAAGACGTAGTAGTTCCTTTATGCTCGTTCAATGTTGTATATTATTTGTTGATCAGTATGTCTCATGAGAAATATTAACAATCCACAAAATTGTTTGTGAATATTTCCTGAGTCAGGTCAAAGTGTACTGATAAAGATTCAGAAGAGATCATCTGAATCCCTTGGATAATTCATCTATTCTAAGATCATTACCGAGCTACTGATGACAAACTTGCAAATATATTTATGAGGTTCTCTAACCTCGATCTATCCCAGCCAGGTATCTGAAGCCGATGATGTTAACCTTATGGAGAAAGTTGTAGGCCTATAGGATTGCCAACTTATCCAAGGTTGTTTATCGAAGGCTACGACGATGTTAACTCAGATAGAAGATCGATCAATTCTGGGATCGATCTTACCTCGAATGATACAACAATAGCTATGATCTCTTGAGTGGTGTTTTAAAATGCAAGAAGCAAGAAAAGTCACAATAAGTATAAGAACTTTAACATAGATAAACATAAATCCAAACACCTTGATGCCAAGGTTGGACAATAAGTATGACAAAGAGTATCGATAAATGTTTAATTCGATAACAACAATTGCAATACAAACATACACGATGATAATATTTTCCGCATTAGAATAAAAAAGTCGATACATCACCGTGCTTCGAGGTTTGTAGCATTCCGTGCACGGAGAGTCTTCCCATACTATCCTTAAGCTTGAACGCGTGCTTGATTTTAGACACCACCACATACCTGCCTTCCCAACCGGTGAGAGTTTGTTCTGTAGGGCCTTTTCCGCCGAAGTCGAGACTCGAGGACTAGGTCCCCAACAGATATTGGTCGGCTTTACCTGGTTGAAACCTCGAGCAATCCTTTGTCGACAGAAGCCATTCTGAGGCCGACATGTCGCGGTCTCTTGCAGAGATCCGGATGGAATCGCTTATCGCCGTCTGCCGGCATCAAAGTTATGGGTTCAGGCTCGGGACCCGATGTCGACCGGAATAATAAATTTCGCCCAAACACGATTGTACGGGCTGCTTTCCAAGAGGGTCCTCGATGGCGGTAAGCCCAAAGAACATTGATACTTCGCCCATTGCCCCCTGGTTCTGTGGTCTTTAGCCCTTTTAAGATTGTCCTATTGGTGACTTGGCCGCCATTTGTATGGATGGGATACCTGTGGATTAACCTGATATGCCCCGCGAAAAGATGTGAATGTCTTTTCCGTGGAACCGGCCCCATTATCTGATGATTTTGCCAATCAAACGACAAATATTTTTCCGCACAAATTGGCATTTGTTTCGGTGATTTTGGCCGGTTCAGCCTTCCACCCACTTCGTGAAGTAATCAACGCCAAGATTATGAATTTTTCAAAGGGCAATGGGAAAGGGTCCCATTATATCGATCCCCATTGAGCAAAGGGCCACGCCTGATTGGTGAGTTCTACGATGGTGTATGAGTGAGAATGTAACGACACTCACTTCTTTACAAACTCCAATGCGCTTCTTCATTCATTGTAGCCAAGAAAACCTTGCCTCATGATTTTGAGGGCAGGCTTTTCCTCCCAAATGTTCACCACAAATTCGAATGAACCTCTCGCAGATAGCTCCAAGGTGGTAGACACTTTAAGTAGGCCCTAAGAAGGACCGCCAGAGTTCGCCACATTATGGTGAAGTTCGCGTTTTGCTGAGACGGATAAAGATCGGTGTCTACAAGGCCCCGCTTGAAGAAAGGACATGATCGTCAATCCATGAAGATTCTTTTGGGTCCTCCAGATTGTATCACCCAAGGGCCTAATACCGGGAAAGTGGATGTCCTCTATGTATTTTCTCTTGAAAAGATCTCCCGCTGTTGTGGCTAACTTGGAGAGGCATCCGCCGCTGTCGCTCCCTTAGAATATGAGTTATCGATTCTCGACTCAAGAAGTGACTTTGCCAAAAGACGCCGAGCAAGTCATGATGATGGGTATCAAGTCTCCTTCAACTGTGAGGCCACAAGTCGCGTGAGTCCAGGTAGATGGCTAAGTTCTGACCTCACATAATGGCGAGCCTACCCCGCTACCAGGGCCTCATTACCGACATTATTGGTGGTCGGAACTTTAGCCTGACTCTAAAGTTATTTTACTTGGGAGATAAGCAAAATTCTCGCTCCCGCACCTGGTACCAAGCTCCATCAACATATAATGTCCATTGATTTGTCATGGAGTGATGAATGATCTGCTGGTGATGGGATGGTACATTCTACAATGAAGTCGCCGAGCACTTGTGACTTTATATCGACGGAAGAAAATGGATGTCAAACTCTCCAAGCTCGACCAGACCACTTCATCAACCTTCCGATACATCGCTTTTGCGTAATAGTTCTTAATGGAAGATGAGTGTAGACGTTGATGGTGTGGGCAAAGTACACGCAATTTTCGTAATGTAATGCAGGCCAACATGTCTTATCCGCTAGTGGATAGCGCCCTTGATCGAAAGGATTTTGCCGACATAATAAATGGGTCGTTGTAATGAATTCTCCTCAGACGACGGAGCTTACGGCGAGAAGAAACAAAGAAGATAGATGTACGCCTTCTCCTGGATAGGCTTTGATAATAGGGGGGAAGCTAAATAGACTCAAGTTGCTCAAAAGCCGACATTCATTCGTCCACCGGAATCCATTTCTCGGCACCCCTTAAGATTTTGAAGAATGGTAGATACTTATCTCCCGAAGGGCCAAGAATCGTGATAAAGCGCAATCCTTCCGCCAAACGTTGGACTTCCTTGATCGTTTGAGGTGACATGTCCTGAGTGCTTTTATCTTCGGGCCTCTATCCCGCCGAAGTGACCATAGGAATTTCCGAGGAAACTCCAAAATGCACTTGCTTGCTGAGCCGCATTCAGATGTCAAGAATGTCAAAGCACTTGCATCGTAAATATGCCGTGATATTTCCAAGCTCTTCACCAAAGATATCATCAACATACACCTCCATATTGTTCCCTATAAGATCCTGAAGATCTTATTCATAAGGCGCTGATATGTTGCTCCAAAGATTTTTTAGTCCAATGGCATGACCGATACAAAGATAGCCCCTTATCTGCTTTGGAAGGATGTTGCTTCCTCATCTTTTGTTCATCCCGATTTGATTGTAATAGGCATCCATGAAGCTCAACATCCGATGTTCGATGTCGCATCAACTAGTTGGTCGACACGAGGAAGGGGAAGCTATCTTTTGGGCATGCACGACAAGGTCGTAGTCGATGCACATTCTCCAGAACCGTTGGCCTTCTTGACTAACATTAGTTAGCCAACCGTGGGGTAGTAGACTCGAATGAACTTGACTTTGGTGATTTCTTGTTCTATGACCCGCAATCGCTCGTAAGCGTTCTTTTCTTCTCAGACACCGCTAGGTTGAGTCAACTTTGAGGGAGTGCGTAATGACTTCCCGTCAATGCCCGTAATATCGAGCGCCTCCGTGCAAAGATATCTTGATTTTACGCGAAAATCTACGATGACGATCGCGAGCGAACGATCCCACCTTCACCTTTCGCGATGGATCAACTTCGAGATAGGAAGACAAATTACATCTTCAACCGGAGAAGCCCTTTCGAGGCATCCTCATCTCGTAGTCGAAGTTCTCGATGTTGAGGGTTACCGACGTAAATGGTCGGGTTTGCTTGATATAGACGCCAGCTGTTGATTCCCACTTACCATGCCGATGCACCGGTCGGAATTTCATCTTGAGGTGAGGCATGATGTGCCGAATATGATCGGAGAGGTCTCCCAAATATTGCATTGTACGGACGACTTGACTACAATAAATTGTAGTGGGTTGCGTCGGGAAATTCCCAAGAGTTACGGAAGACGATTGTCCCTTCCACTAATACCGCCGATTATCAAATCCATACTGGACCGGCCGCTGGTTGAAGCTTCTCTTTCTATACCCATGCTAAGGAAAGTGGAGTAAAAGAACATCAACCGAACTCCCACGATCAATATCCTTTAATATTGAAGCATGGATCACCACCCCTGCACTAACGATGCGGGATCGATGTGGGATGCTAAGCCCCTAGATCTAAATCATCAAAGGTGATAGAATGGTCAACCCGAGACTTCTTCGCTCGCTCTTGAAGGGCGCAATGAATATTTGGCTAGATAACACCGCCCTCCCCGATTGTTTCTATCTCTCCGACCGCTTGGCTTCCTTCGAGGTTGGCCCCACATTTGGACGAGAGGGTTGGTTTTGTATAAAACGGCCTATACCCTCGACCATTAGTCTTTCAATCTCCTCCTTCGCTTGGTGGCACTCTTCTGGTGTGCCCTCAGAAAGTGAAAGTGGTAGAATTTCTCTTGATTTCCTGTGCTTTAAAGGTGTGCCACTGACGCTATCCTCTTCCGAATAGGATGTTCGCATGACGTGTTGAGAGTCAGATATTTCCTCTCTCGATTGAGTCATCCGAGGTCGCCAGGAGGTTTTGGGGAGGTTCGCTTCTTTCTTTTCTCGAGATGTTTGAACATCACCTTTGGGAACCTTCTTCCGCTACGCTGGTTCAAACTGCTGGCCGATGAGCACCGATAGCTTCACCGAGATTTGTGCCTCTATTCTATGGGACCGTGTCGATAGAATGGACTTCTCCGCATTAATGATGAATAAGTATCCGGCAAGTCCTCAGAAGCACGCCTCAAAAGTTCGGATCTACTCAGACTGTCGGGAGGGAGAACCTCGGAAGTATTCGAGGGACTCTCCATCGCTCGGATTCGAGAGATGTGATGAATCTCGATGATTCTCTTGTTCACCGTGAACCGCTCTACAAAAAATCGGGCGAAGCTCTCCAAATGATCGGACGGACCCTTAGCGAATAATAAATCACGAGCTCGTCCTTTGAGAGTCGCCGGGAATACGACACAAGAGAGTCATTTGACGCGAATGTGCATGATCGCTCGAAAGTGATCGATATGCTCGCACGGACGTTGTGCCATCGTAAGGGTCCATGCCGGGAAGCTTGAATCTCGCCGAATCGGGTATTGAGATGATCTCGCCGAGGACGAAGTTTTGGAAGAGCGGGAGAATGGATCATTCGACATTTACCGGGAACTCTTCCCGCAGCCGTCGTGAAGTTCATCGCGATAAGGTGACGTGGAGTTTCACCGACACGTGGTCGAGCCATTCGTGGGTGAGAACGGCGATCCGAAGTTCGATCCGGATGTGGTGCCAAGGGGTTCTCTATTTGATCCCATTCCTGCAATCATTCTCGTGAAGAAAATCGATTATGCCGAGGCGTGGCGAACTCGTGGTTCTTCCTGTGGAACGCTTTTGCGTCCTCTCGCAGAGTCGAATTTCATTCGGGAATCCTCCATCCTTGAATGCGATCTTCCAAAGAGGGCCCCACTGACTCACCGGGGACGTAAGTCATTATAGAGAAGTGTTGGAGACTCGCCCTGATCCCGAATGAGGCTGGAGCAAACCCCGCTTACCAACCATATTGGAGATATAGCAATGGGGAACTGTTCCCACGTGAGCCAGCTTTTGAGAATTTTATTCTAGATGAGATCTTCGTCAGCCCAAAATTATCCAACACACAAGGGGATATGAACACGTGGGTTATACGTGGAAAACCCGGGGAAAACCACCTGGCCTTGCCCACCGTAGAACTTTCTATGTGTTCAAAGATACGTCCTTGCTCGTTTGAGAAGGAAGAAGTGGAAACAATATTCCGATAGAAAATACAATATCTCAACTCCAACCCAAGGAGAAGTTTTCCAAAAGCGCAGAACGATCTTCGATGATTCCCAAGAGCGAAGCCCCGATCTTCTCGTGCACTACCTGGTGGCACCTGGTGATGGGATCGCGCCGGTCGACCGGTGGTTCTCGAGCTCTCGGTCTTCAAATCGATTTCCCCTCTAAGGTGAGAATGAAGCTCTATTTATAGATTTTGGGAGGTGCCTTGTAAATTGCGGAAAACTCCAACCATTCCCATCGACGCCAGATCCTCATCGACGGTGTATTTTGATGATCCGGTGCCTTAATGATGTCAATTGGGTGATCTTGGATTCGTTGGATTTGTCTTGACGAGCCGACCGACTATAAATATGTCGCTTTGGTGACCATTTGGCGGATCGATCCATTTTCATGCTCGATAGCTTGATCCGAAGATTCGAGCTCGGATCGACTATGCTTGAATATTCGCTCTCAGACGGCCGCTTGAGTAAGAAAATCGGTGATTAGATCAAGCATTTCAAAAAAATGCCTGAGATTCGTCTGATCGACACTGGGACGATCAACACTAAGCCTATTTTAAAAATAATCCCTGATTATATCTAGCTTTCTTCTTAATCAACATATTCTAAGCATTCTAACAAACAAGCTCTCCTCAAAACTTATTTGCATCATTCCATCTTTCTATACATTAAGGGTATATTGCTTGCATTTAGAGTGCTGTAAAAATAAATACAAAAGAAGAATTCAAAGGATATTTTATGTTTGTTTGAGATTTTACAAATACATGACTTTGCATTTTGTTTTAGACAAGATGTAATGTAAAGTAAATTATATCATCACTCTGATAAGTGGATATTTTTTATCATCCGGCCATAGTAAAGAATCGGCCAACGGCATAAAAATCTCTCCGGCCCAAAATTGTACCTCTCAGATCACTTTACATCAATTTAATTAAGATAAAAATAATCAATGTCTTATCAGTGTTTTTGATCTCAAACAAATACAACATTTGGTTTACTACCAAATATTAAGATAAAAGTGAATGCAATGCACTCACTTTACTTGCAACCAAACAGCCCCTAAGAGACAAGTGGAATATATTGGCCAAAGCCAATGTCAAGCCATCATCAATGTCCTCAAAAATATTTTGGGACTTTGAAAATAAATACAATGATTTCATCTTTCAATCATCTAAATTTGTGCTATTTCTACCACAATTGAATGACTACATGAAAACTCATCAACTTTGGAGCTCAAGTATGATATAAGAAGGAAAATAAACTTAGCTGATATATTAGTCTCTACAAATCCATTCATTAAGCCCTCCTACATTACCAGTGACAAATAATGCACAACGACCATCTGTTTTAAATTGCGTCAACATTCTAAGAGTTTATGCTCAATTACTCTTACCACAAATAAACCAACTTTTAGGCGAAATAGTATTCTAATTATACATCTTGTTTGCTTAAGCTAATTTTTTGCTAAGCTAAATATATACAACTAAACAATTTCTTGAATATATTATCATTCATCATAATAGAAAAGAAATTCTTAAGATGTTAAGATAATATATCAGAAAAAATAGGCTAATGTTATATATATTTGTTCGTATTTCTATCTAATAGATTCAAATAAAGGATCTTTGAAGCAAATAACAAAATTCTTGCCGAAGTCATCTTCTGATCCAATAGCATCAGCGATGATATTTTGTTCTGTCTGATCTTTTAAGTTATTAGTAGGAAGTGGATTTAGAGTTTGCGAAGAATGGTCGATAATGGGACTTTAATTTGTTGTGCACTTTCAGGAAGAGAAAAAGCAACAGAAGTGAATAAAATACCACATTACAAAAGGAATTGAGTAAAACACCAGATCACAAAAGACACCAGATTTAAAGTGAAAAAAGTTCAAAAACTAAAAAAAATTGCGGAGCCACACCACACAAAAAACTCTTCACACTATTCACACTCTATGACGTACACTCTCCACTTTTTCTTAACAGAAAAATTTAAAAGAGAGACACAAAAATTATAAAATAACAGTCTAAATACGAACTATGCCACTTCATATGTTGTCTAATGACTAGGAGGCACTTAGCTAGAAGAATATAAAATAAAAAATCATAGAAAAGTCTTATTATTTAGACCATTTGAGGGAGACGGTCCATAGATTTTTTAACAAATTTATTAAAATAATTCATGAACATACCGAATATGGTGTTTATAATTGATATACTCTCAAAATAAATAGTAAATTACAAATCTTGTAAAGCGATATGATTAAATAAAATCTGATCAACACTTGAAATATCATGGAATCTTTGGGACATCAATTAAATCTCAAACAAACCTCAAATATATTTATAATAAATCGAATGTACAAATGGATCTAACGAGCCTAAGATCTCATATGACTTCATTTGAGCATCTAAATGCTCAAAATACATCAAATGATGAAGGAATCATCAGTCATCGAAGTATTTACATGAATTCTTAAGTCATAACTATAAATACTTCATTCCTCACAATCTTTAATGTTTTCAAGTGAAGAAGAGCCACCGCCGAAATGAACCAATAGCTGTGATCCTCACAGCCCAAGAAGAAGAAAGAGTCTAAGAAGAGAAGAGCGAGCAAGGAAGAAGAGAGTCATACAAGAAAAACAAGAAGAGAAAAGCAAGTGAGGAGGAAGAGATTCATCAAGATCTTAAAAGATGAAAAAAGATTGACTCCATCAACCATGATCCATCTTAATCAGATTCAGATCTAAGTTATGCATCTCCAATAGAATATAAAGATCATTGTTACAGTATTCCTCTCTATATGCATCAATCCTATTATCGAAGATTTGTAAAAAGGATACATAATGGAATTTTTTATGAGTAGAAGTTTGAGGTTTTATGCTAAAAAATTCGTGTCTTGTTTGCTTTAATTTATTGTCAAGATTCACAACAATATATTAAACTTTCACTCTAACAAAATGGTTTTCTAGCACGCAACAATAATATTGGTTGTGTTTGATTTGAGTGGCATAATAATAAAAAAAAGAATAAATTTGCACAACTTGGATATGTGATGAAATAACTTAGACTTTATTTGGATGTTGAGAAATTATGTTAAAGAAAATTTAAAAAAATGTAAAAAAAATGTTATAATTTTACTTATTTTCTTTCCATTTCCTTTTATTTTGCGTTCATTAAAAATACAAAATGATACAATTTGACAGTCGATATGTTCATCGATCCTACAATCATAATATTTGAAAAAATATGATTAAGAATTTCGATCAGCATTTATTTTATTAAAAACACAAATAAGTAACTATCTCTATTATTAAATATTTTTATTAGCACAAATAATATCGTGACTGCAAAAGTAGTTTTTTTTTTTTTTTTTACTTTAAACTATTTAAGAATATATGACTATTAATAATATTATTTTTACATGCTCTAACTTGACATAAAAATCTTATTTAGTACATATAGTGCTAACTCTATGATTCATAGTATCGATTTTGTAATGCAATTATGAATACTTTATATCATAATTAAATTAAATGTCAAGTGCAAATAAATAAATATATATATATATATATATATATATATATATATATATATATATATATATATATATATATATATATATATATATATATATATAGGCTAATTTATGTTAGATTTGAACTATCAAAGTATGGCTAGTTTATTTAATGTAAAGTTTATCAAATTCTAAATTTAAAAGCATAATTTTGCATTAAGAACCTTTTATACAAATAAAGATTAAGAAAACTACAAAACATAAAATTTATTAAAACCTTTTCCTAACGTATTACTCAACTAAATATAAACTATGAGCAATATATTAATCAAAATCATTATTTGAAAACAATAAAATCACTCTCAGTCTGCTAATGACTGATATTAATGCCATCGATCATTTTACACGCTTAAAACATATGTCAAACTTTTACTTTAGGACGACAATAAAGAAGTAAATAATAAGGAATGATCCAAAAAGGCGATTAATTAATATATATTATGCATAATGCATTTTCCAACATTATTAATTATTTGTTTACTTTCATAATGTGCCTAAATTATATCTCTCATTAAATTAGTCCAATATATATATTTATATATAACTTTAATAGATGAGAATCACTTAAACTGTATATGAAGAATATTTAAGAATGGTAAAGATTTGTTCTTTTTAATGCCAATATAGATTAAAGATTAAAGTTTGAGGAGCCAATAAAGAGGGCTTAGGTTAGGTTCAAATTAGAACAAAAATTAATTCAAATTTGAAGTTAATAATGTAGTTCAATAATATACAAAAAATTTCAGACCAATTAAACCTCCGACTATCCTATTGCCATTCTATTTTTATTTTTTTTCCTTTTTGGTCTTCTTTCTTCTCGTTCTTATTTGAGGAGGTGTCCTTAAAATTTCTTCAAAGGATGCAAGCTGACTATAACCAAGTAAGTATAGCGAGGATTGAAGAAGAATATACCAGTTAAGCTATGAATCATAAAAACCAAGAAACTGAAGAAGAAGAAGACAAATAAGTTGCCTCTCTCTCTTTTGTACTTGTATGAACACAATGATTTCCATCAAGACCAACTTTTCTTGACACTCTTAAAGTAAAGAGAAAGGGGAAAGAAAACTTAAATTCGGATGTGATATTGAACAAAAATTTGCAGAAATTCAATGATTTCCATCATGACCAACTGATGCATTTTGCAGAAATTCAAACCATAACCCTAAGGGAGAGAAACCAGTGGAGGACTTAAATCATTTTAGCCATATATGATGTGCATATATGGCTAAAAAATGCTATCAATATTTGTTCATCATGCGTTATTTTGTTTGCATTGAGAGAGAGAGAGAGAGAGGAAGAAGAAGAAGAAGAAGAAGAAGAAGAAGAAGAAGAAATCTTTGCATCCATATAGAACCTAACAGTGATGACATACTAATCACTGACTAATCTAGAGAAAAAAAAGGATATACATGTCATTAAAATCCACTTGTTAAGCTCATAGTGCACATCATATCTACATGACAATAAGTTATTCCAAAAGCCTAGCTCAAAGAATTTTATTACTTCTATTTAAATATATTCAAATTAATAATTGATCACATACTTATTTTATCTTAGTTAAAGTATATGGAGTAAAATTTTATCCTTTAAAAGAATATATCATTTTGCATGACTTGCATCTTAAATATCATAAGTAACATAAAATTATGAAAATAAATGTGACGACGGAATTCTTTTTCCAACTTATAAAGCATATCAGAAGTAGATTTCAGTGGACTTACCTTCTCTTTAAATCGCACGAGGAGCAGTCAACAAAGTGATGGACTCGGATATAAACACATAGAGATCAACTAAGAAAAAGTCGTTTATTGCCGATGCAGCATCATCAAGATTCTCAATCCCTTAAAGCCATCGCTCAAGATAGCAAAGTTCGTGAATCTTGATGATACTGCATCAGCAAACAATAACTGATAATTCTTCTTTAACCAACTGATGCAGTTTGCAGAAATTCAAGCCATAACCCTAAGGGAGAGAAACCAGTGGAGGACTTAAATGATGTAGAAGAGAAAGAGATCTGGTTAAGGATGAGGTGAAGCTTCCTGAGACTGAGGTGTATAAATAGGGTCCTCGAGCTCATGAAACTGCCGAGTTAGAGGGTTAATTAAGTTTGGATGTTTAACCAGTAAACGTAATTAATAAATTAAAAAAGTTAGTGCTATTTGAGAGAGAGAGAGAGAGAGAGAGAGAGAGAGAGAGAGAGAGAGAGAGAGAGAGGAGAGGAGAGTGAGCCTCCCACAAATGGCAAAACACTGAGGCCTAAACACTAAATAATGAACAAAAGAAGGTTTGCATCGACAACAAGGAAAGGCTAAGGATACCTCTCTCCATCTACCTCGTCAAATATATATATAGTTTGACGAGGTTAGCTAAGAAGACAGCTAGGAGTAGTTACGTTTATGCACTCCAGCGCATTCATCACCGACAAATTAAGATAAATTTATGATCTTTAAATCTACAGACTACAATTGACTTGGTGATGAAATTTAAAAAAAAATTATCGGAAGCTTTTCATAAGAGAAAATGTTAATAATGTGAAATATTTATTTAAAATATCAGGATATCTAACAAAATCAAAATATTCATATGAAAAAGAAAAAAAAACCATAAAACAGCAGTAAATATCATTATTTTTTGAAGTTAAAATTAAAATGTTTGTTAACTTGTATTAAATATTACATTTTATTGAGTAAACAATATATTTTTTAATATATTATTATGCGAGGAGCTCTAATCCAAATCTCTTTTTCTTGATCGCATCTCCTAAAAGATTTACGTTAGATTCTCTTTTATTACCTCTTCTTTATTGTTTCTTCTCCTAATTCGCTTTCTATGAGCTGCAATCTACTGCAAGCCAAAAACATTATCATGCATGGACGCTGGAGTTGAACAAGCCATTCTTTTGAGGGTGGCAACAAGCCGGGCAATATGGAGTAAGGCTTGAATCCTGAGAAATAGGCATTTTTTAACCTAATTTTTAAGTAGAAATTTAATGAGATGAGCTAAAATTATCAAACAAATCTATACAAAATTAGATAAAATCAAAATATATTCGGTTGCAAAATAATCTGTAACCATAGAGTTCAAGTTTAATTTTTCAATGAGATGAGTTATCATAAAAGACTCTTTGTGACAAAAAAAAGTAAAAATAAAAAATAAAAAAAAATAAAAATAAAAAATAAAAAAATAATAAAAAAAAAAAATAATAAAAAAAAAATTAAAAATAAAAATAAAAATAAAAGACTCTTTGTGACAAGCACAGAGCCATATCAGTCTCAGTTCCACAATAATCATCCAAATCAGCCTATTTTTATTTTTTTTATTAATATATAAATTTTAATATTTACATAAATAATACTTAAATTTTTAATAGCATATTAAAATTTTCATTATCCTTATCGTTTTTAAATTGAAATGCACCTTTTTCATGCTGATCATGCATAAGAAAATGATATATATAATGTACATATAATATATATATATATATATATATAGAGAGAGAGAGAGAGAGAGAGAGAGAGAGAGAGAGAGAGAGAGAGAGAGAGATGCATACAAGTGGGCAAGAGCAAATTCAAAGTACTGATATATATTTAAAAAAACAATCAGAATAAAGCGTACACATAAAAAATTTTACACAGAGTCACCAAATTAACGAGTATATCTTGTCATCACAATGGCAGTTTCATTTTGATGATAATAAAATCTAACGTATAACCTAGCAATGCCTTTTTTATAATAGAAACGTAAGAGAAACGGTAGAATATATTGACATCCTCTAAACACAATTAATATGATAATTAAAAATATTTTCTTTAGAGGGCAAAAATTCTGGTTCACAACTCAATAATGATGACTTTTTAGCCATATTTTTAAAAGAAATATGATACAAAGTTTTATTAATCGGCCACATGTTCTTAGAATGTATGGCATGAAAGTTATGACCAAAAAAGTTTAATAATCATATTTTTAAAATGTCTAAATTATAATACAAATTCAAATTTTCAAAAAATCTGCAATTGTAACATAAAAATTATAGTAGCATCATGAATATCTATATTAGGATGAAAGAGCTCATACTGAGGGGTTATTTTGTTGCCTGAAAAAAAGAATACAGTGTAAAAAAGAATGTAGTGTAAAGTGAATATAATATATTTTAGATTACTTTAGATTGTTTTATTGAAAACTCTACAAATATATAAATTTATTTTTTTTTCTGCTCGGTAGAAAAAATGTAATGTAAAATATTTTTGGGGTTGTATGATGGTGCGGATGGGATGAAAGCAATGGAGTTGGCTTAATGGCCGGGTGACAACACTTTACATCGTTACAGATTAATCTCAAATATGAGTGAGTTCCAAATATATCAAAATTCACCTTTACAAAGTATTCTAAATACATCACATTACTTTGAAAATTTATTTTATACCATGCCAAACACACAAAAAATTAAATTCCATGTATTTACTTTACTTAACACTCAAAAGTAATCAAATTAAACAGCCCTTGCGTAAAAGATCATATATTTGATAATTATATATCTAAATTTGAAAACATTTGGGTAACAATATGATGAATGAAATATGATTGTTTGATAATTCTTGAAATGATCAAATTTATATTGAAATAAATGTGATGCTTAATTAATTAATCAAATTTTTAAGTATTTATTTATAATAGTTTCAATAATCATGAGATTCAAATTTTTTGTTTCAATAATTTATTCTTGCATGGATTATTTCTTGAGGACTCGGTAGAAATCATACATAGTATCAGCACTGAGTCGTACGTGATTATGCTGTCCAGCTATATTTTCTGGCGTATTATCTAACTTTGGTTTTTTATAAAGTTATATATACTAAGCATAAGATAATTTTATAAAGTTATATATACTAAGCATAAGATAATTTTCGTATGTAAATTTTAAAAGCCACCGAGAAAGAATCTATTACAAGTGGACGCAAGGAGATTCTGCCTTGCGTTAACAAGTGGACGCAAGGAGAATCTATTACAGGATTTTATTAATACAGAGTTATGATGCTTCACTAAAACATAATTATTATATATTGAATATAAAATGGCATATATTACTATTTTGATTTAATATTAACTATATGATAATATATAATATCTATCAACATAATATTTTACAATTAATATTATTTGAATATCATTATTAGACATAATAAAGAATGCTTATAAGATTAACAGCAATAATTAACGCATTAATTACTGATATTCAGATTAACCAATTTCATCTGATTGAAGAAGAGTAAAAAGGAAGAAAAAGGAAGATAATGATGCGAAATTGCCATAGGTGCAATTATGACGATCAAAACCTGCGGCTACATTAAAAACCAAAAGAGTTGTACTAATTTTTGTCGGAGTCATGTACTGGAGCTACTCTTTTAGAGACATCTGTTGAAGGTTTTTGTACTATTTTTTGTCTGGCATCAGTTCATGACCTTAATCACCGCTGCATCACGCAAATAATACTGAATGATTGTTCTTGGATGTAGATGAAATGATTTTTTTTATTGTGATGAGTAGTTATAGTGGAGGATCGATCCTTTGAGCAATGAGTGCTCCAACATCAAAGAAAAAACCAAATCTAAATCTTTGTTCAGGTGAGCTCTGGCGTTATATCGATTACAGGACACCTAACTGGTTTGTTTGCTTATTATAAGCCTAATCCTTCGAGCAGTAGGGTGACAGAAGCTAACCTCGGAGGTATCAATATATTGGTTATGCAGTATTATTACTCTTCCATTTATTGGAAGAGGTTCTTCATGTGGGACTCGTGACCTTGACCACTAGAGATTGTCAGATTGTGAAGGCTAATAGTTAGCTAGTCTTATACTCTGACTGGATTAAAATACTACTGGATCAAGAGATGAGTACTCAAGTTGTGAGCTGATTGATCAAAATTCGAAATATAAGTCAGAAAGATACCTACATGGCAAAAAAATTTCGTTAAGTGTTTTGTGATCGAAAAATTATATAAAAGTCGTGCTGGTTTAAAACAAGAAACACATATGTATTTTCATGGTTACCACTATTTTCTTTCTGCCTAATATTGAGTGTAAAAAGCAAAGAAAACATTGAAAATATAAAAAATATTGTTACCCATCAAAATAATAATAATAATAATAAAACTATATATCCTTACGATCATATCATAACTTGAAGCAGTCAAACTCGTTGCATGACAACGAAAATAAATAAATTCTCAATCCTTTGTAATAACAGTTCGAACTAGAGTTGAACGAGCCAACTTCAACAAGTTAATTTATAGGTTAAAAGGAAAAATAAAAAATAAAAAAAATCCTGCAATCTGTTCCGATAGGAACTTATCAGTATATAAATATAGACTTTAAAGCATATCTATTGTGTTATTTTTATAGTTTATTTTTTCTGAGTCTTCGTGTCAGCATAAGCTCACAGGCCATCTGTTAATGACAGCTTCTAACGATCTAAAAGGAATGGAGCACATGTGGAGGTGAATTACGAACTATATGTTATATCTTATATTATTACTATATATATATATATATATATATATATATATATATATATATATATATATATATATATATATATATATATATATATATATATATATATATATATATATATATATATATATAATTGTTTTATTCGATATAAAACATGTCTTATATTTTGAAATATATATATATTTTAGGCAATAAATATTATAACAGTACTCTTGCACTAATGGTGTGAAAAGGGTTTCATGTTTCTGATGGTCTTGACTTATAAACAACCTAAGACAAACAATATAATCTGAATAGTTGGAATGAACGTTGTTCCTCAATATAATTTAATTATTAAATATTATAATTGAATTATTACATATTATAATTGAATTATTAGATAAATACCAGTAAACTAATAAATGTTTATAATACTTGATTGTGATTATGAATGTTTAATTATTTAATTATATTTGTCTAATAATTTAGTTGTATTAAGAAATAATATAAGTAAGACTTATAAGATTAAAAACAAATGTCATAAAGATGGTTTCAACGTGATATAAAATGCATTAAAATATTTTGAGTTCTGAAAGGCATCTTAGCCAGTTTTTTGGGAAATTATACGCGTAATATTTAAATTTTATATATGTACAAAATTCATATTTAATTAGTTTGTTTATAATAGTACAACAATAATATATATATATATATATATATATATATATATAACTTTTTTCATCGAATCATAAACTAGAAGCAGATATTATTTGATATTTTTTGGTAGAATATTATATGTAAATTTAGAAGATTTTAATGGTATGAGTTTTAATTTCTTTATTTTTGTGCAATCCGAACCTTTTATTGAGATCAAATAAAGATAGAAAAGGTTTCTACTACTCTCTCTCTCTCTCTCTCTCTCTCTCTCAATATTAAGCTCAGTCTTTCACTCTTTCGATAGTTGGAAAGATGTTGATCTGCAATAACTACAACTCATTAAAGCGTATTAAAAGTTGAAACGGTCGTCTTTAATAATATTTTTTTTTCAATATATATATTTAATATTGTTGACTAAATCTTCATGTTGCGTTAAAAATAGTCGTAGTTTAATAACATATGATGTATTGATGTACAATAAAATTTAAAAAAACAAATATTATTTTTAATTACAATGTGATTAAAATATTAATATATTTCAAGACTTTTTTAAAATATGTCATAAATTCTCTATAATATAATATTAGCTTATGCGTTAAATTCCATTAAAAAAAACAAGAATTCATTAAGCTCTTACATGACTATCTGCACATTTGGAACGTTGTCTAAACTTTGATATATACAGTCCAATGATAGCCTTTTCAGGACAATCTAATAAATTACGGTAAGAATGTCAAGTGGTGTTCATGAGAATATCTCTTCTGAATAGAACACAGCAAGAGATAGATTCTTCTAAGAAAAAACCTTTTTTTTTTTAACTAAATGTTAGACAAGCCATATTAGGCCACAATAAAATACTTAAATTTAGGAAATTAAATGCCACATCTCATTTTTTTTTTCAAGAACATAACTAGAACCTATTTATAATGTATTTAGTATAAGGAAAAATAAAAAAAAAATTAAGTTAAATTGGAAACTAAAAATACAAGAATCGGGTAACTTCTTGCATAGAAATTATATAGCTCTAAGTCAAAACTTGTTTTCAAGTTGGTCCATAGATTTAGGTTGCATTGGTGAGGATATGTGACATATCAATTAGGTCTATAGATTTAGGTTGCATGACCTTTAAATTATACCATTGAGCAGAACTTATAGTTTGTCACTTGGGTTAGTAGTGAAGGCCTTTCGATTTAAGATGAAAAAGTAAAGTTTCAATTCATCATCCCCAACACAGAAGGCCTTAAACCAAGCACCTAGGACTTATTGGCAGTAGGTAATTGAGTAGTGCTTCCTATATAATTTTTGAACACTCTCACATTAATAGCCATATCTTAAATCTTCTCATTTTCTCAATACTATTTGTCATATCCATCATCTGACTCAACAGATGGCTTCGGATTGCCTTGAATGTATGACAGTTCTTCCATTCAGATTCTCCATTAGTTGTGATCAGTTATCATAATTTGATTATGCCAGTATGATCCATGCATGCATGTATTAAAAACACTCTTCCTGAACAATAATGGCGCTGATTTTATCCTACAATATTCAATAATTTTTTTACTCGTTTTCCAAAACAACAACAGAGAAGCCATGGTTTGGAACTGTTTGGACCAGGAATCACTCTTTAATGCAGGCGGTTCTATATGCTGCTAGTCATGACTCCTTTCTCGCTAAGCTGTTGAAGTGAGTGAAAATCCTTTATATAATCTTGGTGAAGCGGATCAAGGTCAAGGGATGCCTCAACTGCCTCCCATCTCATTGTATTGACAAAATATGAAACTAATAACACAAAAATCAAAGAACTAACTACGTACAAATTTTATCTAAATTAAGTAACCAAAATGCAGCTATATATTAATTCATCATAGACGTCTTATATATATATATATATATATATATATATATATATATATATATATATATATATATATATATATATATATATATATATATTGATAATGAAGGTATTGTTATTTGATATAATATCAGCTGAATGATAAATTTATTAAAAGTTCATTTCGATAGCTGTGAGAAAACTCTGTTCCTGCAATATTGGTGACAAATGTGTAAATCTTATGTGTGAAACAAATTTGATGACGACTTTTTCAACAAAAAAAAATAATTATTAATAGTTATGATATGCATACGATAATACTTAAGAACATCATGCATTGATTTGGGTTGTCAGTTTTCTAACCCTAATTTTGAGGAAAAATGATCGCGGAAACTTTTTTTTGGAGAATATATATATATATATATATATATATATATATATATATATATATATATATATATATATATATATATATATATATATATATATATATATATATATATATATATATATAATTTTAAATTTTTTTTATATAACACCTCAGCGCTCCAATCACATCAAAATATATTTATGAAAAGGTGTAACTTACTTCAAAAAATAAAATAAATTTATTGATATTTTTGATATAATTTAAAAATATAGATATTATACAAGTAAATAGTAAAAATTTAAATGTTAGATATATAAATATAAATATATAAGAATTATGTGATATATATATATATAAATTTTTTTATTGGAGGAGAACCACTGCATTTAGGTAACAACAATTAAAAGTTCTGAGACTAGCTTAAACTGCAAATAAGTTTTGGAGCTAATTTAATTGGGATTTTTATATACTTTATTAGGGCTATCAAAAAAGTTCATTGTTCAGCGATTATTCAGATTATTATTATGTAACTGTGTTCGACTGCGTTAACTTAACGAACACCTAATATACATTTCTTCGATATATAAAGGAGCCAAACATGAACAATCATTTGTTCGATTGTTGTCGGCTCAATTTAGCTTTAAATAAAAAATTATATATTATTATTATTATTATTATTATTATTATTATTATTATTTATTACTATTATTTATTATTATTTATTATTATTATTATTATTATTATTATTATTATTATTATTATTATTATATATATATATATATATATATATAAACACATTTACATATCACAAATACAAGCATAACTTAGTGATTAAAACTTTTGTTATGCAAAAGATTAGCCCATGTTCGAATCCTCCCTCATATAGGGCTGTCAAAAAAGCTCGTTGTTTGAGAACTGTTTCCTGTTTTATAACACAAACCGACATTTCAAGCTCAATATATAAACGAGAACACTAACAAAACAAATTTCAAACAGTAACACTAACAAAAGTTCGTGGCCAAGCTCCTGCTTTACACCTCTATACTTTACAACAACAAAATAATTTCTTAAAATGAGTTCACCTTATTTGTATTTGATTTTATTTTTTGGGTATTGGCAGTATACCAAAATATTTGAAGCTATAAGTTAAAATATTCGCTCATAAAATCCAAATGACATCATTAAGAGAAAGAATATTTAGAGATTTAAAATGTCATTTTTTATCAATTAGAAGGGGATAATAAACATAAAATAATTTTAGATCATGTCTCTAAATAGACTATATATGTTATAAGGATATCAAAAATCAACTTTCATGAACTTTGTAATTATTTAAAGGTTTGTGAAGATGATGGAGAAGAGCACAATGAAGAAGATGACATGATTGGTGACATGAAGAATAATAGAGGAGGTATTAATTCTTATAGGTTCAAATTCAAAAATAATTTCAAATTACAACAAGTATCAATATAAGATGGTTAAGATGGATCAATAATCTTGATATGAATGGTAGTAATGAAAGTCCAATTAAGTTTTAAAGCATATTGCGTGCTAGAAAATTAGTTGTGGAAGAATAAAAGTTTACACCTTAGCTTTGTTGTGAAATTCAACACATACACAGATATTTGAAAAGTGAACAATAAACTCTAGGATTTTTATGTGAAAAAATCCCAGAAAGAGGGGGAAAAAATCACGAGGCCTTGCCCAATAAAAATCTTCCACTATATATCTATTTCAGAGTATAAAGTTTAAGTTTTCCCGAGAACGAGATTATATAATTGTATATGAGAAAGCCCTGACTTTATATGAATTAATTATAATATTATTGATATATTATTGATATATGCACCTCATGTGGCTCGCGGTATCATGGTTGATAACCGGCAATTAAGCGATGATCAACACTAATAGGCAGCGGTGAATGATGCATAATGTGGTAACCTCCCGGTGGAAAACGATGTCGGCTATGGATTCATAAACTCGATAAATCATGGTGAAGCAACAGCTGATCGCATGAGCATGGCGTCTTTAACGATGGTGAGAAGCTAAGCGGCGGCGCTGTTATCATATGAGCGAGCATGTTGGTGGCCAGACGGCGTAATCCTCAAAGAGTTAACATTATGCTATCTTTGAAACCTCTTCTCTTTAAATTTTATCGTGTAATGAAATATTTATAGATTTTCTATAAACATCAAAATCACACTTCAACAAATAATTCTCGATCATCATGACACGATAATTGGTTAATGATATCTGATATTACAATAATGATGATGATTAGCACTAGTTGTCTGATTTGTTTTTTTTGGCGAAAACGGTGGTGGTTGCGACGATATCGACCATCAGTGATAACGATTATGGTTAAGATCTTCTCTTTCTCTTTAGCATCTCGATGTGAAGAATGAGAATTTATTATATTATAGGCTATTTTTATGTAAACTCAAAATCAAACCACTCATAATACTCAAAATAATTCCATACGGTGTAATGGCGATATCAGTGAGAACGATTATTTGGCGGCATGACCAAGCTATTCAGAATTGAATATGGTGATTGGCGGTATGGTACTAAATCGCCGGCGGTGGTTAGCGGCCAAGCACCGTCAGTGGTAAATGATTATAAGATCTTTCGTTAAAACTTTCTCTTCTCTGAAAGCTCAGAAATTAATGAAAAGTATTATAAAATCGAGGCGGAATTTCTATGCAGCAAAATCAAACCACTTCATGGGGCTCGAAATAATTATCATCATGACCAATATATGGTGGTTCAAAGTAATTGAGATGGTGGTTCGATGATGATGATAGCATGGTTGGCGGTCAAACATGGTGAATAGATGGTGGTGGATTATGGCGGTGGTGGTTGGCGGATACGGTGATGGCGACATAATATCGATTATGCTTGGAGGATCTTGAAGAATTTTTTATCTTTAGCAGATCTCGATGTATTAAACTATTTATAGATTGATTTTGTGGTAGTGAAAATCAAAACTTATGGCTCGAAATAATTTGATCATGATGTATTTTTTATTTAAATTCATTGTTAGTTATTGAGAGAGTTTTATAAAGCTCAATTTTATCAACAATTATATTAAGTAAGACTACAATTTATTAATTTATCACTAGCCAGATTCTTATTGCAACATCAGAATATAGGAGATAAAATTCTATTTTATTGGAAACATTGAGAAAGGCAATTTTTTATTGAAATAATAAGTCTAGTAGTTCCTTAGATTGAAAAAGATTATTCAACTCTATAATATGACCATCCAAATGAATCTTCTTCTTCTTATCAATAGAGTTTGAGATTTTACACTCATACAATCCACAACTTTGTTACATAAGCCATCTTCATCATCATCATCATCTCTTTCATGAGTAGGTTATTAGTATAAATTAAATGACTCATTAAGAATTTATTTTTTTTATATAAATATATCCTTTTTTCAAACTTTTCTCATGCTCATTATCCTTCTTAAAGACTCCTTAACTCCAACATTTGTACTTTAAAAGTTATTTTCTAAATTAACTTGTATGGATACAATCATCTTTACATTATCGATCACTCATGTCATTTTTGTGATGCCATTGTCACCGACATCATTGCTAATATTATTATTGCTAACACCAATCTTCATTCCCATTGCCACTTTTGTTGAAATCATAATTATCATTATTATTGATGTTCACCATTGTTGACAATCATCATTGTAATTATGGTAATTGCCATCAATACCATCATCATCATCATTATTGATGCTTGATGTTTCCTTCATTTTATTATTATTATCAATTATCCTCCAAATCAATGATAATCATCATCACCTCATCCATTGATAGCATCTTGTTATTCAATCAATCATCACCATCACCCTATTATTGCCACCATTCCACTTATCATCAATATCTTTGATTTATCGTGCTTGGCATCCAATCAATTTGACACCTCTTTTCTAAGGTTAGTATTTGCTTTATTATGGATGATGGTCTTCTAAAGAAAAATAATAAAGTAGGCTATCAATCATCTGCTGATGATAATTCTAAAATAAGGAGTCTCTTTCCACTTCTACTATAGTAGCCATCTTATATATTCTATGCCATTGTATTATATTTTGAGGTTTTGGGTGGCGGTCGGCTAGCGATGGTTACTCTATCGATGGTGGCGGCTACATGAACACCTGATACGGCGGCAATTGCTTAATGAATAAAACACACATTCTTATTTTGCCAATCATAATTCATACACAAAATTAACGATAAATTTCAAATGCATTAAATACATTTGGTTTTTGATGTAAAATATTGCTTGTAAAATGAAGTATATTTTGGATTATTTTAACTTTTGTTGAAAACTCTACAAATACATGAATTAATTTTTTCTTACAATAAATATAATGTAAAAATATTTTGAGATTATTATAGGCATCCATGACTATATGACATTAAACCGATGTCTGTGGTGGCGGTTCTAATATTTGTGGAAACTTTTTTTTTCATTGCGGAAACTTTTTTTTGCCATAATTAATATTATTGCGGAAACTTTTTTTTTCATTGTGATTGCAATTATTGAATTTGATTATTTCTTTCTGGGTTCTTATTATTTATTTATTTATTTATTTTGGAGAATATATATATATATTTATATATGTATATATATATATATATATATATATATATATATATATATATATATATGTATATATATATATATATATATATATATATATATATATATATATATATATATATATATATATATGTCCTCAATATATATATATATATATATAAAATATAGATTTATATATATATATATATATATATCATATTAAAATATTACATACATATATTACAATTTACATATTAACAACATAAATATATTAGTTACATTTCTAGCACTCAAAACTCATTAATACAACCAAAATACCACTTCTTGTTACTCATGTTGTCGTCCATTTCAACTCTCTCCTACATAGGTTACCACCTTTCATTGAACTTCTTGAGCTTTAATGGCGCCATTGCTTCCAGCTTGCACCTCGACACCATATTTCACAGTTGGCTCTAGTACTTACCATCTATTTTTTCCTTATCTTTTCTTCTTTCCCGCTCAGGGAAAAGTCTATCTTTTAAGGACGAGCATGTGGATATGGGTTGTTGCTCTGCCATGTCTGCGAACAAATTTCGTCATAAAGATCTTTAGTTTGTTCTCTCTTAGGGCATATAAAATCACCCATAGATCCTCCAAAGAGTAATTGAGTACAAAGTTATCACCCTACTGAGGAGATCAGAGAGCCATCATCAATGAAAAATTGGTGGCATGCATAGCCTTACTGATGATGAAATACTAGTTTTCTTTGAATTCAGCATTTGGATATTACAAATGTTTATGAAGTGTATCAAAAAGAATTTCAAAAAAGTGTGATTATAAACTGAATATTAATATTCTACACACCAAAACTCAATTAACTATGACTATTGTGCATTAATTTTTGTTTGAATTCTTATGGAAAGTGGTATTTTTATAAATAATATTTTTGGAGTGCTAAGTATGTAAATAATATTTTTAAGATGTTAGATATGTAGATTATAAAGTTTGGAGTGGCATGTATGTAAATCCCCTAAAATATATTTATAAAAAGGTGTAACTTAAGAAAATTAAAATTAATCATATTTTTGATATAATTTAAAGATATAGCTATTATATAAGCAAATATTAAATATGTAAATATAAATATATAATAATCATTTGATATGTATATAATTATATTCGAGGAGAACCATGGCATTTGGTTAAGCATAACTAAAAGTTATGTGACTAGCTTAAATTGGAAAAAAGTTTTGGAGCTTATCTAATTTTGATTTTTTATACCTTACAACAACAAAAAATTTCTTAAAATAAGTTCACCTTATTTGTATTTGATTTTATTCTTTTGGCATTGACGTTATTCCAAAATATTTGAAGCTATAACTTAAAATATTCGCTCATAAAATCCGAATGATGATTAAAAGAAAGAATACTTAGGAGATTTAAAATGTCAGTTTTTATCAATTAGAAGGGGATAATAAGCACAAAATTATTTTAGATCATGTCTCTAAATAGGCTATATATATTATAAGGATATCAAAAATCAAATTTCATGAACTTAAAGGTTTATGAAGATGACATAATTGGTGACAAGAAGAATAATAGAGGAGGTATTAATTCTTATAAGTTCAAATTCAAAAATCATTTCAAATTACAACAAGCATCAATATAAGAAGGTTAAGTTTTAAAGCTTATGATTTTATATAAAGGGGAAGTAATTAATGATCTTTCTTATGACTAGTAATATTACACGTGCACCAAGTCAACGTGAATAATATTTTAAAAATAAAAAATAATATGATAAATATTAAATTATATTATTTAATTTATATTTTTATTAAAAAGATCAAAATAATAAGTTTATATTTCTCTTTATAAAAAGGTTATATATTACAATTTCAAAAACTTATAGTTTAATGAAAAATGTTCCATGTATTTATGAAATATACAAAGAGTTATAAGAATACAAGTTAATTTGATTTTCCATCATTACTTTTAGATAATTTTATCATAACTCTTCAGTTAAAGTTGCATATTCTCAAGACTTATGACATTAAATTAGATTTATAAGCCAATCTATTTGAATTTAAATATTTTTTATCAACTATGTCTTTATTATTTAGTTTTTTTTATCATTATATGGCTCTTAATTTCTATCTCTTCATTTTTGTATTATTTTATATAGATGATTATATGTAGGATTATCTAAATTCTGCTCAACTTTTTTTTTTTACTTTAAGAATTATTTTGTCCAAAAAGATTTTCTTTAAATTAAAATTTTAATTTTAATGACAAAATCAATTTTGTTTTGAGATAATTATAAAAGTATGTGTCATATAATATGATTAATTTAGATGACAAATTATTTTGAAATTAAGTTGCTCGTCATTAAAATTATATATTTCTTAAGATTCATCTTGCTACTTATAGAGTTACATTTGATAAAAATGTTATTCACTCATGATATATACCAACATGCTAACACAATTAATTATAATTTAAGGACATAAATAAAAGATCCAGTAGAAGATTATGTAAATAAGAAAATGATAATGAAAACTAAGTATTTTGACTTGATGAATTTGTCTTATAGAATAAATACACTTTTTCAATGAATTATTTTTAATCTTTCTCCAATTTGATCTTTTTTAGATCTTCTATCGAGGTCCTTTATTGATTGAACAGTGAATGTACACAGAGATCGATTCTTATATATCTTCTCTTGTGACTTAATTATGAAAGTGTAAGTAGAGCCAATGAAATTTTTGAGAATTTCTTTATATTTCTGAGTATCTGATTCCTGCAAGATAAAAATAAAATAAATAAATAACAACGACATCATATATTATTTAGAGATTTACAATTAAGTTAATATATGGCATTTATTTTTTGTGGTTCTATAACTGGCATACCAATAATATCTTCAACCTCTTCATCAAATAGTATAAATATCGAATTTGAGGTCGTATCTTCAACATCTAGTTTAATAAGGTACCTATTTGAAATAAAATAAGTATAACATACATACTGAATAATAAAAATAAAATATTTTAATTTTATAAATAAATTATCTCAAACTATATTCTATATTGTTATTTGAGCACTTAGTACATTTCACTGCATCTTCCTTTATAATTACCTTTGATTTACATGTATTACATCCATTATACCAAAGGTTTCCTTCTTCTTTTATTCCTTTTGTAGACACCATTGTATCATTGTACTTGATCTAGTAAAAATATATAAATTAGTTAGAATAATTTTTTTAAAGAAGTACATACATATAAAAGTACCTCTCCTGATGAATGTTTAAATGTTGTTGACAATGTAAAACCTGTGGTTTTAAATATGTAATTATTATAAAATATTTATATTAAAATATTTAATACATACATAAATTGTGGAAACCATTAAACTATTTTTATTACAAAATATTTAAATAAATTTTAAAATATTATACCATTAAAGTATTTCCTAACAATTGATTTTGCTAAGATTACTAGAAACTCATCTTTTATTGCTTCTAATTGTCGTCCTTACACTATAGTCAATGTTTCCCATAATGTGAATGTAAATAATTCAGACCTGAAGCATAAGAAAATGTCATAGATTGATTTTTTTTTTTTAATTTTTAATTTAAATGTCATACCTTAATCCAAAAACTTGTAGATCTCTCTTCATAATTTATTTTATCCTTTTGTCGATAAATCGTTCTAACTTCATTAACGTTCAAAACCAATAAGAGAATATCTTTTTTAAGGAATAATAAAATATTCATTAATATAATGAATGTCATATGATAGGAAAGAAATGCAATAAAATAATTAAAATATTTACCTAAAGGCGTAATTGGATTTGACTTGATGTCTAGTATTATTGATAATTTAGTAGATGATGAGTTATCATCAATTTCTTCACATATTTATGTGAGATTATTTAATGTAATCTAAAAACATTGACATTACAGAAAATTTTGTTTATGTTTTTAACTTGTCCATTTGAAATCACATATACTTTTCCAATATCCAGTACGTTAGCAAACTTATCAACAATATCATCGAACATTATTGCATATATCTTTGCACCCTATTCATAAAACAAAAGAAGTCAATGTAATTAAAGTAAATGTTAAAATAATATTAGTTCTAAAGAATATAATATTATTCATTACTAATTAAATTATATATAATGATATGATAAAATTCAAATCTATTTAATAAAAAAATATAATTACTTGCACAACTATCAAAGTAACTTTCTGAAATTTTTCCTCACCTAATTTGAAATTTTTTATATATAGATTTTTCAATCACTAAATCCTTTATAGTCCAATAACATTGATGTAGAGATAAGTTTGTGATCATAATTGATGAATCCATAAATATTAGCCTATCATAAAAATAAAAAGGAAGTTAGTCATGTAAGCACATGCTTTAGAAATAAAGAATGTATAATGATATTTCGATTAAAAAAATAAATTAAAAAATATTACATCAAGAAACATTACAACTTCTTTGTATACTTGAAAATTACTTAAAAAATATCAGTATATCTTTGTATACGATATTTCTTGTATAATGATCTTGTTTTGATGCATATTTATCTAGTATGATAAGTAATTTTGTATTGTTTATTGAAATTCCTCTGAATAATGCAACATATAATTGCCCATGTCGGAATACATGTTGAGGAAGATATATTACAATATTGGGTATTATTTGATCTTGTGACTTGTTGATTGTCATTGCAAAACATAGCCATATTGGAAATTGTTTTCTTTTAAATTTGAATGGTACCATTTCATCTTTGCTTGGACGTAATGGTATTATTGGAATGAAAAATAGTTTACCTGAGAATTGACCAGTTGATATTTCTGTAAGAATAACATTTTCTTTAAATGATTTACAAATCATTCTTATTCCATTGCATAATCCATTTGAAGGATCAAAATTTCTTAATAGCATTGTCGGACAATTTTTCTTGAGAACAAGTCGACGTGGAAGAAGTTCATTTGGTGTCAATAAGTTTATAAATTCCGCTTGATAGAGATTAGATTTGTCAGCAATAACATTGTCATAACTGAAGTAAATTGCTTCATTTCCCGGAAAGCATTTTATAAGCTTTTGATTTATTTTATCCACATACTCATTTTTTGTTGCTAAGATAGCTCTTTTTATAATGTAATCAGTTGACATAGCATTTTCATGTAACAAGGAAATATTTCATTTATTAAAAAATCTTCTGAAGGTTTTTCACTCACATAAGTTATTATTATCTCTTCGAATCTTTACTAATCCATCTTCAGTTTTTGGTTCATCTCCATTTTCGATTCTAAGTATAAATTTAGAAAATAATGAGTCACTTTTTTCTCTCATATTTTCTTTTAATTTGAAAACTTCTATATATGAGCATAAATATGACTTAATCAAGCTATACTTGATAATTTTATTTTTTGATGCACGTCTTACTACCGGTACAACTTGCATAAAATCACCTCCAAATATAATAACTTTACCACCAAAATTATTACAGTTATTCATAATATCTCTTAATATTCTGTCCAGAGACTCTACTGCTGTTCATTTTACCATTGATGCTTCATCTCAAATTATAATACTTGATTTCATAAGTAATTGAGCAAGACCATTTTGCTTTGGTATTGTGCATGTACTTACTTTTGTTGTATTTATTATTATTTTAAATCTTGAATGCGCTATTCGACCTTCTAGCAAGATTGATTCTGCCACCCCTGATGTTGTTGTTGTTATTGCAACATGATCCTTTATTCTCAAGGTTGTAAGCATTGCTCGATATAAATATTACTTTCCTATAACACTAGGACCATCTATAAAAACATGTTATTATGTTTATAATATACACATTTTATAATTTCTTCATATACCTTTGTTGACCTTACTTTTAGAGTGAGTTCTCAACTTTCTCATCATAGATCTAGGACTCTTGTAGACACCAAGAGCTCTTTAGTCTTAAGACACTTCTAGTGATTAGGTGAATACTTAACCTAAGCCTAGAGACCTAGAAGGATTAGCCATATGTGGTGTTTATTTTTGAGGAAGTGGGACACCATGCATATCTTAGGGTGTACTTATTGAAGTGATTGGGTACAACATTAAGGAATGATGTACTATCTCGAAAGATAGAAATCACTACCATATAATGGACCTAATCATCTAATAAGGACTCCTAAGGCATAATGGGTCTTCGAATATACCAGAGATCTTTCTCCTACTTTACATGAAAAAAATAAAATATGATTTATTTTAAGCCGGGTTCGTTAAGTTTCCTATGGAGGCAAGCCCCCATAGTTAATTACATCATAAAGAATAAGAATTCCTTAAGAATATTCTCGTTTAAAGTAGATAATTAGGGTCTCCAAAGATTCAAGGTTAAGACTATCAAAGAATTGACTATTTTAGAAAATCAAATGAGATAGATCAAGGAGAAAACTTATTTTTGGAATCTAAAGGGAGAAAGTAAGAAATGCTCATGATACTAGAAAACCTAGTGAGCATTCCAATCTATCCTATAATTGGGCTTTATATTTTTGAAATTAAAGAGAGCTAATTATTTGAGTTTATATTTTATTAGATTGCTAGAGCTTAGAATTCCACAATATAAGATTGTAAAAATACCTAAGAGGTGAGGATTTATGCTTGTAGCTCGAAGAAAATAGCTACCTCAGATTCCTAAACTAAGGAGCCTTGGTACAAAATAAAGGCAAGACCTAAATCTAAGGCTAAAATGGGTATAGGGTTTACCTTCATAAGAGGGAATAAACCACCTGACTGCTGAACTTATTACCGCTTAGAGTGGCAGCCAACTAACTCCTCATATGCTTTAAATTCATGTAACCAAGTCTTATGCTTTGCAAGATGGTTAAGCTGTTGTTCATTTAGAAAGGAGACTAAGTCCTTAAACTCACTCCCTAAGAGACTAGAGCATGAGTGGTATGAATCCATGACTTAATCTAATGCAAATTTTATCAAATTTATTTGATTCTTTTGGACTCTTTGTTTTGACACAGGCTATGAGATTTTGTATGCCTAAATGCATAAGAATTTGATTATGGACCAAATCAAGTGAGAAATGGGTGTTCTTCCACCAAAGGCTCTCATAGGTTAAGCCTTGATTCTCTAGTAAAGATGGAAGCCCCCTCTTAACAAGAGTAAAATAATATGACATGCTTGATGTTATACATTCATTCATCCAGCTAAGGGGTTGCTAAAAATTTTATTATATTGATTTAATTTCTAGGTTTTTATGTGAGGTTATGAGTTATTTTAAAATTTTAGTTATGAGTTATTAATTGGGGTAGAAAATTAATTTCATCATAAGATCCTACTGCATCTAGGCCACAAATTCAAGCATCAATCATAAAGAAATTATGAAAAGCATGATGTTTTAATGCGAAATCTAAACACAACATCAAACACCGTAAAAGAAGAACCCATAGAATGTATTAGATGTTTTGATTTAATTAAATCTTGATAATTCAATATCCTTTTAAATTAATATCTAATTCTTTTCTTTAGTTATGGTTATGTGACTTGACTTTATGTTTATTTGATTTGATTATGATTCATTTATTTGTAGTTTAATCAGATTAGATTAATTGAAACTTTATTTTGATTTTAATTGAGTTTGATTCTTTGTAATTAGGACTTTATTTTTAATCACATCCATTTGTCATGTTCATCAAAGTTTGGTTTGTATTTTGATTTCATACATTGGATAGTTAATTAGTTTATCTTATTTAAGTAGGTTGAATAATTTGATTTGATTACATATTAAATTGATGAGAGTCTTTCTTAATTTAATTTAATTTGATTTAATTTGATTTGATTAGCTTTATTAGTCTATGGGTTTGCTTAGGTCCAATGTGATTATATGATTAGTTTAATTAAGAAGTGTATTTATGTTAATTATAAAGATTTATTTAATTTTCAATTTGATTCCATATTTGTTTAGGTTAATGATATAATTAATGACTTAATAATTTAAGTTTAATTTAGATTTTGATTAGTATTTAATTGCATTCATGTTTGATTAAGTTTAAGTTTAATATGATTAATTTGATTAACTTAATTAGTTTGTGATGTGATCAATTATTAAATTAAGTAAAGATTTGTTTATTTCTTTTTAAATTTGATTTCATATTTGTTTAGGTTAATGATGTAATTAATGATTTAATGATTTAAGTTTAAATTAAGAATTGATTGGTATTTAATTGCATTTATGTTTGATTAAGTTAAGTATAATATGATTAATTTAATTGACTTTAATTAGTTTCCTTAAGATGTGTGATCAAATTAATTAGTAGATTAATTAAGTGTTTGATTTGAATTAATTTTAATATAATTTATAAAGTTAATTTGGTTTATTAAGATGGTGGATTAATTTATTAAGTTTGCATTAATTAGATGTTTGATTAATTAAGTTTGATTAAGGGTAATTAGTTTAATTAAGAAGTGTGTTTAAGTTAATTATTAAATTAAATAAAGATTTATTTAATTCTTAATGATGTAATTAATGACTTAATGATTTAGGTTTAATTTAGGTTTAATATGATTAATTTGATTAGTATTTAATTGCATCTTAATTATGTTTGATTAAGCTTAGGTTTAATATGATTAATTTGATTAACTTAATTAGTTTACTTGAGGTGATTATTAAATTTATTTGATTTAAGCTTAATTTTAGTTAACTTTGATGTAACTTATTTAAATTAATTTGACTAATTAAGATGATTAATTTATAAAGTTTGCATTAATTAGATGTTTGATTAATTAAGTTTGATTAATTAATTAAATTTAAATTATTAGATTAATTAAAGGTTTATTTAATTAGAGATTAATGGATTAATTTCCCACATGTGAGTTATTTGATTTAGTTAAGTGTTTTTCTTAAGTTTGATTTGATTAAAGGATTATTGTTATTACCATAATTATTATTAAGTGAATTAATTGTTTATTTCATTTTAATTAGGTTTGATTATTTATGATTAGAGTTTTATTTAATTTGATTCATTTATTATGTTTGTTTGATTTCATTAGCACGTTTGATTTAGTTATTAGGTTGAAATATTTAATGGTTAATTAATTATCTTATTCCAAATGGATGTGATTTAATCATATGTTAATTAAATTTACTTTAATTTTATTTGGTTTAATTCGATTACTATCAAATGATTATGTTGAATTGGTTTATTAATCAATTTGATTTTTTAGTTTATTTAATGATTAATTAGTTTCAGTTGATTTATGCTCATTAAGGAGTTTCATATGATTAGGATTCCATACTTAGTGTAGGTTTAGTTATAGTGGTTTTACCCATGTTAAAGTCTCCTAGATTTATTTAATTTTAAGTTTGATTTAAGATTTAATCATTTGATTGAGTTTTATTTACTTAAATAGGTTTAATCATATTTAATTTAATTTTCTCTAAGAATGATATTTTTATGATTTAAGGTTTGATTAATGATTGCTTAAGTTCTATTTCATTTTTTGATTTTTGATTTGATATTTAAATTATCTTTAGATTATGTTTTAATTAACTTCTTAATTGATTAAGCTCTACTCTTAAGTGTTTGTTTGGGGTTTATTAGGATTCAGAAGATCACATTATTTTCTTAAAAATCCTAGATGTCAATTGAAGTGATTTAAGCCATTTTTGAAGATTTTTGTAATTTTTTGAATTTTTATTGATTTATTTTATTAAAATGGAAAATCAAAATTTTAAAATTTAATTTTTCCCAATCCAAAAATCCTTTTCACTTGAAATTTTTATGGTGGGTATGCTTTAACCTTAGTTTCAATCTTTGTAAATTTCAACTTAATCTGATATATATATTTTTGGTTTAATTAATAAAATTTGATGTTCACTAAAATTTAAATTAAGCTCAAAATACTCTCGGAAAGGCGAATCCAATGAGCCCTTGTTTGAAATTTTTGGCTAAATATTTTATTTCTTATGAATTTTTAGAGTTTCAGGTGATTTAAAATAATTTTAATTTTTTTATAAAAAGAAATATGCGCGGCGCTGACGTCAGCTATTGGGCGGGAAGGGAAAATGATCACGGCTCACTCAAGATCGTCCGATCGTTGATCGGATGGTCCAAATCAGATCGTGCGATCCAGAGGCAAGGATCGCGTGATTATCGTGTGATATGAGCCGTTCGATCATGCGAACCGTGCGATGAGATGGTTCAAATCGCATCACCCGATCTGAAGGCCTGAATCGCATGATCCACATGCGGACCATCCGATCATGAACCGCAGGACGATTATGGCCGCGATCGGAAGGCCCATTACTCTAGCGCCGACCGAACCGATCTTGCGAACTCGTGGAAACCGATGATGAACTTTATTTTCAGGCTTTTTAAAGGAAAAAATGAGAGTTTCTAAGCCAAAACTTGTCCAAATGGACCTATTTATGCGTTGATTCGCATCGAAAATTTTTTATTTTCTAATTGGGATGATTTAAAGTAAAAATATGAGATTATCTAGAGAAAATTCCTAAATTTATAATAAAATTAATACAAAATGCGTGAAATCCTAAGGCCGGCTACAGTTTGACAAAATTTATCTCACCGAGGATGGTTTTCGATGACGGTGAAGATTTGAGCGATCTCCTAGGTATGTGAGAAAGTTTTTGAATGATCTTTAGCCCTTGCCTCCCTTCGGAATGTCACCTTCTCCGATGTCTACCATCGCCTCGCCGAATGAGCAATTATTTATATTTTTGAGCTCAAAGAGATGGGGGATGGGTTATTTTTTGCTATGGGCAGCTTTTGGGGGCTAAATGATGGTGGGAGGAAGAGATATAAAGTCTGATCTCCCCCTCCTTTTATAATGGTCAAAAATCTAATATTTTTGAAATTTTTTGGCTCCAAATTGATTGCCATCTTGCTTGGGGTCGTTGAGGTGGTTGATAGATTGATTGAGGACTTTGGATTTTGCTCTGAAAGTCTTTTCTTGTTGCCATATGATCAACCCTATTCAATGCAAATGTTGGGGAGGAGTTAAGTGCATGTGATGGAGGAGAATTAAATGAGGTTGGGTGGAATCATATATGGGGGAGGGTCCATGAGTGATTTAAATGGGTTGGGTTAGTTTTTTCCTGATCGCAAATGGGTTTGGGTCAGGTTTGATCAGCCCCCAATGGGTCTTGGCTTGGTTTCAAGGGGTTTAGCCCAATTTGGGTCATATTGAGTCAAATTGACCCATTTGACCAAAATTGGCCAAATTAGCTTGGGTTATGGGTTGATTCATGTTCAATTAGCTAATTGAAGATGAATGTGATCTTTGGTTTGAATTAATTTGGATTTAGGCCAAGTTGACCCTTTAGGCCAATTTGGGCTAGGTTGAGTCAAGTTGATCGATTGGGCTTGATTGATCAAAATAGGTTTAATTATAGCTTTGGTCAAGTTCAACAATCAATTTGGAATGAAATTAAGCTATTGGTTACAATCAATTTGGGCTAGATCATGATTTAACTTGATTTGGTCCTTTAGGCCAATTTCGGTCAATTTGGATCAATTGGCCAATTGGGCCAATTGATTGCAATTGATCATTCTAGGGTGATCAACAATCATGGTGAAAGATTTTGGTGAGCTTGGTTCAATCCAATTTGGGATGGATTGGAAATTGGCTTAAATGGGTCCTTTAGGTCACTTTGGGTCAAGTGGACCTAAGTGGGTCAATTGGTTTAGTTTTGGTTTGATTCGAGTTTAGTTGAACTTATATATGCACCCTAGATTGAAATATAAATTCAACGATAATCAATTTGGAGTCTAAGGGATTTTGGCTCAATTAAAAATTTTATGTCAAAAGGGCTGAGTTAAGCTTGACTAGAATTTGGTTTGATGATTATAAGTTTTATTTAAATTTGGATAAATGATCAAATTAATGATTGATTCGAGAGAAAATCTATTGGTTCTGACTTGATTTGTATATAATTTGGCTAAGTCCAAAGAATTGGCTTAAAGGGTTTAGATTAAGTTTGGATATAGTTTTGGTCATTTGAATTTGGGTTTCATTTATACTTGTGAATATAACTGAAGGAATAATTGATTTATAAAGAGATCAATTGAGTTTGATTTGATCTATGGGGAATTTTATCTAAGCTTATGAATGTGGTTCATATGGCTTAGGAAAGGTTTTAGGATTTGAATTTGATTTTGGGTTTCAATCATTTGGAGTCAAATTTGAAATTAAATTTGAAATTTGAGATTTAATTTGAGAATTGAGTTTGGGTTTAATTTGAGAAAGTGTATTTAGATTGGGTTTAGGCTATGGGATAGGTAATTTCTTTAAACCCTAAAGCATAGCCTAATCTTATGATTAATACTTCTAAGTCTCTAGGCTTAAGTTAAGTGTTCACCTAATCACTAGAAGTGTCTTATGACTAAGGAGTTCTTATTATCTAGAAGAGTCCTAAGTCTAAAAAGAGGAGGTTAAGAGCTTACTCCAAAAGTGAGGCCATTAAAAAGGACCCCCAATAGGTGTGGTGTAACTGACAAGGCACACCGCACGTATTGGCGTTGACTGAAACGATCATCAACATCTAGAAGATTACAACAAATAATGAAAGTGATCTATACCTATGAAAAGTAGATAGAATCATGATCTTATTATAATGTAGCTCTCTATATGCCAAGGGCATAAGAGAGCAAGAAAGAATTCGCTGGGGATTGAGTATGTGAACCTTCCTCTAGGGAAACAGGTTCAACCTATCTGCTGAGGATATGGATCTGAGTTTGATTATGAGTATGATTTGTTTGGGTGTGTATCCGCTAGGGATATGAATTTGATTGGATTTCTTTAATTTGTTTGATTAGACTTCACTAGGAGGTTGATTTAATTTATTATGGATCCAATAGGGAGAAGGGTTCTAGATTGAGGGCATATCCATCAGGGATGTACACTCAGTCAAATTTATTTGATTTAGATCTAAGCTCTACTAGGGAGGCCAATTTGATTTGTGCCTCACTAGAGAGAAATTTGGTTTGTTTGATATGTTTAATTTGACTCCACTAGGGAGGTTAGTTTTGAATTTATTTTGTTATGGACCCTGTTGGTGTGCGATGGATCACACTAAGGAGCCACAGGGGCCTTAGCCTGTCTTAGATTTATAAGTCCAAAGGGGTAGTCTACCGGCCATAAGGTAGGACTATCCGACCTAAGGGGTTGCATTTCAGTATGCAATGACTGTATTAAGGAGAAGGCATAATAGACTTACATCTTCCAAAGTATGGATCAGTTGTTGGGTGACAAATCAAACCCTACCTAAGGTGACTCAACTGTCTAGATAAGGCCAACCGTGTCATGAGATATTGCAGTGGATTGACTCTAGAGATCAAGTTCACCTTATGAGAAAGCATGTCATGTCATACCTTTTGGGATGCAAAGATTAAAGCTAGGCAGTGCTTTTCAATAGGTGGATAGATTACCGTAAGGATTAGACGACGACTGAGATAATAGAGAGCATTCTCCTTCCCTTCATCATTGGTTTGAGCCAACAAAGTGCCAAGGAGTCATCTAATGCGCAGATATAATATGCGCAGGATATGGCTACCGTACTAGGTGTCATCAGATATTGCTTAATGTCTTCGAAGCATGCTGACACTTGTCATCCCATTTGAACTTGGCATCCTTTTTGACAAGTGCTGAGAATGGTTGGCATCTTCCTGATAAGTTGGAAATGAAGCATCTTAGATATGCCACCGCCCTTGGAATGACCTAAGTTGTGTTAGGCTTTCAGGGGGTGGTATTTCTAAGATAGTTTTGATCTTCTCCAGATCAATTTCTATTCCATGGTGTCACAACAACCTAAGGAATTTTCTTGAAGTTACTTCGAATGCACACTTCAGGGGGTTTATTTTGAGGTTATATTGTCTTAACCGTTCGAAAACTACTCTCAAGTCAAAGAAATGGTCTGCCTTTTTTTGCTTTTCATAATGAGATCATCAACGTAGCATTCAACTTGATGGAGAATGAGTTCATCGAAGATTCGAGTCATGGCCCACTGGTATGTGGCATCGACATTTTTAAGGCCGAAAGGCATGACCTTATAGCAATAGAATCCGATCGGGATTCAAAGGCAGTGTTTCTTTTATCCTCTAGGGCCATCTTAATTTGGTTGTAACCAGATGACCCATCCATGAAGGAGAATACTGCATGAGATGAGGTGATGTCCATCATTAATTCTGATATAGGAAGTTAAAATTCAGCCTTAGGACATGCCTTATTTAGATCCCTAAAATCAATGCATATGCAAATTTGGCCATTTTTTTTCTTAACTGGGATGACACTGGATAACCGTAGGATATTTTTCTTCCTTAATAAAGCCAACATCGATCAATTTCTTTATTTCAAAAATGACCTACTGTTCAATGTCTAATCGCATGCGTCTAGGAGCCTACTTGATAGGGTTAATATTAGGTTCAATTGCTAGTTTATGGACTGCTATATCAGGAGATAGATTGAGCATCTCTTCATAACTCCATGCAAAGCAATCCTTAAACTCAGTTAATAGCTTCACTAAATTATTGGTTTCTTTTTCATTCAATAAAACCGATATATAAAGGGATCTTCTTCGTTCTATGTTGTTGATTTCTTTGAGCTCCATAGTTCGATCTCTTCTCCCTGTCTGCATCCTTGGCATCAAAGTCATTTGGATCATCTGAAGTCTCTAAGCACACCTTCTCATATGAGTTAGCATGATTTGGAAAGAACCTATCAGATTCCAAATGGTTGGTGATGACTCAATCCATCATCCGACCAAATCAAATCCTAACCCGATCTTAATGAACATTTTTGTCCCATAACCTTTCAAAGTAATTCGACTTGTGTTTAGACCAAGCATGTGGAATTAATCCTTTCTTTACTAAATTAAGAACACAAGGCGAGTACCAATCAAAAGATAATTCTATTAAATCTTTATATGAATCATCCTCAAGTTCTACATCAACTTCTTGAATTGAGGATGATGCTCCAAGAAAGAACTTCTGCACCTTTACATTTGTGGAAGACTTAGGGGCTTCCTTAACTACCAAACTCTCAACTTTTTGTGAGAAAAGTGGGGTTAGAGCTAAAGTTCCCAACAGATGCCTCACTGTTTCACATATATACTTGGATACACTTATTCTTTTCTTAGGAGCCTGGTCTTCATCGCTGTCTGGCTCAACTGTCACTTGCATGGGGATCTGCCGGAAGTGCTAGCATACATTATATATGACTCATCCTCCTAGACTAGATTCTAAGCCTATAGACAGAGGTGTAGTCCTGGTAGGGACATAACTCTATCGGCCAATATGGAGGTCTTCCGTCTCTAGGCATGTCTCTGGATCTACCTCTTCCTGTGCCTAGTGGAGGTCTAGTCATCCTACCCATATGTTTGAATGGAGTAACAAATTATGGGTGGAATCTAATATGAGGCTCTACTTTCTCCTCCAAGTCTATTTCTCGCTCCCTTTTATTTTCTTTCTCATTTCCTTTTTTCTTTTATTTTTCTTTTTCTTTTTCTTTTTCTTTTTCTTTTTCTTTTTTTCTTTTTTTTTTCTTTTATTTTTGAACTTTCTCCAAGTTCACGAGAATAGGCTTGTTGATTTTGAGGGAGATAATAGGCCACATCCTCATATATTCCGACCTCATGAACTGTGAATGGCTTAAGATCTCCTTTGATGCAGTATTCAATCCCACCCCTCATTAACTTCATACACTGATGTAGAGAGGATGGAACCACAATGTTCTCATGTATCCATGATCTCCAAACAAAGCATTGAAAGATGTATATGAGTCTATAATATGAAACTTGGTGATAGTCTTCCAATCATCTACTTCTAATGGCAACATTATAGAGCCTAAAGCCCTCTCGCCTTGTTCATTGAATCCTCTCAACAACATCCTCTCTTTTGAAAGTTTGGAGATGTCAATCCTCAAGTAAGCGAGAGTTTTTAGACTCATAATATTTACTATGCATCCTGGTCAATAAGAACTCTTGATATCTTGTATCTTCCAACATCCACCGTAATGTAAAGAGGGCAGTTGTTCTTGGTCATTCCTAGAAGCAAGTCTTCATCACTGAATGTAACTCCAAGAGTGTCCTCAACCGAGCCTCCTCAAGAGGTCACTGGCTAAGCATATCTCTAGATCAAGAAGAGCCTTAATTAGAGGTTCCCTCATCTCTTTGGATAAGATAAGGGTGTTATATATGCTTAACTTAGCTGACGGCTTCCTAAGATATGCTAGGACGTTGTAGTCAACCTTGGCTTGATCCTCCACAAGCATATCCATGGGTGGAGCATTTTGTGGAGGTGTTATTTGTTCTTTAGAACTAATAATTTGCTTACCCTTATCCTGAGGTGCAACCCTATGAGGTAGAACTTTTCCACTGTGAAGGTTAACTTCAGTGACTTCATGAGATGATTTAGTGGAAAGTTCTACCTGCTCATCAAGCTCTCCTACAACTTCTCCTATGGGATCATCGGAGTTAGATGACTTCAAATGAATCTCAATGGTGATCTTGAATGACTCAAGAATGGAAAATTCATTTCTAAATCAGAAGATGAATGATCAAAACTAGAGTTACCATTATTATTTTGTAGACTTGGAGAGTTTTTGAGAGGGAAAAAATCTAGAGTATCAAAAGTGGACAAGATGTAAGTGAAATATTTCTTCATTGATTTCTTCTTAGATGGAGGTACAAGATAGGAATCTAATAAAGTAAGTAGGGAAAGGTGTATAGTGCCCTTGTCCATTGATACAATTCTCCTATTTGTAAAAGTGGAGCTAATGGAAGAAGAAGTAGTAGCTGTAATGGTGGATGGAGTGTTAGACTTAGATGGTGGTTGTGCTACTATGCTATCCCAGGCAAGTAAGGTAGGCTGCTGCTGCTGCTAGGCTGACACTTTCTTCAAGTTGTCATTGGTAACTTGCAAACCTTCCTTGTTATTGGAGGTTTGAGTTACTTCAAGCACCTATAAAAAAAGTTGCTTGATCTTAGACACCACTTTTTTAGAGGTTCGGGATAAGGCAATATCCCAACTTTCTTTTGTTTTAAGGATCACAAGTATTTCCAAGAATTACTTTGATAGAACTGGAGGGTTGTTCTAACAAGTATTCCTTGGGGAAAACAATAGCTCCTGACTTGTAGCTGCACTCAAGCCACTCCTTAAAGGTGACACAATCTTCCAAGACATGACTAACCATCCGGTGGTAGGGGCAATAGTTAGGATCATTACTCTTGCCCACATCTTTCGGCCTCTTGGTCTCAGGTAACTAAAAGTCGGGTTTCTTTAAGAGATTCTTAAAGATCTTCCTAACTACCTCCCTCTTGAATGAATATGGCTTATTAAATCTATCAGCAAGAGTAGGTGGGTCATAGCTACCTCATGGTGGATATGAGTATCGCTGTTGAGTATATTATGGTGGAGGCGCGGTCGCTTGTAGTGTGGTCTGTGATGTAGAGGTGGTGGTAATGGAGGTCAGCGCACGAGGTCTCATATTGCTCATCGCTTCCCTTTGTTTATTGACACTACTACCCTTGGCTTCTTCTCGAATGCTTTATGTGGCTTGGGCTTGAGCGATTGGTCTTGAAAAGGTAACTGTTTGGCTTCCCCTTATAGGCTAGCCGCCTTGTTGATTAATTTCTCAAAAGTTTTGATTGTAATTCCCTTGAGCATGAAAACAACGGGGCCATGAATATTCTTGGGAAGAATTTCTATAGCATGTTGTTCGAATAGCTGTGGTTCACATTTCATACTCAGGTTTTGCCACCTGAGAATATAATCAACAAGGGACTCATTAAGATTTTATTGCAACACAATGAGGTCACTCACAGTTACCCTTTGTTGGGCTCTGACAAACCTCTTGATGAAGAGGTTCTCCAACTCAGTAAAAGTCTTCACTGAACCATTGGGTTCAGTGTACCAATCAAATGCGATATATATCAAATTACTGATGAAGAGACTGAATAGAAGTGCATCATTGCCACCAACATTGCAACATCCAGCCCTAAATATGCTATGTGCTGTTGGGGGTTCCGACTGCCATCAAAAATTTTGAAGGAAGGAGGCATAAAACCCTTAGGATATTGGACACCATCAAATTTCTTCGAGTAGGGTCTACCCTTTGGATCATATGAACCACTTCGGGCTTGTGCCAACACATCCTTTACTTGCTGCTCCACTAATTGTTTGATATCTTTTTCTTGCATGGAGGTGCTGTCCACCACCTTTCTATGCATGCTTCCACTATCTTGGTCAACGGGAGATGTACTCTTGGGCTGATCTAGAACATGCGACAACCACGGGTGGCCAGCCTCTAAGGGAGAGTAGTCAGCATGGAGCTTGGCCTTAAAATGCTAGGACTACTGCTAACAAGTTCTCAACTTTTTTCTCCATTTTACTGGTATGCTCATCTCTCTACCTTAGTTGCTGATGAAGGTGTTGGGTTGAATGAGCTGTGTCTTCTTCCTCAACTACAACACCCTCCTCGCTATACTGATCCGTAAGAAGGGAACCCCTAGTATCGACCATATGGACTTCTGCTGAGTCCTCCAAGAGATCATCCTTATTTGGATCAAAACTGACCCTAGCATCCTTTTCATTAAAGCAATCTATCCCGAAGAGTTCCCTCTTCTCAATGATGATCTCTCTTAAGAATGGTCTAATGCAGGGACAAAGACTTGATGGACCTGGAGGGTGCTCAGTGCACTTAGGTGCACTATCACCGGAGTGCTATCTCTAGGAGGGTCGCTCATGAGAGAGACATGCTTGTCATTGGTGGAGTGGTGTCCCTAGGGAGATCTACTGCCATGGGGACTGCAGAACTGTCCCCTTCCCCTTCTGCAGCTGCTGAAGTCACTACCTCTGATGGTGGTGGTTGTGGAGGTGCCACCACGATGCTATGGGGTCGCCACTCCTTCTTCGCCAAGATTGAAGTAGGAGGTCGAGTAGGGGAACTCGCCCTCACCTCAATCAGTGGAGTAGATGAAGTGGGATCATGTGGCCATAGCCGGATCACCAATGGGGCTTTCTTCTCCCCGGATGTTGTCTTCTGTGCCTTTGTAGGCATGGTGGATGGCGAGACCTAAAAAGGTGAAGGTGGGCAAGAGTGGATCGGTGTGGTGGAGGCAACACCAACTTTTTTTGGGCAGGAGCTTCTCTCATATGGTAGGTAGTACTCGTCAATAGAATGCTATCAATATGATCGGTGTGGGTAGTGCACCGATTGGGAAAGTCCATGAGAGTCGCTAATTGTCTGCACCTTCCATCTCTGTAATCGACCGATACTCGTCTCGCCCACTCTATTTGATTGCACACTAGGATGATAAAATGTAAATCAAATTGAGCTTTGGACTCTGATCATCCGTAAGCTCTGCCAACTCGATGTAGAACTGATCTGAGGCTGACATATGACCTTCTCCTATCACTGATAGGAGCCTCAAAATGAACTGCAGGTGGAGGTGAAATTGAGATCCTCCTAATATCTTCCTCTCCATCAGAACCAGAGAGAGGGTGAAACTTATTCTCTGTGATAAGAGGAGACACTATCATAGGTAACTTTTTTACTGCAGACTGGGAAGCTGCCTTTAGCTCCTTGGCTATACGATCATGATGTCACTTAATCTTGTGGCACCGATTGCGGTGCTGAATCCTACTAGGAAGGGCAGCACGAGAACTAGACCCAACCTCATAGGTGAGGGAGACTATCCCTGAAGATTTGGGCAGCCTTCCCCTTAGAAGAAGCCAACAAGTGAGTGTTATATTGGGGTAGAAAGGGGAACCACTGAGTGCAATCGCCGCAATTGCCGTGGAATTACCATGCCTCTTTCTGTGAGGGAAACTCTAAGTCAGATGACATCTTAACTTGGATGACCGACTTTTGCCCGGTCACCACACTCCTGCTAACGGTTGTGAGGGTGGTCCCTTCACAAGTGATCCTAGCCCCTTCAAAATCTCGATCAAAATGAATGAGGTGGGCAAAGTCAGTCTACAGGAGGTTGGCCCAATCCAAGGCTAAATCCATCCCAAAAGGAAAAGTAAACACGACTTTTCCAAAAACCGCAATGACTACATTGATCTAAATATGTCTGCATTTATGGAAATATAACTTATATCAGATTTTTACCTAGATATTTGTTCCACACAAGTAATAGAAGTTTAGAGTTTTGAACCCACACTCAATGATTCAAATGTGTTAAGTGGGGTTCGTTGGAGAGATTTGGATATTGAGGAGAGTCTTTGCCATTTGATTTTAATTTAGAACCCATACTCAACCAATTTAGGTAAGTTAAATGGGGTTCTAAAATATGAGGAGATATTTTCTTGGAGATATTTATGTTTTGTGCATCTTGTTTGAAAATATTGATAGTTTCAAAGACCTATTACATAGCAAATTTGGGTATGCTAAGAAGAGATTATGATCATGTGTTTGAAATATTTTTGCTTGTGAAGATTTGATTGTGTGATATTTTGATTTGAAAATGGGGCTTCTTACTTAACAAATTTGGTATGTTAAGTAGATGCCACATGTGTTAGATTTGAGTTTGATTATGAGACTTTCATTTAACAAATTTGATATGTTAAGTGAAAGTCAAGTGTGATTGTGAGATAGATTTATTTTTCTTTGAAGATGGGAGTCCCACTTAACAAATTTAGTATGTTAAGTGAAAGCCCCAAATTTGTTTGATATATATTTATTTTTCTTTGAGAATGAGACTCTCACTTAACAAATTTGGTATGTTAAGTGAAAGCTCAAGTGTGATTTGACATGAAAAATTGGATCCTTATTTAACAAATTTGGTATATTAAAATAGGGGTCAAATGTTTGTTGAAAAGAGACCCTCACTTAACAAATTTAGTATGCTAAATGAAAGTCAAATGTGTTTATGATTTTGGAAATGAAACTTTTACTTAACAAATTTGGTATGTTAAGCGAAAGTCAAATGTGATTACAATTTTTGAAATTGAAACTCTCACTTAACAAATTTGGTATGATAAGTGAAAGTCAAATGTTATTATAATTTTGAAAATGAAACTTCACTTAACAAATTTGGTATGTTAAATGAAAGTCAAATGTGTTTATGATTTTGAAGATGAAACTCCCACTTAACCAGTTTGGTATATTAAGTGAAAGTCATCTGTGTTTATGATTTTTTTTAAAATGAAACTCTCACATAATAAATTTGGTATAAGTAAAAGTCAAATGTGTTTATGATTTTTTAAAAATGAAACTCTCACTTAACAAAGTTGGTATGTTAAGTGAAATTCAAATGTGTTTATGATTTTGAAGATGAAACTCTCACTTAACAAATTTGGTATGTTAAGTGAAAGTCAAATGTGTTTATGATTTCTTTTGAAAATGAAACTCTCACATAACAAATTTGGTATGTTAAGTGAAAGTCAAATGTGTTTATGATTTTGAAGGTGAAACTCTCACTTAACAAATTTGGTATGTTAAGTGAAAGTCAAATGTGTTTATGATTTTGAAGATGAAACTCTCACTTAACAAATTTGGTATGTTAAGTGAAAGTCAAATGTGTTTATGATTTTTTTTGAAAGTGAAACTCTCACTTAACAAATTTGGTATGTTAAGTGAAAGTCAAATGTGTTTATAATTTTGAAGGTGAAACTCTCACTTAACAAATTTAGTATGTTAAGTGAAAGTCAAATGTGTTTATGCTTTTTTTAAAAAAATTAAACTCTCACTTAACAAACTTGGTATGCTAAGTGAAAGTCAAATGTGTTTATGATTTTGAAAATAAAACTATCACTTAACAGATTTGGCATGTTAAGTGAAAGTCAAATGTGTTTATGATTTTGAAAATGAAACTCTCACTTAACAATTTTGGCATGTTAAGTGAAAGTCAAATGAGTTTATGAATTTTGAAAGAAAATGAACTTATTTAACAAACTTAGGTATGTTAAATGGAGTTCAATTTGTTCTTATGATTTTCAAAAAGGGGGTTCTTATTTGATATACTTGGACATGTCAAATGAGCTCCCAATATGTTTGAAGTCCAAGACTTTGGCAAGAAGGAGTTTTATCAGAAAAATACAAATAAAATTCAATTTTCTCTACCTTCTCCAAGAGAAGGGGAACTCCCATTTGACAAATTTGGTTATGTCAAGTGGGGGGCTCAACTATGTCTTGACTTATCTTTCGTGTGTATAGGGTTTATTGCTTTTCGAAAAGAAGGAAAATTTCAACTCTAGCACATGTGAAGTATGCTAAGTGGAGTTTTAATTTTATATTATAATTTAATTCAAAAATAAATTTTCCATCCAACAAATTGAGTGTGTAGGATGGGGATAGCTATTTCCAAAGAAAAAGTGTTTTTAAAAAAGACATCAAAAATGGTTGATTTTGAAAAGAACCTCCATGTACAATCATAGGATTTGTTAAACGAGGTTTGGTTATATGTGTTTTGTGCCTTTTTTTGAAAATTTCTTATAAATTTTTGTGTAAAGGTCTTTTATTATATGGATTTGAAAAAGTGCTTTTGGAAACACATGCTATTTTGTAGAAGGGTTTTATTTTCTTATTATTGTTGGGATAAACTTTGCCTCACCATTAGAATGGTGAAGAGATTCTTAATTTTGGTCATCTCCTTTATTTGATTAATTTTAATTTTCACCTATTGGGGGAACCCAATAAGGATTTTAAGACCTACATGGAGTGAGGTCCTAGAACCTAAAGGATGTTGGAGAGCTTTGCTTAAGGATAAAATAAGTTAAGTGCAAATGAAAATAATAGTATTCTTGGGCTTATATAAAATATAAGTCCACTATCGATGCTTGGAGATAATAATTGTCTACTAAAGATGGAGAGAGGAACCGTCCCCAACGGAGTCGCTAGAAAAATCTGTGGTATTTATTTTTGAGGATGTGGGACACCATGTAGATTTTAGGGTGTATTTATTGAAGTGATCAGGTACAAAATTAAGAAATAATGTACTATCTCAAAAGATAGAAATCACCACCCTATAATGAACTAATCACCTAATAAGGACTCTTAAGGCATGATGGGTCTTCGAATATAGCAGAAATCTTTCCCCTACTTTACATGAAAAAGTAAAATAGGGTTTATTTTAAGTTGGGTTCATTAAGTTCCCTATAGAGGCAAGCCCCCATAATTAATTATATCATAATGAATAGAAATTCCTTAAGGATACTCTCGATTAAAGTAAACAATTAGGGTCTCTAAAGATTTCAAAGTTAAGACTATCAAAGGATTGACTATTTTAGAAAATCAAATGGGATAGATCAAGGAGAAGACTTATTTTTGGAATCCAAAGGGAGAAAGTAAGAAATTCTAATGATACTAGGAAGTTTAGTGAGCATTCCAATCTACCCTATAATTGGGTTTTATATTTTTGAAATTGGGTATAAAGTTTACCTCCACAAGAGAGAATAAACCACCCGACTATTGGACTTATTACTGCTTGGAGTGGCAGCCAGCTAACTCCTCCTACATTTTAAATTTATGCAGGAAAGTCTTATGCTTTGCAAGATGGCTAGGCTATTGTTCATTTAGAAAGGCGAAGTCCTTAAACTCACTCCCTAAGAGACTAGAGCATGAGTGGTATGAATCCATGACTTAATCTAATGCAAATTTTATAAAATTTATTTGATTCTTTTGGACTTTGTTTTGACACAGGCTATGGGATTTTGTATGCCTAAATGCATGAGAATTTGATTATGGTACAAATCAAGAGAAAAGGGTGTTCTTCCACCAAAGGATCTCACAGGTTAAGCCTTGATTCTCTAGCAAAGATGGAAGCTCCGTGAGTGAAATAATATGACATGCTTGATGTTATGCATTCATTCATCCAGCTAAGGGATTGCTAAAAATTTTATTATATTGATTTAATTTCTAGGCTTTTATGTGAGGTTATGAGTTATTTTAAAATTTTAGTTATGAGTTGTTAATTGGGGTAGAAAAATTAATTTCATCATAAGAGCCTACTGCATCCAGGCCACAAATTCAAGCATCAATCATAAAGATATTATGAAAAGCATGATGTTTTAATGCGAAATCTAAACACAACATCAAAAACCGTAAAAGAATAAAAAGCCAGTGAGATTCGGTTTTGCCGTACACCCCGAAAAGAGAAAAAAAGATGGGTAGCCGAGCTCTACCATTATACAACTCGGATTACAAAAAAAATAATGCATGCTATGGGGGTCTTCTTTTCCTTTATTTCTTCCTTCTCTTTATTTTGATTTGATTTGCTCCAAAGGCATCACAGGGCACCCCAGGGACTAAGCCTTCTAGTCACTACTCATCCTAATCCCCCATAATACTAATCCTAATTCCTAGTGCAAAATTACATCAAAAATAGGAAAAATAAATCTAGTTACACCTGCAAAACAAATGTTAGCTAAACACACCATACAATCCAACCAGTTGTATGAATAATTTGGACTTAGCACCCCACACATGGGTAACCAAGCCCAGCTGTCCTAATGTGGGTTACACTTAGGGGTTAAGAAACCTGCACAGTAAACGCATTCATATTTTTATTATAGCGGCCCCTTAAGCACAACCCCCTGCAAAAAATATGATTAGGCTAATAGCGACCTAACATCCAATCTATGAATCATACACCCTAATATCCAGTCTAAAATATTACATCACAAAATAAAATACAACATCATACTTACACCATAAGAATGAGTGATGCCTTAGGGACTTAGGAAAACTTACCTACCCTATAGACTTAAACCCAACCCATGCTTCCTTCCTCAAACCAAACCTTAAATTCAAATCCAAATCATAAATCAATTCCAAATCAAATGATTGAAACTTATGGTCAAATTCAATTTCAAAATCCTTCCTAAACCCTTTGATTTTATCTTATGGACTTAGCATTAATCAAGTTCAAATCAACTCCAATTTAATTTATTTTCTCACATATCCAATTCAATCTCAAATCAAATGACTAGAACCCAAAATCAAATTCAAATTCCAAAATTCCTTCCTAAGCCATATGAACCACCTTCATATGCTTAGCCAAAATTCCCTTTAAACCAAATCAAAATTGATTGATTTCTTTATAAATAAATCATTCCTTCATTTAAATTCATAATATAAATGAAACCAAAATTGAAGTGAGCCAAATAAAATCAAACTAAATCATACTAAATCAAGACCTTTCTTAAGCCTTATGAGTCACTCTCATAAGCTTAATCAAATATCAGCCCAAATTATCCCAAATTCAACTGATTTCTTTATAAATAATTTATTTCTTCATTTATATTCATAAATATAAATGAAATCCAAACTCAAATAGCCAAAACCAAATTAGACTAAATCCAAATAGCCAAAATCCCTTCTTAAGTCCTATGGACCTACCTCCATAGGCTAATCAAATCTTAAACTAAATCAATCCAAAAAAAATTAGTTTTTTTTATAAATCAATTATTTATTCATTTATATTCACAAATATAAATAAAATCCACCCTCCAATGACCAAAAATAATTCAAACTAAATCAATTCTCTACTTATGCCCTTTTGAACTACATCCATAAACTTGGTCAGATTTACTTCCAAATCATTTTAAACTCAAGTGATTTTCTCATGTATCATTTATATCTTCATTTATATCCCCAAATATAAATAAAATATAAATCCAAATAGCCAAAACTAAACCCAAATCAAATCAATTTTCTAATTTTAGCCTTTTAAGCCATTTCCTTGAACTTGGCCAAATGATACCCAAATCATTTCAAAACCCATTGATTTCTCCATGAATCAATCATTGCTTCAATCACTCATCCAAATATAAACATAAACCACAATTATCAAACCAAGCTCAAGTCAACCCAAGTCAAGCCCAAGTTAGCCTTTTTGACTTGAAAACTTCAAATGAGCCAAAATCCATTTGACTCCAAATTGATCGTAGTTGGATTTATATTTCAATCATAGGCTCATATATGAGTTCAACTAAACTTGAATCAAGCTAAAACTAAATCAATTGACCCATTTAGGTACACTTGACCCAAAGTGACCTAAAGAAAATTATTGAGCCAAATTCTAGTCCCACCCAAATTGGATTGAACCAAGGCCATCCAAACCTCATATCAAGATCAACAATCATCCTAGGGTGATGAACTACCTTGAGTTGGGTCAAACCAAGTCAACTTGGTCCTTTGACCAAGTCAACCTTTAGCCCAAATGAAACCCAAACTAGCCAAAACCTGTCATATACCAAATTGATTGAAACCATTGATTCAAACCCATTCATAATCAATAATTGAACATGACCAAACCCTTAATTGAGCCAAACCAAGTCCAATTGACCATTTGACCTAAGTTGACCCAAATTAACCTAAAAAGCCTAAATGGGCAAATCATGATTAACCTAAATTGATTGCAACCAATGGCTCAAGTTCATTCCACATCATTTATTGAACTTAACCAAAGCCACAATCAAGCTCAATTTGACCAATTGGTTAACTTGACCCAACCTAGCCCAAATTTACCTATAAGGTCAAATTAGCCAAAATTCAAATTAAACACAAATAAAATCAAATCAAAGCCTATAATCTTTTTTAATTAACCAATTGAACATGAATCAACACCTAACCCAACACAATTCGGTCAAATTGATCGAATTGGTCAACTTGACCCATTTGATTTCAAATGAGCCAAAATTAAACCTAAGCCAAATTAATCAAAACAACTTGAACCAAAACTCTTTAAATCATCATTCAAACCTAGCCCAAGCCTTGGTTTGACCCAATTTGACCAATTGGTCAACCCAACCCAACATGAACCCATATGACCAAATTAAGTCAAAGTACCAAAAATCAACCCATGGGACCCTAAGGCTTGACCAAACCCGACCAAAATTGACCCTAGGTTAGCCCAAAATCATCCCAAAAGCAAAGTGGACACCACCCAAGAGAATTAGCCATTACACACACCTCATTTGCGTTGGATTCTCTCCATAAGAAGGAAAGTCCAGTATCCCATCAGCATGACAGCCATCCAATTGCCATATGAAGCACACCTAAGCCTCCTAGCCCACCCTAGAAGAACTAGGACTCACCATGGACCAAAGGGAGGTGAACCAAGTCACCTCCCTTCATACCCGAGCACCCAGAGAACCAAGAAAACTCAATCTCCCCATATCTTGCCTTGGGCTGCCTGCCATAGCTTCCTCCACTCTTAGCATGCCATGTGGAGTCGATGATGACCCCTTAGGCAGGCTGACGATGGTGAATCGGCTGAAAATTAGGGACGGATCATGTCCATCCATTAAACATAATTGAGGGGTATACTCCCTCAATTCTCACATGGATTGGAACGATTCACACTCTTTGAGCCCCCAAGTGAGAAACGAAATCCCTTAGAGCATTTACAAGCCTTCCTAAGCCTTCCCAAGCCTCCCTCGATCAAAATTTCTCTCTTCTGTGCCAAACCAAAATAGGGGAGGGTCCCTCTGATTCAAACTCCTCCATTTCTCCATCAAACTTCAATTAAACTTGTACACACTATCCTCGTGTGTTGTTGAAGCCATTTCTTGAGCTCCAAATCCACTCTAAGCACTAGTTTAACCAAGATCGAATGTTCAAAGGGAGGATCTTGGCCTCTAGAGCAAACCACCTCAAATCACAGCTCGTGCAGCTCAATAGGGCTTCATTTCTACCAATCGAAACTTCCTCAATCGTTGGAACTGCCTGTCACAAGCTCCCATAAGGTATGCCATTAAAACTGATCCTTGTATGAAAATATGTTGGTCTTTTTTAAGGAAACTTGCATTTGAGGCCATCCTAGCCATTGGATCCTTGTGAATCCTTTGCGTGAAGTTGTGGGTTGAGTTTGGAGTAGATCTGAGCTCGATTGAGCTCAGATCAAATGATCCATGGCAAATGGGCTCCATCGTTCATCTTTCATAGGAGGATGGATCATGGGCCATTCATTTTGAATGATTAGAATGGATGGTCATGATCAACTCACTCTTAGATCCCCTATGTTTTCTCCTTAACTGCGAGATTTAATCATGGGAAAGCGCATTTGTCACCGGCTGACTCAGTCGCGTGATGTGAAAAATTAAATAATCTATCCCATCAAATCACATGAAAAGCGTGCCGCATCAGTAGCCACGTGGCGCCGATAAGATTAAGGTTTAATTAGGGATGTTTAATTAATTTTAAGCCTAAAACTTCTAAAATTCATAATTACTTGTAGAAAAATCTAAAAAATATAAATGAGGGCTCCTTTTAAAGTTATTTCAGAGGGGGATCTGTTAAAAATGTCACTAAGTAATTTTTAATAGTGATTTTAGCTTAATTAGATTTTAATTAAAAAGATAATTAGCCTAATTACTCTCTCATTTTAGAGCATATTTTTGGGGATGACCTCTGCCTCCCCTATTTTTCTTGGAATTTATTGGATGCTTAATGAGAAAAATTAGTTAATTGATCCTTAATTACCCTTTTAAATCAATTCATAATTAATTAAACAAATTAATAGTAAATTAATCCACTAATTAAGCTTATTTCCATTTATGGATAGTGAAAAGTCTTAGGGAAATGGTTTAGGTTTACTCCTCATGACCATTTCATTAAGCCTCTTCATTTATTTTAAATTAATTAAATTTTAAGTAATTAATTAGCCACTTAATTAATCAATTAAAAGAAAAGGGAGTTTAATTATTTCAGAGCCTAATTAATTGTTTGAAATGACTTAAAGATTAGGATTGAGGCCTTTTTCTTGATCTCTTTCCTAAGTTTAGTTTGTTAACCTAATTAAAAGATAATTAGAGGATTTAATTAACCAATTAAGGGATTAATTTTTTAAAATCCAATTAATTCCTCAATTTGATTAATCAACATTAGGTAGTTCTTTAGATGTTTAATAGTCTAAAGAAATTTAATGAAATTATGATTAGCTTACAAGTGTGAGAAAATCCTAAAAGTAATTAAACAAAACTGTTAAGCTTAATTAACTATTAATTATGAGTCAATTGCATTAATCCCCTTTCATTTCTTAAGAGCATTGCTAATTTACTTTTTAATATGGTTGCATCTCATGTTAGCTCATCATTATGTAGTTAATTAACTTAAGGTGATGTAGGTAAGGGTTTAATTAATTGATTTAATTTATACCTCAACCTAATTAAGCCACAAAATTAATCTAATTATTCTTCATTAAATCAAATTGGCTCACAGATGAGAAAGGGGACTAGGATTAGCAAACCTCTTTCACATTTCATAAATCAAATCAAATATGAAATAAAAAATGGCTTTAAGAAACTTTTGTTTGTTTTAAATAAGCTTGTTTAATGTGATTGTCCTTAAATTAGTTGAATTGAATGAAATTACATGTTTATGTTGCTTTATTTCTTTCCAATCATGTTAAAATATTGTATGCCACTTGTAGTCATACATTCATTTCTTTCAAAAATTAATTAAATAAAATGATTTCCTCTATATCAAATTTACATGTGTTGACTTAATTAGAAATTTAGAAATAAGTGTGGCTATTATCAGTACTAATGCTAAAAAGTATTTTCAAAAGCTTATTAATGAATAATAATATATATTGTAAATTTAGTTACATATATAATATATAGGAGGTGCATGTGAATATAAGCTTAGTGTATGAAGTGAAGTCTCTTTCTTACATTCATATGTTGATTTACGTAAGTTTGAATGTTAATGGGTATATTAGTCTGGATATTCCAAGGATGCATGACTTTAAGTAGCCAAAGAGGTTCCTGCCTCACTCCTATGTTGTAGAACAATGGCGATGTACCCATTTGATTTCATTCTTATGCACTTTGACATTAGAAATTAGATAGAGCTTTAATTCATTCACACAAATAAATCAAATAAATTAAATTCTACTTTTGCATGGGTTATTCTATTGTTATTATTGTCTATACATCCACATGTATTTAAGAATAGCAGGTATATTGGTTTGGACATTTTGGGGATGCACGGCTTTAAGTAGCCCCAATGAGATTTCTACCTCACTCCCCTGGCGCAGAACAATGGTGACATACTTGCTTAAAATTTTCATACATTTGAATGTGTATTTAGCTAATTAATGAAAATCCCCATCTTTCTATTAAAAAGACATGCATTCATGTTTTATTCAAGTGGTTGGATTGATTAGTCATATAATTTAGAGTTCTTTTCTTATGCTTTTGTATAAAAATTTAGATAGAGCTTTAAATTAATATGACAAAATAATTCAACCAAATGAAACATCAATTCCAAGTACATTTGCTTACATTCATCATTTAAGTGTGCTAAGGTATAAATTGCATGTATAATTATGTTTAAGACTTAATCATATACATGCTATATATGATGGAAAGAAATGAACAAATATGTGTTATGTGATAGTAATTAATTCTAATTAACCTTAAGATGCCTTTCTTATTAATTGAGATTATTTAAAGTGAACCTAAACCTAGGACTAATTAAAATGTTTAATAAGCCATTCATTAAAGGGAATTCATTTAAGTAATTTGCTTTAGATGTGACTTAAGATTGGGATGAAAGAGAGTGATCCTCTCTTTCCTTCTCTTTATAACATTTAGTTATTTAGTGCAAATCAAGTGAAATGAAAAAATAATAAATAAAACTTACAAATTAATTAAGCCACTTAAAGTGAAACCATCCTTTAAATTAATTCTCTTCACGCTTAGAAAATTACAACAAAGCCTAGTTAGAACATACCATACAAGCCTTAATACACACACCTTAGATTAAGTCACCATTTCTAGCTTTATGTTAGGGTGGGGCATGATTTGATGTATGTTTATTTTATGATGTATTGTTGTAGACTGGATGTTAGGGTATATGCTTTGTAGACTAGATATTAGGCCATGATTAGCCTAATTATATCTTATGCAAGAGATTGTACTTAAGGGGTGCTTAAATTAAATATAAATGCTCTCTTTTGCAGATTGCTTAACCTCTAAGCATAATCTAAGTTAGGATAGGTGAGCTTGGTTACCCATGTGCAGGGTGCTAAGTCCAAATTACACATATAATTGCTTATGTTGTATGGTGTGTTTAGCTAACACTTATTTTGCAGCTGTAGTTAGATTTACTTTTTTCTATTTTTAATGTAATTATGCATTAGAAATTAGGATTTGTGTTATGGGGGATTAGGATGAGCGGAGGCTAGAAGGCTTTATCTTGGGAGGCCCCAGATGCCTTTGGAGTAAGCAAACCCAAATGAAGAAATGAAGATATGAAGATATGAAGAATGAAGACCCCATAACATTTATTTATTCGTAATTATAATTATTCTTTCATATACCGGGTTGTATAAGGGTAGAGCTCGGCTACCCATTTCTCTTTTTTGGGTTATACGGCGACAGCCGACCACACCGCCCTATTATTTTTTACATTGGGTTTATAAATTATTTGATGCCTTATTTACAATTGTGTAATAAAAATGACATGTAATTTTAGTTTCTTCATGTATGATGATTTAATGTGTGGCCTAGATCCAATTAGGCTCTTAGGGAAAAAATAAACTTTCAACCTCAACTGCAACTCATAACTAATTTTCTAAACAACTAATAACCTCATTTAAAGCCTAGGTATTAAAACAAGATAATTAAAAGATTTAGCAACCCCTTAGCTAAACGTTGTATGCTTAATGTTATACATATCATCTTATTTCATTCTTGCTAAGTGAGGGTTTCCATCCTTGCACGATAGAGAAAGACTTGACTTTTGAGGGTCTCCCTTATGGTGAAAAACACCTATTTCACTCTGATTTAGCCAATAACCCTATTTCAGCATGCATTTAGGCATATAAAATTCTATAGCCTTTGTCAAAATGAAGAGTCCAAAATTAAATAAAATTTGATAAAATTTGTATTGGACTAAGTCATTATTCAAACCACTCATGCTCTAATCTTTTAAAGAGTGAGTTTAAGGACTTTAGTTTTTTTTCTAAATAATAACAACCTAACCATCTTGCAAAACATATGACTTGACTACATGGTTTTAAAATATTAAAGGAGTTAGGCCACTCTAGACAATTATAAGTCTAGCAGTCATGTGGTTTGTCCTCTCTTGTGAAGGTAAACAATATACCCATTTTTTACCTTAGATTTAGGACATTCTTTGGCCCTCGCTAAAGATTCCTAGATTTTGGGTCTGAAGTTATTATTTTTCCTTAGGAAACAAGCATAAATCTTCACCTCTTAAGCATTTTCACAATCTTGTATTGTGTGGTTATAAGTTTTAGCTCTCTAATAAAATTTTAACTCGAACATATAAATTCTCCTCAAATTTCAAATATATAAAGCTAAACTCTAGGATAGTTTGTGATGCCCATTAAGCTTCCTCGTATCATGAGCATCCTGTACTCATCTCCTTTTGGCTTCGATAATAAGTCTCTCCTTTTGATTTATCTCACTTGATTTTCCAAACATAGCTAATTGATTGATAGTACTATCTTTGAAATCTTTGAAGGCAATAGTTGCTTACTTTAATCGAGAGCATTCCTAAGGAACTCACATTTCTTAAGATGTAATTAACTATGGGGGCTTGCCCCTAAGAACTTTAGAATCCAGTTTAAATAAACCCTACTTTATTCATCCATATAAAGTAGGGGAAAAATTTCTAGTATATTCAAAGACTAATCATGCCTTAGGAGTCGTTATTAGGGGATTAGGTCCATTATAGGGTAGTGATTTCTATCTTTTGAGATAGTGCACTATTCCTTAATGTGGTACCCAATGGGTCTTCAAAAATACCTAAGTCTTAACATGGAGATGCATAAGAGTAGATTTAAGCAAGTGTTGTGTTCTTTTCAAATGAGCTATACACTTGTAAATCCTATGTGAATCCAAGTTAAGGTAGGGAAAGAGAACCTCATAGTACACATCTTATACAGTCATCACATGCAAGCTCATAAATATTTATAATTAGCATTACTTCATTTATAATAATTGATTTATAGGTTTTAAAAATAGTTTTTGGTTTAATAGTGATAATAGCCACTCATATTCTTAATTTAAGTCAACACTTGCAATTTTATATAAAAGAAAATATTTTATTTAATTAATTTTTAAAAGAAATGAATCCATGATTTCATATGGCAAGCAATATTTAGCATGATTGGAAAGAAATACAGGAATGTAAACACATGATTTCATTCATCCTAATTAATTTCTAAGGACAATCATATTAAATAAGGCTATTTAAAATGAACCAAAATTCTTTAAAGACTTTTTTATCTTTGAATTTGATTTGATTTAGGAAATATGAGAGAGGTTTGCTAATCCTAACCCATTTCCCCATAAGTGAATTATTTTTGTTTAATGAAGAATATTTAAGTTAATTTTATATTTTGATTAGATTAAGGTATGAATTAAATGAATTAATTATCCCTTATGTATATCACCTTAAGTTAATTAACTAATTAATAATAAGCCAATATGGTATGAAACCACATGAAAGGTAAATTTGTAATGCTCCTAAGAAATGATAAGGAGCTTAATTCAATTAGCTTATGATTAATAGTTAATTAAATCTAAGGTATCTCACTTAATTACTTTTATGATTTTCTCACACATATGAGCCAACCATAATTTCATTATCTCTTAACTTGGGTTATTGAACACCCAAGGAGCTACCCAAGATCAATTAAAGGTTGCTTATGTGTGGCTGAATTGCTTTTTTATTTTAATTTCATTAAGCTTTTAATGAATTGATTAAACATTTTGGTTATGTTTTAATTTGAGTGATGAAATTAACTTAGGGGAAAGGATCAAGGGCAAGGCCTCAATCCAAATCCCTAAATCATTTAAACATTCAATTAGATTTTGATTTCCTTATTTTGAAGATTAATCACTTAATTAATCAATTAATCATTCCATTAACCCATTAATTAATTTGATTTTTAAAGATAAAGAAGACTTAGGAAATGAATTAGGAAAAATATCTCGAATCACATTCCCTAAGTGATCTTACTATTCAACAGAGATAATTATGTTTAAATGATTAATCAAGTTAATGTTCATTTCTTAATTATAATTAATAAGCTTAAGAGAGTGATTAGGGCTTACTCAAATGATTTTCTTAATTAAGCAATCAACAAAATCCAAAAAAAATAGGGGAGGCAGAGGTCGTCCCCCTAAACATCCATAAAAAATTTGAGATTAATTGAGTGCTTAATTAAGGTGTAATTAAGCTAATTATATTTTTGATAAAACCCTAATTATGCCAAAATCACTATTCAAAATCAATTAATTATAATTTTTCTAGATTCTCCTCTAAAATATCTTCAAAATGAGCTTAAGTTTGTAATTTTTTTTATTTTTCTATAATTAGTTATGATTTTAAGAAGTTTCAGGATTAAAAATAAATTAATTAGCCCTAATTAAAGCTTTAATCTCATTGGGCCATGTGGCGGCTAACACGGCATGCTTTCCATGTGGTGTGATGGGGTTGGCTATTTAAGAATCACATCTGCATGCTGACTCAGCCGACGGTGGACGCTCTTTATCTATGGGCCGTCCGATCTAAGATCAGACGACCATGATTTGATCCACGGATTATGGAAAGAATCAGACGCTCTACCACGGGATTTGATCAGAGCCATTATCTTAATCACGCAAATGATGAAGATGGATGTAATCCATCTTCCCTCATTTGATCTGAGCTCACCCAAGCTTAGATTGTCTCCAAACTCTTCCTATACCTTCGGGGAAGGGAGATGCACACAACTAATGGTGAGTTTTCTATGAAATTTAAATTTTCTTAACAAAGGACCAATCCACTTTTGCATATAAGGCTTAGTTGTGAAATTACCTCATCGGAGCTAATGTTCGATGGTGTAACATCAGAGGTAGCTTCGCCTAATTGAGATGAGGTCCTGTTGAAGAGCTTTAAGCTTGATTTGGTGTGGGATGCTTGGTTGACCAATCCACGCACGCGAAGGCTTTGGCTCTGATCAAACTCACACCTCTAGCCACTTGGGAGCTTTGGAATTGATTTGGTTGGCTTCGATAGGGTATGGTGATGGTGTGGCTAAGAGGAATTGGAATTTGATTGAGTGGAGAGTGAGTATTGCTCAGGATTGGGATGCCTTGTTTTGGCTTTGCTCTGGAATGGACAATACTAAATGGAGAGGGCTTGGGGATCCTTACAAACACTCTGAGGGGCTTCAAAATTCACTTAGGAGAGCTCACGATGCAAGTGTGTGCAAAATTGTGTTCGAATCATAATTTCCTATCATTGACAGACGGCAACATGCACACATTTTGCACTAACTCACCACCATTCGACCACTGAACTTATCTCCACCAAGTCAGGGAGGCACGCCAGAGATGGGAGAATTGATGGGAACCATGGACTTAATGTGCCAAGATGCAAGGATCTTGATCCAATGGGTGCTCGATTTGGGTTGGAGGTGAGTCAACTCACCTCCTAATGATCCTTGGATGACCTAGGGTGAGTTAGGTTAGCTAGGTGGGTTAGGAGAAGGTTCCATGGAGTGCCAATGAGCATCCATTGGGATGGGCAAGTTGACTTTAGCTTGGATCAAATGGTTTTAGGGTTTAAATCCCATGGTTTGATGGCTAATCCCCTTGGTAGGGCCCACCTATCTTTTAGGCTGATTTGGAAATGAAATAGGACATGTTTGGGTCAGGCTTCACTAAGTCCTAGGGTCACATAAGTTTGCTTGAGGTGATTTGGCTTCATTTGGCCAAATGGGTTTCATTTGGGCTTGATTGGGTTGGGTTGGCCAATTGGTCAAATTGGGTCAAACCAAGGCTTAGGTTAGGTTCAAATGATGATTTGGGATGTTTTGGTTCAATTAATTTAGATTGGTTTTGTTTAGGTTTGGATTTGACTCATTTGGATTCAAAAGGGCCAAATTGGTCAAATTGACCAATTTGACCAATTTGACCAAATTAGGTTGGGTTAGGCATTGAATCAAGTTCAATTGGTTGATTGAAAATGATTGTAGGCTTTGTTTTGGTTTAATTTAAAATTAATTTAAATTTTCATCAATCTGACCTTTTAGGTCAATTTGGGCTAGGTTGGGTCAAATTGACCAATTGGTCAACTTGGGCTCAATCATGGCTTTGGTCAAGTTCAACAAGTGATTTGGAATGAACTTGAGCTATTGGTTGCAATCAATTTGGATTAAGTCATGATTTGACCCATTTTGGCTTTTAAGGCCAATTTGGGTCAACTTAGGTCAAGTGGCCAATTAGGCTTGGTTTGGCTCAATTGATGACTTGGTCATGTTCAATCATTGATTATGAATGGGTTTGGGTCAATGGTTTCAATCAATTTGGCATATGATGGATTTTGGCTAGTTTGGGTTTCATTTGGGCTAAATGTTGACTTGGTCAAAGGCTAGGTTTGACTTAGTTTGACCCAATTCAAGGTGGTCGATCACCCCATGATGATTGTTGATCATGAGTGAGGTTTAGTACAATTTGGATTGGATTGAAAATTGGCTCAAAAAGGTCCTTTAGGTCACTTAGGATCAATTGAGCCTAAATGAGTCAATTTGCTTGATCAAGGTTCAATTCAAGTTTAGTTGAACTCACATATGAGCTTAGGATTGAAATATAAATCCAATTCCAATTGGTTTGGAGCCAAATGGGTTTTGGTTCACATGAAAATTTCAAGTTAAAAGGGTCAATTTTGGCTAGATTTGGGTTGACTTGGATTTGGTTTGATAAGATGGTTTATGTTTATATTTGGATCAATGATTGAAGGAATGATTGACTCATAAAGAAATCCATAAGTTTTGAGTTGATTTGGGTTTCATTTAACCAAGTTCAAAAGTTTGGCTAAAAGGGCTAAAATTGAGAATTTGATTTGATTTGTGTTTGGTTTTGATCATTTGAATTTATTTTTCATTTATATTTGTGAATAGAAATGAAGATATAAATAGGTCATGAGAAAATCACTTGAGTATGGAGTGATTTGGAAGCAATTTGATTAAGGTTAAAAGGGATAACTTGGGTTTTGATTTGGTTTGATTTATTATTTTGGTTTGATTTGAATGGTTTGAATTTGGATTTCATTTATATTTGTGAAGGAATGATTGATTTATAAATGAAGGAATGATTGATTTATAAATAAATCAACCAAGTTTCAGTTGGTTTGAAGCATTTTTGGCTAAGCACATGAAGGTGGTTCATATGGCTTAGGAAGAGATTTTAGAATTTGGAGTTAATCATGGGTTTCAATCAATTGAAATTTGGAATTGATTTATGATTTGGAATTTGATTTTAGATTAGATTTGATAATTGAGAAAATCAATTGGATTGGGGTTTATTTGAACTTGGTTAAGGCTAAGCCCTAAGATAAAATCAAAGGGCCTAGGAAGAGATTTGAAGTTTGAATTTGGTGATGGATTTCAATCATTGGATAGTTGGATTTGATTTTCAAATTTGAATTTGAATTTGAGATTTGGTTTGAAATAAAGAAGCAAGGATTAGGTTTGGGCTATAGGGTAGGAAAGTCTTCATAAATCCCTATGGAACAACCTATTCCTATGGCTAACTCTTCTAAGTCTCTAGGGTTAGGTGAAATGTTCACTTAATCACCGAAAGTAAGGGTGTAAATGAGCTGAGCTTGAGCGAGCCGAACCCTTGTTCGTGTTCAGCTCATTTGAAAATTGCTTTGTTCGTGTTTGAAATGGCTCAAAATTTGACTGTTCGTGTTTGGCTTGAATCAACTCGAAATGTTCTTATTTGACTCGAATCAACTCGAAATGTAATAATTTGAAAAATTTGTAAGAGGGAGGATTTGAACCTGGGCTAATCTATTGCATAACAAAAGCTTTAACCACTAAGCCATGCTTGCAGCTATAATCTATTTATACATTTGTATATATAATAATATAATATAATATAATATAAATTTTTTTATTTCAAGCTAAATTGAGTCAAACACGATCAAACAAAAGGTTGTTCATGTTTAGCTCATTTATAAAATGAGCTCAAAATATTTGTTCATATTCAATTCGCTTAGTTAACAAATGAGTCGAACACAAGCTATTCATGAACAACGAGCTTGTTTGACAGCCCTAACCAGAAGTGTCTTTAGACTAAGGAACTCTTAGTGTCTATTAGAGTCCTAGATCTATGATGAGGAAGTTGAGAGCTCACTATAAAAGTGAGGTCAACACCACTCAATATACTCAAATTTGTTGAATGAAGATTCTATTTTCAAAAATCATAGCATTGAAACTCCACTTAACATATGTCATAAATGCTAAAGTTGAAGTTCCTCTTTTTTTTCAAAGCACACTTTTGAAGATGACCATCTCCATTCAACATACTTAAATTTGTTGATTGAAGATTTTATTTTCAAATAAAATATAAGCATAAAATTGAAGCTCCACTCAACATATTTCACATATGCTAGAGTTGAATTTTCCCTCTTTTCGAAAGCAAGAAAGCACACACATGGAACCAAGACATATTTTGGACTCCATTTGACATACCCAAATTTGTCAAATGAGAGCCTCATTTCCAAAATTCACAAAAAATAAATTGAACTCTATTTAACATACCCAAATTTATTAAATAGATTTCTCCTCTTTCAAAAATCATAAATACAATTGACCCCCACTAAACATACCAATTTTGTAAAGTGTGAGTCTCCTTTTTGAAAACACAAATCATATCACATTTGGCTTCCAGTTAACATACCAAATTTGTTAAGTGAGAGTCTCATTTTCAAATCACAAATCATAATCACACTTGATTCTTACTTAACATTCCAAATTTGTTAAGTAAGAATCTCATTTTTAAATCATATCACATTTGATTCCTGCTTAACATATCAAATTTGTTAAATAAGAATATCATTTTCAAATCATATCACATTTAACTCCTACTTAACATACCAAATTTGTTAAGTGAGAGTCTCATTTTCAAATCAAATCACATTTTTGACTTCCACTGAACATACCAAATTTGTTAAGTGAGAGTCTCATTTTTAAAATTCAATTCATAATCACACTTGGTTCCTACTTAACATATCAAATTTGTTAAGTGAGAGTCTCATTTTCAAAACACAAATCATAATCACATTTGATTCTTAACATACCAAATTTGTTAAGTAAGAATCTCATTTTCAAATCATGTCACATTTAATTTCTACTTAACATACCAAATTTGTTAAGTAAGAATACCATTTTCAAATCATGTCACATTTGATTCCTACTTAACATACCAAATATGTTAAGTAAGAATCCCATTTTCAAATCATGTCTTATTTGATTCCTACTTAACATACCAAATTTGTTAAGTAAGAATCCCATTTTCAAATCATGTCACATTTGATTCCTACCTAACATACCAAATTTGTTAAGTAAGAATCCCACTTCCAAATCATATCACATTTGATTCCTACTTGACATACCAAATTTGTTAAGTAAGAAGCCCACTTTCAAATCATATCACATTTGATTCCTACTTAACATACCAAATTTGGTAAGTAAGAATCTCATTTTTAAATCATATCACATTTGATTCTTACTTAACATACAAAATTTGTTAAGTAAGATTTTTATTTTTTAGATCATATCACATTTGATTCCTACTTAACATACCAAATTTGTTAAGTAAGAGTCTCACTTTCAAAACAATAAATCATATCACATTTTTCTTCCACTTGACATACCAGTTTTGTTAAGTGGGGGTCTCATTTTCAAATGCAAACAAAACACAAAGCATAATCACAATTGGCTCCCACCTAACATACCAAATTTGTTAAGTGAGAGCCTCATTTTCAAACACATTTTGCCTTTGATTAACATACCAAATTTGTTAAGTAAGAAGCCCCATTCTCAAATCAACATATATCACACACATAACCCATCATCACAAGCAAAGATACTTTCACAAAATTTTCGAAACAAACAATCAAAATCTCTTCTAAGCATATCAAAATTTTTTAAGTAATGGTTTTCTAAATCAAAATTTTCAAAGAAGATACATAATACAAATATCTTTAAAAGTATTTCCAAATATTTGAACTCCACCTAACCTACTTAAATTGGTTGAGTATGGGTTCTAAATCAAAATCATATGGCAAAGTCTCTCCTCCAAATTAAGTATAGAAATCAAAAATTCAAGTCAACATCAAGGCATAAGCTTCTCCTCCAATCCTACAAATCTCTCCATGCAATTTGAACCCTATTTAACAAAACCAAAATTGTTGAAATGTGGGTTCTGACTCAAGATCAAAAGATAAAATCAAGCAATAATAATTAAAGCAATCAAAGGAAAGGGACGCCACACAGCTCTCAAGACAAAAGAAGATTAAGATGTTGCCTTATTTCTAACCTCTAAAAAAGTGGTTTCTAAAATTAAAAAACTCTCTCTATTGGTGCCTGAGGTAGCTCAAACCTCCAACACCAAGGAAGGTTTGCAAGTTACCAAATATAACTTGAAGAAGGTGACGGCCCAGCAACAGCAGCAATCGACCTTACTTGCCCGGGATAGTTCAATAGCGCAACCACCGTCCGAGTGCAACACTCCATCCAAAATTGCAGCTAGTACTTCTTCCTCCACTAGCTCCTCTTCTACCAGCAGGAGCATTTTATCAGAGAATAAGGGTGTTAAATCCCTTATACTATTTACTTTGTTAGATTTCTAGTATGTACCTCCACCTAAGAAATCAATGAAGATAGCTTTCACTTACATCTTGTCCACTTCTGATACTTTAAATTTTATTCCTCTTAAATTCTCTCCAAGTCTAGGAAATAATAATGATAGCTCTAGTCATTCTGATCCACTATCTTCTAATTCAGAATCAAATTTTCATCAATCTAGTTCATCTCTTGAGATTTACTTGGAGTTAACTGACTCCGAGGATCCCATAGGAGAAGTTGTAGGTATACTTGATGAGAAGGTAGAACTTTCCACAAGTTCATCATTCCAAGAAGTCACTAAAGTCAACTTGCATAGTGGTAAAGTTTTACCTCCTAGGATAGCACCTCTTGCTAAGAGTAAACAATTCATTGGTTCCAGTGAGAAGATAGCCCCTCCACAGGATGCTCGACCTATAGATATGCTTATGGAGGATCAAGTCAAAGTTGATTATAATGTCCTAGCACATCTTAAAAAGTTGCCAGGTAAGTTAAACATATATGAAACTCTTGACTTATCTAAAGAGATGATATAATCTTTAGTCAAGGCTCTCCTTGATCCAAAGATATGCTTAGCTCAGCTGACGGCTATTGAATAGGAGATGCATAGCACAAAGGACATCTTTGGAGTTACATTCAGTGATGAAGACTTGGTTCTAGGAACGACCAAGCATAATCGCCCTCTTTACATTATGGTGGACGTTGGTAGATACAGGATATCAAGAGTTCTAGTTGACTAAGGTGCATCAGTCAACATTATGAGTTGAAGAACCCTTGCCTACTTTAGGAGTGACATCTCTAAACTCCAAAGAGAGAGGATGATGTTGAGAGAATTTAATGAACAAGGCGAGAGAGCCTTAAGCTTTATAGTGTTGCCACTAGAGAGAGATGATTTGAAGGTTGAAGCCAAATTTTATATCATAGACTTGGATACATCTTCCAATGCTTTGCTTGGGAGACTGAATACATGAAAACAACACAGTTCCATGCTCTCTACATCAGTGTATGAAGTTCATGAGAGGCAAAATTAAGTACTGCGTCAAAGGAGATCTCAAGCCCTTCACAATTCATGAAGTCAGGATATATGAGGATGCAACCTATTTTTTTTCCAAAATCAATAAGTCCATTCTCATAAATCTAGTCAAGCTCCTTAAGAGGGACAAAAGAAAAAAAAGAAAAAGAAAAAGAAATAGAAAAGTAAAGAAAAAAGAAATAGAAAAAAAAAAAAAGAGAGCGAGACATGGACTCATGGGAAGATATAGAGCTTAACATTAGATTCCACTCACAGTTCATTACTCTAATCGAACACATGGGTAGGATGACCCGACCACCACCAAGCAGAGGTAGAGGATAGTTCAGAGGCAGCCCCTGAGGTGGAAAGCCTCCCTATTGGCCACCCAATAGAAGGTACATCCCAGCCATAAGGAGTACACTTGTTATCCATATAGACTTAGAATCTTGTTAAAAGATGAGTCTTATGGGGATAGCACACCAGCCAGGTCTTCTCAATAGCAGATCCCTTTCAAGGTGATGTTGGAGCATGATAGTGATGAAGACCAAGCTCCAAAGCAAAGCATAAATGTATTCAAGTCTGCATATAAGGCTAGGAGTCAGTTGTGAACTTCAGCTTTAACCTCACTCTCTTCCTAGAAAGTTAAGGGTTTGGCAGTTAAGGAAGCCCCTAAGTCATCCACAGATGGGAGAACTCAGAGGTTCTTTTTGGGAGCATCATCCTCAAGTCAGGAAACTTATGTAGAATTTGAGGATGATTTATATAAGGATTTAATACAATTACCTTTTGATTGGTATTCACCTTATGTTTTTAATTTACCAAAGAAGGGATTAATCCCACATACTTGGTCTAAATATAGGTTAGACTACTTTGAAAGGTTATGGGACAACCAAAGCATACATCCTCAATAAATACCAAAATTAGGATTCAGTATAGTAGGTCTAGTCGATGATGATAATCATTACCTAGTCATCACCAATCATTTGGAATCTAATAGGTTCTTTTCAAATCATGCTAACTCATATGAGGAGGTGTATTTAGAAACTTCAGATAATCCAAATGATCTTGAAGTCAGAGATGCACCAGAGTTCAAGAAGAGATCAAGTCAACCATCGACAAGCTCAAAGAAATCAACTTAAGAAATGTGGGGTATTTGTTTTTGTGTGTGTTTGAAGATGTTGGGGGACACCACGTAGATCTGTGGATGTACTCATTAGAGTGATCGGGTATAACATTAAGGAATGATGTGCTATCTTTAGAGATAGAAGTCACCATCTTACAATAGACCTAATTACCTAATAAGAACTCGTAAGGCCAATGGGTCTTCAAATGTTCTAGAGATCTTTCCCCTACTATGCATGGAAAAGTAAAGTAGGGTTTATTTTAATTTGGGTTTGTTAAGTTCCTTATGGAGGCAAGCCCCCATAGTTAATTACATCCTAAGGAATGAGATTCCTTAGGAATACTCTTGGTTAAGGCAAATGATCGTTATCTCCAAATATTTCAAAGATATGACTATCAATCAATTGGTTATTTTTAGAAAGTCAAGTGGGATTGAGCAAAAGGAGAGAGTTATTATCAAAACCAAAGAGAGATGAGTAGGGGATGCTCATGATACTAGGAAACCTACTGAGCACCCCCAAACTATCCTATGATTAGGCTTTATTTTTTTGAAATTAAGGGGGATTATATGTTTGAGTTGAAGTTTTATTAGAAATCTAGGGCTTACCATTTCACAACACAAGATTGTAGAAATGCCTAATAGGCAAGGATTTATTCTTGTAGCCCTAAAAAGAAATAGCTACCTTAGATCCTAAATCTAGGGAGCTTTGGCAAGGGCCAAAGCATGACCTAAATCTAAGGCAAAAATGGGTATATGGTTATCTCCACAAGAGAGGATGAAACACCCAACTGTTGGACTTACAACTTCCTGGAGTAGCCACTAACTCCTCCTATGATTTTTAATACATGTAGGAAAGTCTTATGTTTTATAAGATGGCTAAGCTATTGTTTATTTGGAAAGGAGACTAAGTCTTTAAACTCACTCCCTAAGAGACTACATCATGAGGGGCGTGGCTTCATGACTTAATCTAATGCAAATTTTGTCAAATTTTATTTTGATTTTTGGACATTATTATTTGACACATGCTATGGGATTTCATATGCTTAATGCATGAGAAAATCAGTTATGGGCCAATATCAGAAAGAAGAAGGTGTGTTTCCACCATGGCTCTCAAAGGTCAAGCCATTTTCTTTGGCAAAGGTGGAAGCCCTCCATTGGAAAAAGTGGGACAATATGATTTATGCATGATATGAGACATACAACATCCAACTAAGGAGTTGATAAATCTTTTATTGTCTTTATTTATGTCCTAGGATTTAGGTGAGGTTATGAATTATTTAGTTTAATTTTGAGTTGATTAATTAGATAGAAAATTTATTTTTCCTAGGAGCCTAATCGCATCCAGGCCATTCAACAATCATCAAATAATTAAGAAACTAGGAAAATTTTGCCATCCTAATTGTGCAATCATAAACAAAATATCAATCAATTTATATAATTAGCACAAAAGAATAAGAGGTCTGATGTGGTCGGGTTCTACTGCACAATCCAAAAAAGAAAAATGGGTAGTCGAGCTCTACCCTTATTCAACCCAGATTACAAATGAATAATTATAATTATGAAATGATAAGTGTTATGGGGGTCTTCATTCTTCATCCCCCATTCTTCACTCCTTTTCCTTTACTCCATCTTAATTTTGCTTCATTTCTTTCTTTCTTTTGGTTTGACTTGAGATGTAGTTTGCTCCAAGGCTTCACATGATATATAAGATATAGTCTTATAACCAATGTTCACCTTAGTAAACATAACACTTATCCTAATCCTACTGCAAAAATTACATTAAAAGGAAGGAAAGTAAATCTAGCTACACCAAAATGTTAAAGCTAAACACATCACACCCAAGAAATTTTAGAAATAATTTGGACTTAAGCCCACATGAGTACATATCTAATTTGGATTATAACTTGTATAAATAAGCAATTATATTTTTTATTACAATGCCCCTTAAGCACAATCCCTATAGAGATGATTAGTAAGCCCCAAATCATACATCATCTAGTCTAAAATATTACCAAAAAATCATACATCAAACCATACACTTACATAAACCATGTGAAAGCTTATGTGGCTTATCTTGCGCTTAATTTTTTGGTTTAATTTTTGCCAATTTTAGTTAATGATTTGATTTGGTTTGAATGAACCTACACTTAGCAACTAAATGTTATAAAGAGAAGAAAAGAGAAGAGAGCTCTCTTTTATCCCTACCTTAAAGCATTTCGAAGGTAGATTCATTAATGAATTTCCTTTGGTGAATGATTTATTATGTATTTTAATTAACCCTCAGTTTAGATTCTTTTTAAATAGTCTTATTCAATAAGAAAAGCATCTTAGGATTAGTTTGGTGGATTACCATCACATAACACACACCCATTCATTTCTTTCAATCATGTATACCATACGTATGAATAATCCTAAATGTACCTATACATGCAATGCAAATCTTAGCACACTTTGATGATAAATGCAAAAAGATGTGGTTTAAAAATCTGGATATTACATTAATGCATAGTCTTTGTTATGTAGAAAAGATGGATTCTTTTATCCATTAGCTAAATGCACATCCATATATATAAAAGTTGTAAGTTAGTGTGGCGCCATTATTTTCTACACCAGGGGCGTAAGGTACATGACCTACTTGGGGCTGCTAAAAGCCTCATAGCCTCAGGATATCCAGACTGATATACCACTTTTTTTAGATACATGTAGATGTACAAAAAGAATCAAATGGATAAAGAATCATGTAAGAGATTATGTTTGAGTTGGTTGTAAGATTTACATGTGTAATATGAAGGTGTTTCCTAAGTCTTAATATAGAGATGCATAGGAATAGATTTAGGCAAGTGTTGTGTTCTTTTCAAATGAACTTTACAATTGCAAATCCTATGTGAATCCATATTAAAAGAAGGAATGAAAACTTCATAATACACATCTTATGCTATCATCACATGCAAGCTTATAATTATTTATTACTAACATCACTTCATTTATAATTTTTTATTTATAAGTTTTGAAAAGTAAGTTTTGGTTTAATAGTGATAATAGCCACTCATATTCTTAATTTTAGCTAACACATGCAATTTGACATAAAAGGAGACATTTTGTTTATTAATTTTTCAAAGAAATTAATGCATGATTTCATATGGCAAATGATATTTAACATGATTGGAAAGAAATAAAGGAATGTACGCACATGGCTTCATTCTCCCTAATGAATTCCTAGGGACAATCCTATAAAATAAGATTATTTAAAATGAATCAAAATTCTTCAATAAGATTTTTATTTTTTTGAATTTGATTTAACTTAGAAAATATCATTTAGAACAATGTGTGAATTGGTTTGATTTAATTTAGAACAATTAGGCTGATTTTAGGTTTTGATTAGGTTAAGGTATGAATTAAATACATTAATTATCCTTTACTTATATCACTTTAACATAATTATCCAAGTAATTATGAGCCAACATATGATATGCAACCACATGGAAATTATATCAGCGATGCACCTAAGAAATAAAGGGGCCTAATGCAATTTGCTCGCAATTATTGGTTAATTAAGCTAAAAGGTTTAATTAAGTACTTTTATAATGCCCCCTACATATGTAGTTTGATTAGAAATTTTTTGAATTTTTTTAGGTTATTAAACACCTAAGAATCTACCCAAGAATTGAGTGATTAAGTTCTAGAATGATTTAGTTTTGTGTTTGATTAATTAAATTATTTAATGAAGTGATTAAGCCATTGATTAGTTGTAAATTGATTAAGTGTTATCCAAATTAAAATAAACTTGGGAAATATTGGAAAAGAGCTCCTAATCTCATTCCCTATGTCCATTCATTATTCCATGATGATTAACAAGCTTAATTAGTTAATTTATCACTATTTAACATATTAATTAATCATTTAATTAATAAATAAAGTGATTAAGAATGAAATAAGAAATTATCTTAATTAATTAATCAATAAATTCTAAGAAAATCATAGGAGGCACGGGTCATCCCACTAATTAATCTCAGAAAGTTTGGAATTAATTGTTGGATTAATTAGAGAGTAATTAGCTTAATTATATTTTCAGTAAAACCCAAATGGAGTTAAAATCACTATTCAAAATTACTTAATTTTAATTTTTTATTATTCTCCTTTGAAATATCTTTAAAATGAGTGTTTATTTGTATTTTTTTTGGATTTTCTACAATTAGTTATGAATTTTGGAAGTTTCACCATTAGAATTGGATTAATTAAGCTTAATTAAACCCCTAATCCCTTGTGCCACGTGGCGGCTGACGCGATGAGCTTTCCATGTGTCGTGATAAGATAGATTATTTACATTGTCATATCCGTCAGCTGAGTCAGCTGGCCACAGACGCGTCTTCTCTATGGGCCGTCTGATCTAATCGGATGACCAAGATCAATCCCACAGTTTAGAAACGAATCAGAGGGGATCTAGCATGATTTGATCATAGCTGTCTATTCCAATCACGCAGAATGGATAGTGTATGATCCTTCTCATTTGCGAGCAATGAGATGAACACCATTCATCTTTCCTCATTCAATTCAAGCTCACCGAGCTCGGATTGGGATCAAAATGATCCCACACCTTTGAAAGAAAGGGGGATGCACATCCAACGGTCAAGATTTCATGGGGTGAGAATTCCCTTCAAAAAGGACCAACCAATTTTCCTATGGCTACGGTTTCAAGAAATTACTTTGCCGAAGGCTAGCACCGGTGCTTCCAATGGAGGAAGTAGCTTCGTCTAGTAGAGACGAAGTCCTGTTGAAGGAATCTAGTCTTGGTTTGAACTAGTGTGCTCGGTTGACCAAGCTCCCCTTCAATGTTGACCAGCCTTGATCGAAATGGTACTTCCCGTGGCTTGGAGACTTGGGAAATGATTCGATTGAGCTCGATGAGGTCAAAGGATAGTGTGTGCAAGGTTAATTTTATTTTAGTTGAGAATTGAATGAGTTGGGTTTGAAATTTACCTCCCCTATTTTGGCTTTAAGTAAAAATGAAAATGAAAAATGAGGGAGCTCAGGAATGTCTTGGAAAAGCTAAGGGAGGCTTCGATTCAACTTCTCTAGATTTGAGGAAATGATTGCTCTAATTTGAGTGAGAATGAGAAGGGGTATATCTTCCCCCTCCTTGGATCAGATGGTGAGAGGTTGATTTGCCATTTTTGCTCATTGGCTTGGATTGGAGGCACGGTTTGAGCTGCAAAACATCCCACATGGGTCATTTTAGGCAGAGGAGTGAGGGAGAGTGGATGCCCCATGTGAGTGGTGAGTGGATTTGGTGATCCAAGTGTTCAAATGCCATTGGGGAGGTCGGTTTGGCCTTGCCTTGGGTCATGGCTGACTCAAGCTCATTGGGTCATGCTCATCACCTTCCTTGATGCCCATGTAGACTTATAGAAGGATGCCAAGCAGTCTTGAGAAAAAATGGCCAAATTCTAAGTGAATTTGGTCATAAGATACCCTTTAACCTAAGGGCATGGTTATTTGGCTATGATTTTGATTTGGGCAGATTTGAAATGATTTGAAAATATGTTGGGCCAAATTTCAAGTGATTTGGAGTTCTTTTGATTTTACTTGGCTCAATTTGACCCATTTAGGGCAAGTAATGTCAAATTCGGTAAGGTTGACCAATTGGTTGTTGACCATATTTTTAGAATGAGCTCTCAACCCCTCCATCTTAGACATAGGATTCCTCTAAGGCTTTAAGTGTTCCTTAGTCTTAAGATACATCTAGTGATTAGGTGGACACTCCAACCTAGCCCTAGAAGACTTAGAAGAGTTAGCCATAGGAATAAGTTATGCTTTAAGGGTGTTAAGAAAACTTCCTACCCTTACCTTAAACCTTTCCTCACTTTTCTTCTTTCAAGTCAAACTCCAAATCAATTCTTTTTAATTTTCTCCAAACTCAAATCAATTCCATGATTGAAATCCATGACTGGAATTTATGATTGAAACCCATGACCAAAATCCATCAAAAATTCCTAAGCCCAAATTTTGCCTAAGTCCTTAAGCCTCCTTTAAGGACTTACCTAAAATAATCAAACCAATTCAAATCTTTGAGTTTTTTTTCTCATACCTCATTTATATTATCATTTATATGCTCATATATAAATGATATGTAAATTCAAACCCATCAAATCAAATTCAAAATTCAAAATCAATTTATGAAATTTTCCATAAATCCTTTAAATTTCCCTTAATGGATTTAACCTAAATCTTGATCAAACCTATTCAAATCCTTGGGATTTTCTCAAAACTTGTTTATATTCTAATTTATATTCTCTTATATAAATGAAATATAAATATAAATCAAATTAAATCCAATCTAAAAATTAAATTCCAAATTTAAAATCCTTGAAATTTTCTTAAATCCTTTAAATTCCCTTTAATGGATTTAACCTAAATCTTGATCAAACCTATTCGTGTTCTCATTTATATTCTCATATAAAAATGAAATATAAATATAAATCAATCCAATCCAAGTGTGTGTGCTGTCACCACCGTTTGTGAGGTGTCAACTTAAGTTGTCCTCTAACAGCGTGACACATGTAAAGCGTGTTAACCGTCGCTGCCACGCGTCGCACCGTGAGCAAGGGATTAGTTAAGTGCTTTACTTAATTTCTAATTAACTTATAGAATTTCTAAAATTCATAACTCTTCATAAAAAATTCAGAAAAATATAAAAAAAACCTATGGATAGATAATTAAACCTAGAATAGTTTAAAATTAATTTTGATGGGTTTTGAATTATGATTTTCTAAATTTAGATTTTATTAGAAAGTGTATTTTGCTAATTACTCTTTTATTAGACTCTGATTGATCTTAAATTTCTTGGGTAAGTTTTAGGGGATGACCTCTACATCCCCTAATTTTCTTGGGATTTATTGAAAGCTTGATTAGAGTAATTTCATATGGTTTCCTTAGTTACCCATTTCCTATAATTAAGCATAATTAAGGTGTGATTAGTGGTTTTACCCTTTGATTAGGGTTGATTAAGATCAGATACAATAATTAGAAGGTTTATAAAATAATTTTGGGGTAGTTCTCTTAAGCTATTTTCTAAACCCCAGCTTCTCTCCTTAATCTCCTCTTAATTAAGATTTAATTCATTAATTATCTCCTTAATCAATTTTTAAAAATTCTAAAAAGCACCAGAACTTAATTAATCTACCTTGGGTAGATGATTAGGTGTTTAATAGCCTAAGTTCAACAAAGGAAATCAAAATCTAACTCACATGTGTGAAATGGTATTTTGAAATTAATTTAAGCTAAACCCCTTAGCTTAATTAACTTTTAATTGTGAGCCAAATTGAATTAGGACTTTTCATTTTTAGGTGCATTACAAATTTAAATTCCTTGTGGGTTTTATGTCATCTCATTGGCTCATAATTATTTAGTTAATTCTTCTATGGTGGTGTAGGTAAGGGTTGATTAAGCTACTTAATTCATACCGTAACCTAATCAACACATAAAAATGGATCGAATTATCTAAAAATTAAACAAAAATATCAAACACATGTGAGAATGGGTTAGGGACCGCAAACTCATCTCACATTTTAAAAACTAAATCAAACTTCAAACTAAAGAAAAATAACTTTGATTTATTCTAAATTTTCTTATTTTATAAGAATGTCTTTAGGATTTAAGTAAAGTGAGTTTGTTTACATGATTTCATTATTTTGGATCTTTCCCAACATGCTAAATTGTATGCCATGTGATTTCATACATTCATAATTTCATTTCTTAAATTAAAAAAAATGAAATTATTTACTTTATGTCAAATTTGCATGTGTTGGCTAAAGTAGAAATATGAGTGGCTATTATCACTACTAAATTTAAATTATTTTAAAAATACATAAATCAAATATTAAATCTAAAAGTGTGCTACTTATACTTTAATTATAAGGTTGCATGTGATAGATTATAAATTCAAGCTTAGTATAGGTTTCCTTGCTTTCTTATATTAACATAGTTTTAAATAGGAGTTAGTAAGGTTTAAGGTTCATTTGAAAAGAACCCAACACTTAATTAATTTCATATCATATTCATGCCTATGCTAAAACTTAAGAAGGGTTGCCTATACTTGCATGTACAAATTGCATAATTTAAGGAAAGTGGTATATTAGTCTAGACAACTGTAAGGTTGTGAGGTTTTAAGTAGCCCAAAGTAGGTCTTATACCTTACACCTCTGGTTAACAATGATCCTGTACTCACTTATTCCTTTCTTACTTTCATGTATGTATGTGAAAATTTAGATAAGGAAAACTCTTTCTACTCAAGAAAAATTATGCATATTCAACTTCTAAATTTTCTTAAATAGATTACTTAACATGCATCATAAAGTGTGTTAAATACTCTCATTTGCATGTATAGATATGCTTAGGGTCCATCCATATGCATGCTATATATGTTAGGAAAGAAATGAAGTAATCAAAACATTCACCTAAATCAAACTAAAATGTGAATTTACTTTAGAAATTACTTATGTTAGGGAAGGAAAGAGAAGTTCTCTTCTCTCTCCCTCTCTTCATAACCTAGTAATTAATTGTGGGATCCACTTAAACCAAATCAAAACATGAAATAAAATTAACCCAAAACCCTTAAATAACTTAAATGAAACCCTCCTCTAAGTTGAACATGCTCTTTCCACTTAGAAAATTTGAACTTCAATCCCAAGCTAAGCATACCACACAAGCCTTCAAAACACACACATTAGCTTAAGTCACCACTTCTAGTCTTTGGTTAGGTCGGTACATGGTTTGATGTTTCTTTTATTTTGTGATATATGTTTTAGACTGGATGTTAGGGTGTATGCTCATAGAATAAATGGTAGGACATTCTTAATCTAACTATTCTTTTCTACAGGGGATTGTGTTTAAGGGGAGCTATCATAAATAAAAATATAAATACTTTTTCTTGTAGGTGCTTTATACCCCTAAGCATAATCCATAGGCCAGGTGGACTTATTCACCCATGTGTGGGGTGATAAGTCTAATATACATGCTTGGGATTTGTGTGGTGTGTTTTAGCTAACCTTTGTTTTGTAGATGTTAGTTAGATTTCCACTTTTTTCCTTTTCATGTAAAAATTTGTATAATTAGGATTTTGGAATGATTGTTATGGGGATTAGGATGAACATTAGTCATAAGATCCCATCTTATGCACCATATGAAGCCTTAGAGCATCCACCTTCCAACCATCCAAATGAAGGAACCAAAAGAAGAAAGAAGAAAAGAAAAGAAGAAATAAGAATAAAGCTTGAAGACCCCCATAACAATGAATTCCTTTGCTTAATTGTAAATTCAATTCATTTGTAATCCAGGTTGTATAATGGTAGAGCTTGGCTACCCACATTTGATATTTTTAGATTTGTGCGGTAGTGCCCAATGACAAACGACCATTTATTCTTTTTTTGATTAGCTTTATAAATTGATTGATGATTTGTTTAGCTTTTGCATTAAGTGACATGATTTTCCTAGTTTCTTCTTTGCTTTATGTATTTCCTAGATGTGGATTAGGCTCTTTAGGGAAAAATAAATCTTTTACCTAACTTAAAAATTAAAATTAAAATTAAATAACTCATAACCTCACCTAAAGCTTAGGTTTAAAATCAAGATAAAAGAATTAGTAGCCACTTAGCTGAATGAGCTTTTCTTTATAATATCATGCACAAAAGTATCTTATTTCACTCTTGATTGGAGCGCTTCCACCTTTGTCAAAGAACTTGGCTTGACTTGTGAGAGCCATGGTGGAAACTCACCTCCTCCCTCTCGCTGATTTTGGTCAATAATCTGATTTCTCATGCATTAGTCATAAAAACCTTATTAGCCCGAGAAAAAATATTTGTCCAAAAATAATCAAAAATGAAATTTGAAATGCATTAGATTTTAGGTCATTTGAAGCATGTCCCTTTACATGATCTAGTCTCTTTAGGGAGTGAGTTTAAGGACTTAGTCTCTTTCTAAATAAAAATAGTCTAGCTATCTTGCATAAGCATAAAGACTTGCTTACATGTATTTAAAATCATAGGAGGAGTTAGTTGGCGGCCACCACCAGGTGGTTGTAAGTCCAAGTTGTCAGGTGGTTTGTCCTCTCTTATGGAGGCAAACCAATTACCTATTCTCGCCTTAGATTTAGGTTGTGCTTTTGGCCCTCGCCAAAGCTTCCTAGATTTAGGTTCTGAGGTTGCTTTTCCCCTTTGTGGGCCATAAGCATAATTCCTCACCTCTTAGGCATTTTCTTAATCTTGTGTTAAGGAATCTTAAGTCCTCAAATTCTAATGAAAAATATAACTCAAAGAAACTAAACAAATTTCTAAAATATAAAGCCTAATTTTAGGATAGTTCGAGATGATCGCTAGGTTTCCTAGCATCTGAGCATCTCCTACTTATTCCTCATTTTGGCTTCGATAATAACTCCCTCTTTTGAACAATCCCATTTGATCTTCAAACATAAAATCAATCAATTAAGAGTCCTTCCTATTGAAATCTTTAGAGACAACGATCAATTACCTTAATTGAGAGTTTTCCTAAGGGATCTCATCCCTTAGGATGTAATTAATTATGAGGGCTTACCCCTGTAGAGAATTTAATGAACCCAGTTTAAAATAAACACTGCTTTACTTTTTCATGTAAAGTAGGGGAAGAATCTCTAGTACATATGCAGACCCGTCGTCCTTAGGAGTCCTTATTGAGGTGATTTGTTCCATTAAAGGGTAGTGACTTCTGCCTTTCGAGATAATATACTATTTCCTTGATGACATATCTGATCACCTGAAAAAGTACATCTATGGATCTACATGGCATCTTACCAAGATGAATTTCCACATATATAATTTTGCCTCTCCTTCTCACCAACAGATTTGGAGGCAACTCTATATGTGTGTGGGAATTTTTCTCCACGGATTTTTTTGGTGACTCCACTGGAAATGGTTCCTCTCTCCATCTTTGGTAAATGATCATTGTCTTTGAATATCGATAGTGGATTTGTACTTTGGTATGCATCCAAGACTATCACTCTTTCTGTTGGCACTTAGCTCATTTCATTCTTGAGTTGAGTTAGCGCATTCCTTGTTAGTCTTAAAACCCCCGTTGGGTTCTCCACTATGTAAAGTGAAGAAAATATAAATAAAAAGAAATATCTTAAAGACTTCCTCCTTACCATCTTCATGATAAGGAAAGGTTTATCCTAAAACAAATAAATCTTCCATAAAGAACTTTGCTTTTCAAAAGCACCTTTTCAAAAATGCACTTAATAAAATATTTTCCACAAATTTTTGTCGCCATCATTTAACAATTTCCATAATTGTTACATGTAGGGATTTCAAAAATAAAATTAATGATATTGTCCAAAAGCATAAATGTTCCTTTCAAATTCATTTTGATGAAGATGTCTTTTTCAAAATAAAATGAACAATCATCCTTTCCAAAAGTCGCAATCATAATCATAAAATTTTCAAAAAGCACACATGAATTTTTCTATTCAATACACTCACTTATTGAATGGAAAGTTCATTTCCAAACAAAATTAAATATTTCAAAAAGCACATATGAATACCTTCATTTAATATATACTTAAATTTATTAAATGAAGATTTTATTCACAAATAATAATAAAAATCATTTAGGAAATCCCACTTGAGCATATCTCACATATGTTTTAAGTTGTAATTCCTCTCTTTCAAAAAGCAACAATCACACAAAAAATTTCATATTTCAAAAATAAAAATTAATCTCCGTTCTACATACTTAAATTTGTTGAATGGAGGTCCCTTTTTCAAAATATTTAAAAAATCAACAATCACATTTCAAACTATTATAAACACATTTTGGAACTTCATTTAACATACCCAAATTTGTTAAGTGAAGTCTCCAAATCAAAAATTTTCTAAACACATTTTTGAAACTCCATTTAACATACATAAATTTGTGAAGTAAAGTTTCAAAATCCAAAATCAAATCAACAATCATAATTCAAAAATTTTCAAAATACATTTTGGAACTTCATTTAACATATACAAATTTGTTAAGTAAGGTTTCCAAAATCCAAAATCCAAAAGTTTTCAAATTTCTAAATACATTTTTGAACTTCATTTAACATACACAAATTTGTTAAGTAAGGTTTTTTTAATCCAAAATCCAAAAATTTTCAAAATTCTAAACACATTTTGGAACTTCATTTAACTAAAATTGCTAAATAAGGTTTCCAAAATTCAAAATCCAAAATTTTTTAAAATTCTAAACACATTTTGGAACTTCATTTAACATACACAAATTTGTTAAGTAAGATTTCCAAAATCCAAAATCCAAAAATTTTCAAAATTCAAACATACATTTGAAACCCCACTTAGCATACTCAAATTTGCTAAGTGAAGTTTCCAAATCCAAAGCCAAAATCAAGAATCACATTTCAAAATTTTCAAACAATGCTTGGAACTTCATTTAACATACACAAATTTGTTAAGTGAAGTCTCCAAATCCAAAATTCAAAACTTTTCAAAATATTTTTGTCTTGGAACTTCCTCCCTTAGCATACAAAATTTGCTAAGGAGAAGTTTCCATTTTTCAAAACTAAAAATGAAATCAAATTTTTAACACACTATTTAGAATTTCAATTAGCATACTCAAATTTGCTAAGTGAAATTTCCATTTCACAAAACTAGGTGTGATTTATTCTTTAGCATATCAAATTTGCTAAAGTTGAATCTCCACTTTCAATCATTTCAAAAATAAAATGAAACACTTAAGATCCCCTTAGCATACCAAATTTGTTAAAGGATCCTACCCTTTCGAAAAAAAAAATCAAAACATTCCAAACACAAATAAACACTTAGAAATTTCTCAGCATACCTAAATTTGCTAAGAATCCTATTTTCAAAAATTATACAAAATACACTTGGGCTCTTCCCTTAGCAAGCCTAAATTTGCTAAGTAAGAATTCCAAAATTTTCCAAAAATCAAAACAAAACAAAATTTTTAAAAGAAATAATCACTTTTACTTCACTTAGCATACCTAAATTTGATAAGTAAGTAAAAAATTTCCAAAACCATCAAACAACACAAAATCATTTGACCCTTACATTAACATATCCAAATTTGTTAAAGGAAAGGGTCATCAAAATCAGAAATTCAAGTTCAAAACAAAATAATGAACCTATGGAAGCATCTTATCAAAAATTTTGAATCCATATTTTAACACACCTAAATTTGTTGAAGTTTGGATTCATATTCAAATTCCTCTTTCAATCAATTCTTTTCAAATCTATTTGAACCCCACTTAACACTTCCAAGTTGTTGGATGTGGGTTTAAATTTTCAAAATTCAAAAAAATTCAAAATCTATGGAGACAAAAAAATTGATAGAAGTTCATTTCTCATTGCAGATCCTTTTCAGTCAATACAAGTACAGTCAGTTTCAATTTACTTTAGTCAGTTCAATGGAAGGTTCCTAGAAATTTGTCTTTACTTTCTCTCATGGCATGGATCTAGCCTTAGATCAGGCTGACTTCCCTCATTTGGACTATACCCACTTGATCCACTTCGACCAGCTTTTTGAGGGGGCTAGGATCACTTGTGAGGGCATTCCCCTCACCACAAGAAGAAGGTGGTAGAGCCGGTCATCGTGGTAGACTTACCTCCCGATTCGATATCTTTATCGAAGAGGAAAGCTATGGTAGTACCATAGACTTTAGCTATTTCAGTTTCGGCAGTACCGACAGTTCTAGTCCCAATTGTAGTTCATCCTAGAGTTGCCCCTATTGCCCCGGTGCATGCTAGCACCCTACCATTTATACCCTCCAAGGGTAAGGCTCCCTTAGTTTCAGGGCTTGCCTCCTCGACATTTGAGTATGGGTCTAGCCCAGACTCTTTTCATCCTACCAGTAGTCAGCGTAGGAACAAAAATCGTATGGTCAAATGGTTCCATACTTAGATAGCCAGAGAGTTAGAGGCAGCTGAGATATCAGCCATGGATGAGTCTGCCATGATCACTTCACCACTGGTTATAGAAAAGTAGTTTCATCCCCTCTCAGGATCAAATAGAGAGGATGTCAGGAGGATATATTCATTGCTTGCTCTAGTGGTACACTTACATTAGTTTCTCGGTGTTATAATGCCGCCCGCCTATTATATATATGCCGTATGCAGAATAAGGATGCTCGAGTCCGGTGCCCAGTTCTTCGATCTATTATCCCGAAGTAGGGAGGAAGATTCAGAGAGCCTAGGCCCATACATCTACATTACTCTAGAGGGATGAGGTTCAACCTAGTCTGCCTTGGTTGATTTTCTAGCTCAGCATGCTACCCACATCACCATACTGATAGTATTCTCTCTGGATCGCCACCATAGAGGGCCTCCTACAGAGAGTCAATGGAGTCTCCCCACCACTACCCCACGCCATCGCCAAAGCAGGGGTTTCAAGATCACCCATTCCATCCAAGGCCATGAAGGCCACATCAGGAAAAATGTATCTGGTGATCCAAAATGGGGGATCTCCTCTACACCACCCATTGTAGGGCCATCTGCTTGACCTTCCCGCCTCTTGTGGTGGTATAAGAGTGGTGACCCCAGAGCATGGTGGTCATTCATTCACCAACTCCACCCATACAACCGGATGTAGAGATGGTGATAGTTATCACAGATACTCCAGATGATAGTTTAGTTGTAACAGGAGTAAAGGATCATCCTAGGAAGCACCCTATATGAAGACGCTAGAGTATCATTCTTCTAAAGAGCCGCATAGGGATTGACTCCCCAACTCTGATGAGGTTTGGTTCCTCTGATAAATGATCACACCAAGACAAACTGCTCGTAGGCTGTTAGATCGATCCTTAGATAAGATAGTTTCACACTATTTTATATAGAAAAAGGAGATCTTAGGGTACGCTTGGTCTGATGAATAAAGAGTCAACTTCAATCCCAATGAAGATGACTTGATAGAATTTAGCTGGTGTATGCAAGGTCGATACTAGAGTTTTTATTCTTAGATAGAAACAAGCCATGGAAGGTGATGAGGTTGATGAAGGAGACATTGTAAATTATCATAACTTCCGCTAAAGAAAAGACATTTGCTAAGCTAGACTTCAGCGACGCTTTACTATTTAGACTTTATCTCAGAAGCTAGGTATCACTTTTGATTGGTACCAAATGCCCAATAATGCATATTTGCTAAGGTAGACCAACTCTTCATCAAGAGATTTGTTGGAGCTCAAGAAAGGTTACAGGTGATCTCGTAGTGACACTCCGTGAGTCACTTGTTGATTATATTCTTCGATGGTGTAATCTGAGTATGAAGTGTGAACCACAGTTATCTGAATAGCATGCCATTGAGATTCTCTTGAAGAATATCCATGGCCTGGTTGCCTTCATGCTTAAGTGCTTCACCATAAAGACATTTAAGAAGCTAATCAACAAGGTGGCTAGTCTACAAGGAGAGGCCAAATAGTTATCTTTTCTAGATCATTTGCTCAAGCAAAAATCCCAAAAGGTTTTTGATAAGAAACCTAGAGCAGTTACAACGGTTGATAAGGGAAGCGCACAGAGAGATCAATCAGACCATGACCTCAGCCTCCACCTCCTTTGCCACCACCGAGGAAACCATCGCCTCCACCATAGCCTCCATGGCCAAACCACCATACCACAGGATGCATATCCACTGCCAAGTAGCTATGGTCCACCTACTCTTTTTGATAAGTTTAATAAACCTTATTCTTTTAAGAGGGAGGTAATCAGGAAAATCTTTAAGAATCTCTTAAAGAAACCTAATTGTTAGCTACCCGAGCCTAAGAGACCGGAGAAAGTAGGAAAAATTCATGATCCAAACTTTTGCCCTTACCACCATATGCTAGGCCACATTTTGGAGGATTGCTTTACATTCAAGGACTAGCTTGAACATAATTTCAAGACCGATGATGTAGTTATCTCAAAGGAATACCTCATGGAACAACCTTCCAGTTCTACTAGGGTAATCCTTGGGGATACAAGTGATCCTACCAAAATTAAAGAAGGTTGGGACATTTCTTTATCTAAAACCTCTAAGAAAATAATTCAAAAGATCAAGAAGCTTTCCTTTGAGCACCAAACCTCCAACACTAAGGAAGGTTTGCAAGTTGCCGCTATAACTCTAGAAAGTGGGAGCTCAGACTAGAAGATGTGTCAGGATACCCCTTTAGCACAACCATCGTGTCCACTACTTCAGCAGCCACACCAACAACTTCTTCCATTTCAACTAGCTCTTTTGCTTCTTCTACTAGTAAAACTCTTGTATCAATGGATAAGGGCATCAAATCCCTTACTCCACTCACTCTACTTGACTTCTACTTTGTAGCCCCAAAAATTTCCAAGAAATTAAAGAATAAAGCTGATTTGAACTACATCTGTGTCTCTTTTAATGAGTTATCTTCTTCTATTCCTAACAGTAACTCTTCAAGTCTAATTAACTATAATAATTTTGATCTTCCTATTTCTGATTTAGAGTTAGACTTTCTAAGTCTGAATACTATAGGTTCACCTCTTGAGATAGACTTGGAATCATCCAATTATGAGTCTCATAGGAGAAGCTATAGGTGAGCCTGAAGTGTAGGTAGAACTTTCCACCACTTTACCTCTAGAGATTACTAAAGTCAACCTACGTAGTCGCAAGGTTCTATCTCCTAGGGAAGCACCTCTAGATAGAGGGAAACAAGTCATTGGAATTGAAGATCAAGAAGCCCTTCCACAGGATGCTCCACCCATGGATATGCTTATGGAAGACTAGCTGAAGGTGGACTACAACATCCTTTCTCATCTAAGAAAGTTGCCATCTAGGCTAAGCATATATGACGCCCTGGTCCTATCCAAAGAGATGAGGGAATCACTAATCAAGGCCCTCCTTGTTCCTGAAATATGCTTAGCTCAGTTAACCGCTATAGGTGAGGAAGCACACTATACAGAAGATGCCCAAGGGATCACCTTCACATTATAGTTGATATGGATAGGTTCAAACTCACCAGGGTTCTCATGGATTTAGGTGCATTAGTAACATTATGAGTCTAAAGACCATTGCCTATTTAAAGATCAACATCTCTACACTCTGAGGAGATAGAATGATGTTGAGAGGATTCAATGTTCAAGGTGAGCTGGCTTTAGGTTCTATAGTGTTACCGTTGGAGATTGGTGACTAGAAGACTGAAGCCAAGTTATACATCATTGATTCAAATACTTTATTCACTATTTTGCTTGGTAGGCCTTGGATACATCAGAATACAAGATCGTTCCATCCTCCCTTCATCAGTGCATCAAGTTCAGAAAAGATGGAATTGAGTATTGTGTCAACGGGGATGAAAAGCCATTCTCAGTTAGAGAGGTTGAGATCTATGAGGATGCGGCCTATTAACTTGCTCAAAACACCCTTTCTCATGAACTTGGACAAAATTTAAATACAAATGCAAAAGCAAAGGAAAATGAAGCAAAAGAAATGATAAATGAAATTGAAAAGAAAAAGAAAAGTCCAAGTGAGCATGAAAGGGGAATTGAAGAAGAAATAGATCTGCATCTCACATTCCACCCACAGCTCATTCCATCATATGGACATGTGGGTAGAATGGCTCAAACCCCACCAGGTAGAGGCAGATGCAGAAATAGAGGCAGTTCTAGAGGTGAGAGACCCCATAGTTGGCCTTCAGCCAATAGAGGCTGTGTTCCAGTTCATAGAAGTACCCCTACTATTCATATAGACTTGGGATCCAGCTCGGAGGATGAGTCTAATGTGATTAGTATACCAGCCAACCCCTCTGAATGAGTTCCATTGGAGGTGACTTTTGATCCAACCAGAGACAAAGACCAGGCCTCCAAAGAAAGCAAAGTATTCAAATCTAGTTTATGTGAAATTATTAGGCAGCACTTGTTGAGAACCTTAGCTCTTACTTCACTTACATCTCAAAAAGTTGAAGGTATAGTAGTTAAGAAAGTCCTTAAGTCTTCCAATGACATGAAGCAGAAAAGGTTCTTTTTGGGTTCATCATCTTCAAGTCCAGAGCTCGATATAGGACTTGAGGAAGATACTTTTAAAGAATTAATGGAATTACCTTTTGACTTTTACTCACCTTATGTTCAAAATCTTTTATAGAAAGGTTTAGTTCCTCACACATGGTCCAAGCATAGGTCAGAGTACTTCAAGATACTATGGAACAATATAGGTAGGGAAGCATAATCAAGAGTAGGGCTAAGATTTAATACAGTGGGTCCAATCGATGATGAAGATTACTGCTTAGTAGTTGCCGATCATTTGGAGTCTGATAGGTTCTTATCACATAACACCAACTCTTATGAGAATGTGTGTTTAGAAATCTCAGATGATCTAGATGATCTCTAAGTCAAAGAGACATCGCTAGAATTTAAAGAAGAAATTCATTCAATAATCGACAAGCTAAAAGAAATCAACCTCAGGACAAAAAAAAAATCCTGCCGACATTTCTAAATGAAGAAGAAACCAATGACTTAGTTAGCTTAACTAAGTTTAAAGACTACTGCATGAAAGGCGAAGAGATGCCTGATTATTCCCTAACATGGCCACAAGCTAGCAATAGATCCAACACTACCCCATATTAAGCTCCTGTGATGTACGCAGATTAGAAATTTGAACAACATGTCATTTCAAGTCAAGAGATCGATACCGGTTTCATCAGAAGAAAAATATCTTAGCTGGTTAACTAGTGTCATCCCAGTTAAGAAGAAGAATGAACAAATTTGCATATGCATCGATTTTAAGGACTTAAACAAGGAATGTCTCAAGGATGAGTTTCCTCTTCCTATACTAAAGTTAATGGTGGACATTGCCTCATCTCATGCAGGTTTTTATTTCATGGATGGATCATCTGGCTATAACCAAATCAAGATGTCTTCTGAAGGTGAAAGAAATACTGCTTTTTGAACCCCGATCGAAATCTTCTATTATAGGGTCATGCCTTTCAGCCTTAAAATGTTGCTACATAGCCATGACTCGATCTTCAATGAACTCATCCATCATCGGTTGAGTGCTACGTTGATGATCTAGTAGTCAAGAAGAAAAGGAAGACCATCTCTTTGACTTGAGAGTAGTTTTGAATGGTTAAGATAATATAACCTCAAAATGAATCTCAAGTGTGCATGAGTTGCTTCGTGAAAATTCTTGGGTTTGTTGTTCGACATGGGAATAGAAATAGATCAAAAAGATCAAAGCTATCTTAGAAATGCCTCCTAAGAGTTTAACTCAACTCGGATCCTTTCAAGGATGGCATATCTAAGATGCTTTATCTCAAACTTATCGGGAGATGCAAACCATTCTCGACTTATCAAAAGGATGCCAAGTTCAAGTGGGATGATAAGATGCATTCAAGACATCAAAGAGTACTTGGTGAAGCCGCTAGTTCTAGCAGCTCTATCCCGCAAAGCCATTGATCATTTACACTTGCATTGATGACTCTTGCTCTGTTGGCCCAAGCCAACGACGTGGGGAAAGAAAGTGCACTCTACTACCCCAGTCGTCGTCTGATCCCTACCGAAGCAAACTATCCACCTATTGAGAAACATTGCCTAGCTTTGATCTTTGCATCTCAGAAGCTACGACACTTCATGCTTTCTCATAAGGTGAACTTGATCTCGAGAATCAATCCACTGCAATACCTCATGACATAATCAACGCTTTCTAGATGTTTGGCTCATTGGTCCATGATACTCTCATAGTTTGATATCACTTTCATACCTCGCGGATAAAAGGAGCAGCGATTTCTTAGAAAGACACCCACTTCTTGCGATTCTCCGCTTAGTGACGATCTCCTCAATGAACAAATAATTAACTTAGGGGAGGCCAGCAACCGCCGATGGGAGATGTATTTTGATGGTGCTCTTAAAGGTGAAGCACCACGATCTATTCTCCCAGGAAAGACTGGGGTAGGAATAGTTCTTCTAACTCCAAACTGTGAAGTGATGAGATTCTCATACTATCTTTCCAACCCCTGCACCAACAATGAAGTCGAGTATGAGGCTTTGATTGTCAGTTTGGAGTTAGCCATCACTATCAATGTCAAGAGCATCAACATCTTTGAGATTCTCAGTTGGTCATCAACTAGATTGTTGGGTCCTACCAGGTTCTCAAACCCAAGCTTCATCATTACTATGAGTACCATGAAGTATTGGCCCGATTCTCAAGTCACCATCTACAAGGTTCCCAGTAGAGAAATACAGATGCCTTGGCCAAACTTGCCAAAGAGTTGCATGTCCAAGATGAGTCCATTTCAATAAGGGTCAAAAATAGACAAGTCTTATACCTTATTGATTTGGAACTCATCGAGAGACTTTCTCTTGAAGGGGAGGTTGTCGTTGCCAAAATGGATAAGGAGCTGTATTGGAGGAAACCATTCATAGATTACTTGAACATTGGCAAACTACCTCTAGAGAAATCTCAAGGCCATCAGGTGAAGCGAGAGCTCCCTCTTATGCTCTTGTTGATGGCACCTTGTACCGCCAGTCCTTTGACCAAATGTGGTTACATTATTTGGATAAACATGAATCCCATGGCATTATAATCGAGGTACATTCTGGTATGGGAGCTCATCAATAGTCCAAAGATGAAGTCAAGATCAAAAGACTTGGATATTACCTTCTATGATCACATTACATGGATAAGTTAGAGATGCCAATGTCGCACGGTGTGTTCCTCCACCAACCACCCAATATTCTACACCCAACATTGGCTTCATGTCCATTTAAGTGTTGGGATACCGACATTATAGGTCCGATCGATCCTCCTTCTTCCAAGGGGCATCAGTTCATCTTAGCTAATTCTTTAAAGTGGAAGCCATCCCACTAGAGAGGTCATAGCTCACATATTTTTAGAACCATATCATATATAGGTTCTGGGTGCCTTGACAATTATATCCGATAATGGTACCATTCTATGAAGATCAGTTTTTCCAAGATATGGTATAGATTGAGATACTCCACCATCTACTACCCCAGAGCTAATGGTTTAGTAAGCATTCAACAAAACTCTCATCCACATCAAGAAGACTCTTGATGACAACAAATGATAGTGGAATGAGCGGTTGAAGCCTTGGGCCTACACCACATACAACTCCAACAGTCCGCCCATTTTTTTTCTTAGTGTATGGGTCTCAAGCTTCTTCCCTTAGAAGTTCAACTCTCATCACTAAGGATAGCATTAGGTAACATGATCACTATAGAGCAAAATGCAAAGCTGTGATTAGAAGAGCTCAAAGGTTTGGAGGAGAGTCACCAATGGGCGCAAGTTGTGTTGTACAAAATGATTCAAGCTCACACAAGTCCCCCTAGGTCTTTCCAGAGAACTTGTGTTAGTCCTAAGGAGACCAATTGTTATCCATCAAAAGATGGAAGACAAGTTTGAACCACTTGGGAAGGCCCCTATGTCATAGATAAGGCCTACCAACGAGGATCCTATCAGCTTATTGATTGTAAAGGGGAACACGATGCTTCCAATTAATGGGCTCTATCTAAAGAAATATTACCCATGAAACAAAATCATGTTTGAAAATAATAAAAAGAACAAAAATCGATTCCATTCATCAAATCTTCTCTTCTTTCAAGTGTTGTTTGCTTATCTTGCAAATCTACCGTGACATGTTTAGGGTACGTGTAAGAGTCCCTTAATGGCATCCTATCCCTCTTTCGCAACAAAAACATAATCTCTTGATACTTTTAGAATAGGCGTAAGAGAACCTGAGAGACATCTTATTTCAAGTAGCATAACTAAGTTAGGTGTGAGAGAATTCAAGTGGCATCCTTTCTAGGGGTTCTTATTTCTATCTGTGGCATCATTTCATGATTCCCCAGCGTGTTTTAAGGTAGGTGTAAGAATCCCTAGAGGCATCTTATTCCTTTTAACACATGCACAAACACAAACACAAATCTTTTGTCTCTAGCTATTTGATGTGGGAGCAAGCCCCCTATCGCACTCACTCATTAGCTATTCTAGGTAGGGTCTACATGATACGTCACCCCAATGATCATTTGTTGAAAGATGTGAGTCCCCATGTTTTCTTCCTAACTTGACCATTACAAACCAATGAGCGCCTTATTAGTATGGTATGCACTACTGCCCAGCCAGTAAGCTATCACATGTTGACTTCATTTAAGAAGATGTGAGTCCTCCTGCTTTCTTCATAAACTAGTCATGTTCTAACTAGGTTGAGTATATTTGAGGTTAGATAAGTTGAGGCTCCTTTCCTCTGACTACTTTGAGTTGATCCCCCATGGCATTCAAGAGTCTACCTGAGACAGCCAATCAAGACAGACTTCATCCCAAAGAATCAAATCCCAAAGAATCAATTGTTATAGAGGATGTAAGTCCGAGCTTTCTTCCTAGTCGATTGCAATCGGCACCTTAGGTTGGTTGATGTTCACTATGCTGATAGCGATTCACCCGGTGAGTACACCATTCTTGATAGATATTAGTCCTCATGCTTTCTCCTTGAGTTGGACACCGAGTACCTATTAGATTTATGACTAGCCATGTCATTTTCTCCAGGGTGTTGGATTAAGCCCTTAGCGGTCCCATCCCCTGTGGGCATCTATTTGCATGAAGTCCTTTGTGACCTCATTTAGACACTACCCGAGTTACTTTTGGATTAGACAGTTCCGCTTTTCTAGTAGCCACCCCTATGGTTGGAAAATTTGTTCAACATATACAGAAATTCTCCCTTGGTTAAATCTTAGATGTTGGCTCATATCTTCTTCTTGATTCGACAAACTAATAGGGTCCACGATAAAACCAACAAAAAATCAAACTAAAACATACAAACAAAATTAATTCGCTTGTGGATTAGGAATTCAAGCCCCCAAAGGGCCCCATATCCCAAGTAGGCATCTTATCTAAGATGAACAAATTGCATACAGTTGAAATAACTAGTCACCTAGGTGGGTTTAATCTATTTTGCCACAAGTGTTAAAATCATTCCACTTTGAAATAAACTAAATGCATTTCTTCTAGATGATTCAAAGATAATGTGGGTTTGAATTGCCCAGCAAGATCACCCCTTCTTTCTAGGAAGATGTGAGTCAAGCTTTCTTCCCTTCAATTGATCATGAAACCAAAACACCTTTGGTTGGATAGCTCTCCCATCAGGGAAGCTACTCCCTTTGGCTCAAGAAATTTGAGATAGGTCTAGTTCATAAGCTCTTCAATATTCCATCAAATTACAAATCCATCAAAATAATCAAAATTTAAAATGAAATTAATCTGACATTCTTGAACTGATGTCCCTAGCACTTAATAGTGTAGGTCGGGTTTGATTTGTTGCCCAAAGCACCAATCATAGTGGTTCTTTTTCTAAGATGTGAGTCCCCATGCTTTCTTCTTAAGACTTGATCATTGTACCTAAAGGCACTCTTTGGTGGATAGTTCTCCTTGGAGTAGCTACTCCCTTTGGTTGGTAAATGAGTTAGGTCTGGGCTTCCATGGCCCCAACTTAGTGCAATTCATCACAAACTAATGTAATCTATCATAATCAAAATAAACAAACCTAATCTACAAATGAAATTAATCTTGACTATTCTTGAGCTGATTTAAGTCCCCTAGTGGCATTCTCTCAATAGTCAGGCCTAGGTCGGGTTTGATTTGTTGCCTAAAGGAGCCAATCGACCCATTGGTTCCTTGTTTCTAGAAGGTGTGAGTCCACATGCTTTCTTCTTAATACTTGGCCATTGTGTACCAAAAAGCATTTCTCTTTGGTTGGATAGTCCTACCTTGTGGTTGGTAGACTTCTCCCTTTGAATTGGTAAATCTGAAGTGAAGCTTCCATGTCTACCGCAGTTCATTGCAAACCTATGGGATCCATCATAATCAAAACAAATAAACCTAACCTAAAAATAAAATCAATCTTGACTATCTTTGAGTTGATCTATATCCCCTAGTGGCATTCACTCAATATTCAATCCTAGGTTGGGTTCAATCTGTTGCCTTGCCAATAGATTACCCTAGCAACTGGTCTTTACTTTGGAGGATGAAAGTCTATGCTTTGTTCCTAGCAGTACTGTTATATATTGAAAGGCATCCCTTTGGTTGGTTAGTCCTACTATGTTTTAGTAGACTACCCCTTTGGATTGATAAATGAGGTCTTAGCCTCATGGCTCCTATTCAAGACACAACCCATTGCCAACCAATATGGTTCATCTAAAAATTCAAACCTAACAAAATTTAAAACAAATTCAACCCTCTCCCTCAGTGCAGATCTCTCCTTAGTGAGATTAAAATCAAATCAAATCTCTCATCCCCTTGTGGATGACTTGAACATGCTTCCTTAGTGGAAGGTTCACACTCTATCCCTTAGTGGATTTCTCTCTCTCTTATGTCTTGGACATAAGTAGAGCCACATTGCACTAAGCTTTGGATTCTTTCTTTTCCTTAGGTCAGGAATAGATAGTTTCTATTAGTGCTTGTGATCTTTCGGTGTTGTTGATCATTTTGATCAACACAAATATGTGCGGTGTTCCTGTCACACACCACACCTATTGCCTTTGTTGACCTCATTTTTAGAATGAGCTCTCAACCCCTCCATCTTAGGCTTAGGACTTCTCTTAGACTTTAAGAGTTCCTTAGTCTTAAGACACATCTAGTGATTAGGTGGACACTCCAACCTAGCCCTAGAGACTTAGAAGAGTTAGCCATAGGAATAGGTCATGCTTAGGGGTGTTAGAAAATTTCCTACCCTTAGCTTAAACCATTCCTCACTTTCCTTCTTTCAAGTCAAACTCCAAATCAATTCTATTTTATTTTCTCAAACTCATCAATTCCATGATTCAATTCCATGATTGAAACATCATTCAATGATTGAAACCCATGATCAAAATCCATCAAAAAATTAAGTTCAAATTTCCTAAGTCCTTAACCCTTGCTTAAGGACTTAATCAAAACTATGATCTAAACCTATTCAAATCTTTGAGATTTTCACATGATCCATTTATATTATCATTTATATACACACTTATAAATGAAATATAAATTCTAAATCAATTCATGAAAATTTTCTTAAGTCCCTTTAATTTTCCACTAAAGAACTTAGCCAAAATCAACTATAAACTTTGATCAAATCTCTACAAACTTATGGGATTTTCTCAAAACTTATTTATATTCTCATTTATGTTCACATATAGAAATGAAATATAAATATAAATCAATCAAATCAAACCCTGAAATTAAATTCCAAATTTAAAATCCTTGAAATTCCCTTAAATCACTTAATTTACCATTAATGGATTTAACCTAAACCTTGATCAAACCTATTCAAATTCATGGAATTTTCTCAAAACTTATTTATATCTCATTTATATTCATATATAAATGAAATATAAATATAAATCAATCAAATCAAAATCAAAATTAAATTTCAATTTAAAATTTCTTTAAAATCCTTTAAATTTTTTAATGGATTTAACCTAAATCATGATTAAACCAGTTCAAATCATTAAAATTTTCTCATGATCCATTTATATTTTTATTTATATTCACATATATAAATGAAATATAAATTCAAACAATCAAAACCAATTCCAAAAATCAAACTCAAATCCATTCAAAATTAAATCTAAGTCTTTCAAGTCAAAATCTTGAACTTCGCCAAATCACTTTCAAATCAAGCCAAACCTTTTGTTTTCTCTCATGGTTCAATCCAACCTACAATCATGAGCTCATATATAAATCCAAACTACAATCAAACAATCAAAACCCAAATCAAAAATCAAACCCAAGACCCCTTCATATTCTACCTTTGAATATGAAATTTTCAAATGAATAAAAATCTATTTGACATCAAACAACTTGTAAATGGATTTATATTTCAATCATAAGTCTATATACAAGATCAACCAACTTCAAATCAAGCTTTGACCAAGCCATTTGACCCACTTAGGCTCACTTGACCCAAAGTGACCTAAAGTACCCTTATGAGCCAACTTTTGATCCTAACCAAATTGGATTGAACCAAACTCATATCCCTCTCATCATGATCAACAATCATCATGGGATGATCAATCAATCAAATTGGGTCAAACCAAGTCAAACCTAAGGGTTGACCAAGTCAACACTTAACCTAAAATGAAACCTAACATAGCCAAAAATCCACCATAGGCCAAATTGATTGAAACCATTGATCTAAGTTCACTCATGACCTATGTTTGAACTTGACCAAGCCAACATTTGAGCCTAACCTAGCCCAATTGGCCCACTTCTAAAGTTGACCCATTTTGACCTAATCAAAATGTGTCAAAACTTGATCTAAGCCAAATTGATTGAAACCAATGGGTCAAGTCCATTCCAAATCACTTGTGGAACTTGACCAAAGCCTCAATTGGCCAACTAGACCCAACCTAGCCCAATTGACCTTAGACCCAACATGACCTAAAGGGGTCATGTTGAGCCAAAATTGAACTTAACCTAAATTGATTGGAAACAAAGATACCAATCCACTCCATATGACTAACCTAACCTAAACCTACCCTTGACCTACCTCAAATAGTTTAAATGGGTCAAATGGGTCAACTTGACCCATTTGACCTAAATGAAGTCATATGAGCCAAAACCAAATATATACCAAATTGAACCAAACCAAAGCCACCAAAACATTTCAAATGGTCATATGAACTTGACCCAACCCTTGGTTTGACCCAATTTGACCAATAGGTCAACTTGACCCAAGTTGACCCATTTTGACCTAAATGGGTCAACATGAGCCAAACCTATCAAATGGATTCCAAATCCAATGAAACTTGGCCAAGCCTATTTTCTCAACATACCAAACATACCCATAGTGAAAAAATAGCAAATGACCATTCTACCCCCTAGGCCATAGAACAAATTTTGGCTTAGCCCATGAGTATTTTCATACCCTCATCACAATCACTTGAGGCTTTCCTAAAAGCTCAAGGGGACTTAGTGATGAGTGGTGCACCCAACCCAATGGGGTTGGGTTAGCCCATTTGGACCCATAGACCAAACCCGACCACATAGCTTGAAATTGAGTTTTTAAATTCCCTCCTAAGCTCAATTTCAGCACATGGGAAGTTCACATTTCACTCAAGGGATGAAACCAACCATGTGCACACTCAAAATAGCCTAAACAACCTTTCCAATCTATTCAATTAGATCAAAATGACAAGGAATGGTTCGACCGTCCGATTGCCATAGGGGGAGATTTACTCCCCCTAATTCAATGAAATTTCATTACACACTTAGTCGATTTAAGCTTAGGAACAAACCATCGAGCATTCCAAGCTTCTTAGAGAGGATTTGAATTCTCCCTTGATTTTCATAGTGCAAAATAGGGAGCTCAATCCATTAGCCAACTTCCTCTACACTTGATTAATCCAATTCCTTCTACACACTCCTCTAAGGACCAATCAAGTTCACTCAAGCTCCATTGAGTTCCCAGCAAGAAGAGGATTCAATTCAATCAAAGCCGCAAAGGATCTTCAAGTGGTGTTGGTCCATAGAGCATCCACTCAACCCAAGAATTTCAAGGGCTTGTCTCCACTACAAAGCTACCTCATCAATCTCGAGCACCGGTGATCACCTTTGACAAGGTATGGAATTTTTTGACCACTTGGATTAGGAGGTGTTGGTCCTTTGAAAAAGAAATATTCATGGCATGTCAAATCAACTACTGGATAGGTTGGTAATCATGCCTAAATGGTGTGGGTTGATTTTTGTATGATTCCATGCTAGATCAGGCTTGAATCTCCCCTTAGATAATGGACGGTCTCCATTGATCCTCACGGAAGAACTTAGCTCATCTCAGCCATCCATCTATGCATTTTAGATGGACGATTGAGATTATTTAGAACATTTTAGAATTCATTTACCCTTTTAAAATTGGTGAATCACCATTCATCTTTAATCGATGGCGGGATATTAAGCGCCGCCGCTACCACCCATTTGATGACATTTAAGTTACACCTCATGGTGCACGTGTAAAGCATTGATCACCATGCCACGCCACGGAGTTGAGGATTAAGTGGGATTAGTTAATTAATTAATTCTAATTCATACTCTTCTAAAATTCATAACTCTTCATAGAAAATTAGAAAATAAAGAAAAAATGCTATGGAAAGATAATTTCATCTAGAATATTTTAAAATGTTTTCAATGGATTTTAAATTCCCTTTTCTCTAATTTGGGTTTCTTTGGAATCTTAATTAGCTAATTATCTTTAATTAGTCATCAATTAATCTCAAATTTCTAGGGTTCATTTTAGGGATGACCTCACTCCCCTAATTTTCTTGAGATTTATTGAGAGCTTAATTGGGAAAATTACTATTTCATTCCTAATTACCCTTTCATGTAATTAAGGGTAATTAAGGTGATTAGTGGATTTACCTATGATTAAGTTTGATTAAGGTCAGATCCAGAGTAGAGGTTTATGGAATAATTTTGGGGCATTTCCCTAAGCTATTCCCTAAACCCCTTTTCTCTTTAATCCCTCTTAATTAAGGGTTAACTCATTATCCCCTTAATTAATTTCAAAAAATTCTAAAAGTTAGAACTTAATTAATCTACCTTGGGTAGATGCTTAGGTGTGTTTAATAGCCTAAGTTCAATTAAGAAAATTCCCCTTTCATAAGTGTGAAGAGGGTGTTTTAAAAGTACTTAAGCTAAACCCTTAGCTTAATTAACTTTTAATTGTCCAAATTGCATTAGGCCTTTTTCATTATTAGGTGCATTGCAAATTTAAATCCTTGTGGTTTTATGTCATCTCATTGGCTCATAATTACTTAGTTAATTTTTCTAAGGTGGTGTAGGTAAGGGTTAATTAAGCCACTTAATTCATACCTTAACCTAATCAATGCTTAAAAATAGATTTAATTATCTAAAAAAAATTAAATAAAAATACAAAACACATGTGGGAATGGGTTAGGAATAGTAAACTCATCTCACCTTTTTAAATTTAAATCAGACTTCAAACTAAATAAAAATTATTTTGAAATTCACATTGATTTATTCTAAATTTTCTTATTCCTTAAGAATGTCTTTAGGATTTAAGTAAAGTGAGTTTGTTTACATGCTTTCATTGCTTTGAATCTTTCCCAACATGTTAAGTTGTATGTCATGTGATTCATGCATTCATAATTTCATGTTTCAAATTTTAAAATGAAAATTGTTTACTTTATGTCAAATGTGCATGTGTTGGCTAAAGTAAAATATGAGTGGCTATTATCACTACTAAATCCAAAATATTTTTAAAACTTATAAATAAAATATAAAATTTGAAAGTATGCTATTCATATCTTAATTATAAGCTTGTATGTGAAGTATTATTAAAGCATGTTTAGTATAGGTTTCTTTTCTTTCTTATATTAACATAGTTTTGAATAGGAGTTAGTAAGATGTAGGATTCATTTGAAAAGAACCCAACACTTACTTAATTCCATACTCTATTCATCCCTACGCTCTCACTTAAGAAGGGTTGCCTATACTCGCAAGCATAAATTGCATAAACAAAACAAATTTATTAAACAACTTTTGCATTTTTCTTTTCCATTTCATTTCTTTTATGTACATGTTTGTATTTAAGGAAAGTGGTATACTAGTCTGAACAACCCCAAGGTTGTGAGACTTTAAGTAGCCCTAAGTAGGTCTTGTACCTTACATCTCTGGTTAATAATGGTGATGTACTCACTTATTCCTTTCCTTCTTTTATGTATGTATGTGAAATTTTGGATAAGGAAAACCTTTTCTACTTAAGAAAATCATACATGTTTAACTTCTAAATTTTTTTAAATGGATTACTTAGCATGCATCATAGAGTGTGTTAACTACTCTCATTTTTATGTATATATATGCTTAGGATCCATTCATATGCATGTTATATATGTTGGGAAAGAAGTAAAGTAATGTGTGTTATGTGAATTTTGATTCATTTTATTTAATCTTAAAATACCTTTCTTTTTGAATAGATTTGTTTAGAGTTTATCTAAACTTAGGATTAATTAAAAGATTTAATCAAAACATTCACCTAAATGAAATTAAAATGTGAACTTACCTTGGAAATTACTTAAGGTTAGGGAAGGAAAGAGAAGTTCTCTTCTCTTTCCCTCTCTTCATAACTTAGTAATTAATTGTAGGTCTCACCTAAACCAAATTAAAACATGAAATAAAACAAACCCAAAACACTTAAATAACTTAAATTAACCCCCTCTAAGTTGAACATTTCCTTCACACTTAGAAAATTTGAACCTAAAGTCCTAAGCTAAGAATACCACACAAACCTTCAAAGCACACGCATTAGCCTAAGTCACCACTTCTAGCTTTAGGTTTGGTCGGTGCATGGTTTGATGTTTATTTTATTTTGTGATATATATTTTAGATTAGATGTTAGGATGTATGCTTATAAAATGAATGGTAGAACATGCTTAGTCTAACTATTTTTTTCTGCAGGAGATTGTGCTTAAGGGACGCTATCATAAATACAGATATAACTACTTCTTGCTTGTAGGTGCTTATACCCATTTGCATAATCCATAGGCCATGTGGACTTAGTGACCCATGTGTGGGGTAATAAGTCCAATATACTTGCTTGGGATTTGTGTGGTGTGATTTAACTAACCTTTGTTTTGTTGGTGTTAGTTAGATTTCTACTTTCCCTTTTCATGTAAAAATTTGTATGATTAGGATTTTAGAATGATTTGTTATGGGGATTAAGATGAACATTGGTCATAAGATCCCATCTTATGCACCAAGTGAAGCCTTGGAGCATCTACCATCCAACCTTTCAAAGGAGGAACCAAAAGAAGAAGAAAAAAAATAAAAGAAGAAAGAAGAAAGAAGAATAAAGCTTGAAGACCCCCATAATAATGAATTCCTTTGCTTAATTGTAAATTCAATTCATTTGTAATCCGTGTTGTATAAGGGTAGAGCTCGGCTACCCACATTTGATATTTTCAGGTCTATACGGTGGTGCCCAACCATAGACAGCTATTTATTCTTTTTGCGATTAGCTTTACAAATTGATTGATGATTTGTTTAGATTTTGCATTAAATGGCATTCTTTTCCTAGTTTCTTCCTTGCTTTATGTATGGCCTGGATGTGGATTAGGCTCTTTAGAAAAAAATAAATCTTTTACCCAACTTAAAAATTTAAATTAAAATTAAACAACTCATACCCTCACCTAAAGCTTAGGTTTAAAATCAAGATAAAAGAATTAGCAACTCCTTAGTTGAATGTGCTTTTCTTTATATTATCATGCATAACAACATCTTATTTCACTCTTGATTGGAGGACTTCCACCTTTTCTAGAGAATTTGGCTTGACTTGTGAGAGCCGTGGTGGAAACTCACCTCCTCCCTTCTTGTTGATTTTGGCCAATAATCTGATTTCTCATGCATTAGTCAAAAAAAATCTTATTAACCTGAGTCAAAATATTTGTCCAAAAATAATAATAAAATAAAATTTGAAATGCATTAGATTTTAGGTCATTTGAAGCATGTCCCTTTACATGATCTAGTTTCTTTAGGGAGTGAGTTTAAGGACTTAGTCTCTTTCTAAATAAAAATAACCCAACTATCTTGCATAAGCATAAAGACTTTCCTACAAGTATTTAAAATCGTAGGAGGAGTTAGTTGGCGGCCACCCCTAGGCGGTTGTAAGTCCAAGCTGTCGAGTGATTTGTCCTGTCTTATGGAGGAAAACCAATTACCCATTTTCCCCTTAGATTTAGGTTATGCTTTTGACCCTCGCCAAAGCTCCCTAGATTTAGGTTCTGAGATTGCTTTTCCTTTGTGGGCCATAAGCATAATTCCTCACCTCTTAGGTATTTCCTTAATCTTGTGTTAAGGAATCTTAAGTCTTAAAATTCTAATGAAAAATATAACTCAAATAAACTAAATAGATTTCTAAAATATAAAGCCCAATTTTAGGATAGTTCGAGATGCTCGCTAGGTTTTCTAGCATCGTAAGCATCTCCTACCTATTTCCCATTTTGGCTTCGATAATAACTCCCTCTTTTGATCAATCTCATTTGATCTTCAAACATAAAACCAGTTGATTGATAATCCTTCCTATTGAAATCTTCAAAGATAATGATCATTTACCTTAATCGAGAGTTTTCCTAAGGGATCTTGTCCCTTAGGATGTAATTAACTATGGGGGCTTGCCCCCGTAGGAAATTTAATGAACTTGGTTTAAAATAAACCTTGCTTTACTTTTCCATGTAAAGTAGGGGAAGATTCTCTGATACATATGTAGACCCATCGTCCTTTGGAGTCCTTATTGAGGTGATTGGTTCCATTAAAGGGTAGTGACTTTTGTCTTTTGAGATAGTATACTATTTACTTGATGACATATCTGATCACCTGAATAAGTATATCTGTGAATCTACGTGGCATCTTACCAAGAAGAATTTCCACATATATAATTTTGCCTCTCCTTTTCACCAATAGATTTGAAGGAGACTCGATATGTGTGTGAGAATTTCTCTCCACAAGTGACAAATCCAACAGTCAAAAATTGATGGGGTGAAAATTTCTTTCACAAAGCTCCATACCACATTGAGTTTAAGGGTCAAAAAATCCCATACCTCGTCGGAGGTGATCACCGACACTCGATTCCCTTGGAGAAGCTTTGTCTGGTTGAGATGAAGCCTTGTTGAAGTTTTGAGCACTTGAGATGGAGTGGATCTTCCTATGGGTCACCTCCTCCGATGCTTGAGCTCAGCTTTGATCCAATTCAATCCTCCTTTGCCTTTAGAACTTGGGAATGAACTTGGGTGAGCTCGACTTGGTCACCTAAGTGAGCTTGCAAAAGGAATTGAGTGGAGCTTGAGTGTGGAAGAAGTTGGTTAATGGATTGAGCTCCCTTATTTTCACGGCTTGAAAATCGAGAATGGGGAATTAGCAAGAGCTCTAGGATGCTTGATATCACTCTCTGATGGATCCTAAGTCTCACTAGCACCCAATCAAATTCAGGAATGATGCATTTAAGTTTATTTAGGGGGAGTATATCTCCCTATTGAAGAATTAGATGGTCGGTAATGAACTTGCCATTTTGATCCAATTGATCATAGGCTGAGGGTTGTTGATTAGTTAGGAGTGTGCACATGGTCATTTTGAGCCAAGGAGTGGATTGCCAACCTTCCATGTGCTTGAATTTGAGCTTGAGAGGGAGTTTGAATTTTTAATTTTGACTTATGGGTTCAGATTTGGTCTAGGGACCAAATGGTATAACCCAAACCCATTGGTTTGGGTGCACCACTCTCCTCTAGGTCCCCTTGAGCTTTTAGGAAAGCCTCGAGTGAATGTGAAGAGGGTATGACCAAATTACCCATGGATTAGACCAAAATTTGTTTTATGACCTAGGGGTAGGATGATAATTTTGCTGTCTTTCCACTATGGACTTGTTGGGTATGTGGAGAAACTAGGTTTGTCCAAGTTTCATGAGATTTGGAATTCATTTGATTGAGTTTGGCTCATGTTGACCCATTTAGGTCAAAATAGGTCATCTTGGGTCAAGTTAACGAATAGATCAAATTGGGTCAAACCAAGGGTTGGGCGAAGTTCATATGACCATTTGAAATATTTTGGTGTCTTTGGTTCAATTCAATTTGGTATAGTTTTGAATTTGGCTCATATGACTTCATTTAGGTCAACCAAGTTGACCTATTTGACCAATTTGACCTATTTGGGGTAGGTCAAGGGTAGGTTTAGATTAGGTTAGCCATATGGAGTGTATTGGTATCTTTATTTCCAATCAATTTTGGTTAAGTTTAAATATGGCTCAACTTGACCCCTTTAAGTCATGTTGGGTCTAAAATCAGTTAGGCTAGGTTAGGTCTAGTTGGTCAATTGAGACTTTGGTCAAGTTCCACAAGTGATTTGGAATGGACTTGACCCATTGGTTTCAATCAATTTGCCTTAGATCAAGTTTTGACATTTTGACCCTTTATGTCAAAATGGGTCAACTGTCAAGTGGTATTGGCTAGGTCAGATCAAATATTGGCTTTCAAGTTCAAACATAGTCATGAGTGAACTTAGATCAATGGTTTCAAACAATTTGGCCTATGGTGAAATTTAGCAATGTTAGGTTTCATTTTTGGTTAAGTGTTGACTTAGTCAACCCTTAGGTTTGACTTAGTTTGACCTAATTTGATTGATTGAACATCCCATGATGATTGTTGATCATGATGAGAGGGGTATATGAGTTTGGTTCAATCCAATTTGGCTAGGATCAAAATTTGGCTCATAAGGGTACTTTAGATCACTTTGGGTCAAGTGAGCCTAAGTGGGTCAAATGGCTTGGTCAAATCTTGATTTGAAGTTGGTTGATCTTGCATATGGACTCATGATTGAAATATAAATCCATTTACAAGTGGTATGAAGTCAAATGGGTTTTGATCCATTTGAAAATTTCATATTCAAAGGAAGAGTATGAAGGGGTTTTGGGTTTGATTTTTGAACGAGGTTTGGATTGTTTGATTGGAGTTTGGATTTATATATGAGCTCATGATTGTAAGGTTTATTAAACCATGAGAGAAAATTAAGAGTTTGGCTTGATTTAAAAATGATTTGGCCAAGTTCAAGATTTTGACTTGAAAGGCTTAGATTAGATTTTGAATTGAATTGAGTTTATTTTTGGAATTAGTTTTGATTGTTTGAATTTATATTTCATTTATATATGTAAATATAAATGATAATATAAATTGATCATGAGAAAATTTCAAGGATTTGAAGTGTTTTAATTATGATTTTGGTTAAGTCCATTAAGAAGGATTTAAAGGACTTAAGAAAATTTTAGAGCTTGGAGTTTGAATTTCTGAATTTGATTTGATTGATTTATATTTATATTTCATTTATATATGAGAATATAAATGAGAATATAAATAATTTTTAAGAAAATCCCATGAGTTTGAATTGATTTGATCAAGGTTTTTGTTAAATCCATTAAAGGGAATTTAAAGGATTTAAGGGAATTTTAAATTGGAATTTAATTTTTGGATTGGATTTGCTTTATTTATATTTATATTTCATTTATATATGTGAATATAAATGAGAAAATAAATGAGTTTTGAGAAAATCCCATGAATTTGAATTGATTTGATCAAGGTATTGGTTAAATCCATTAAAGGGAATTTTAAATTGGAATTTAATTTTTAGATTGGATTTGATTGATTTATATTTGTATTTCATTTATATATGTGAATATAAATGAGAATATAAATGAGTTTTGAGAAAATCCCATGAATTTGAATTTATTTGATCAAGGTTTAGGCTAAGTCCATTAATGAAAAATTAAAAGGACTTACGAAATTTTTAATGAATTAATTTGGAATTTCCAGTTTGATTTGATTGGGTTTGTATTTATATTTCATTTATATATGTGAATATAAATGAGAATTTAAATCAATTATGAGAAAATCTCAAAGGTTTGATTTGGTTGAGATCATGATTTTGGTTAAGTCCTTATGGAAAGACTTAGGCAAATACTTAAAATTTTGATGGATTTTGATCACAGGTTTCAATTATAGATTTTAATTAGGGAGTTCGATCATGGAGTTCAATCATGGAATTGATTTGAGGTTGGAGAAAATCAAATAGAATTGATTTGGAGTTTGACTTGAGAGAAGGAAAGTGAGGAATGGTTTAATCTAAGGGTAGGGAATTTTCCTAACACCCCTAAGGCATGACCTATTCCTATGGCTAACTCTTCTTAAGTCTCTAGGGCTAGGTTTGAGTGTCCACCTAATCACTAGATGTGTCTTAAGACTAAAGAGCTCTTGAAATCTGAGAGAAATCCTAAGCCTAAGATGGTGGAGTTGAGAGATCATTCCAAAAATAAGGTCAACAAAGGGCGCCCAATAGGTGTGGTGTGATTGAGAAGGAACACCGCACGTAATGGTGTTGACCGAAATGATCTACAACACTGAGAGATCACAAGCACTAGAAATCTATCCTTGCATAGAAAGAATCCGAGCTTAGTGCAATGTGGCTACTTATGTCAAGACATAAGAGAGAGAATAAATCCACTAAGGATAGTGTGAACCTTCCACTAGGGAAGCAGGTTCAAGTCATCTACAAGAGATGAGGTTTGATTTGATTCTCACTTAAAAGATTTGATTTGTTACTTGAATGGGTTGAATTTGTTTCAAATTTATTTCAAATTTTAGATTTGGATTTTAAGATGAACCCTTTTGGATGGCAATGGAGTTGAAAGAAGACCTAACCTAACTCAAATTTACCAATCCAAAGGGGTAGTCTACTAAGCATATAGTAGGACTAGCCAACCATAGGGATGCCTTTTAGTATACAACAATTGTACTAGGAAGAAAGCATAGTAGACTTATATTCTCCAAAGTAGGAAGCGTTCTTTGGGGTAATCTATTAATAGAACAACCCAACTAGACTATTGAGTGAATGTCATTGGGAGACTTAGATCAAAGATAGTCAAGATTAATTTCATTTTTTATATTTGTTTGTTTTATGATGGATCCCATGGGTTTGATGAACTACGACCATGGTGGCTAAGCTAACTTCATTTATCAATTCAAAGGGAGTAGTCTACCAACCATGAGGTAGGACTATCCAACCAAAGGGGAAATTTCTTTTGGTATACAATGGCCAAGTCCTAAGAAGAAAGCGCAGGGACTCACATCTTCTAGAAATAAGGAACCATGGGGGAGATCTATTTCTTTGGACAACAAATCGAACCTGACCTAGGGCTAACTATTGAGTGAATGTCGCTAGGGGACTTAGAACAGCTCAAGGAATAGTCAAGATTAATTTTATTATTACTTTTTTAGGTTTATTTTGATGAATTCCATTGGTTTGCGATGGATCAAACTGAAAAGGAGCTTATAGAAGTCTAGACCTATCTCAGATTTACTGAAACAAAGGGAGTAGCTTCCCGGTCGATGGGAGAGCTATCCGACCAAAGGAGTGCCTTTCAATTCACAATGATCAATTCAAGGGAAGAAAGCTCGAAGACTCACATCTTCCACTAAAAGAGACCATTAGGGTGATCGTTTGCTTTGGGCAACAAATCAAACGACTAGAGCTATCGATTTGATAATCATGCTAGAAAGAATGCATCATAATCTTATATATTTCAAAGGAATGACTGGGTAACTTTTGTGAAAAATAGATTGAACCGACTGCATTAAGTGAGTCGACAGGGATTTATCTCAACTCGTGTGCAATTCTATAGGGAGTTCTACCGCCTAAAGATAGGATGCATGCTTAGGAAAAGGAGCCCTCTATAAAATTGAATTCCTAATCCATTAGCAAAAATATTTTGTGTGTTTTGTTTATTTTAGTTGTTTGTTCATATTATCGTGGACCATGTTAGTTTGCGAGGGATTAAATTGAGAAGGAGCTTATATCAGCCTAGACTATCTCAAATTCTTGAACCAAGGAGAATCATCCAAAAAAAAATTTCATAGGGTGGCTACTAGGAAAGGCTGTCCAATCAAAAGTAACCTGTGTTTAATAGTCATAAGGACTTGATCCAAATAGAATGTGCACAAGTAATGGGGCCAATAAAGGCTTAATCCAATATTCTAGAGAAAATGACATGGCTAGTCATATACCCAATAGGTATTTGATGTCCAACTCAAGGAGAAAGTGAGGGGACTCACATCTGCCAAGAGTGGTGTACTCACCGGGTAGTCCTCATCCTAAATTTTGTTTCATCGACTCGACTCATCTTAATTCAAGTGTTATGCACGAAACTACTTGAGTGAATGTAGGGACTTATGTCATTCAAATAGTCAAAGATGAAGGAGCCTCTGGGGACTTATCCTAAACCTCAAATATACACAACCTAGTTAGGCATGATGGCTAGTTCAAGAAGAAAGCAGGGACTCACATCTTCTTAAGTCTCTATTGAGCAATAAAATCTACCATACTAACAAGATGTTGATTAGTTTACAATGATCAAGTTAGGAAGAAAGCTCTGGGACTCACATCCTCCAACAAATGACCATTGGGATGACATACTAGTGAGGTAGCATGTAGACCTGACATAGAACAGCTAGTGAGGTAGTGCCACAGCGGGCTTGCTCCCACATCAAAATAACCTAAGATAAAATATTTGTGTTTATTATTGTGTGGAATAAATTTAGGAAAGGATGTCACGGGGATTCTTATACATAACTTGGTTATGCTTGTCAAAATAGATGCCTCTCCCAAATCATCGAGATTATGTTTGTGTTGTGAAAGAGGGATATGATGCCACTGGGGGACTCTTACACCTACCCTAAACACATTATGGCAGATTCACAAGATAAACAAACAACACTTTGAAAGAAGAGAAGATTTGATGAATGCAATCAGATTTTATTTAATTTTTATTAATGATTATTTTCAAACATGGTTTACTCTATGGGTAATATTTATTTAGATAGAGCCCATTAATTGGAAGCATCAGGTGTTCCCATTACAATCAATAAGTTGATAAGATCCTCCTTGGTAGGTCATCTCTATGACATAGGGGCCTTCCCAAGTGGGTCCAAACTTGCCTCCCATCTTTCGACGGGCAACAATTTATCTCCTTAGGACTAACAACAGTTATCTTACTTGGAAAGACCTAGGGCGGACCAGCTTGTTGTGAGCTTGAATCATTTTGGCCTTGTACAACTCAAGATTTTGGCATGCCCATTGGCAACTTTCCTCCAAACATTCGAGCTCTTTGCATTCTGCTCTATAGTGATCTTGTAACCCAATGCTATCCTTAGTGTCGGGAGTTGAACTTGTAAAGGAATAACATCTTCGGACTGTACACTAAGGAAAATAGGATAGACTGAGTTGGAGTTCGATATGTGGTGTGGTAGGCCCACAAGGCTTCAACCAATTGCTCATTTCACTATCATTTGTTATCATTCAGGGTCTTCTTCAGTATCTGGATGAGAGTTTTGTTGAATGCTTCTGCTAAACCATTAGCTCAGGGATATTAGATGGAGTATCTCCAATCTATATCGTGTCTTTTGGAAAAGCTATTTATCTTTATGCTTTTGAATGCAGTACCATTATCGAATATAATTTGTTGAGACACCCCGAACCTACATATGATATGGTTCCTGACAAATTGAAGCACATGCTGAGCTGTGACCTCTCTGAGTGGGATGGCTTCCACCCACTTGGAAAAGTAATCTATGGCAGCTAAGATGAATTGATGCCCCTTGGAAGAAGAAGGATCAATCGGACCTACAATGTCGGTACCCAACACTCAAATGGCCATGAAGCCAATGTAGGGTGTAGAATGTTGGGTGGTTGGTGGAGGACTACACCGTGTACCTGACACTGATGGCATCTCCTAGCTACATCCATGCAATGTGATCATAGAAGGCAATAGTATCCAAGTCTTTTAATCTTCATCTTCATCTTGAACCAGATTGATGAGCTCCACATGTACCTCTTATAATGTCGAGCTTCATGTTTGTTTAAATAATGTAACCACATTTGGTCAAAGTACTGATGATACAGGCTGCCATCAACAAGAGCATAGGAGAGAGCTCTCTATTTCACTAGATGGGCTAGTGACTTTTCTTGAGGTTGTTTTTCGGTGTTCAACGAAGCTTGGGTTTGAGAACTTGGTAGGATCCAACAATCTGGTTGATGACCAACTGAGAATCCCCAAAGATGTTGATGCTCTTGACACTGATAGTAATGGCCAACTCTAGATCGATAATCAAGGCCTCATACTCAGTTTCATTATTGGTACAGAAGTTGGAAAGATAGTATGAGAATCTCATCACATCATGGTTTGGAGTTAGGAGAACTATTCTTACCCTTCCTTTTCCTACGAGAATAGATTGTGGTGCTTCACCTTTCACCTTTAAGAAAAGAAGCAGCACCATCAAAATACATCTCCTACCGACAGTTGTTGGCCCCCCTTAAGTTCATGATTTGTTCATCGGGGAGATCATCACTTCAAGAATCATGAAGTAGTGTGCTTCTTGAATCAGTGCCTATCCTTTTACCTCACGTAGGGGTATGAATGTGATATCAAACTGCGAGAGAATCATGGACCAGCAAGCTAAACATCCAAAAAGCATTGGCTGTGTCATGAGATACTACAGTGGATTTGCTCAGGAGATCAAGTTCACCTTATGAGAAAGCATGTAATGTGTAGCTTTTGAGATGCAAAGATCAAAGATAGGCAATGTTTCTCAATAGGTGGATAGTTTGCTTCAATAGGAATTAGATAATGGCTGAGGTAGTAGAGAGCGATCTCCTTCCCCTCATCATTGACTTGGCCCAACAGAGCACCAAGAGAGTCATCTAATGCAGTAGTACAAAGGATAAGTGGCCTGCCCGAGATAGGAGCTGCTAGAACTGGTGGCTTCATGAAGTACTCTTTGATGTCTTCAAAAGCATGTTGGCACTTATCAATCCACTTGAACTTGGTGTCCTTTTTGACAAGTGTAGAGAATGGCTTGCATTTCCTTGATAGGTTTGAGATAAAGCATCTTAGATACGTCAGCCATCCTTGAAAGGATATGAATTGAGTTAAACTCTTAGGAGGTGGCATTTCTATGATAGCTTTAATCTTTTTAGGATCTATTTCTATTCCCGATATGGAATACAAACCCAAGGAATTTCCGAAATCGAATGCACACTTTGGGATTCATTTTGAGGTTATATTATCTTAACCATTTGAAAACTCTCAAGTCAAAGAGGTGGTCTTCCTTTTCTTGTTCTACTAGATCATCAATGTAGAACTCAATGATGGATGAGTATTGAAGATCGGTCATGGCCCATTGGTATGTATCACCGCATTTTTAAGGTTGAAAGGCATGACCCTATAAAGATTGATTAGGGTTCAAAAAAGTGTTTCTTTCATCTTGGAGACATCTTGGTTATAGCGATGACCCATCCATGAAAGAAGATTGCATGAGATGAGGCAATGTCCCATTAATTCGGTATAGGAAGAGGAAACTCATCCTTAGGACATGCCTTGTTTAAGTCCCTAAAATTGACATAATTTGGCCATTCTTCTTCTTTAGGATGACACTAGCTAACCAAGTAGGATATTTTTTTTCCCTATGAAACCATCGATGTTTCTTGACTTGAAATGATGTTGTTCAATTTCTAATCACATGCGTCTAGGAGCTTGCTTAATAGAGGTAGCGTTATGATCTATTGCTAGCTTATGGACTGTTATGTTAGGAGATAATCTGGGCATCTCTTCATAACTCCATGCGAAGCAATCTTTAAACTCAGTCAACATCCTAACTAAGTCATTAGTTTTTTCTTCATTCAGCAATGAACTGATGTATGTCAGGTGAGGATTTTCTTCTATCCCGAGGTTGATTTATTTTAGCTTGTCGATTGTTGAATGAATTTCTTCTTTAAATTCTGGCAGTGTCTCTTTGACTTGGAGATCATTTGGATCATTTGAGATTTCTAAACACACATTCTCATAGGAGTTGGTGTTGTGTTAAAAGAATATATCAAACTCCAAATGATTGGTAACAACTAAACATTAATCTTCATCATCATTTGGATAATCTAGTCATGTTCTTGATTGTGCTTCCCCACTATATTATTCCATAGTTTCAAAGTACTTGACTATGCTTGGACCATGTGAGACAAAAATTTATGTATAAGAACAAGGTAAAAGTCAAAATGTAATTCCATTAATTCTTTAAAGTATCCTCTCAAGCTCTACATCAACTTCTTGAGGATGATGAACCCAAAAAGAACCTCTTTTTCATGTCCTTTGGAAGACTTAGGGACTTCCTTTCAAACCTTCAACTTTAAGATGTAAGTGAAAGAGCTAAGGTTCCCAACCTCTAGTTTCATAAACCAGTTGAATACTTTGCTTTGCTTGGAGGCTTGGTCTTCATCTCTGCTGATCAAAGTCACCTATGGAACCCTCGAGAGGGTTGGTTGGTATACTAATCACAATAGACTCATCCTCCAAGCTAGATTCCAATTTTATGCAAATAGTAAGGGTACTCTTATGAAATGGAACACAACCTCTATTGGCTGCAGGCTAACTAGGGGTCTCCCACCTCTATTTTGCCTCGCCTTTCTGGTGGAGGTTGAGCCATCTACCATGTCCATATGATGGAATGAACTATGGGTGGAATGTGATATACGGATCTATTTCTTCTTCAATTCCCCTTTCTTGTTCACTTGGACTATTATTTTTCTTTTCATTTTATTTTATCTTTTATTTTGCTTCATTCTCTTTTTCTTTTATTTTTACATTTGAATTTTGTCCAAGTTCATGAGAAAGGTGTTTTGAGGAAGATAGTAGGTCGCATCTTCATAAATCTCAACCTCCCTAATTGAAAATAGTTTTTTATCTCCATTGACATGGTATTCAATTCCATCTTTTTTGAACTTGACACATTGATGGAGGGAGGATGAAATTATCTTATTCTAATGTATCCAAGGCCTACCAAGCAAAGCAATGAATGAAGTATTCAAATCAATGATGTAGAACTTATCTTCAGTCATTTGATCACCTATCTCTAAAGGTAACACTATAGAACCTAAAACCCGCTCACCTTGTTCATTGAATCCTCTCAATATCATCCTATCTCCTTGGAGTGTAGAGATCTAGATCTTCAAGTAGGTAGGGGTCTTTAGACTCATAATGTTCACCTGATGAGAACTTCAGCAGTGTAAACTGTCCATGTCAATTATGATGTAGAGGGCGGTTGTGCTCAAGTCTCCCAAAGAAGGTCTTCATCTGAAGGTGATCCCTTGGGCTTCTTTTGCATAATGTGCTTCCCACCTATGGTTGGTGAGCTAAGCATATCTAGGATCAAGGAGAGCCTTGATTAGTGATTTCCCTCATCTCTTTGGATAAGACAGGGCATCATGCTTAGCTTAGATAACTTTCTTAGATGAGAAAGGATGTTGTAGTCCACCTTGTGGTCTTCCACAAGCATATCCAAGTGGAGCATCTATGGAAGGGCTTCTCGATCTTGATACCAATGACTTATTTTCCTCTTGAGGTGGTGCCTAGGAGGTAGAACCTTGCCACTATGGAGGTTGACTTGGTGATCTCTTGAGGCAAGGTGGTGGAAGACCTACGCACTCACGACTTCTCTATGGGATCCTCAGAATTAGATGATTCCAAGTCTATCTTAAGAGGTGAACTTGTAGTATTCCGAGTTGGAAAATTCAAATCTTAATCAGAAAGAGGAAGATTGGAATTGTTAGTGTTATTTAGACTTGAAGAGTTATCGTTAGGAATAGAAGAAGAAAACCCATGAGAAGTGACACAGATGTAATTCAAACTAGCTTTAATCTTCAATTTCTTGGAATTATTTGGAGGTACAAAGTACAAGTTAAGTAAATTAGGAGTAAAGGATTTGATGCCCTTATCCTGATATAAGAGTTTACTAGTAGAAGAAATAGAAACTATGGAAGAAGTCAAAGGCTGGGAAGGTGGAGGTGGTCTGACGGTGGGCTACTAGCTATCTGAATCTTTGTTGCTTCTTTGTTGATTAGCTCCCACTGGTTTGGCAACTTGTAAACCTTCCTTGGTGTGTTGGAGATTTGGTACTCAGAAACCTGGAAAGCTTCTTGATCTTAATTATTTTTTTAGAGGTTTTAGACAAGAAATGTCCCAACCTTCTTTGGTTTTGGTAGGATCACATGTATCCCCAAGGATTACCCTAATGGCGGAAGGTTGTTCCATAAGGTATTCCTTTGGGATAACTACAACACACCGATCTTGAACTGTTCAAGCCGGTCCTTGAATGTGAGCAATCCTCCAAAATGGCCTAGCATCAGTGGTAAGGGCAAAAGTTTGGATCATGACTTTTACTACTTCCTTTCTCCCAGGCTCAGTAGTTAAAATCAGTTTCTTTAAGAGATTCTTAAAGATCTTTCGATTACCTCTCTTAAAAGAATAAGGTTTTAACTTATCTAAAAGAGTAGGTGGACCATAGCTACCTAGTGCAATATGCATGTCATTTCTGGTGGTATATGGTGAGTGTCTTGGCCAGGTGGAGGCTATGGTGGGCCGGTATGGCTATCTCGGTGTGGTGAGGAGGTGGAGGCTGGTCATGGTCTCTTGGACTAATCTCTAGGCTTCCCCTTGTCAACTTCTACTACTCGTTTCTTCTCATAGACCTTTCTTGGATTCTTGGTCTTGAAAGAAACTATTTGGCCTCTCCTTATAAACTAGTTGTTATATTGATTAGCTTCTTAAATGTCTTGATAGTGAAGCCCTTAAACATGAAGTCGACTGAGCCATGGATATTCTTCAAGAGAATCTTAATGGCATGTTGTTCAGACAGCTGCGATTTATACTTCATACATAGGTTATTCCATCAGAGAATATAATCAATGAGTGACTCACCAGGGTATTATTGTGCTACAATGAGATCACCTACAATAGCCCTTTGTTGAGCTCCAACAAATCTCTTAATGAAGAGTTGCTCTAACTCAGCAAATATCTTTACTGAATCATTGGGTAGTTCAGCATACCAATCAAAGTAATACCCAAAGGCTATACTAAAGATATGGAAAAGCAAGGTGTTTACGCATTGAATACTAAAATGTGCTATGTGCTACCTCAGGTTTCCCCTGCCATCAAAGCTTTTGAAGGAAGGAGGCACAAAACCCTTGGGATATTGGATAACATCAAATTTCTCTGGGTATGTTCTACCCTTTGGAATCGATGTTCCTCCCCGGGCTTGAGCCAAAGCTTCCTTCACCTACTGCTCAACCATGAATTTTATATCTTTTTCTTGTAAGAAGGTACTTTCCACTACCTTTCAATACAGACTAGTGCCACCTTGCTCAATGGGAGGTAGAGTCTTAACTAGGTCCAAGAAATGCACTAACTCAGGTTGACTGACATCGACTGTAGTAGGATAAATTAAAGGGGCTTATTTCTGAAGCACTAACACTACTGCTAACAAGTCCTGTAACTGACGTGCCATCCTATCAATCTACTCATCCTTCTGCGCCAACTGAAATTGGAGGTGTTGGGCTGATTCTATGATGTCTCCTTGATCAACCTCATCATCTTCCATGGCCTATTGCTCCCTAAGAAGAGATCCTTTAGTGTCAACCATGCATACTCCAGCTGAATCCCTCATCAAGTCATCTTCGTTGGGATTGAAGCTGACTCTCTCTTCATCAGACTAAGCATACCCTAAGATCTCCTTCTTCTCCATGAAATAGTGTGCAACTTTCTCATTAAGGAATGATCTAACTCAATAGGTACAAACAATTTAGGTTGATCGGTGTGATCACTATCATGCACTGAGAGGCACCAGACCTCGCCTGTCACTGGAGAGTCAATCCTGTGTGGACAGTACTCACTGGATGAATGACACTCCTGATTACTACTGGTTGTAAGAGGGGTAACAATCCTAAGATGTTCCTCTACCACTGGTGCAGCTGAACTGTCATCTGAAATATCTGTAATAACTGTCACCATCTCCACATTCAGTTGTATGGGCGAAGTTGGTGAAGGGATGACCACGATGCTTTGGGGTTGCCACTCCTTCCGCACCACCACTGGGCAGAAGGTCGAGTAGGAGAGCTCGACCTACCATAATGGGTGGTGTAGAAGGGGTAGGATCCCTTCACCATAGCCAGATCACCAACGGGGTGCGCTTTTCCCAGGATACGGCCTTCATGGCCTCAAATGGTATGGGAGATGTTGTAACCTATACTGACGATGGCAGACGAAGGGTAGAGGGTGGGATGGAGACACCACTGACTCTCTATGCACAGGAACTGCCCTCCTGTGATGGATGGTCCTAGTGAGAAGAATACTATCAGTATGGTCAGATCGGGTAGCGCGTCATGCTGGAAAGTCAACCAAAGTAGGCGATCACTGGCGAACCTCATCGCTCTCTAGTGGGTTGTATGGGCCTCACGACCTCTCATGAATCGCCTCCACACGTGGGGATAATATCAAAGGTCAAACTATGTCCGGACTCGAGCGTCATATGTTCGCCTTCGGCATAGAATGATCGAGGCGTGTGACCTTTAACTCCTAGAAATTGTAGGCTAGAACTGCACCACTGGAGGAGGTGATGAAGGGATCCTCATGGCATCTTTTCTATCTAATCTTGAGAGAGGATGGAACTAGTTTTCTATAACTAGAGGTAAAGTGGTAATGGGAGACTCATCCATGGTTTATTGGTCTTTACCTCAGCGGTGTGGACCATCATTGTTTGTATTGGATGGGAGGAGTGTGAGCTAGATACTCAAATGTAGGCAAGCCCTAAAACCAGGAGCCTTACCCCTATGTAGAGTATTAGCCCTCTAGCAACATAGCAACTCTAGGATGGCTGTACTGAGCTGTGCTTGTAACTGGCAGAGTAATGCTACCATAGCTTTCCTCTTCAATGAGGAGACATCAAAATCAGAAGGTAAGTCTATCCTGATGATCGGCTTCTGCCCAGCCACCTTGGTCCTGTTGACTGTGGTGAGGGGAATGCCCTCACAAGTGATCCCCTCCAAATCGGAAGTGATCAGTGGGTATGGTCTGGCAGGTCACGATCTAAAGCTAGATCCATACCATAAAGACAAATTTTTTGGCTGACATTTCAAATTACTAGTAAATTGAACTATACCTAAAAAGAATCTGCAATGAGAAATAAACTTGTATTAGATTTTTTCCTCCATAGATTTTTTTGAATTTTGAATATTTAAACCCACATCCAACAACTTGGAAGTGTTAAGTCAGTTCAAACTGATTTGAAAAGATTGATTGAAAGAGGAATTTGAATATCAATCCAAACTTCAACAAATTTAGGTAAGTTGAAATATGGGTTCAAAATTTTTGATAGGATGCTTCATAGGTTCATTGTTGTTTTGAATTTGAATTTTTTATTTTGGGACCCTATCCTTTAACAAATTTGGGTATGTTAAAGTAACGGTCAAATGATTTTATTTTTGTTTGATTGTTTTGAAATTTCACTTAAAAAATTTATGTATGCTGAGTAAAGTATTTGAGAATGATTGTTTCCTTTTTGTAAATTTTGTTTTGATTTTGGCAAATTGGAATTCCTACTTAGCAAATTTAGGTATGCTAAGTGAAGAACCCAAGTGTGTTTTGTTTGATTTTTTAAAAATAGGATCCTTAAGAAATTTAAGTATGCTAAGAAGATCCTAAGTGTTTCATTTGTTTCACATGTTTTGATTTTTGAAAAAGGTAGGATCCTTAGCAAATTTGGTATGCTAAGGGAATCCTAAGTGTTTCATTTTGTTTTTGATGTGTTTGAAAGTGGAGATTCAACTTTAGCAAATTTTGTATGCTAAAGATGAAGTCCCACTTGATTTTGTGAAATGGAAATTTTACTTAGCAAATTTGAGTATGTTAAATGAAATTCCAAATAGTATGTTCAAAATTTTTGATTTGTTTTGGTTATAAAAAAATGGAAACTTCTCCTTAGTAAATTTGGTATGCTAAGGGAAGAAGTTCCAAAAGGTATTTGAAAATTTTGATTTTGACTTTGGAAACTTCACTTAGAAAATTTAAGTATGCTATGTGAAGTTCCAAAATATGTTTTAAAAAAATGTTTGATTTTAGATTTGGAAACTTCACTTAGTGAATTTGAGTATGCTAAATGAAGTTCCAAATAGGTGTTTGAAAATTTTTGGATTTTTGAATTTAGAGACTCCACTTAACAAACTTGGGTATGTTAAGTGAGGTTACAAATGTGTTTAGAAAATTTTGAGATATGATTATTGATTTTGATTTTTGGACTTGGAAGCTTCACTTAACAAATTTGGGTATGTTAAGTGAAATTCCAAAATGTTGTTTGAAAATTTTGATTTTGGATTTGGAAACTTCACTTAACAAATTTGGGTATGTTAAATGAAGTTCCAAATGTATTTGAAATTTTTTTAAATATGATTGTTGATTTTGATTTGGATTTAGAAACTTCACTTAGCAAATTTGATTGTGCTAAATGAAGTTCTAAATGTATGTTTGAAAATTTTTGTTGGATTTTGAATTTGGATACTTCACTTAACAAATTTGGGTATGTTAAATGAAGTTCCAAAATGTGTTTGAAAATTTTTGAATTTTGAATTTGGAGACTTCACTTAATAAACATGATTATTGATTTTGATTTTGGATTTGGAAACTTCAGTTAGTAAATTTGATTATGCTAAATGAAGTTCCAAATGTATGTTTGAAAATTATTGAAATATAATCGTTAAAGTTTTAATTTTTGAAAAGGAGACTTCTATTCAACAAATTTAGGTATGTAGAATGGAGATCAATCTTATTTTTGAAACATGAAATTTTTGTTTTGTGATTGTTTGTTTTTGAAAGGGAGGAATTCCAACTTAAAACATATGTGAGATACGTTCAAGTGGGATTTCCTAAATGATATTTATTTTTAGTTGGGAATGAAATCTTCATTTAATAAACTTAAGTATATTAAATGAAGGTGTTCATGTGTGCTTTTTTTGAAAATTTTATTTTTTGTTTACAAATGAACTTTCCATTCAATAAGTGTGAGTGTATTGAAATAGAAAGATTCATGTGTGCTTTCAAAAACTTTATGATCATGATTGTCATTTTTGGAAAATATGATTGTTCATTTTATTTTGAAAAAGGAATCTTCCTCAAAGTGTATTGAAAGAATATGTTCATTTGTGCTTTTAGAAAATTTAGTTTTATTTTTGAAAATACCTATATGTAACAATTATGGGAATTGTTAAATGAAGGTGATAAAATTTTGTGAAAATATTTTATTAAGTTCATTTTTGAAAAAAAAAAGGGTACTTTTGAAAAGCAAAGTTTGTTATGGAAGATTTATTATTTAAGGATGAACCTTTCCTTATCATGAAAATGATAAGGAGGAAGTTTTTAAGATGTTTTCTTTTATTTAGATATTTTCATTTTACCCATTGGAAAAGGGGTTTTAAGACCAACAAGGAATGGTCCTAAAACCTAAAGATGTTGGCTAACTCAACTCAAGAATGAAATGAGCTAATGGAAGAAGGATAGTCTTGGATTCATTCAAAGTAACAAATCCACTATTGATACTCAAAGCCAATGATCATTTACAAAGATGAGAGAGGAACCATCCCTGAGTTGCTAGAAAAATCAGGTAAAAAAATTTCTATAAGGTGAGTGAGTACCTTTCAAATATGTTGGTGAGAAAGAAATAAGACAACAAGCTATAGAAATTCATCTTTTAGGCATGATCCATAGATGTACTTATTGGTGATCGTACATCAAGGAAATAGTATACTATCTTGAAAGATAGAATTCACTACCCTTTAATGGGCCTAATCACCTCAATAAGGACTCTAAGGATGGGTGCAATGTGAGATTCTTCCCTACTTTACATAGAAAAGTAAGTAGGTTTATTTTAAATAGTTCATTAAGTTCCCTACAGCAAGCCCCCATAGTTAATTATATCCTAAGGAATAAGGATTCCTTAGAAAAAAACTCTCTATTAAGGTAAATGATCATTGTCTTTGAAGATTTCAATAGGAAGGACTATCAATCGATTGGTTTATTTTTTAAAGATCAAATGGGATTGATCAAAGAGGAGTTATTATCAAGCCAAAATGGAAAATAAGGGAGATATGATGCAATGAAACCTAGCGAGCATCTCAAACTATCTATAGTTGGGCTTTACATTTTTTGAAATTGATTTAGTTTGTTTGAGTTACATTTTCCATTAGAAATTTAGGACTTAAGATTCCTTAACACAAGATTAAGAAAATGCCTAAGAGGTGAGAATTATGCTTATGGCCCATAAAAGGGAGAAGCAATCTAATAAATAATCTAGGGAGCTTTGGGGCCAACCTATAAATCTAAGGCAAAATGGGTATTTTGGTTTTTCCTCCAGAGGACAAACCACCTTGGACTTACAACTGCAGGGGTGGCCGCTAACTAACTCCTCCTATGATTTTAAATACATGTAGGCAAGTCTTTATGCTTATGAAAGATAACTGAGCTATTATTCATTTAGAAAGAGACCAAGTCCTTAAACTCACTCCCAAAAGAGACAAGATCAGGTAGGGACATGCTTCAAATGACCTAAATCTAATGCAATTCAAATTTCATTTTATTTCATTTTTGACAAATTATTTTGACTCATAATAGGATTTTTTATGACTAATGCATGAAATAAAGTTATTGGCCAAAATCAAGATAAGGAGGAGGTGAGTTTCCACCATGGCTCTCAAAGGTCAAGCCAAGTTTCTCACGGCAAGGTGGAAGCCCTCAATCAAGAGTGAAATAAGATGTTGTTGTGCATGATATTATAAAGAAATGCTCATCCCTAAGGGGTTGTTAATTCTTTTATCTTGATTTTAAACCTAAGTTTTAGGTGAGGTTATGAGTTCTTTATTTTTAATTTGAGTTGTCAAGTTTGGTAAAAGATTTATTTTTCCCTAAAGTGCCTAATCCACATCCAATCCATACATAAAGTAAGCAAGAAACTAGGAAAAACATGCCACTTAATGCAAAAGCTAAACAAATCATCAATCAATTTATAAAGCTAATCGCAAAAAGAATAAAAAGGCTGTTGTGGTCGGGCACCACCACACAAACCCAAAAATATCAAATATGGGTAGCCGAGCTCTACCCTTATATAACACAGATTACAAATGAATTAAATTACAATTAAGCAAGGAATTCATTATTATGGGGGTCTTCAAGCTTTATTTCTTCTTTCATCATTTCTACTTTCTTCTTCCTTTCTTCTTTCTTCTTTTCATTCCTTCTTTTGAATGGTTGGAAGGTAGATACTCCAAAGCTTCACATGATGCATAAAATAGGATCTTATGACCAATGCTCATCCTAATCCCCATAACAATCATTCCAAAATCCTAATTGCATAAATTTACATGAAATGGAAAAGTGAAAATCTAACTAACACCTTCAAAATAAATGTTAAATAAAACAAACCACACAAATCCCAAGCATGTATATTGGACTTATCACCCCACACATGGGTGACTAAGTCCACCAAGCATATGGATTATGCTTAGGGGTATAAAGCACTTACAAGCAAAAGCATTTATATTTTTATTTATGATAACACCCCATAAGCATAATCCCCTACAGAAAAGAATAGTTAGACTAAAAATGTCCAACCATTCATTCTACGAGTGTACACTCTAACATCCAGTCTAAAACATGTATCACAAAATAAAAATAAACAACAAACCATGCACTGACCTAACCTAAGCCTAGAAGTGGTGACTTAGGCTAATGTGTGATGGTTTGTGTGGTATGCTTAGCTATGGCTTTAGGTTCAAATTTTCTACGTATGAAAAACATGTTCAACTTAGAGGAAGGTTTAATTTATGTTTTTTAGTTATTTTGAGTTGATTTTATTTCATGTTTTGATTTGGTTTAAGTGAATCCTATAATTAATTACTAAGTTATGAAGAGAGAGAAAGAGAAGAGAACTTCTCTTTCCTTCCCTAACCTAAGTAATTTCTAAAGTAGATTCATATTTTAGTTTCATTTAGGTGAATGTTTTGATTAAATCTTTTAATTAATCCTAAGTTTAGATAAACTCTAAACTTATTCAAAAGAAAGGCATTTTAAGATTAAATAAAATGAATCAAAATTCACATAACACACATTACTTCATTTCTTTCCCTAACATATATAACATGCATATGGATGGACCCTAAGCATATCTATACATGCAAATGAGAGTATTTAACACACTTTATGATGCATGCTAAGTAATCCATTTAAGAAATTTAGAAGTTGAATATGCATGATTTTTCTTAAGTAGAATGGGTTTTCTTATCCAAATTTTCACATACACCCATGAAAGTAAGAAAGGCATGAGTGGGTACAACGCCATTTTTAACCAAAGGTGTAAGGTACAAGACCTACTTAGGGCTACTTAAAGCCTCACAACCTCAGGTTGTCAGACTAATATACCACTTTCTTAAATACAAACATATGTATAATAAATGAAATGAAAAAGGAGAATGCAAAAAATTATTTAATGGATTCATTTTGTTTATGCAATTTATGTATGCAAATATAGCAACCTTCTTAGGTGATATAGGATATGGGTTAGTAGGTTCAAATGAAACATATGCTAAGCATACCTTTATAACCTATCACATTCAAGCTTATAATTAAAATATAAGTAACATACTTTCATATTTGGTATTTGATTTATATATTTTAAAAATAATTGGGATTTAGTAGTGATAATAGCCACTCATATTTCTACTTTAGCCAACACATGCAAATTTGACATAAAATAAATAATTTCATTTTAAAATTTGAATTTGAAATTATGAAGCATGAAATCACATGGCATACAACTTAACATGTTGGGGAAAGATCAAAGTAATGAAAGCATGTAAACAAACTCACTTCACTTAAATCTAAAGACATTCTTATGGAATAAGAAAGTTTAAAATAAATCAAAGTGAATTTCAAAGTGATTTTTGTTTAGTTTGAAGTTTGATTTAATTTTGAAAAGGTGAGATGAGTTTGCAGTTTCTAACCCATTCCCACATGTGTTTGATATTTTTGTTTAATTTTTAGATAATTAGATCCATTTTTATGCATTGATTAGGTTAAGGTATGAATTAAGTAGCTTAATTAACCCTTACCTAAATAATTATGAGCCAATGAGATGACATAAAACCCACAAGAAATTAAAATTTGTAATGCACCTAATAATGGAAAGGCCTAATGGAATTCGGCTCATAATTAAAAGTTAATTAAGCTAAGGAGTTTAGCTTAAGTAATTTCAAAACACCCTTTCACACATGTGAATTGGGTTTTGATTTCCTTAATGAAACTTAGGCTATTAAACACCTAAGCATCTACCCAAGTAGATTAATTAAGTTCTAGAGCTTTTTTGAATTTTTAAAAATTAATTAAGGGGATAATTAATGAATTAACCCTTAATTAAGAGGAGATTAAGGAGAGAAGAGGGTTTAGGAATAGCTTGGGAAATGCCCCAAAATATTCCATAAACCTACTTGGATCTGATCTTAATCATAATTAAAATCACTAATCATATAATTATGCTTAATTATATAAGGAGGGTAATTAAGAAAACCATATGCAATTATTCTAATCAAGCCTTCAATAAATCCCAAAAAAAATAGGCAAGGCAGAAGTCATCTCTTAAAACTTACCCAAGAAATTTGGGATTAATCAGAGTCTTAATTAAAAAGCAATTAGTAAAATAAAATTTCTAATAAAACCTAAATTCAGAGAAAAGCACAATTTAAAACTCATCAAAATTAATTTTAAAATGTTCTAGGTTTAATTATCTATCCATGATTTTATTTCAAATTTTTCTGAATTTTGTAGAAAGAGTTATCCATTTTAGAAGATCTTTAGGTTAATTAGGAATTAATTAAGCATTTTAAGTAATCCTAACTAATCCCTGGCTCACGGCACGATGCGTGGCGGCGGCGGTCAGTGAGCTTTACATGCGTCGTGTTGTGAGGAGATTACTTAAGTTGTCACATCATGGGTGGCGGCTGACGGTGCATGCAATTTAATTCTCTACCGTCTGATCAAAGATCATACAAGGATCTCCTCGCATTTTAAAATGGGTAAAAGGAATTATCTCAGCCATCCATCTAAAATGCATGGATGGATGGAGATCTCCCAAGTTCTTCCCTTGATCAGCGAGAGACCATGATCAAGGGAAGATCAAACTGATCTAGCATGGATTCAATCAAACTCAACCCACACCATCTAAAGCTAAAGAGCAAATCCAATGGTCAAAATTGATGGGGTGAAAATTTCTTTCACAAAGCTCCACACCACATTGAGTTTAATGGTCAAAAAATCCCATACCTCACCGGAGGGATCACCTTCTTTCTTTTCTTGAGAAAGCCTTGAGAGTTTTGAGCACTTGAGATGGAGTGGATCTTCCTATGGGTCACCTCCTCCTATGCTTGAGCTTGGCTTTGATCCAATTCAATCCACCTTTGCCATTAAAACTTGGGAATGAACTTGGGTGAGCTCAACTTGGTCACCCAAGTGTGCTTGCAAAAGGAATTGAGTGGATCTTGAGTGCGAAGAAGTTGGCTAATGGATTGAGCTCCCCTATTTTCACTATTTGAAAATCGAGAATGGGGAATTGGCAAGAGCTCTAGGATGCTTACTATCACTCTCTGATGGCTCCTAAGTCTCACTAGCACTCAATTAAATTCAAGAATGATGCATTTGAGTTTGTTTAGGGGGAATACATCTCCCCCTTGAAGAATCGGATGGCCGATAATGAACTTGCCATTTTGATCCAATTAATCATAGGCTGAGGGTTGTTTGATAAGTTGGGAGTGTGCACATGGTCGGTTTGAGCCAAGGAGTGGATTGCCAACCTCCCATGTGCTTGAATTTGAGCTTGAGGGGGAGTTTGAATTTTCAATTTTCACCTTTGGGGTCGGGTTTAGTCTAGGGACCAAATGGGTTAACCCAAACCCATTGGGTTGGGTGCACCACTCTTCCCTAGGTCTCCTTGAGGTTTCAGGAAATCCTCAAGTGAATGTGAAGAGGGTATGACCAAATTACCCATGGATTATGCCAAAATTTGTTTTATGGCCTAAGGGTAGTATGGTCATTTTGCTACTTTTCACTTTGGACATGCTGGGTATGTGAAGAAGCTAAGTTTGTCCAAGTTTCATGAGATTTAGAATTTATTTGATAGGGTTTAGCTCATGTTGACCCATTTAGGTCAAAATGGGTCAACTTGGGTCAAGTTAACCAATAGGTCAAATTGGGTCAAACCAAGGGTTGGGCCAAGTTCATATGACCATTTAAAATGTTTTGGTGTCTTTGGTTGATTCAATTTGGTATAGTTTTGAATTTGGCTCACATGACTTCATTTAGGTCAAATGGGTCAAGTTGACCTATTTGACCCATTTGACCTATTTGGGGTAAGTCAAGGGTAGGTTTAGATTAGGTTAGCCATATGGAGTTGATTGGTATCTTTATTTCCAATCAATTTTAGTTAAGTTCAAATTTGGCTCAACATTACCCCTTTAGGTCATGTTGGGTCAAAGATCAATTTGGCCATGTTAGGTCTAGTTGGCCAATTGAGGCTTTGGTCAAGTTCCACAAGTGATTTGGAATGGACTTGACCCATTGGTTTCAATCAATTTGGCTTAGATCAAGTTTTGACACATTTTGACCCTTTAGGTCAAAATGGGTCAACTTGGGTCAAGTGGCCAAGTGCTAGGTTAGCTCAAATGTTGCCTTGGTCAAGTTCAAACATAAGTCATGAGTGAACTTAGATCAATGGTTTCAATCAATTTGGCCTATGGTGGAGCTATGTTAGGTTTCATTTTGGATTAAGTGTTGACTTGGTCAACCCTTAGGTTTGATTTGGTTTGACCCAATTTGATTGATTGATCATCCCATGATGATTGTTGATCATGATGAGAGGGATATATGAGTTTGGTTCAATCCAATTTGGTTAGGATCAAATTTGGCTCATAAGGGTACTTTAGGTCACTTTGGGTCAAGAGTAATTGGTCAAATGGCTTGGTCAAAGCTTGATTTGAAGTTGATTGATCTTGTATATGGACTCATGATTGAAATATAAATCCATTTACAAGTGGTTTGAAATCAAATGGGTTTTGATCCATTTAAAAATTGCATATTCAAAGGAAGAATATGAAGGGGTTTTGGGTTTGATTTTTGAACAAGGTTTGATTGTTTGATTGGAGTTTGGATTTATATATGAGCTCATGAATGTAGGATTTATTGAACCATGAGAGAAAATCAAAGAGTTTGGCTTGATTTTAAAAATGATTTGGCCAAGTTCAAGATTTTGATTTGAAAGGCTTAGATTGGATTTTGAATTGATTTTAGTTTGATTTTTGGAATTGGTTTTGATTGTTTGAATTTATATTTCATTTATATATGTGAATATAAATGAGAATATAAATTGATCATGAGAAAATTTTAAGGATTTGAAGTGGTTTAATCATTATTTGGGCTAAGTCCATTAAGAAGGATTTAAAGGACTTGGGAAACTTTTGGAGCTTGGAGTTTGAATTTTTGAATTTGGTTTGATTGATTTATATTTATATTTCATTTATTTATGGGAATATAAATGAGAATATAAATAAGTTTTGAGAAAATCCAATGAGTTTGAATTGATTTGATCAAGGTTTTGGTTAAATCCATTAAAAGGAATTTAAAGGATTTAAGGAAATTTTAAATTGGAATTTAATTTTTTGACTGGATTTGATTGATTTATATTTATATTTCATTTATCTAAACTTAGGATTAATTAAAAAATATAATAAGATATTCACTAAACAAAATCAAATATGAATCCACTTTAGAAATTACTTAGGGTAGGGAAGGAAAGAGTTTTTCTCTTCTTTCTTTAACACTTGTAATTAAGTAGGTTCATTTAAACCAAACAAAAATCATCAAATAAAATTGAAAGCAATAAACAATTTAAATGAAATCTCATCTAAGTTGAACATTTTCATACTTAGAAAATGGATTAAAGCCATAACTAAGCATACCACAACCTTAGAAACACATTAGGAAGTCACAACTTAGCTTTTGGGTTAGGGTGGTGCATGGCTTGATGTTTGCTTTTATTTTGTGATGTATTATTTCTTTATAGATGTTGAGTGTATATCATAGATTGAATGAGGACGGTTTAGTCTAATCATTATTTTCTGGGGATTTAATTTGTAATAAAATATTTATTTTTTCTGCGGGTGCTTATACTAAGCATAATCAATAGGAGAACTTGGTTAGATGTGTGGGTGCTAAGTCCAATATATCTTGGATTTGTATGATTTGTTTAGCTAATTTCTATTTTGTCGGTGTGGTTAGATTTACTTTTCTTATAGGTGAATTTGGCTAGCCACAGGGTGGTCTTCCACCTCTGGAACTACCTTTGTATTTACCATTGCCTCTACCCGGTGAAGGTCGAGTCATCCTACCCATATGTTCGTATGGTAGAACGAACTATGGGTGGAATGTGACATGAAGCTCTACCTATTCCTTGGTGTCCCTTTCTCGCGCACTTGTACTTTTTTTTCTCTTTTATTTTTTTCTTTTTATTTTTCTTCTTTTTCTTTTGTATTTGAATTTTGGCCAAGTTTGTGAGAATAGAAATTTTAATTTTCAAGAAGATAGCAGGTCGCATCTTCATATATCTCAACCTCTCTAACTGAAAATGGCTTTTCATCTCCTTTGACATGGTATTTGATTCCATCTCTTCCAAACTTGAAGCATTTATGAAGAGAGGATGGAACCATCTTGTTCTAGTGTATCCAAGGCCTACCAAGCAAAGAAGTGAATGATGTATTCAAATTAATAATATAGAACTTGGCTTAAGTCTTCTAGTCACCTATTTTCAAAGGTACCACTATGGAGCCTAAAGCCCTGTTGCCCTATTCATTGAATCCTCTCAACATCATCCGATCTCCTTGGAGTTCAATGATTTCAATCCTTAAAAATGCAAGGGTTTCTAGGCTCATAATGTTCATTGGATCAACCAATAGAAAGTTTGAATCGCCCTATTTTATGATGTAGAGGGCTTTGTGCTTCATATCCCCAAAGAAGTTCTTCATCTTAATGTGACTTAGCTTCTCTTGAATAATGTGCCTCCTACAAATTTGAGCTAAGATCTCTAGATCAAGAAAATCCTTGATTAGATTTCCATCTCTTCGGATAAGATAAGGGCATCATATATGCTTAATTTAGCTAAAAACTTTCTTAGGTGAGCGATGACATTATAATCAACTTTGGTTTGATCCTCTACAAGCATATCCATGGGTGGAGCATCTTGTGGAGGGATTTCTTGCTCGCTGGCACCAATGACTTATTTTCCCTTATATGAGGTATTTCCTTAGGAGGTAGAATCTTGCCACTATAGAGGTTAACTTCGGTGATCTCTTGTGGCAATTTTGTGGAAGATTCTACCTGCTCATTAGGCATACCTATATCTTCTCCTATAAAACCCTCAGAATCAGATGATTCCAAGTCTATCTCAAGAGGTGAACTCGTATCATTTAGAAAAGGAAAGTCCATTTCTAAATAAGAAAGAGGATGATCGAAGTTGTTATAATTATTAAGACTTGAAGAGCTTTTTTAAAAGAAATGAGAATCAGATAAATCTCGGGTAGAATGTAATTCAAACTAGCTTTCTTTCTTGATTTTCATTTAAAAAGGAGGTACATGGTAGAAATCTAGTAAATTAAGTGGGGTGAGGGATTTGATTCCCTCATCACTGTTAATGTCTTTGGAGCACTAAAGTAGGAATGTGCAAAAGTAGTAGGTCGTGGAATGGAGGGTGGACTCATTCGGTGGTTGCACTACTTGAAAATATCTCGCAAGTATAGTCATTTTTTGCTAAGCTCATACTTTTCCCAAGTTATATGTGGCAACTTGCGAACCTTCCTTAATGTTGGAGGTTTGAGCTGCCTCAGGGACATGTAAGGAAAGTTTTTTATTTTAGAGACTATCTTTTTAGAGGTTCAGGATAAAGAAATATCCCAACCTTCTTTTATTTTGAGAGGATCACATGTATCCCAAATGATTACCATTGATGGATGGTTGTTACAAGATATTCTTGATATGAGTTCTAACTTATAAAATGTTCAAACTAGTCCTTAAATGTAAAACAATCCTCCAAAATATGGTAGCATGCTGGTAGCAAAAGTTAGGATCATTACTCTTGCCCACTTTAGCTTTAAAAAATATAAATTTCTTTAGAGGTTCTTAAGATTTTCACTACCTTCTTAAATGAATAAGGTTTGTTTAATTTATTCAAAGAGTATGTGGATGATTATTTTATGTATCAATCTAAGAGTATGGTGAAAGATGAAGGCTATGGAATGGTGGTGATAAGATGGCTAAGATGGTAAAGGAGGTGGAAGTAATTTTTTGAGCTCGATCTCATACTAATTTTTGTTCTTCTATCAATGCTTCACTATGTGGGTGAATATATATATATATATATATATATATATATATATATATATATATATATATATATATATATATATATATATATATATATATATATATATATTATTTGCATTTACATCATCAATCAATCTCCTCCTCTTCCTCCTTTTTTTATTCTTTTTCTTATCTTCATCCCTCTAGAAAGAAAGATGAAGACAAAAGGAAAGAAAGGTAAAGAAGAGAGGGAAAATTCAATATGATGATGATTGCTTCTTTCTTTATGGACACCACATAGAATCATAAGTGTACTTATTAGGGTGATCAGGTATGGCATCGAGGGAAAGGTGTACTATCTCAAAGGATAGAAGTCACCACCCTATAATGGATCTAATCACTTAAATAAGGACTCCTAAGGACTTATGGGTTTGTGGGATGATGTACCAGAGATTCTTCCCCTACTTTATATAAAAAAGTAAAGCGGGGTTTATTTTAAATCAGGTTCATTAAGTTCCCTACATAGGTAAGCCACCATAGTTAATTATATCCTAAGGAACAGGGTACCTTTGGAATACTCTCGATTAAGGTAAATGATCGTTGTCTCCAAAGATTTCAATATGTTAGGACTATCAATCGATTGATTTATTTTTAGAAAATCAAGTGGGATCGATCAAGAGGAGGGAGTTCTTATCAAAGCCAAGTGAAAATAAGTAGGGGATGCTTAAAAAACTAAGAAGCCTAGTAAGCATCCCAAACTACCATATTGTTGGGCTTTACATTTTTGAAATTTATTTAATTTTTTTGAGTTGTCATTTTATTAGAATTTTAAGGCTTATGATTTCACAACACAAGATTATGGAAATGCCTAAGAGCTGAGGATTTATGCTTAGGGCCCACAAAGGGTAGAAGCATCCTCTAAACCTAAATCTAGGGAGCTTTGGCGAGGGCCAAAAGTACGACCAAAATCTAAGGTGAAAAATGGGTATTTGGTTTGCCTGTAAGATAGCAAATTGATCATGGACTTACAACTGCACAGGGTGGTATAACTCCTCCTATGATTTTAAATACATGTAGGCAAGTCATATGCTTTATGCAAGATAGCTAGGTTGTTATTTATTTAGAAAGAGACTAAGTCCTTAAACTCACTCTCTAAGAGACTAGATCATGTAAGGGCATGCTTTAATGACCTAAATCTAATGCAAATCATATTAAATTTTTATTTCATTTTTGGACAATCATTTGACTCAAGCTTATAGGATTCATATGCCTAATGCATGAGAAATAAGATTATGGGCCAAAATCAGCAAGATAAGGGAGGTGTATTTTCACCATGGCTTCATAGGTCAAGCCAAGTTCTCTGGCAAAGGTGAAAGCCCTTCAATCAAGAGTGAAACAAGATGCTTTTTTATGCATGATGTTATAAAAAAAATACTCATCCAACTAAGGGGTTTCTAATTCTTTTATCTTGATTTTTAGCCTAAGCTTTTAGTGAGGTTATGAGTTATTTGTTTAATTTTGAGTTGATTAATTTGGTAGAATTTTTATTTTTTTTCTAAGAGCCTAATTCACATCTAGGCCATACATAAAGAAAAGAAGAAACTAGGAAAATATGTCATCTTAATGCAGAAGCTAAACAAATCATCAATCAATTTATAAAGCTAACACAAAAGAATAAAAATGTCATTTGTGGTCGGGCACTACCACATAAACCAAAATAAATTGGGTAGCTGAGCTCTACCCTTATACAACCCTGATTACAAATGAATTACAAAAAAGAATTCATGTTATGGGGGTCTTCATTCTTCTTTTCTGCTTTCTTCTTTCTTCTTTCTTCTTTCTTCTTTCTTCTTTTGGATGGTTGGAATGTGGTTGCTCCAAAGGCTTTACATGATGCATAAGATGAGATCTTATGACTAATGCTCATCTTAATCCCCAATAATAATCATTCCAAAAATCTTGATTTGCCAAATTTACATGAAAAGGAAAAGTAAAGTCTAACTAACACCTACAAAATAGAGATTAGCTAAACAAATCATACAAATCCCAAGCATGTATATTGAACTTAGCACCCCACATATGGGTAACCAAGTCCACCTGGCCTATAGGATTATTCTTAGGGGTATAAGCATCTGCATAGCAAAAGCAATTATATTTTTATTACAGTGCCCCTTAAGCACAATCCCCTTAAGAAAATAATGATTAGACTAAATCATCCTACCATTCATTCTAGGCACATTCATCTTAACATCCAAACTAAAATATATATCACAAAATAAAAGCAAACATCAAACCATGCACTGCCCTAACCTAAAGCTAGAAGTGGTGACTTAGTCTAATGTGTGTGCTTTAAAGGTTTGTATGGTATGCTTAACTATGGCTTTAGGGTTTGTATTTTCTAAGTGTGAAAGTGTTTAACTTAGAGTATGGTTTCATTTAAGTTATTTTACTAATTTGGGTTGATTTTATTTTCTTTTTTTTATTTGGTTTAAGTGAATCCTACTTAATTACTAAGTTTTAAAGAGAAGGGAAAAGAGAAGATGACTTCTCTTTCCTTCCCTACCTTAAGTAACTTCTAAAGTAGATTCAAGTTTAGTTTTATTTAGTGAATGTTTTATTATGTGTTTTAATTAATCCTAAGTTTAGATCAACTCTAAACAAATCTATCCAAAAAGAAAGGCATTTTTAAAATTAAATAAAGTGAATTAAGATCACAAAACACACATCACTTCATTTCTTTCCCAACATGTATAACATGCATATGAATAAATCCTAAGCATATCTATACATACAAATGGGAATGTTTAGCACACTTTATAATGAATGTAAGATGAGTTGCTTAAGAAAATTTAAATGCTTTATGATGCATGATTTTCATTAAGTAGAAAAGAGGTTTTCTTATCCATTTTCACATGCACACATGTATGTATGAAAGGCATAAGTGAGCACAGCGCCATTGTTAACCAAGGGTGTAAGGTATAAGACCTACTTAGGGCTACTTAATGTGTCACAACCTGGGGTTGTCCAGACTAATATACCACTTTCCTTAAATACAAACACATGTACAAAAGAAATGAATGGAAAAGAAAGATGCAAAAAGTTTATATTTGTTTGTTTGTTTTGTTTATGCAATTTATATGTACAAGTGTAGATATACTTCTTAAGTAATAGCATAGGAATGAATAGAAAATAGAATTAGGCAAGTTTTAGGTTCTTTTCAAATGAACTAAACACTTTACCAAATCCTATTCAAAACTATACTAAAAGAGGGGAGAAGGAAAACTACACTAAGCACATCCTTATATTTTACTTACAGGCAAGCTTAGAAATAAAATATAAGTAGCACACTTTCAGTTTTGACAATTGATTTATATATTTTTGAAAATAATTTGGATTTAATAATGATAATAGCCACTCATATTTCTAGTTTAGCCAAAACATGCAATTTGACATAAAAGAAGCATTTAATTTTCTATTTAGTTTTTGAAAAAAAGTATGAATGCATGAAATCCATATGGATACATATTTAGCATGTTAAGAAGGAACCAAAATGATGAAAGCATGTAAACACATTCACCCTAATTAATTCCTAAATATAATCTTATGAAATAAGAAAGCTTAAAGAAAATCAAATTATTTTTAAAGAAGGTTTGATTTTGTTTTGAGTTTGATTTTATTTGAGAAATGTGAGGTAAGTTTGATATTTTTAACCTATTCCCACATATTTTTGTTATTTTAATTTAATTTTTAGATGATTAGATCAATTTTATGCTTTGGTTGGGTTAAGGTATGAATTAAGCATGTTAATTATCCCTTACCTTTACAACCTTAGCATAACTAACCAAATAATTATGAGCCAATGAGATGACATAAAATCTCACAAAAAATTTAAATTTGCATTGCACCTAGGATGAAAGGAGCCTAATGTAATTTAGCTCATGATTAATGATTAATTAAACTAAGGAGTTTAACTTAAGTAATTGCATAACCCCTCTCACACATGTGAGTTGGATTTTGATTTCCTTAGTTGTACTAAGGCTCTTGAACACCTAAACATCTACCCAAGATAGATTAATTGAGTTCTGGAAAGTTTTAGAATTTTATGAAATTAATTAAGGGGGTAATTAGTAAATTAACCCTTAATTATAGTTGGATTAAGGAAGAAAAGGGTGTTTAAGGAATATTTTAAGAAAGGTATCCCAAAATTATTCCCTAAATCTCATATTCACTTAATCAAAACTTAATTGACTCAATCAAAGGGTTAAACCCTAAATTAAGCTTAATTACATATAGGGGTAATTAGGAATTAATCAAGCAATTCCTCTAATTAAACCACCAATAAATCCCAAAAAAATTAGGGGAGACAAAAGTCATCCCACTAATCATGTTCAAGAAGTTTGGAATTAATCAGTTGTGTAATTAGAGGGTAATTAGCAAATTAACATTCCTAATAAAACCTAAATTCGGAGAAAAGAACTATTCAAAATCAATTAAAATTAATTTTAGAATATTTTATGTTCAATTATCTTTCTAGTGCAATTTATTTCATATTTTTCTAATTTTTTTAGGCTTAGATATGAATTTAGGAAGGTTTGGTGAGTAATTAAAGATTAAATAATCCCTAATTAAATGTTTAATCTCATCGGTGCCACGTGGGCCGCTGACATGGCGCTTTTCATGTGGCATGGCGGGATTGGATATTAAAGTATCACATCATAGCCTTGCATCGATTGGTGGCACTCTGGCTTTCTCCTCCGTCGATCAAGGATCGGATGGTGAGGATTAAACCGGATCTAAAGGGAGGAAATGTTATTTAATCTCGGTCATCCATCCAAAACATGCGACCAGAGATTCATCCATGTAATTCCCTATGAGCAATGGAGGTCATCCATGTTCTAGGGCAAGATCCTCGATTGAGCTCAGATTGGACTAAAATTTAGCCCACACCATCATCATGCAATATAGAACATATCCAATGGCTAGTTTTTGATGCAATAAAAATTTCTTTCAAAAAGCTCCACGATATGGCTAGATTAAGCTCGAAAAAATGGTTTACCTCGTCGGAGGTGATCACCGGTGCTCGATTCCCTTAGAGAAGCATCATCTAGTGGAGATGAAGCTTTGCTAAGAGTTTGAGGTCTTGAGATTGGGTGGTTGCTTCTAGAGTCTAACTCCACCTTAAACTCCTTGTGGCTTTGATCGAACTAACACCCCTCTTGCCTTTGGAGCTTGGGAGAGGGCTTGGACAAGTTTGATTGGGGTCCACTGGGGCTTGCAAGGGAATTGGAGTTTTAAGTGTGGAGTGAGATTGGATTTTGATTTTCTTCCCCTATTTTCAAGTTAAAAAACTAAGAAATGGGAAATTCAAACTCTCTCTAGGAAGCTTGGGAAGAGTAGCTAGGGCTTGCTCTGAGTTCCTTTGCTTCAATTGAACTAGGGAGAGTTAAGATTCAGTTGAATTAGGGGGAGTATATCTCCCCCTTGAAGGATTGGACAGCTGCAAGGCTCCTTGCCATTTTCATCCAATTAAGCTTATGCCATGATTTTGTTAGGCCATTTAGGGTGTCCTTCAGTTCAGTTTGGCCAGATGAGTGGAATGGTGAACTCCCCATGTGCTTAAATCAAGTGGAGGAGGAATTCCATGTGGCCACTTTCAAGCACATGGTTGGTTTTGGGTTTGGGTTTGGGTTTGGGTTTGGTTTGGCTGACCCAAACCTATCGAATCATGTGCACTAGGTCCATTAGTGACCATTTGAGGATGCCAAGTGTCCATGAAAAGGAATTGACCAAATTCCAAGTGTTTTTATTTTGGGTTACCCTATGGCCTAGGAGTAAAATGGTCATTTGAACTTGATTTTAGTTTGGGCATATTTGATATGATGAGAAAATAGTTTTGGCCAAGTTTGATTGAATTTGGAGTTGGTTTGATGTGATTTGCCTCATGTTGACCCATTTAGATCAACTTGGGTCAAGTTGACTAATTGGTCAAATTGGGTCAAACCAAGGGTTGGATCAAGTTCATATGACAATTTGAAATGTTTTGGTGGCTTTGATTTGATTCAATTTAGTTTAGGTTTGAATTTGGTTCAATTTAGTTCATTTAGGTCAAATGGGTTGAGTTAGCCAATTTGACCCATTTGACCTATTTGGGTTAGGTCATGGGTTAGCTCATGTTTGGTTGGTCATATGAAATGGATTGGCATATTTGTTTCCAATCAATTTTGGCTAAGTTTGAATTTGGCTCAATCTGACCCTTTAGGTCAAGTTGGGTTCATGGTTAATTAGGCTAGGTTAGGTCTAGTTGGCCAATTAATGCTTCGGTCAAGTTCAACAAGTGACTTGGAATGAACTTGACCCATTGGTTTCAAGCAATTTGGCTTAGTTCATGTTTTGACATATTTTGACTTTTAGAACAAGTTGGGTCAACTAGGGTCAAGTGGCCAATTGGGCTAGGTTAGGCTCAAATGTTGACTTGGTCAAGTTCAAACATTGGTCATGAATGAACTTAAATCAATGATTTCAATCAATTTGGCCTACGGTGGATTTTGGCTATGTTGGGTTTAATTTTGGCTAAGTGTTGACTTGGTCAACACTTAATTTTGACTTGATTTGACCTAATTTGGATAATTGATCATCTCATTATGATTATTGATCATGATGAGAGGCTTAGATGAGCTTAGTTCAATCCAATTTGGTTAGGATTAGAATTTGGCTCACAAGAGGTACTTTAGGTCACTTTGGGTCAAGTGAGCCTAAGTAGGTCAAATGGCTTCATCAAAGCTTGATTTGAGTTTGATTGAACTCACATATAGACTTATGATTGAAATATAAATCAATTTGCAAGTGGTTTGAAGTCAAATGGGTTTTGGTTCCTTTGGCAATTTCAAGTTCAAGGGGTGAACATGAGTTTGAGTTGGGTTCAATTTTTGAAATGAGTTTTGATTTGGTGATTGAAGTTTATTTTTATAATTGAATTCATGATTGTAGGATTGATTGAATCATGAAGAGAAATCAAGGATTTGGCTTGATTTGAAATTGATTTGGCTAAGTTCAAGATTTTGACTTGAAAGGCTTAGGTTGAATTTTGATTGATTTTGAGTTTGATTTTTGGAGTTGGTTTTGGTTGTTTGAATTTATATTTCATTTAGATTTATGAATATAAATGAGAATATAAATGGGTTATGAGAAAATGTTGAGGATTTGAAGTGATTTGTTTTGAACTAGGCTAAGTCCTTAAGAGAAAATCAAAGTTACTTAGGAAAGATTTTTGAACTTTGGATTTGATTGTTGTATTTAGTTTGATTGATTTGAATTTATATTTTATTTATATATGTGAATATAAATGAGAATATAAATGAGTTGTGAGAAAATTTCATGAATTTGAAGTGATTTTATTTGATTTAGGCTAAGTCCATGAGAAGGAATCAAAGGACATAGAAAATATTTTGTGCTTGGAATTTCAATCATGGGTTTCAATCATGGATTTTAATCATGTATTTCAATCATAGATTTCAATCATGTGAAATTGATTTGTGTTTGAAGAAATTCAATAAAGTTGGAATTTCTTTAAGTTTGACTTGAAGGAAGGAAGTGAGGATTTAGTTCAAGCTACAGGTTGGGCAAAGTTTCCTAACACCCCTAAGGCATGACATATTTCTATGGCTAACTTTTCTAAGTTTTTAGAGCTAGGTTGAGTGTCCACCTAATCCTTAGATGTGTCTTAAGACTAAGAAACTCTTAAAGTCTAAGAGAAATCTTATGCCTAAGATGGAGAGGTTGAGAGCTCATCCTAAAAATGAGGTCGACAAAGGGCGCCCAACAGGTGTGGTGTGACTGGTAAGGAACACTGCATCTATTGGTGTTGACCAAAATGATCAATAACACCAAACGATCACAAGCACTGATAGAGATGATCTACTCCTAACCCAAGCTGTTGAAGGAATCCATAGCTTAATGCAATGTGACTCTACTTATGTCAAAGACATAAGAGAGAAGGAGGAATCCACTAAGGATAGAATGAGTGAACCTTCCATTAGGGAAGCAGGTTCAAGTCATCCGCCGATGGATGAGAGGTTTGATTTGATTTGAGTCTCGCCGGGGAGAAATTTTATTTGTTTAGTTAAGTTTTGCTAGGGAAGACAGTTGAATTTGTTTCAATTTGTTATTTGTTTAATTGTGTTTATTTTAAATTTTTAGATTTTGAGGTGGGTCCTGTTGGTTTGTGATGGGTTGTACTGAGTAGGGACCATGAAGATCTTGATCTACTATAGATTTACCAATCCAAATGAGAAGTATAAAGTAGATCTATCTAACCAAAGGGAATGTCTTTCAGTGTACAACAGCTATAATAGGAGAAAAGCATAGTAGACTTATATCCTCCAAAGTAAGGACCAGTTGCTAAGGTGATCTATTGCAAACGCAATAGATCGAACCTGACCTAGGGATGACTATTGAGTGAATGCTGTTGGGGGACTTAAATTAGCTCAAAGATAGTCAAGATTAATTTCATTTTTTTTAGTTTTTTTTATTATGAATCCAATTGGTTTGAGATGGAATGTATTGAGTAGGGACCATGGTGGCTTTATTCTACTACAGATTTACCAATCCAAAGGGGTAGTACAAAGTAGGGCTATCCAACCAAAGGGATCATCTTTCGGTGTATAATGATCAATTTAGGGAAGAAATCTCGGGGGCTCACATCTTTCACTACGAAAAAATGCTAGGTCGACACATTATAAAGATAACATGTCCACCCGACCTAGGGCTAACTATTGAGTGAATGTCATTGGGGGACTTAAATTAGCTCAAAAATAATCAAAGATAGATTTCATTTTTAATTTTCTTTGATTATGATGAATCATAGATGGATAAAGTGTGAGGCCGAAGACCTATGCCTGATTTACCAATCCAAAGGGAAAGTCTACAAACCACAAGATAGGACTATCTGACCAGAGGGGGTGCCTTTCGGTGTGCAATGGTCAAGTTAAGAAGAAAGTGTAGGGACTCACATCTTTCAAAATAAGGAACCACTGGGTTATTGGTTGGCAAGGCAACAGATCAAAACTGACCTAGGGCTGACTATTGAGTGAATGTCACTGGGGGACTTAGATCAGCTCAAAGATAGTCAAAGATAGGTTTCATTTTCTTAATCTGTTTGTTTTTATGGATTATGTTGGTTTGCGATTGGTCATACTGAGAAGGAGCTCATATCAATCTAGGCCTATCTCAGATTTACTGAACCAAAGGGAATAGCTTCCCAGCCGATGGGAGAACTATCCGACCAAAGGAGTGCCTTTTGGTTTGCAATGATCAATTCAAGGAAAGAAAGCTCAGAGACTCACATCTTTCACTATAAAAGACCACTGGGGAGATCAGTTGCTTTGGGCAACAAATCGAACCCAACCTAGGGCTGCCTGTTAGTTTGAGACGGCCATGCTAGAAAGAATGTGTCATAGTATTATATCTTTCAAAGAGGAATGACTCCGGGTAACCTGCTTAAGGCAAAATAGATGGAACCTGACCTAAAGGTGACTATGGAGTGAGTGCCGACCTAGGAATTTATCTCAACTCAAGTAGTCAGGCAATTCTTACAGGGAGTTCCGCAGACACTACCCTAAAAATAGGATGCCTGCTTGGGAAAAGGGGCCCTTTGGGGCTTGAATTCTCAATCCACAAGTGAATTAATTTGTTTGTTTTGTTTATTTATTTATTTTGTTTTAACATGGGCCCTATTAGTTTGCAAGGGATCATATCGAGAAGAAGCTTATATCAGCCTAGACCTATCTCAGATTTACTGAACTAAGGGAGAATCTGCACATCCGTCGAAAAAATTCTTCAACCACGGGGGTGTCAATTAAGAAAGGGGGACATCCAATCCAAAAGTAACCTAGGTAGTGTCCAAATGGGATCACAAAGAACATGATCGAAATAGAGTGCCTGCAGAGGATGGGGCCACTAAAGGCTTGATCCAACATCATAGAGAAGATGACATGGCTAGTCATATATCACATAGGTATTCGATGTACAACTCAAGGAGAAACCTCAAGAACTCACATATGCCAAGAGTGGTGTACTCACCGGGTTAGTTGCTCTCAGCATAGAGAACATCAACCAACCTAAGGTCCATCGCCATAATAGTCAAGAAAAAAGCTCGGGACTCAACATCCTCCTAGGAATAATGCTGATAATCTATCTTTAGCTCCATAAGTGTTATTAGACCTAGGGCGACTACTGAGTGAATGCCACTGGAGGACTTATATCAACTCAAAAGTAGTCAAGAGGAAAGAAGCCTCTGTGGGACTTACCCTAAACCTCTAATATACTCAACCTAGTTAGTACATGATGGTTAGTTCAAGAAGAAAGCACTGGGACTCACATCTTCTTAAATAAAGTCAACATGAGTAGCTTACTGGTTGGAATGAAGACTACCAAACTAACAAGGTGCTCATTAGCTTGCCATGATCAAGATAGGAAGAAAGCACAGGGACTCTCATCTTCCAACAAATGACCACTGGGGTAACATACTAGCAAGGTAGCATGTGGACCCGACCTAAAGCAGCTAATGAGTGAGTGCCACATGGGGCTTGCTCCCACATCAAAATAACCTGAGAAGAAAGATTTATGTTTGTAATTGTGCTTGTGTAAAAAAAAATTGGATGCCGTTAAGGGGACTCTTACACCTACCACGGATGGCAATCAAAATTCCCACTAAGAAAGGATGTCATTGGGGTACTCTTACACCTAACTCAGCTGTGCTAGTCGTAATAGGATGCCTCTTGGGTTCTCTCACACCTATTCTAAAAGCATCGAGGATATTGTGTTTGATTGTGTTTGTGTTATGAAAGAGGGATAGGATGCCACTGGGGGACCCTTACACCTACCCTAAATACGTCATGGCAGATTCGTAAGACAAGCAAACAATAATTTGAAAGAAGAGAAGATTTGGATGAAAGGGAATTAGATTTTTGTTGATTTATGGAACTATTTTCAAAACATGTTTTTTATGGGTATTATTTCTTCAAATAGAGCCCATTAATTGGAAGCATCGGGTGTTTCCCTTTACAATCAATAAGCTGATATGATCCTCCTAGGCCTTCTATGACATAGGGACTTCCCAAGTGGGTTCAAACTTGTCTCCCATCTTTCGAAGTAATAATTAGTCTTAGACTAACACAAGTCTCCTACTTGGAAAGACCTAGACGAAGCCTTGTTGTGAGCTTGAATCATTTTGGCTTTATACAACTAGAGGTTCTGGCACACCCATTGGCGACTCTCCTCCAAACCTTCAAGCTCTTCTAACTATAGCTTTGTATTCTGCTCTGTAGTGATCTTGCTACCCAATGCTATCCTTAGTAAAGGGAGTTGGACTTCTAAAGGTAGAACAGCTTCAGACCCATACACTAAGGAAAATAGGGTAGATTGAGTTGGAGTTCGGTATGTGGTGCAGTAGGCCCACAAGGCTTCAACCAACTGCTTATTCTACTGTCGCTTGTTATCATCCAATGTCTTCTTTAGTATCTGGATGAGAGTTTTGTTGAATGCATCTGCTTAACCATTTACTCTAGGGTAGTAGATGGTGGAGTATCTCCAATCTATATCATATCTTCTAGCAAAGTTGTTGATCTTAGTGCTTTTGAATGTAGTACCATTATCAGATATAACTTGTCGAGGCACCCCGAACCTATATACAGTATGGTTCCTGAAAAACTAAAGCACATGCTCAGTTGTGATCTCTCTAAGTGGGATTGCCTCCACCCACTTGGAAAAGTAGTCGGTGGCAGCTAAGATGAACCGATGCCCTTTGAAAGAAGGAGGATTGATCGGACCCACAATATCAATACCCTAACACTCAAATGTCCATGAGGCCAAAGTAGGGTGTAGAATGTTGGGTAGTTAATGGAGGACAACATCGTGTACCGAACACTGATGGCATCTTCTAGATACATCCATGCAGTCTGTAATCTTTGAAGGTCAGTAGTATCATAGTCTCTTGATCTTTGTCTTCATCTTTAGACTGAATTGATGCACTCTGCATAGACCTGAATGTACCTCAGTTATAATGCCACAGGCTTTATGTTTGTCTAAACAACATAACCACTTCTAGTTAAAGGATTGTCGGTACAGGGTGCCATAAACAAGAGCATAGGAGAGTGCTCTTTATTTCACCTGATGGGATTGTGACTTTTCTTGAGGTAGTTTATCGGTGTTCAAATAGTCTATGAACGGTTGCCTCTAATCCAACTCCTTGTCCATTTTGGCAACGACAACCTCCCCTTCAAGAGAAAGTCTCTCGATGAGTTCAGCATTAATAAGGGATAGGACTTCTCTATTATGGACCCCTATTGAAATGGACTCATCTTCTAGACATGCCAATTCTTTGGCAAGTTTGGTCAAGGCATTGGCTACTACGTTCTCTGCTAGAGGAACCTTGTAGATGGTGACCTCAGGGATTTGGGCCAACAGCTTCATGGTATACCATGGTAATGATGAAGCTTGGGTTTGAGAACCTTGTAGGACCTGACAAACTGGTTGATGACCACCTGAGAATCCCTAAATATGTTAATGCTCTTTACACTGACCGTGATAGCTAACTCTAGATCGGTAATCAAAGCATCATACTCTAGTTCATTATTGGTGCAAGTGGAAGATAGTATGAGAATCTCATCACATCATGAGTTAAGAGAATTATTTACGCCTTTCGTAAGAGTAGATCATGGTGCTTCCCCTTTATGAAAAGAAGCTACACCATCAAAATACATCTCCCATCAGTGATTATCAACCTCCCTTAAGTTCATAATTTGTTCATCAGGAAGATCATCACTAAGAGGAGAATGAGCCGGAAGTGGGTGTACTGCTAAGAAATTCGCTAGTGCTTGTCCTTTTACTGCACGGAGGGGTATGAATGTGATATCAAACTATGAGAGTACCATGGACCAGCATGCCAATTTTTCAAATAGTGTTGATCGTGTCATGAGGTACTATAGTGGATCGATCCTAGAAATCAAGTTCACCTTATGAGAAAGCATATAGTGTTGTAGCGTTTGGGAAGCAAAGATCAAAGCTAGGAAATATTTCTCAATAGGTGGGTAGTTTGCTTCAGCGGGAATCAGAGATGGGTAGTACCAGTCAATACAATACTATCAGTGTGACTGATGTAGGTAGCGCATCGATCAGGAAAATCTACATGGGCAGAGACTGCTGACTTCCTGGCATATCTTTGCCTCTCTCTACTAGTAATGTGAACTGATACTCGAGCCTCTTTGGCCCTCTCCTGATAGATCTTCTCACCTACACTGCAAGGAATAACTAATCGTAGATCAAACTGGGCATTAGACTCTAACCGTCCATAAGCCCTGCCAATTTGGCGTAAAACTATCCTGAGGCTAGTATATGAGCTTCTCCTATCTCTGATAGGTGTCTCATAATGAACTGAAGGTGGAGGTGATACTGTAATCCTCCTGACATCTTCTTCTCCTTTAGAACTAGAAAGGGGATGGAACTTGTTCTGAGTAAGCAAAGGAGAAACCACCCCTTGGCAATGCGCATGTGATGTCACTTGATCTTGCGGCTCCTATTGTAGAGTTGGGTTTGGGTAGGTGGAGAAGTACGGGAGCTAGACCCTACCTCATAGGTAGAGGAGACTATCCGTAAAGCCAGGGTAGAATTCCCCTTAGAGGAAGCTAATGAGTGGGAACTAGCCAGAGTGATGAGACAATGAAATGGGCTGCGTTGTGTGAACTACGCCTTCCTCTTTAGCGAGAGAAATTTAGAATCTGAGGGCATCTCAATATGGATGACTGGATTCTGCCCAGCCACCACATCCTTGCTAATAGTGGTGAGGGTTTTCCCCTCGCAAGTAATCCTAGCTCCCTCAAATCCTCGGCCAAACTGTATCAGATGAGCAAAGTCAATTTTGGGGAGGCTGGCCCGATCAAAAGCCAAATCCATCCCGAAGGGGAAGGTGAATGCATACATCTTGGAATCCATCTGCACTGTACTGAATTGAGAAAAGCTGACTAGACTGAGTTGAAACTAAACTGGAACTCTACAATTGTTGAAAATAAACTCAAATCAGATTTTCTATCTTGGTATTCTGCTGACATTTTAAGTTTGATTTAGATTTTGAACCCACACTCAACAATTTGAATATGTTAAGTGGGGTTCATTGAATTTATGAGAGATTTTGAATAGATTGAAGGAGAGATTTTGAGTTCATTTGAGTTTAGAACCCACATTCAACAAATTTGTGTATGTTGAATTGGTTCAAATATTTTAGAGAGACTTTTGATGCTTCCATTAGTTCATATTTGAATTTGATTTTATGTTTATGGACCCTTTATTTAACAAATTTGAGTATGTTAAAATAGAGGTCAATTTATTTCATTTTAGATTTGATTTTTGGGTTACTCATTTAGCAAATTTGGGTATGCTAAATAAGATATTTGAAAACAATTTTCTTTTTGCTTGTTTGCCCATGATGTGTATCATGTGTGGATTTATAAATGGAATCGTTACCTAGCAAATTTGTGTACGCTAAGAAAATCCCAAATGTGTTTGATTTTTATTTTGGTTTTGAAAATGGGATCTTTGCTTAGCACATTTATGTATGCTAAATAAAGCCCAAATGTGTTTGATTTTTTTTTTTTTTTGGTTTTGAAAATGGAATCTTTATTTAGCAAATTTGTGTATGCTAAATAAAGTCTAAATATGTTTAATTTTTGTTTTAATTTGTGTTAGTTCTAAAAGGGGGGATTTTTTTTAACAAATATGGTGTGTTGAATAGAATCCAATTTATTTTCAATTTTCTTTTTGAGAAATAAAACTCTCATTTCACAAATTTAGGTATGTCAAATGGAATTCAAATGTATTTTGATTTTTATGAATTTTTTTTTTCAAAGGAGATTTCCATTTAACAAATTTGGGTATGTAAAATGGAAGTCAATCATATTTTTATTTTTCAAAGATGAAATTTTTGTAAGTGATTATTGCTTTTTGAAAAGGAGGAAATTCCAACTTAACACATGTGGAATGTGTTGAGTGGAGTTTCAAATGGTGTGATTTTATTATAAAATGAAACCTCCATTCAACAAATTTGGGTACGTTGAATGAAGATGCTTATTTTCAAATTTGTGCTTTTTGAAAAAGGAAAGAAACTTCAACTCTAATATATATAGAACATATTAAGTGGAGTTTCAATTTTATGATATGATTTTTCTTTTTTAAAATGAGATTTTTATTCAATAAATTTAGGTATATTGAATGAGGATGTTGATTTTTTAAACATGTGCTTTTGAAAAGGAAGAAACTCTAACTTCAACATATGTGAGATATATTGAATGGAGTTTCAATTTTATAAAATGATTTTATTTGGAAAAGAGATCTTCATTCAATAAATTTGGGTATATTGAATGAGGATGTTCATTTTCAAATATGTGCTTTTTGAAATAGGAAGAAACTCCAGCTTCAACATATGTGAGACATATTGAGTGGAGTTTCAATTTTATGAAATAATTTTATTTGGAAATGAAATCTTCATTCAATAAATTTGGGTATGTTGAATGAAGATGTTCATTTTTTTAAATATGAGCTTTTTGAAAAAGAAAGAAACTCCAACTTCAACATATGTGAGACATATTGAGTGGAGTTTCAATTTTATGAAATGATTTTATTTGGAAATGAAACCTTCATTCAATAAATTTAGGTATGTTGAATGAAGATGTTCATTTTTTTTAAATATGTGCTTTTGAAAGATGATTTTTTACTTTTATTTTGAAAAGAACCCACATGTAACAATCATGGGGATTGTTAGATGGGGTCGAGTTATATATTTCATGTAAACTTTTGTGCAAGTATTTTATTATGTAAACTTTTGGGAAAGTTCTTTTGAAAAGTGATATTTTTATAAAGGATTTATTTTTCTATATTTATAGAATGAACCTCACCTTACCATGGAGATGGTAAGGAGGTTCAACAAGGTTTCTAGTCATCTCTTTTGATTAAATTTTATTTTCACCTACTGGGGGACCCAACAGGGGTTTTAATACCTACATGGAGTAAGGTCCTAAAACCTAAAGGATGTTAGCTAGCTTAGGTTAAGAATGAAATGAGCTAAGTGCCAATAGAAAAGAAGGATAGTATCAGACTCATATGAAAAACAAATCCACTATCGATGTTTGGAGACAATGATCATTTACCAAAGATGGATTGAGGAACCTTCCCCAGTGGAGTCACCAGAAAAATTTATGGTGTATTTATTTTTGTGTGTGTTCGAAGATGTTGGGGGAAACCATGTAGATTCATAGATGTACTCATTAGTGTGATTGGGTATGACATTGAGGAATGATGTACTATCTCGAGAGATAGAAGTCACCATCTTACAATGGACCTAATCACCTAATAAGGATTCCTAAGGCCAATGGGTCTTCGATTGTACCATAGATCTTTCCCCTACTTTACATGGAAAAGTAAAGTAGGGTTTATTTTTAAGTAGGGTTTGTTAAGTTCACTATAGAGGCAAGCCCCCATAGTTAATTACATCCTAAGAAATGAGATTTCTTAGGATTACTCTCGATTAAGGTAAATGATCGTTGTCTCTAAAGATTTCAAAGATAGGAATATCAATCAATTGTTTATTTTTAGAAAATCAAGTGGGATTGAGCAAAAGGAGAGACTTATTATCAAAACTAAAGAGAGATGGGTAAGGGAGGCTCATGATAGTAGGAAGCCTAGTGAGCACCCCAAACTATCTTATGGTTAGGCTTATATTTTTGAAATTAAGGGGGATTATATGTTTGAGTTGAATTTTTATTAGAAATCTATGGCTTACAATTCCACAACACAAGATTGTAGAAATGCCTAAGAGGTGAGGATTTATGCTTGTAGCCCCAAAGAGAAATAGTGGCCTTAGATCCTAAATCTGGAGAGCTTTGGTGAAGGTCAAAGCAGCCTAAATCTAAGGCGAAAATGGGTATATGATTTATCTCCACAAGATAGGATGAACCACCCGACTGTTGGACTTACAACTGTCTGGAGTGATCGCCAACTAACTCCTCCTATAATTTTAAATACATGTAGGCAAGTCTTATCCTTTACAAGATGGCTAAGTTGTTGTTTATTTAGAAAGGAGACTAAGTCCTTAAACTCACTTCCTAAGAGACTAGATCATGAGGGCCATGACTTCATGACTTAATCTAATACAAATATTGTCATGTTTTATTTTGATTTTTGGACATTATTATTTGACACGAGCTATGAGATTTCATATGCCTAATGCATGAGAAAATTAGTTATGGGCCAAAATCAGAAAGAAGAAGGTGTGTTTCCACCATGACTCTGAAAGGTCAAGCCATTTTCTCTAGCAAAGGTGGAAGCCCTCCATTAGCAAAAGTGGGACAATATGATTTATGCATGATATGAAACATACAACATCCAGCTAAGAGGTTGCTAAATATTTTATTATCTTAATTTATATCCTAGGCTTTAGGTGAGGTTATGAATTATTTAGTTTAATTTTGAGTTGATTAATTAGATAGAGCATATATTTTTTTCTAGGAGCCTAATCACATCCAGACCATTCAATAATTATCAAATAATTAAGAAACTAAGAAATCTATGTCATTCTAATTGTGCAATCATAAATAAAATATCAATCAATTTATAAAATTAGCTTAGAAGAATAAGAGGCCAAGTGATTGGGTTCCACCACACAACCCAAAAAAAGAAAAATGGGTAGCCGAGTTCTACTCTTATACAACCTGGATTACAAATGAATAATTATAATTATGAAATGACAAGTTTTATGGGGGTCTTCATTCTTCATCCTCCATTCTTCACTCATTGGTCTTTACTCCTTCATCTTGATTTTGCTTCATTTCTTTCTTTCTTTTAGTTTGACTTGGGATGTAGTTTGCTCCAAGACCTCACATGGTATATAAGACATGGTCTTATAACTAATGTTCACCTTAGTCCCCATAACACTTATCCTAATCCTAATGCCAAAATTACATTAAAGGAAGGAAAGTAAATCTAGCTACACCTGCAAAATAAATGTTAGCTAAACACACTATACAACCCAAGTAGTTTTAGAAATAATTTGGACTTAGTACCCCACACATGAGTAAAGTCACATGTCCTAGTTTGGATTATTCTTAGGGGTAAAAGCAACCTGCACAGCAAAATAATTTATATTTTATTACATCCAGTACAATCCTATAAAAGACATTGATTTAGATCTCCCAATCATAGTCATGCATACACCCTAACATCCTATCTAAAATATTACACCATAGATGGTGACTTAGCCTAATGTGTGTGTCATTTAAGGCTTGTGTGGCTTGTCCTAACTAGGCTTTAAAGTTGGAATTTTCTAAGTGTGAGAAGTTTAATTTAGATGGTGGTTTCAGTTTAGGTTATTTAATTAATTTGGTAATTTTAGTTAGTGATTTGATTTGGTTTGAATAAACCTACACTTAGCTACTAAATGTTATGAAGAGAAGAAAAGATAAGAGAGCTCTCTTTCATCCCTACCTTAAAGCATTTCTAAGGTAGATTCATTAATGAATTTTCTTTGGTGAATGATTTATTATGTATTTTAGTTAACCCTAAGTTTAGATTCTTTCTAAACAGTCATATTCAATAAGAAAGGCCTCTTAGGATTAGTTAGGGTGGATTACTATCACATAATAAATGCCCTTTCATTTCTTTCCACCATGTATAATGCATATGAGTAATTCTAAACACACCTATACATGCAATGCAAATCTTAGCACACTTTGATGATGAATGCAAAGAGATGTGATTTGAAAATTTGGATATTTCGTTAAGCATGTCTTTGATATGTAGAAAAGAGGGATTATTTTATCCATTAGCTAAATGCACATCTACATGTATAAAAGTTGCAATTGAGTATGACACCATTATTTTCTACACTAGGGGCATAAGGTATAAGACCTACTTGGGGCTACTTAAAGCCTCACAGCCCCGAGATATCCAGACTGATATATCACTTTTCTTAGATACATGTAGATATACAAATAGAATCAAATGGATAAAGAATCATACAATATTATGTTTGAGTTGGTTGTAAGATTTACATGTGTAATTTGATGGTGCTTCCTAAGTCTTAATATAAAAATGCATAGGAATAGATTTAGGCAAGTGTTGTGATCTTTTCAAATGAACTATACACTTGCAAATCCTATGCGAATCCATATTAAAAGAAGAAAAGAGAACTTCATAATACACATCTTATGCTATCATCACATGCAAGCTTATAATTATTTATAACTAGCATCACTTCATTTATAATTTTTGATTTATAAGTTTTGAAAAGTAATTTTTAATTTAAAAGTGATAATAGCCACTCAAATTCTTAATTTTAGCCAATACAAGCAATTTGACATAAAAGGATATATTTTCTTTAATTAATTTTTAAAAGAAATGATTGCATGATTTTATATGAAAAATAATATTTAACATGATTGGAAAGAAATAAAGAACTATATGCACATGACTTCATTAACCCTAATTAATTCCTAAGGACAATCCTATAAAATAAGATCATTTAAAGTGAATCAAAATTCTTTAATGAGATTTTTTTTAATTTGATTTGACTTAGGAAATGTAAGGGTTTGCTAATCCTAACCCATTCCCTCTTGTGTGAATTGGTTTGGTTTAACTTAGAACAAATAAGTTGATTTTAGGTTTTGATTAGGTTAAAGTATGAATTAAATCCATTAATCCCTTACCTATACCACTTTAACATGATTATCCAAGTAATTATGAGCCAACATATGATATGCAATCACATGGAAATTAAATCAATAATGCACCTAAGAAATAAAGGGGCCTAATGCAATTGGCTCATAATTATTACTTAATTAAGCTAAAGGGTTTAATTAACTACTTTTATAACCCCCCCCCCCCTACACATGGTAGTTTGATTATAATATCCTTTAGAATTTTCTTAGGTTATTGAACACCTAAGAATTGAGTGATTAAATTCTGGAATGATTTAGTTTTGAGTTTGATTAATTAAATTATTTAATGAAGTGATTAAGCCATTAATTAGTTACAAATTAATTAAGTGTTATCCAAATGAAAATAAACTTAGGGGAAAAGATTGGAAAAGGGGTCCTAAAATCATTCCCTATGTCCATTCATTATTCCATGATGATTAACAAGCCTAATTAATGAATTTATCATTGTTTAACATATTAATTAATCCTTTAATTAATTAAGAAAGTGATTAAGAATGAAATAAGCAATTCCCCTAATTAATCAAGTAATAAATTCCAAGAAAATTATGGGAAGTAGAGATCATCCCACTAATTAATCTCAGAAAGTTTGGAATTAATTTAAGGATTAATTAGAAGAAATTAGCTTAATTATATTTCTAATAAAACTCAAATTGAGTTAAAATCACTATTCAAATTTAGTTAATTTTAATTTTTTATTATTCTCCTCTAAGTTATCTTTAAAATGAGTGTTTATTTATATTTTTTAGATTTTTCTATAATTAGTTATGAATTTTGGAAAGTTTCACCATTAAATTGGATTAATTAAGCATAATTAAACCCCTAATCCCATTGGGCCACAAGGTGGCTGACGCAGCATGCTTTCCACGTGGTGCGATGGGATAGGTTATTCAAGTTATCACATCCATCAGCTGAGTCAGCTAGCGGCTGACGCGTCTTCTCTATGGGCCATCCAATCTATTAATCCCTTGATTTAGGAATGAATCAAACGGGATCTAGCATGATCTGATCATAGTCATCCATTCCAATCACGTAAAACGGATGGTATATGATTCTCCTCCTTCGCGAGCGATGAGAGACGAACATCGTTCATCTTTCCTCATTCAATTCGAGCTCACCTGAGCTCGGATTGGGATCAAAATGATCCCACACCTTCAGAAGGAGGGGGAATGTACATCCAACAGTCAAAATTTCATGGGGTGACAATCCCCTTCGAACAGGACTAACCAAATTTTTCTATGGTTATTTTTAAGCAATTACCTTGTCGGAGGCTATCACTGGCTCTTCCAATGGAGGAAGTAGCTTTGTCTAGTGGAGACAAAGCCCTGTTGAAGGAATTGCTTAGTTTGAAGTAGTTTGCTCGGTTGACCAAGGTCCCTTCAATGGTATCAGCCTAGATCAAAATGGTACTTCCCTTGGCTTGGAGACTTGGGAATGATTCGATTGAGCTCAATGAGGTCCAAGGATGGTTGAGGATTGAATGAGTTGGGTTTGGAATTCACCTCCCCTATTTTGGCTTTGAGTAAAACTGAAAATGGAAAATGAGGGTGCTCGGGAATGGCTTCAAAAAGCTTAGGGAGGCTTTGATTCAACCTCTCTAGCTCTGAGGAAATGATTGCTTCTAGTTTGAATGAGAATGAGAGGGGGTATATCTCCCCCTCCTTGGATCAGACGGTGAGAGGCTGAATTTCCATTTTTGCTCAATGGCTTGGATTAGAGGCATGGTTTGAGTTGCAAAACATTCTACATGAGTCATTTTGGGTAGAGGAGTGAGGGAGAGTGGATTCCCATGTGAGTGGTGAGTGGATTTGGTGATCTAAGTATTCAAATGTCATTAGGGAGGTCAATTTGGCCTTGTCTTGGGTCATGGCTGACACAAGCTCATTGGGTCATGTTCACCACCTTCCTTGGCTCCCATGTGGACCAATAGAAGGATGCCAAGTGTCCTTGAGAAAAAATGGCCAAATTCTAAGTGAATTTGGTCATAGGATACCCTTTGACCTAAGGGCAAAGTGATTGTTTGGCTATGATTTTGATTTGGATAGATTTGAAATGATTTGAAAATGGGTTAGGCCAAATTTCTAAGTAATTTGGAGTTCATTTGATTTAACTTGGCTCAATTGACCCATTTAGGTCAAGTTGGGTCAAATTGGATCAAACCATGGGTTAGGTCAAGTTTAAATGATCATTTGGAGCCTATGGGTGTCATTAGTTTAGTTCAATTTGGTTTAGAGTTGGTTTTGGTTCATTTAGTTTCATTTGGGTCAAATGGGTCAAGTTGACCAATTTGACCCATTTGATCTAATTCGGTTAGGTCATGGGTTGGTTTAGGCTTAGTTGATCATTTGAAATGTATTGTAAGCTTTGGTTTCAATCAATTTTGGTTTGCTTTGATTTCAAGTTAATTTGACCTTTTATGTTAAGTTAGGTTCATAGTTAATTTGGGCTAGGTTGGGTCTAATTGGTAAATTGAAGCTTTGGTCAAGTTCAACAATCAATTTGGAATGAATTTGACCCATTGGTTGTAATCAATTTGGCTTAGATCAAGATTTGAACCATTTTGACTTTTTAGGTCAATTTGGGTCAACTTAGGTCAAGTGGCCAATTAGGCTTGGTTTGGCTCAATTGATGGCTTGATCATGTTTAATCATTGATTATGGATTGGTTTAGATCAATGGTTTCAATCAATTTATCTTATAGTAAATTTCAGCTTGTTTAGGTCTCATTTGGGCTAAGTGTTGACTTGGCCAAAGGATAAGTTTGACTTTGGTTTGACCCAATTTGAGTGATTGATCATTCTAGGATGATTGTTTTTCATAATATGAGGCTTAGATGGGCATCCAATTTGGGTTGGATTAGAATTTGGCTCAAAAATGTCCTTTAGGTCACTTTGGGTCAAGTGAACCTAAATGGGTCAATTGGCTTAATCAAGGCTTGATTCAAGTTTGGTTGAACTCACATATGGATTTATGATGGAAATATAAATCCAACTGCAAGTGATTTGGAGTCAATGGGTTTTTGTTCATTTGATAATTTTAAGTCAAAAGGATGAACATAGGTTGGACTTGGGTTAGTTTGATTTTGGTTTGGTAATTGTAGTTTATGTTTCTATTTGGGTATGTGCTTTAAGAAGTGACTTTTTGAAGAGAAAATTCAAGGATTTGGATTGATTTGAGAATGATATGGCTAGATTCAAGGATTTGTCTTGAAAGGGTATAAGTTGGATTTTGGTTAAATTTTTGGCTTAGTTTTGGTTATTTGAATTTATACTTCATTTATATTTGTGAATACAAATGAAGATATAAATGGGTTATGAGAAAATCATTTGAGTTTGGGGTGATTTGGATTTGGTTTGGGCTAAGTCCATAAGATGAAATCAAAGGGCTTAAGAAATATTTTGGGATTTGAATTCAATTATGGGTTTCAACCATTTGATTTGGAATTTATTCATGATTTGGATTTTGGAATTTGAATTTAAATTTGGATTTGAATTTGAAGTTTGAATTTAAAGTATGATTTGAAAGAAGGAAGCAAATATTAGGTTCAAACTATTGGATAGGCAAGTCCTCCTAAACCCCTAAGGCATAACTCAGTCTTATGGCTAACTCTTCTAAGTCTCTAGGGTTAGGTTAAGTGTTCACCTAATCACTAGAAGTGTCTTAAGACTAAGGAACTTTTAGTGTCTAGAGGAGTCCTATATCTAAGATGGAGAAGTTGAAAATGCACTCCAAAAGTGAGGTCAATAAAGGGCGCCCAATAGGTGTGGTGTGACTGACAAGGCATACCGCATGTGTTCGTGTTGACTGAGATTATCAACAACATTTGAATGGTCGCAAGCACTAATAGAAATGATCTACTCCTGGACCCATGGTGTAGAAGGAATCAAGATCTTAGTGTAATGCAACTCTACTTATGTCAAAGACGTAAGAGAGTGAAGAAGGAATCTATTAAGGATTTAGTATGTGAGCCTTCCACTAGAGAAAAAGGTTCAAATTATCCACTGGGGATAAGAGGTTATGAAACTCGATAGGGGATTAGAATTTGGAATCTACTGGGGATAAAAAAAGGGTGAACCCTCCACCAGGGGAGCAGGTTCAAATTGGATTGAATTGATTTCACTGAGAGAAATTGGAAAGATTTGCATCTCACTAAGGAGAAGCTAATTGATTTGATTGTTTAATTTGACTCCACTAGGGAGGTTGGTTGGATTTGTATTTAACTGAGGAGAAGCTGATCGATTTGATTGTTTAATTTGACTCTATTGGGGAGGATGGTTGGTTTTTCTTTAGATTTTAATTTTTGAATTTTAAGATGGACCCTGTCAGTTCGCGATGGACCGTACTGAGTAGAGGCCATGTTGGAATTGGCCAATTTCAGATTTACCAATCCAAAGGGGTAGTCCACCAACCACATAGTAGGACCATCCAACCAAAGGGATTGCCTTTCAATGTATAGTGGCTGTACTAGGAAGAAAGTGTAGCAAACATACATCTTCCAAAGTAGGGATCAGTCGCTGACGTGATCTGTTGGTGACACAATGAATATCGAACCCATCCTTAGGCTGACTACTAACTGAATGTTGCTGGGGAACTTAAATCAACTCAAATATAGTCAAAATTAATTTTATTTTTTAAAAATTAGATTTGATGGATCCCATCGATTTGTGATGGATTGCACTAAGTAGGGGCCATATCAGCCTTGGCCTAACTTTAGATTTACCAATCCAAGGGGAGTAGTTTCCCGGTCGAAATGGAGAACTATCCAACCAAAGGGGTTTCTTTCAGTTTGTAATGGCTAATTTAGGGAAGAAAGCACAGGGACTCACCTCTCCTTAAATAAAAGACTACTGGGTGACATATTAGCAAGGTAACATGTCAACCAAACCTAGGGCTACCCATCAGTTTGTGATAGTCATGCTAGAAAGAATGCGTAGTAGAGTTACATATTCTAGAGCGAAATGACCATCGGGGCAACCTATTCATTGCAAAATAGATTGAACTGACCTAGCAGTGACTACAGATAGAGTGCCAACTCGGGGACTTATCTCCACTCAAGAGTAGTCAGAAAATTCTTATAAGGAGTTTTGCTGACACTGCCCTAAAGATAAGATGCCTACTTAGGAAAGGGGCCGATGGGGGCTGGAATTCCTAATCCACAAGAAAATAAATTTGTTTATTTATTTATTTATTTATCGTGGACGCTGTTCATTTATGAGGGATCATACTGAGAAGGAGCATATATTATCCTAGACCTATCTCAGGTTTACTAGTCCAAGGGAGGATCTATGCATCTGCTGAACAAATTCTCCAACCATAAGGGTGACTACTAGGAAAGGGGGACTATCCAATCCAAGAGTAGCCTAGGTAGTGTCTAAATGGGGTCACAAAGGACATAATCCATGTAGAGTGCCCGCAAGGGAGGGGCCACTAAGGGCTTTATCCAAAACCCTAAAGAAGATAATGTTTATAGGTATTCGGTGGTCAACTCAAAGAGAAAGTACGGGAACTCATATCTGCCAAGAGTGGTGTATCCACAGGGTTAGTCACTGTCAGCATAGCAAACATCAACCAACCTAAGGTATCCATCAATTTACAATAATCAGTCTAGGAAGAAAGCATCAAAGCTCATGTCTTCCTATAATATAACTGATTGTTGGGATAGTCTGTCTTCAACTCAGTAAGTGCTATCCGACTTAGGCGACTACTGAGTGAATGTCATTGGGGATTTATATCAACTCAAAAGTAGTCAAGAGGAAAGGAGCCACAGGGGGACTTATCCTAAACCTCAAATATACTCGACTTAGCCAGTGTTTGATGGGTAGCTCAAAAAGAAAGTGTGTAGGCTTGCATCTTCTTAAATAAAGTCAACATGAGATAGCTTACTAGATGCACAGTGAAGTCTATCAAATTAACATGACTCTCATCAGTTTGCAATGGTCAAGTCAAGAAGAAAGCGTGGGGACTCACATCCATCGGATAAGTGACCATTTGGATGACAGACTAGCAAGGTAACATGTCAGCCGAACCTAGAGCAGCTGATGAGTGAGTGTCACAGGGGGCTTGCTCTCACATCATCATGGCCCGAGATAAAAGATGTATGTTTGTATTTTTATTTTTTTTTTTTGTTAAAGGGAATAGGATGTTGCTTAAGTACTCTTACACCTACCCTAAACATGCTTAAGAGTTGATGAAATGGTGCCATGAATGGCAGTTGTGATCCCACCAAGAAAGAATATCGCTTAGGGTTCTCTTACACCTAACTTAACCGTGTTAGTCAAAATATGATGCCTCTTAGGTTCTCTTACATCTACTCTAGTATCGCTAGGGAATCATGTTTAATTTGTGTTCGTGTTGTGAAAGAAGGATAAGATGCCTCTTAGGTTCTCTTATGCCTACCCTAAACACGTCATGGTGGATTCGCAAACAAGCAAACAATGCTTTGAAAGAAGAGAATATCTTGATGAATTGGAATAGAACTTTGAAGATAATTATTTTCAAACCTGATTTTATGGGTAATATTTTTTCAAATAGAGCCCATTAATTTGAAGTATCAGGTGTTCCCCTTTACAATTAATAAGTTGATAAGATCCTCCTTAGTAGGCCTTTTCTATGACAAAAGGGCCTTCCCAAGTGGGTTCAAACTTGCTCCCATCTTTTGACTAGCAATAATTTGGTCTCCTTAGAACTAAAACAAGCTCTCCTACTTGAAAAGCTCTAGGGTGGACTAGCTTGTCATGAGCTTGAATCATCTTGGCTTTGTATGACTCGAAGTTCTGGCATGTCATAGGCATCTCTCCTCTAAACCTTTGAGATCTTCTAATCGTAACTTAGCATTCTGCTATGTAGTGAATTTACTACCCATTGCTATCTTTAGTGGTAGATTGGGTTGGAGTTCTATATGTGGTGCGGTATCCCCACAAGGCTTCAACTAGCTGCTCATGCCACTGTCACTTCTTATTATTAAGTTTTTTCTTTAGTATTTGGATGAGAGTTTTGTTGAATGCTTTTGCTAGGAAATTCACCCTAGGGTAGTAGATAGTGGAGTATCTCCAATCTTCACTGTGTCTCCTGGTGAAGTTATTGATCTTAGTGATTTTGAATGCAGTATAATTATCTGATATAATTTGTCAAGGCACCCCGAACCTATATACGATATGGTTCTTGAAAAATGGAGCATATGCTGAGCTGTGACCTCTCTGAGTGGGATTGCATCTGCCTACTTGGAAAAGTAGTTTGATGACAGCTAGGAAAAATTGATGACCCTTGAAAGAAAGAGGATCGATCAGACCCACTATGTCAATACCCCAATACTCAAATGGCCATGAGGCCAATGTAGGATGTAGAATGTTGGGCGATCGATGTAGAACCACACCGTGTACTTGACACTGATGGCATCTCCTAGCTACATCCATGCAGTCTATAATCATCGAAGGATAATAGTATCCTAGTTTCTTGATCTTGGCTTTCATCTTTATACTGCATTGATGTGCTCCGCATAGACCGGTATGTACCTCGATCATAATCTTATAGGCTTCTTATTTGTCTAAACAGTGTAACCATATTTGATCGAAAGACCATCGGTACAAGGTGTCATCCACGAGAGCATAGGAGAGAGCTCTCTGCTTCATCTGATGGGCTTGTAATTTCTCTTGAGGTAGTTTGTCTCTTGTCAAGTACTATGAATTGTTGCCTACAATCCAGCTCCTCATCTTTCTTGGCAACGGCAACCTCTCTTTCAAGAGAGAAACTCTAGATGAGTTCAGCATCAATAAAGGATAATACTTGCCTATTTTGGACCTTTATTGGAATGGGTTCATCCTCCGGACATACCAACTCTTTGGCAAGTTTTGCCAAAGCATCTGCTACTACATTCTCTCCTTGAGGAACATTATAGATGGTGACCTTGGGGATTTGGGTCAATAGATTCATGGTGTACTCATGATAGTGATGAAGATTAGGTTTTAGAACCTTATAGGACCCGACAATTTGGTAGATGGCCAACTGAGAATCCTCATAGATGTTGGTGCTTTTGACATACACTGTAATAGCTAACTTCAGACTAGTAAGCAAAGCCTCATACTCAGCTTCATTATTGGTGCATAGATTGGAGAGATTGTATGAGAATCTCATTACATTGCGGTTTGGAGTTAAAAGAATGATTCTTACCCCTGCCTTTCCTGGAATAATATATCGTGGTTCTTTTCCTTTTTGAAAGGAAGCCACACCATCAAAATATATCTCCTAATGGTGATTGTCAACCTACCTTAAGTTCAATATTTGTTCATCAGGGAGATTGTCACTAAGCGAAAGTCAGCAGGAAGTGGGTGTGCTACTAAGAAATCTACTAGTGCTTATCCTTTCACCACATGGAGGGGTATGAATATAATATTGAATTGCGACAGAATCACAGACTAATGTGCCAATCATCCAGATAATGTTGGTTGTTTCATGAGACACTACAGTGGATTAGTTGTTGAAATTAAGTTCACCTTATGAGAAAGCATGTAGTGTCGTAGCTTTTGGGATGCAAAGATTAAAGCTAGGCAATATTTCTCAATAGGTGGGTAGTTTGCTTTAGCAGGGACCAAAAGACGGTTGAGGTAGTAGAGAGAATTCTCCTTCCCTTCATCGTTGGTTTAGGCCAACAAAGCATCAAGTGAGTCATGCAATGCAGCAATGTAGAGGATAAGTGGCTTGCCCAGCATAGGGACTGCTAGAACTGGCTGCTTCACCAAATACTGTTTGATGTCTTCAAAAGTATGCTGGCACTTATTATCCCATTTGAACTTGGTGTCCTTTTTTACAAGTGCTAAAAATGATTTGCATCTCCCTGATAAATTGGAGATAAAGCACCTTAGATACGCCAACCGCCATTGGAAATATCTGAGTTGAATTAGACTTTTAAGGGGTGACATTTCTAAGATAGCTTTGATCTTTTCTGGGTCTATCTCTACTCCCTGGTGTCGGACAACAAACCCAAGGAACTTCTTTGAACCTACTCCGAATGCACATTACAGGGGTTCATTCTAAGATTGAATTATCTTAATCATTTAAAAACTACTCTCAAGTCAAAGAGATGGTCTCCTTTTTTTTACTTTTGATAACTAGATCATCAATGTAGCATTCTACTTGATCATGAATGAGTTCATCAAAAATCTGAGTCATGGCCCACTGGTAAGTAGCACCAGCATTTTAAGGCTGAAGGGGGCATGACCTTATAACAATAAATTTTGATTGGAGTTCAAAAAGCAGTATTCCTCTCATCCTTGGGGGCCATCTTAATTTGGTTGTAGCCAGATAGCCCATCCATGAAGGAGAATGTTGCATGAGATGAGGCAATGTCCACCATTAACTCTGGTATAAGAAGTGGAAATTCATCCTTAGTACATGCCTTATTTAAGTCCCTGAAATCGATGCATATGAGAATTTGGCCATTTTTCTTCTTAATTGGGATGACACTGACTAACCATGTAAGATATTTTTCTTCCTTGATAAAGCCAGCATCGATCAATTTCTTGATTTCAAAAATGACATGTTGTTATTTCTAATCGCATCCATCTAGGAGCTTGCTTGATAGGTCTAGCATTAGGGTCTATTACTAGTTTATGGACTGCTATGTCAGGAGATAATCTGGGCATCTCTTCATAGCTCTATGCAAAATAGTCCTTAAACTCAGTCAATAGCCTAACTAAGTCATTGGTTTCTTCTTCATTCAATAGAGAACTGATGTATGTGTGGTGTGGATCTTTTTCTGTCCCAAGGTTGATTTCTTTGAGCTTATCGATGGTTGAATTGATTTCTTATTCAAATTCTGGAGGTGCATCTTTGATTTGAAGATCATCAGGATTATTTAAAGTTTCTAAACACACCTCCCCATAAGAGTTAGTGTAGTTTAAGAATATCCTATCATATTCCATATGATTGGTGACAACTAAGTAGTAATCATCATCGTCGACTAGACTCACTGTATCGAATCCTAGTCCTAGTCTTGATTGTGCATCCCTGCCTTTATTGTCCCACAGCTTCTTGAAATACTCTGACCTGTGCCTGGACCATGTGTAAGGAATCAAACCTTTCTTTATAAGATTATGAACACAAGGCAAGTACCAATCTAAAGGTAATTTCATTAAACCTTTATATGAATTATCCTCGAGTTCTACATCTACTTCTGGATTTGAGGATGATTATCCAAACAGGAATCTCTTTGGCTTGGAATCCTTGGAAGACCTAGGGGCTTCCTTAACTACTAAACCCTCAACTTTTTGAGAAGAATGTGGGATTAGAGCTAAAGTACCCAACTTCTGCCTAATGGTTTTACATAATCCTGATTTGAATACATTCGTGCTTTCCTTGGAGGCCTGGCCTTCATCTAGCTCGAGTGTCAACTCCAATGAAACCCACTAAGAGGGGTTAGTTGGTGTGCTAATCACATGAGACTCATCCTCCGAGCTGGATTCTAAGTCTATGTGAATAGCAGGAGTACTCCTGTGATATGAAACATAGCCCCTGTTGGCTGACAGTCCACCAAGGGGTCTTCCACCTCCAGAACTTCCTCTGTACTTACCTCTACCTCTGCCTAGTGGAGGTGTCATCCTACCCATATGTCCATATAGTGAAAGGAACTGTGGGTGGAATATGACATGCAGCTCTACCTCTTCCTTGGTGTCTCTTTCTCGAGCACTTGTACTTTCTTTTCTCTTTTCTTTTTTCTTTTCTTTTTCTTTTTCTTTTTCTTTTTCTTTTTCTTCTTTTTCTTTTCTATTTGAATTTTGTCCTAAAACCTAAAGATGTTTGCTAGCTGAACTTAAGGAAGAAATAAGCTAAGTGCTAATGGAAAGAAAAATAGTCTTGGATTCATACAAAAGTACAAACCCACTATCAATACTTGGAGACAACGATCATTTACCAAACTTGGAGAGAGGAACAATCCCCAGCGGAGTCGCCAAAAAAATCTGTGATGAAAATTTATATATATATCTGCCTTCATCTATCTCCCCTTTTCAGAAAAAGAGAGGATAAATGAAAATAGAAATATATATAATATCTCTTGTTGGGATGCCATGCAGATTTGAAGATGTTCTTCTTAGGGTGATCAGGTGCGACATTGAGAAAATGTATACTATCGAGAGAGATAGAAGTCACCACCCTACAATGGACCTAATCAACTCAATAAGAAATCCTAAGAACTATGGGTCTTCCAAATGTACCAGAGACTCTTCCCTTACTTTTCATGGAAAAGTAAAGTAAGCTTTATTTAAACTGGGTTCGTTAAGTTCCCTACAGGGGCAAGACCCCCATAGTTAATTACATTCTAAGGAACAAGATTTCTTAATAATACTCTCGATTAAAGAAAATGATCATTGTCTCCAAAGATTTTGAAAGGGTAGGACAATCAATCGGTTGGTTTATTTTTAGAAAGTCAAGTGGGATCGATCAAGAGGAGGTAGTTCTTATCGAAGCCAAATGAAAACAAGTAGGGGATGCTTAAGATACTAGGAAGCCTAGTAAGCATCCCAAACTACCCTAAAGTTGGGCTTTACATTTTTTAAAATTGAGTTAATTTGTTTGAGTTGAATTTTTATTAAAAATATAGGGCTTATAATTTCATAATACAAGGTTATGGAAATGCTTAAGAGGTGAGGATTTATGCTTAGGGCCCACGAAGAGAAGCAACCACTGAACCTAAATCTAGAGAGCTTTGGCGAGGGCCAAAAGTATGACCTAAATCTAAGGCAAAAATAGATATTTGGTTCACCTCCACAAGAGAGGATAAACCACTCGACTGTTGGACTATCAACCTACTAGGTGTTGTCACCGAGTAACTCCTCCTATAATTTTAAATTCATGTAGGCAAGTCTTATGTTTATGCAAGATAGCAAGGTTATTATTTATTTAGAAAGAGACTAAGTCCATAAACTCACTCCTTGAGAGACTAGATCATGTAAGGGCATGACAAATGACCTAAATCTAATGCAAATTGTATTACATTTTATTTTTATTTTTGGACAATCACTTGACTCAGTCTATAGGATTTTTATGCCTAATGCATGAGAAATTAGATTATGGGCCAAAATTAGCAAGATAAGGAGGTGTATTTCCACCAAAGCTCTCACAAGTCAAGCCAAGTTCTCTGGCAAAGGTGGAAGCCCTCCAGTCAAGAGTGAAATAATATGATTTTATGCATGATGTTAGAAAAGTAATACTCATCCAGCCAACTAATTCTTTTATCTTGATTTTTAGCCTAATATTTAGGTAAGGTTATGAGTTATTTATTTTTAATTTTGAGTTGATTAATCTGGTAGAAGATTTATTTTTTCTAAAAGCCTAATCATCATCTAGGTCATACAACAAGCAAGGAAAAAACTAGGAAAAGGATGCCATCTTAATACACAAGCTAAATAAATCATCAAATATTTTATAAAGCTAACATAAAAGAATAAAATGCCAAGTGTGATCGGGCACCGTCGCATAAACCCGGAAATAAATTGGGTAACCGAGCTCTACCATTATACAACCCTGATTACAAATGAATTAATTTATAATAAAATAAGAAAATTCATGTTATGGGGGTCTTCATTCTTCTTTTCTTCTTTCTTCTTTTGGCTCCTTCTTTTGGATGGTTGGAAGGTGGTTGCTCCAAAGACTTCACATGGTATATAATACATAGTCTTATAACCAATGCTCATCCTAATCCCCCCATAACAATCATTCCAAAATCCTAATTGCAAAAATTACATGAAAAGGAAAAGTAAATCTAACTAACACCTGCAAAATAGATATTAGCTGAACAAATTATATAAATCCCAAGCATGTATATTGGACTTATCATTCCACACATAGGTAACCAAGTCCACCTGGCCTATAGGATTATGCTTAGGGGTATAAGCACCTGCATAGCAAAAGCAGTTATATTTTTATTACAGTTCCCCTTAAGCACAATCCCTTGCAAAAAATAATTATTAGATTAAATCATCCTACCATTCATTTTATGCACATTCACCCTAACATCCAGACTAAAATAAAATATCACAAAATAAAAGTAAACATCAAATCATGCACCACCCTAACCTAAAGTTGGACATGGTTACTTAGTCTAATGTGTGTGCTTTAGAAGGCTTATGTGGTATGCTTAGTTATGGCTTTAAGGTTTGGATTTTCTAAGTGTGAAGATGTTCAACTTAGATGGGTGGATTCATTTAAGTGTTTAGTTGATTTGGGTTGATTTTTATTTGATGATTTGTTTAGGTTTGAATGAATCCTACAATTAATTACTAAGTTGTAAAGAGAGGGAAAAGAGAATAGAATTTCTCTTTCCTTCCCTACCTTAGGTAATTTCTAAAGTAGATTCATGTTTAATTTTATTTAGTGAATGCTTTCTTATGTGTTTTAATTAATTCTAAGTTTAGATTTTCCCTAAACGAACCTATTCAAAAAGAAAGATATTTTAAGATTAAATAAAGTGAAATAACATCACAAAACACACACCACTTTATTTCTTTTCCAACATATATAACATGCATATGGATGAATCCTAAGCATATCTTTACAGGAAAATGAGAATGTTTAGCACACCTTAATGATGAATGCTAAGTAGTATTACTTAAGAAAATTTGGATGCTTTATGATGCATGATTTTCATTAAGTAGAAAAGGTTTATTCTTTTATCCTTTATTCATATGCACATGTGTATGTATGAAAGCATAAGTGAGTAGGACATCATTATTAGGACCAAGGGTGTAAGGTACAAGACCTACTTAGGGTTACATAAAGCCTCATAACCCGGGTTGTCTAGACTAATAAACCACTTTCCTTAAATACATATGCATGTACAAAAGAAGTAAATGGAAAAAGAAAGATGCAAAAGTTTATATTCATTTGATTTTTGGTTTGATTGTTAATTTATGTGTGTAAGTGTAAAGATCCTTCTTAAGTTATAACATGGAAGAGGATAGGAGTAGATTTTAAGCAAGTATTGTATTCTTTTAAAAGAACTATGCACTTTGCAAATCTTATTCAAATCCATGTTAAGAGGAAAGAAAGGAAGCAAACATAAGACACATTTTTATATTCACATGAAAGCTTATAAATAAAGTATAAGTAGCATACCTTTCTGTTTTGATATTTGGTTTATAGGATTTGAAAATAATTTTGAATTTAATAGTGATAATAGCCATTCATATTTTTACTTTAGCCAAAACATGCAATTTGACATAAAGAATCATTTCATTTTAATTTTGGTTTTTAAAAGATATTAATGCATGAATTTCATATGGCATACACTATTAGCATGCTAGGAAAGAAATAAAGTGATGACATTAATGTAAATTCATTTACCATAATTAATTCCTAAAGATAATCCTATGGAATATAATTATTTAAAGCAAATCAAATTTGGTTTAAAGAGAGTTTGAATTTTGTGTGAGTTTGATTTAAATTTGAAAAATGTGAGAAGGTTTGCTGGTCCTAACCCATGTGTATATTATTTTTGTTTAATTTTTTAGGTTATTAGATGATTTTTATATTTTTGATTGGGTTAAGGTGTACATTAAGTTCATTAATTACCCCTTACCTATACCACCTTATCATACTTAATCAAATAATTATGAGCCAATGATATAACATAAAACCACACGAGAAATTTAAATCAGCAATGCACCTAGGAAGAAAAGGGCCTAATGCATTTGGCTCACAATTAATTATTAATTAAGCTAAAGGATTTAAGTTAAGTACTTTCATAACATTCCCCACACATGTGGATTAGGTTTTGATTTCCTTAAGGCACTTAGGTTATTGAACACTTAAGCACCTACCCAAGATGAATTAGTTAGGTAGGTAATTAGTAGATTAATTTTAAATTAATTTTGTATTAAGGAAGTAAGAGGGGTTTAAGGAATAGCTTAAGCAAAATATCCCAAAATAATTCCCTAAATCTCCTACTCACTTAAACAAACCTTAAGTAACTCAATCAAGAGATTAAACTACTAATTACACACTTAATTAGGCTTAATTACATTAGGAGAGTAATTAGGAATGAATCTAGCAATTACCCAAATTAAACCATTAATAAATCCCAAAATCATTAGGGAAGGTAGAAGTCATCCCACTAAATACACATGAGAAGTTTGAGATTAATTAATGGAATAATCACATGGTCATTAGCCTAATTATATTCCCAATAAAACTTAAATTTAGAAAATAACACTATTCAATATTTATTAAAATCAATTTCATAATATTCTACATTCAATTATCTTTTATATGCAATTTATTTCATTTTTTTTTATTTTTCTACACTTAGATATGAATATTTGAAGATTTCCTAATTAATTAAATAATTAAAAATCCCTAATTATGTGACTAATCCCGTCGGTGCCATGTGGAGGCTAACGCAGCACGCGCTTTCCACATGGCATGATGGGAATGGTCACATAAGTTGTCACATTATAGCGCTCGGCCTCTACGCTTTCTCACGTCGATGGATCGGATGGTTGAGATCAAGCCCGCAATTCTTAAGGGTTAATCCATGGATCCTACATATTTTAAGCATGGCCATCCATCCAAAATGCACGGATGGATGGCCCATGATCCTTCTCTGATCATCCTTTGCGGGAGATGGCCACCATCCATCTTTAGGGAAGATTCGAGCTCGATTGAGCTCGGATAGAATCCAAATTCAACCCACACCATCACCATGCGAAGGAGATCACATCCAATGGCTAGTTTCTCATGGGATGAGTTCACTTCATAAAGGACCACACTATGGATAATTTAAGCTCAGTTTAATGGCATTCCTCACTAGAGGCTATCACCAACGCTCAATTCCCTTTGAGAAGGTTCATCTAGTGGAGATAAAGTCTTGTTGAAGTTTTGAGGCCTTGAGATTGAATGGATCTTCCTATAGGCCAAGTCACCCTTCAGTAGAGCTCAGTCTTGATCAAGAACACTATTCCCTTGCTTGGAGAACTTGAATAAAGCTTGGGGTGAGTTTGATTTGATCCTCTGAGGGTGCTCAAAGGAGGAATTAGACAGGTTTTGAGTATTGGATGAGATGGAATTTGAGTGGAGCTCCTCTATTTTTAGTCTATGAAAATTGAGAAATGGAGAATTCTAACTCACTCTAGAAAGGTTGGGGAGACTTGGAAATAGTTCCTCTGGCTTCCCTTTGCTCAATTCAATTAGAGAGTGATGAATTCAAATGAGATTAGGGGGAGTATATCTCCCCCCTAGAGGGATCAGACGGTCGTAAGCTCCTTTGCCATTTTGATCCAATACACCTCCTTGAGTGGGTTTGTTAAGTTGTTAGAGGTGTCCTTGCATTCAATTTTGGCCAGAGAAGGAGTGGAGGAGCTTTCCATGTGCTTAATTCAAGTGGAGGAAGGAATCCCATGTGCCTATTTTCATGGGGGTGGTTGGTTTTGACTTTGGGTTCGGTTTGGCTGACCCAAACCCATTGGGTCATGTGCATTATGTCCCTTAGTAACCATTTGGTCCACTAAGAGGATGCCAAGTGTCCATGAAAAGGAATTGATCAAATTCCAAGTTATTTTGATTTTAGGTTAGCCTATGGCCTAGGGGTAAAATGGTCATTTGACCTTGATTTCAGTTTGAATATGTTTGATATGTTTGAAAAATAGGTTATGCCATGTTTCATTGAATTTGGAGTTGGTTTGATGTGATTTGTCTCATGTTGACCCATTTAGATCAAAATGGGTCAACTTGGGTCAAGTTCATATGACCATTTGAAATGTTTTGGCAACTTTGGTTTAGTTCAATTTGGTTTAGATTTAGTTTTGGTTCATTGATTTTATTTAGGTCAAATGGGTCAAGTTGACCAATTTGTGGTTTAGGTTTTATTGGTCATTTGAAATGGATTAGTATCTTTGTTTCCAATCAATTTGTTTATATTTGGGTTTGGCTCAATTTAACCATTTAGGTCAAGTTAGGTTCATGGTCAATTGGGCTAGGTTGGGTCTAGTTGGCCAATTTAGGCTTTGGTCAAGTTTAATAATCATTTTACAATGAATTTGACCCATTGATTTCAATCAATTTGGCTTAGATCATGTTTTGACACATTTTGACTTTTTAGGTCAAGTTGGGTCAACTTGGGTCAAGTGGCCAATTAGGCTAGGTTAGGCTCGAATGATGACTTCGTAAAGTTCAAACATTGATCATGAATTAGTTTAGATCAATGGTTTCAATCAATTTGTCCTATGATGGATTTTGGCTAAGTGTTGGCTTGGTCAACCCTTAAGTTTGACTTAGTTTGACCTAATTTTAGTGATTGATCATCTTATTATGATTGTTGCTCATAATGTGAGGCTTAGATGGGCTTAGTTCAATCCAATTTGGGTAGGATTAGAATTTGGCTCATAATGGATACTTTAGGTCACCTTGGGTCAAGTGAGCCTAAGTGGGTCAAATGGCTTGGTCAAATCTTGATTTGAGTTTGATTGAACTCATATGTAAACTTATGATTGAAATATAAATCCATTTGTAAGAGATTTTAAGTCAAATGGGTTTTGATTCATTTGATAATTTCAAGTTCAAAGGGTGAACATGAGTTTGACTTGGGTTTGATTTTTGAATTTAGTTTTGGTTTAGTGATTGAAGTTTGTATTTATATTTTGATTCATGATTGTAGGATTGATTAAATTATAAGAAAAATCAAGAGTTTGGCTTGATTTGAATTGGATTTGACTAAGTTCAAGAGTTTGACTTGAAAAACTTAGGTTAGATTTTGGTTGAATTTGAGTTTGATTTTTGGGTTTAGTTTGATTAATTTTAATTTATATTTCATTTATATATGTGAATATAAATGAGAATATAAATGGGTTATGAAAAAATTTCATGAGTTTGAATTGATTTGAACTTGATTTGTACTAAGTCCATAAGTGGAATTAAAGGGACTTAGGAAAGATTTTTAAAATTTGGATTTGATTTTGGGTTTATTTTGAGTGATTTGAATTTATATTCCATTTATTATGTCATTATAAATGAGAATATAAATGAGAATACAAATGTGGGGAAAAAATTTTTGAATTTGAATTGATTTTGGCTAAGTCCATAAGAGGGAAAAATCAAAGTGACCTTAGAAAAGATTTTGGAATTTGATTTGGATTTCCATCATGGGTTTCAATCATGGGTTTTAATCATGGGTTTCAATCATTTGGAATTGATTCATGATTTGTAAAAATCCATTGAATTAATTCAAGGTTTGATTGAGAGTTGAAGTTGATATAAGTTTGGAGTTTGACTTGAAAGAAAGAAGTGAGGATTTGGTTCAAGCTATAGGGTAGGCAAACTTTCCTAACACCCCTAAGGCATGACCTATTCCTATGGCTAACTCTTCTAAGTCTCTAGGGTTAGATTGAGTGTCCACCTAATCACTAGATGTGTCTTAAGACTAAGGAATTCTTAAATTCTAAGAGAAGTCCTATGTCTAAGATGGAGGGGTTGAGAGCTCATCCTAAAAATGAGGTCAACACCCATATTGACTTTAGTTAAGATGATGCAAGCCTACACGCTTTCTTCTTAAACTAGCCATCATGCACTGACTGGGTCGAGTATATTTGAGGCTTAGGATAAGTCTCCCAGTGACTCCTTTTCTCCTGACTATTTTAAGTCTGGGTCCAGTCCTTACATGGGACTCCCCACTTGGTAGTCACCTTAGGTCAGATAGCATATGTCTCGCCGATGATAAAATATTCCGATGATCATTTTCATTTGTGAGGATGTAAGTCTACAAGCCTTCCTCTCAGATTGATCATTGCAAATCGATAGGCACCTTAGGTTGGTTGGTTATTGTCATGCTGGTGGCGACCCACCTGGTGGATACACCACTCATGGCAGATGTACATTTACAAGCTTTCTCCTGGAGTTGGCTACTATATACCTATAGGCTTTCTTTACAAGGTCCTAGATAAAGCCCCTAACGGCACCTCCCTTGTGGCTCTCTATCTGGATCATTTCCTTAATGACCCTATTTAAATACTACCATGATTACTCTTGGATTGGACAGTCCCCCTTTCCTAGAAGCCACCTCTGTGGTTAGAGAATTTGTCTTGCGATATGCAGATTCTCCCTTTATCCAAGTAGTCCGAGATGACTGGCTAATATAAACCCTTCTTGGGTGGTCCTCACAACAAAAAAAGGGTTCACGCAAATATATAAACAAAATAAATATATATTTTCACTTATAGATTAGGATGAAAACCCTAGCAGTACATTTTCCCAAGTATGCATCCTATCTTTAGGGCAGTGTGAGGAAAACTCCCTATAGGAATTGTTTGACTACTTTTGAGTTGAGATAAGTCCTCGAGTCTGCACTCTCTTAGTAGTCGCCCTTAGGTCAGGTTTGACTTATTGTGCCACCAACAGGTCACATCGGCGGTCGTCCTTGCTTCGGAAGATGTAAGTGTATCACACATTCTCTCCAGCATGATCGTTGCACACCGACGGGCAGCCTTAAGTCAGGTTCTATTTATTATGCTATCAATCGATCAACCAAGTGGTTCTTTGTTTAGAAAGTTGTAAGTCTACAAGCTTTCTTTCTGACTTGATCATTGCACACCGAAAAGCACCCCTTAGGTTGGTTAGCTCTGCCCCGTAGTCGGTAGACTACCCTTTGGATTTGTAAATTTGAGAGAGGCTTAGGCTGATATTAGCCCCTTCTTAGTAGATCCATTGTACACTGACAGGGTTCATCTAAAAATGGAATTAATTCTGACTATTCTTGAGTTGATATGAGTCCACAGCGGCATTCGCTCAATAGTTGCCTTAGGTCTGGTTTGAATTATTATCCTAGCAACCGATCACCCTAGTGGTTCTTTGTTCAGAGAGTTATAAGTCTACAAGCTTTCTTCCTGACTTGACCATTGCACACTGAAGGGAAACCTTTAGGTTGGTTAGTCCTACCTGATGGCCGGTAGACTATCCATTTAGAATTATAAATCTAAGATAGAACTAGTCTGATATTAGCCCCTTCTTAGTAGATCCAGCACACACTGACAGTGTCCATCTAAAAATGAACTTAATTATGACTATTCTTGAGTCGGTATGAGTCCACAATGACATTCGCTCAATAATCGCCTTAGGTTGGATTCGATTTGTTGTGCTAGCAATCGATCACCTAGTGATTCCTTATTTAGGGAGTTCTAAGTCTACAAGCTTTCTTCCTAACTTGACCATTGCACACTGAAAGGTAACTCTTAGGTTGGTTAGTCCTACTTAATGCTCGGTAGACTATCCCTTTAGATTTGTAAATCTAAGATAGGACTAGGTTGATATTAGCCCCTTCTTTGTGGATCTGGCGCACACCCATAAGGTCCATTTTATTCAATCCATCATCCTTCCCCAGTGGAATCTAAATTAAATCCATCAACTCCTATCCCTAGTGGATACATAAACCAAAGAAATCCATATATTAAACCCATCTTATCCCTGGATCAGAGCTCACATCTCAAGCATATGTGCCCTCAAAACCAAATCATATCCTCTCCCTAGTGGAGCCTCAAATCATAAGCCAACAAATCAAATTTTCATCCCCAGTGGATGCCCGCTAATTAAGTCAAATCAAATTTTCCCAACAAGGCGCAAATCATATCATAATCCCTAGCAGATCTTTCCTACCTAAATCATATCAAACTAACTCAAACCCTTATCTTCTACGGATAATCTGAACCTGCTTCCCTAGTGGAAGGTTCATATACTTGATCCTTTAGCGGATCATTTCTTCCTCTCTTATGGCATAATTTGAGTTGAATTGTACTAAGATCTTGATTTCATCTACATCTCAAGTTTAGGGGTAGATCATTTTTGTTTGTGTTTGCAATCCTTCAGACGTTGTTGATTGTCTCGGTCAACATTAATACTTGCGGTTCACCTTGTAGTTACATCACACCTATTAGGCGCTCATTTGTTGACCTCGCTTTTGGAGTGAGTTATCAACTTTCTCAACATAGATCTAAGACTATTGTAGACACCAAGGGCTTCTTAGTCTTAAGACACTTCTAGTGAGTAGGTGAACACTTAACCTAAGCCTAGAGACCTAGAAGGATTAGCCATAAGAATGGGTCATGCCTTAGAGACTTAGGAAAACTTTCCTACCCTATATACTTAAACCCAACGCATGCTTTCTTTCTCAAACCAAACCTCAAATTCAAATCCAAATCATAAATCAATTCCAAATCAAATGATTGAAACCCATGATCAAATTCAAATTCCAAAACCCTTCCTAAACCCTTTGATTTTATCTTATGGACTTAGCCTTAAGAAATTCAAATCAACCCCAATTTAATTGATTTACTTAGATATCCAATTCAATCTCAAATCAAATTTTAAACCAAATTCTAAATCAAATGACTAGAACCCAAAATCAAATTCAAATTCCAAAACCCCCTTTAAATCAAATCAAACTTGGTTGATTTTCTTATAAATCAATCATTCTTTAATTTATATTCACAAATATAAATGAAATCCAAATTTAAATAAACCAAATCAAATCAAACTAAATCAAACCAAATCAAGATCTTTTTTAAGCCATATGACTCACTCTCATAAGCTTAATCAAATATCAGCCCAAATTATCCCAAATTCAATTGATTTCTTTATAAATCAATTATTTCTTCATTTATATTCACAAATATAAAAGAAATCCAAACTCAAATAGCCAAAACCAAATGAGACTAAATCTAAATAGCCAAAATCCCTTCTTAAGCCCTATGGACCTACCTCCATAGGATTAATCAAATCTTAAACCAAATCAACCCAAAATCAATTGGTTTCTTTATAAATCAATTAGTCATTTATTTATATTCATAAATATAATGAAACTCACCCTCTAATGACCAAAAATATATCAAACTAAATTAATTCCCTACTTAAGCCCTTTTGACCTGCATCCATAAACTTGGTCAGATTTACTTCCAAATCACTCCAAACTCAAGTGATTTTATCATTGATCATTTATATTTTCATTTATATCCATAAATATAAATGAAATATAAACCCAAATCAAATCAAATTTCCAATTTTAGCCTTTGAAGCCATTTTCTTGAACTTGGCCGAATGATACCCAAATCAATTCAAAACCCATGGATTTCTTCATGAATCAATCATTCCTTCAATCACTCATCCAAATATAAACATAAACCACAATTATCGAACCAAACTCAAGTCAAGCCCAAGTTAGCCTTTCTGACTTGAAAACTTTAAATGAGCCAAAATCCATTAAACTCCAAATTGATCGTAGTTGGATTTATATTTCAATCCTAGGCTCATATATGAGTTCAACTAAACTTGAATCAAGCTAAAACTAAACCAATTGACCCGTTTAGGTCTACTTGATCCAAAGTGACCTAAAGAATTTTATTGAGCCAAATTCTAATCCCACCCAAATTGGATTGAACCAAGGCCATCCCAACCTCATGTCAAGATCAACAATCATCCTAGGGTGATGAACTACCTTGAATTGGGTCAAACCAAGTCAACTTGGTCCTTTGACCAAGTCAACCTGTAGCCCAAATGAAACCCAAACTAGCCAAAACCCACCATGTACCAAATTGATTGACGCCATTGATTCAAACCCATTCATAATCAATGGATGAACATGACCAAATCTTTAATTGAGTCAAACTAAGTCCAATTGACCATTTGACCTCAGTTGACCCAAATTGACCTAAAAAGCTAAAATGGGTCAAATCATGATTTAACCCAAATTGATTGCAACCAACAGCTCAAGTTCATTCCAAATCATTTATTGAACTTAACCAAAGCCACAATCAAGCTCAATTTGACCAATTGGTCAACTTGACCCAACCTATCCCAAATTGACCTAAAAGGTAAAATTAGCCAAAATCAAAATTAAACCCAAATCAAATTAAATCAAAGCCTACAATTATTTTAAATTAACTAATTGAACATGAACTAACACCTAACCCAACACAATTTGGTCAAATTGATCAAATTGGTCAACTTGACCTATTTATTTTTAAATGAGCCAAAATCAAACCTAAGCCAAATTAATCAAAACCACTTGATCCAAAACTCTTTAAATCATCATTCAAATATAAGCCAAGCTTGGTTTGACCCAATTTGACCAATTGGTCAACCCAACCCAACATGAACCTATATGAACCCATTTGACCAAATGAAGCTAAAGTACCCAAAACCAACCCATAGGACCCTAAGGGATGACCAAACCTGACCCAAATTGACCCCGGGTTAGCCCAATAATCATCCCAAAAGCAAAGTGGATGCCACCCAAGGGAATTCTCTATTAGACACACCTAATTTGCATTAGATTCTCTCCATAAGAAGCAAAGTCCAGTCTCCCATCACCATGACAGCCATCCAATTGCCATATGGAGCACACCTAAGCCTTTTAGCCCACCCTAAAATAACTAGGACTCACCATGGACCAAAGGGAGGTTAACCAAGTGACCCCCCTTCATACCCGAGCACCCAAAGGACCAAGCAAACTCAATCCTCCCATATCTTATCTTGGGCTACATGACATAGCTTCCTCCACTCCTGGCATGCCATGTGTAGTTAATGGCGACCCCTCTTGCAGGCTGACAATGGCAAATCGATTGAAATTTAGGGAAGGATCCCATCCATCCATCAAGCATAATTGAGGGGTATATTCCCTCAATTCTCACAGAGATTGGAACGATTCACACTCTCTAAGCCCCTATGGTGAATTTTTATTTTCATCTTGAGTAATGAAAATAAAAATACACTATTTGGACACCACGTAGATCCACAGATGTACTTATTAGGGTGATCAAGTATGACATTGAGGAATGATATACTATCTCAAGAGATAGAAGTCATCATTCTACAATGGACCTAATCACCTAATAAGGACTCCTAAGGACAGTGGGCCTTCAAATGTACCAGAGATTCTTCCCCTACTTTATACGAAAAAGTAAGGTAGGGTTTTTTTTAAAATCGGGTTCGTTAAGTTCCCTATGGAGGCAAGCCCCCATAGTTTATTGCATCCTAAGGAATGAGATTCCAAAAGAATACTCTCAATTAAGGTAAATGATCATTGTCTCTAAAGATTTTAAAGATAGGACTATCAATCAATTGATTATTTTTAGAAAATAAGTGGGATTGATCAAAAAGAGGGAGTTATTATTGAAACTAAAGGGAGATGAGTAGGGATGATCATGATACTAGGAAGCCTAGTGAGCACCCCAACTATCATATGGTTAAGCTTTACATTTTTTTTAAATTAAGGTGATTTATATATTTGAGTTGAATTTTTATTAGAAATCTAGGACTTACAATTCCATAATATGAGATCTTGGAAATACCTAAGAGGTGAGGATTTATGCTTGTAACCTGCAAATGGGAAACTAGCAACCTCGGATCCTAAATCTAGGGAGCTTTGGCGAGGACCGAAGAACAACCTAAATCTAAGGCAAAATAGGTATATGGTTTATCTCCATAAGAGAGGATAAATCACCTGACTGTTAGACTTGCAACCACCTGAGGGTGGCCGCCAACCAACTCCTCCTACAATATTAAATGCATGTAGGCAAGTCTTATGCTTTTGCAAGATGGCTAAGTTATTGTATATTTAGAAAGGGGACTGTCCTTAAACATACTCCCTAAGAGACTAGATCATGTAGGGCATGAGTAATGACTTAATCTAATGCAAATTTTGTTAAGTTTTATTTTGATTTTTGGATATTTTTATTTGGTACATGCTATGGGATCAATATGCCTAATGCATGAGAAATTGGTTATGGGCCAAAATTAGAAAGAATGACGTTTGTTTCCACCATGGCTCTCAAAGGTCAAGCTATTTTCTCTGGAAAAGGTGAAAGCCCTACATTAGCAAGAGTGAAGCAAGATAATGTTTATGCATGATGTGAGGCATACAACATCCAGCTAAGGGTTACTAAATATTTTATTTTCTTCATTTATGTCATAGGCTTTATGTGAGGTTATGAGTTGTTTAATTTAAATTTTGAGTTGATTAATTGGATAGAAAATTTATTTTTTCCTAAGAGCCTTCGCATCCAAGCCATTCATCAATCAATGAAGAAACTAGGAAAATCATGTCATCTTAATGCACAAGCTAAACAAACATCAAACAATTTCATAAAGCTAGCACAAAAGAATAAGAGGTCGATGTAGTCGGGCTCCACCGCACAAACCCGAAAAGAAATGTGGGTAGCGAAGCTCTACCCTTATACAACCCAAATTACAAATAAAAAATTACAACTTAGAAGGAATTTATGTTATTGGGGTCTTCATTCTTCATTTATCCATTTCTTCCTTTCTTTCTTTCTTCATTTCTTCATTTCTTTCCTTCTTTTGGTTGGTTGGGATGTGGTTTGCTCCAAGGCTTCACATGGTGCATAAGACTTGATCTTATGACCAATGCTCATCCTAATCTCCCATAACATTTATTCTAAATATTAATTATAAAATTACATTAAAAAGGGAGAGATAAATCTAATTAAACCTATAAAATATATATTAGCGAAACATACCACACAACCCAAGCATGTATATGAATAATTTGGACTTAGCACTCCACACATGGGTAACCAAGTCCAACTATTTTTGTTTCGATTATGATCAGGGGTATAAGTAGCCTGCACAGCAAAAGCATTTATATTTTATTACAGCGCCCCTTAAGCATAATCCCCTGCAGAAGATATGATTAGGCTAAGATTGCCCTACCATCCAGTCTACGTGCATACACCCTAACATCCAGTCTAAAAATATTACATTATAAAATAAAATTAGGCATCAAACCACGTACCGCCCTAACATAGAGCTAGAAATGATGACTTAGCCTAATGTGTGTGTCATTTAAGGCTTGTGTAGCATGTCTTAGCTAGGCTTTAAGGTTGGAATTTTCAAAATGTGAGAGATTTAATTTTAAAGGTGGTTTTAGTTTAAGTGGTTTAGTTGATTTGTTAATTTTATTTAATGATTTGATAAGGTTTGAATGAACCTATATTTAGTTACTAAGTGTTATCAAGAGAAGAAAAGAGAAGAAAACTTCTCTTTCATCCCTGCCTTAAGTAATTTCTAAGGTAAATTTATTAGTGATTTTTCTTAAGTGAAAGTTTTATTATGTGTTTTAATTATCCCTAAGTTTAGATTTGCTCTAAATATCCCTATTCAAATAGGAAAGACATCTCAGGATTAATTAAGTGAATTACTATCACATAACACGCAACCATTTTTTTCTTTCCAACATATATACCATGTATATGAATAAACCTAAGCATAACTATACATGATATGCAAATCTTAGCACACCTTAATGATGAATGCAAAAGAGAGGTTTTTTTTAAGAAAATTTGGATATTCCATGAATGCACGTTTTTATTAAGTAGAAAAGGGGGATTCTTTATCCATCAACAAAATGCACATTTACATATATAAAAGACATAAGTGAGCACGACGTCATTATTTTCTACACTAGGGATGTAAGGTACAAGACCTACTTAGGACTACTTAAAGCCTCGCAACCCTAGGATGTCCAAACTAATATACCACTTTTCTTAAATACATGTGCATGTACAAAAAGAAATAAATGGAAGAAGAGTCATGCAAAAGATTTTTGTGTTTGAATTGGTTATACAATTTACATCGAATGTGAAGATCCTTCTTAAGTCATAACATAGAAATGTATAGGAATAGATTTAGGTAAGTGTTATGTTCTTTTCAAATGAACTATACACTTTTGAAAATCCTATCTAAATCTGTGTTAAGAGGAGAGAAGAAAATCACATAATACACATCTCTTATGCTATAATCACATGCAAGCTTATAAGTACTTATAAGTAGCATACCTTCATTTAAAATCTTTGATTTATAGTTTTTGAAAATAATTTTTGATTTAATAGTGATAATAACAACTCATATTTTTAACTTTAACCAAAACATTCAATTTAACATAAAAAGGAAACATTTCATTTAATTAATTTTTTAAAAGAGATGAATGCATGGTTTCATATGGCACACAACATTTAGCATTCTTGGAAAGATATAAAGTGATGCGAGCATATGACTTCAGTCACCCTAATTAATTCCTAAAGGAAATCTTATAAGATAAGATTATTTAAAGTGAATCAAAATTCTTTAAAGAGATTTTTAGTTTTGAATTTGAATTTGATTTGATTTAGGAAATGTTGTTGGTCCTAACCCATTTCCCCCATGTGTGAGTTAGTTTAGTTTAATTTTAGAACAATTAGATTGATTTTATATTTTATTTAGGTTAAGGTGTGAATTAAATCCATTAATTACCCATTACCTACACCACTTTAGCATAATTAACCTAACAATTATGAATCAACATATGATATAAAATCACATGAAAATTAAATCAGTAATGCACCTAAGAAATAAAAGGGCCTAATGCAATTGGCTAATAATTATTGATTAATTAAGATAAAGGGTTTAATTAAGTACTTTCATATAACCATCCTACACATGTAGTTTGATTATGATTTTCTTAAACTTACCTTAGGCTTTTGAACACCTAAGTATCTATCCAGTAAGAGATTGATTAATTCTAGATTGACTTTGAAAGTTTGATTAGACTTAATAGGTAGATCATTAGTGGATTAATCCTTAATTATGTTTAGATTAAGGAAGAAAGGGAGTTTAGGGAATAACTTAGGAAAAATATTCCAAACTCATTCCATAAACCTCTCCTTTACTTAAACAATATTTAACTGTCTCAATTAAGAGATTAAGCCATTGTTCATATGCTTAATTACTCTTAATTACATAAAGGGGAAAGACTAGGGGTTCATTAATTAATTTCCCTAATTAACTCATTAATAAATCCAAAAAAACTTAAGGGAGGCAGAAGTCATCCCATTAAACATGTCTACAAAATTTGGAATTAATTAATAAAGTAATTACGGAGTAATTAAGGTAATTCAATTTTAATTAAACCCAAATTAAGGAAAATTCACTATTTAAAATCAATTATAAATAATTTTATTGGATTTCCCTAAGAAATACCTTTAAAATGAGCCCTCATTTATATTTTTTTAATTTTTCTACATTTAATTATGATTTTATAAAGTTTCTATGATTAAAGGGTAATTAAACAGCCTAATTAATTAACTAATCCCGTTGCCACCACATTGACTGATGGCATGACTCGTTTTCCATGTGGTGCGATGGGATTGGTTTTTTAACTTATCACATCGTGTGTTGCATCAGTCGGCGGTGTAACGTGCTTTTCTTTGGGTCGTTTGATCAAGGATCGGATGGTCAGTATTAATCCCATGGTTCTAAAGGATTTAAATTATCAAATCTAATCAATTTAATCAGGGTCGTCCATCCAAAACACGCGGGATGGATGGCCCATGATTAATCCTTGCCTAAGCTGCGGGAGACGGAGGCCGTCCATCCTCCATGGCTTGATCTGAGTTCACCTAAGCTCGAATTAGGCTGGGATTCACCCCACGCCATCAAGAGGTGTAGGGAAGAACATCCAACGACTAGGATCTATTGGAATTACAATTCCCTTCACAAAGGACTAAGCATTTATCAATGGAGGATCAGTTTGAGTCATACCTCACCGGAGGCTATCACCGATGCATCCAACAGACAAGGTAGCCTCTTCTAGTGGAGACGAAGCTCTGTTAAAAGTTTCAAGCCTTTATTTGAAGTGGATTGCTCAATTGACTAAGCTCCCCTTCAATGGTTTGCGTCTTTGATCAAAATCCCCCTTCTCGTGGCTTGGAAACTTGGGAACACTCTGTGTGAGCTTGACTAACTCCCTTGATGGTGCTTGCAAAGTGAATTTTAGTTTGGTGGAGAATTAAGCAAGTTGGAATTTCTTTAGGCCTCCCCGATTTTAGCTTTGAAGAAAACTAAGAAGGAGAAATTCAAATGAGCTTGGGAATGCTTATCAAGGCTTGGAGAAGCTTGGTTTCAGTTCCTAGACTCAATCAAATTTAGAGTGTGTGCTTTGAGTTAGAATGAAGAGGTGTATATCTCCCCGTCCTTGGATCGGACGGTCGAGATCTATCTTGCCATTTTCCTTCACTTGCTTCGATTGAATGGGTTATTTAGGCTATTAGGGCTTTCATGTGCATCATTTTTGGCAGAGGAGTGGAGGAGAGGAAGTGCACATGTGATAGGTGGGTGTATGGGGTGATCCGAGTGAAGAATTCCCATCGGAGGAGTCAGTTTGGCCGTGGGTTGGGTCATGTGCACCACCTCCCTTGGTGTCTAAATGGACCACTAGGAAGATGCCAAGTGGCCAAGAGAAAGAATTGGCTAAATTCATGTGAATTTGGCCATAAGTTATCCTTTGATGTAGGGTTAAAATGGTCATTTGCCCTTGATTTTGATTCGAGCAGATTTGAAATGATTCAAAAGTGGGTTTGGCCAAATTTCAAGTGATTTGGAGTTCATTTGGTTTGAATTGGTTCAATTTGACCTATTTAGGTCAAGTTGGGTCAATTTGGATTAGGTTGACCAATTGATCAAATTAGGTCAAACCATGGGTTAGGTCAAGTTTAAATGATCATTTGGAGCCTATGGGTATCATTAGTTTGTTCAATTTGGTTTATATTTGGTTTTGGTTCATTTGAGTTCATTTAGGTTAAATGGGTCAAGTTAACCAATTTGACCCATTTGACCTAATTGGGTTAGGTCATGGGTTGATTTAGGCTTGGTTGATCATTTGAAATGTATTTCAAGCTTTGGTTTCAATCAATTTTTTGTTTGGCTTGATTTTAAGTTGATTTGACCTTTTAGGTCAAGTTGGGTTCATGGTCAATCAGGCTAGGTTGGGTCTAGTTGGCCAATTGAAGCTTTAGTCAAGTTCAACAAGTGATTTAGAATGAATTTGACCCATTAGTTGCAATCAATTTGTCTTAGATCAAGATTTCACTCATTTTGACTTTTTAGGTCAACTTGGGTCAACTTGGGTCAAGTGGCCAATTTGGCTAGGTTTGGCTCAATTAATGGCTTGATCATGTTCAATCATTAATGCTAGATTGGTTTAGATCAATGGTTTCAATCAATTTAGTCTATGGTGGATTTTGGCTAGTTTGGGTTTCATTTGGGCTAAGTGTTGACTTAGTCAAATGCTAGGTTTGACTTGGTTTGACCTAATTTGAGTGTTTGATCATCCTAGGATGACTGTTGCTCATGATGTGAGGCTTAGATGGGCTTAGCTCAATCCAATTTGGGTTGGATTAGAATTTGGCTCAAAAAGGTGCTTTAGGTCACTTTGGGTCAAGTGAGCCTAAATGGGTTAATTGGCTTGATCAAGGCTTGATTCAAGTTTGGTTAAACTCACATATGGACTCATGATTGAAATATAAATCCAATTGCAAGTGATTTGAAGTCAAATGGGTTTTGATTCATTTGACAATTTCAAGTCAAAAGGAAGAATGTGGGTTTTACTTGGGTTAGTTTGATTTTGGTTTGATGATTGAAGTTTATGTTTATATTTAGGCTTATGATTGAAGGATTGATTGTTTGAAGAGAAAATCTAAAGGTTTGGGTTTGCTTGAGTTTGATTTGTCTAAGTTCAAGAATTTGACTTGAGAGGGCATAAGTTAGATTTAAGTTGGATTTGCATTTGAGTTTTGAATTTTGTTTTGGTCATTTAAATTTATATTTCATTTATATTTGTGAATATAAATGAGAATATAAATGAGTTATGAGAAAATCTTTTGAATTTGGAATGGTTTGGATTTGTTTGAAGGAGTTCAAGGATTTGACTTGAAAGAGTTTAGGTTGGATTTATGTTAGATTTAAATTTTAGTTTGAATTTGGTTTTGGCCATTTGAATTTATATTTCATTTATATTTGTGAATATAAATGAGAATATAAATGGGTTATGAGAAAATCTTTTGAATTTGGAATGGTTTGGATTTGTTTGAAGGAGTTCAAGGATTTGACTTGAAAGAGTTTAGGTTGGATTTATGTTAGATTTGAATTGAGTTTTGAATTGATTTTGGTTATTTGAAATTATATTTCATTTATATTTGTGAATATAAATGAGAATATAAATGAGTTATGAGAAACTCTTTTGAAGTTGGCATGATTTGCATTTTAGAATTGATTTATGATTTGAGAAAAATCAATTGAGTTGAAATTGATTTAAGATTTGATTTGAATTGAAGTTGGTTTAAATTTGAAGTTGATTTGGATTTGAAGTTGATTTGAATTTGATGTTGATTTGAATTTAAAGTTTGACTTGAAAGAAGGAAGTAAGGATTTGTCTCAAACTATAGGGTAGGCAAGTTTTCCTAATACCCCTAAGGCATAACCTATTCCTATGGCTAACTCTTCTAAGTCTCTAGGGTTAGGTTAAGTGTTCACCTAATCACTAGAAGTGTCTTAAGACTAAGGAACTCTTAAGGTCTAGAGGAGTTCTATATCTAAGATGGAGAAGTTGAAAGCTCACTCCAAAAGTGAGGTCAATAGCCCCCATGTGAGAAACTAAATCCCTCAGAGCATTTCCAAGCCTTCCCAAGCCTCCCTCGATCAGAATTTCTCTCTCCCATGCGAAACTGAAATAGGGAAGGGTGCCTTCAATCCGAACTCCTCCATTTCTCCATCAAACTTCAATTAAACTTTCACACAACATCCTCATGTGTCATCGAAACCATTAAAGCCATTTCTCAAGCTCCTAATCCACTCTAAGCATGAGTTCGACCAAGACCGAATGCTCAAAAGGAGGATCTTGGCCTCTTGAGCAAACCACCTCAAATCAAAGCTCGTACAACTCAATAGGGCTTCATTTCTACCAAATGAAGCTTCCTCAATCATTGGAACTGTCGGTCACAAGCTCTGGTGAGGTATGCCATTAAAACTGATCCTTGTATGAAAATGTGTTAGTCATTTTTGAAGAAAACTTGCATTTTAGCCCAACCTAGTCGTTGGATCCTTCGTGCAAAGGTGTGGGTTGAGTTTGGAGTGGATCTAAGCTTGAGTGAGCTCAGATCAAGCGACCCATAGTGGACGAGCTCCGTCGTTCATCGCTCGTAGGAGGATGGATCATGGGTCATCTATTACGCGTGATTGGAATGGACGGTCATGATCAACTCACGCTTAGATCCCCTCAATTTTCTCCTTAACTACAGGATTTAATCGTGGTCATCTAATCTTAGATTGGACAGTCCACAAGAAAGTGAATCCACTACCAGCTGACTCAGTCATACGATTTGACAGCTTAAATAACCTATCCCATTGCACTACGTGGCAATGATGGGATTAAGGTTTAATTATGGTTGTTTAATTAATTTTTAAGGCTGAAACTTCCAAAATTCATAAGTAATTATAGACAAATCTAAAAAAAATATAAATGATGGCTCATTTTAAAGGTATTTCAAAGAAAATTTTGTTAAAAATATCATTAAGTGATTTTAAATAGTGATTTAGCTTAATTGGAGTTTAATTCAAAATATAATTAGCTTAATTACTCTTTAATTTAGCATCTAATTAACTCCAAAATTAAAAAGCATGTTTAGGAGGATGACCTCTGCCTCCCCTATTTTTCTTAGAATTTATTGAATGCTTAATGAGGAAAATTGGTTAATTGAAACTTAATTACCCTCTTAATTCAATTCATGATTAATTAAGCAAATGAATAGTAAATTAATCCACTAATTAAGCTTATTGCCCTCTATGGACAGTGAAAAGTCTTAGGAAAATGGTTTAGGTTTACTCCTCATGACCATTTCATGAAGCCTCTTCATTTGTTTCAAATTAATTAAAGTTTAAGTAATTAATTAGCCACTTAATTAATCAATTAAAAGAAAAGGGAGTCCAATTATGTCAAAGTCTAATTGATTGTTTGAAATGACTTAGGGATTGAGATTAAGGCCTCTTCCTTGATCTCTCTCTTTAAGTTAACTTCATTATCCTAATTAAAATATAATCAAAGGATTTAATTAACCAATTAAGGGCTATTTTTTTTTAAATCTAATTCATTCCTAACTTTGATTAATCAACCTTGGGTAGTTATTTAGATGTTTAATAGTCTAAAGAAATTTAATGAAATTATGATTAGCTTATATGTATGAGAAAATCATAAAAGAAATTAAACAAATCCTATAAACTTAATTAACTTTTAATTATGGGTCAATTGCATTAGGCCCTTTTCATTTCTTAGGAGCATTGCTAATTTACTTTTCTATATGGTTGCATCTCATGTTGGCTCATCATTATTAGTTAATTAACTTAAGGTGATATAAGGGTTTAATTAATTAATTTAATTCATACCTCAACCTAATTAAGCCATAAAATTAATTTAATTATTTTTCATTAAATCAAATTGACTCACACATGAGAAAGAGGACTAGGATTAGCAAACCTCTTTCACATTTCATAAATCAAATCAAACATGAAATCAAAAATGGTTTTAAGAAACTTTGGTTTATTTTAAATAAGCTTGTTTAATGTGATTATCCTTAGGAATTAGTTGAATTGAATGAAAATGCATGCTTGTGTTGCTTTATTTCTTTTCAATCATATTAAAATGTTGTATGCCACTTGTAGTCATGCATTCATTTCTTTCAAAAATTAATTAAATAAAATGATTCCTTTATGTCAAATTTGCATGTGTTGACTTAATTAAAAATATGTGTGGCTATTATCACTATTAAATTTCAAATGTATTTTCAAAAGTTTATTAATGAATAATAATATATATTATGACTTTAGTTACTCTGGTGAAATTTATTCTCATCTTTATTTATCCCTTTTTGAAAAGGATGAATGAAGATAAAAATATAAGCCGCTTCATTTGGAATACCACGTAGATCTGCAAATGTTCTTATTAGGGTGAACAAGTACGACATTGAGAAAATATGTACTATATCAAAAGATAGAAGTCAGTACTCTACAATGGACCTAATCACCTGAATAAGGACTCCTATGGACTATGGTCTTCATATGTACCAAAGATTCTTCCCATTTTTACATGGAAAAGTAAAGTAAGATTTATTTTAAACTGGGTTCGTTAAGTTCCCTATAGAGGCAAGCCCCTATAGTTAATTACATCCAAAGGAATAGGATAGGAATACTCTCGATTAAGGTAAATGATCATTGTCTCCAAAGATTTCAAAGATAGGACTATCAATTATAATTGGTTTATTTTTGGAAGATTAAGTGGGATTGATTAAGAGGAGGGAGTTATTATCAAAGTCAAGGGAATATAAGTAAGGGGATACTTATGATACTAGGAATCCTAGTAAGCATCCCACATTATCCTACGATTGAGCTTTATATTTTTGAAGTTTGAAGGGAATCATTTGTTTTGAGTTGAATTTTTATTACAAATCTAGCACTTATAATTCAATGATAAAAGATCGTGGAAATTCTTAAGAGGTAAGGATTTATGCTCGTAGCCCGCAAAAGGAAGTAGCAACCTCTGAACCTAAATTTAAGGAGCTTTAGCGAGAGCCAAAGCAAGACCTAAATCTAAGGTGAAAATAGGTATTTGGTTTACCTCCATAAGAGAGGATAAACTACCCATGGTTTGGACTTATAACTGCCTAGGGGTGACTGCCAACTAACTCCTCCTATGATTTTAAATATATGTAGGCAAGTCATATATTTTTGCAAGATAGCTAAGCTATTATTTATTTAGAAAGAGACTAAGTCCTTAAAAACACTCCCTAAGAGACTAGATCATGTAGGGCATAATTAATGACTTAAATCTAATATAAATTTGTTGTGTTTATTTTCATTTTTGGACAATTCATTTGACATGTGCTTATAGGATTCATATGTCTAATGCATTAGAAATTGGATTATGGGCCAAAATCAGCAAGAAAGGAGGTGTGTTTCCACCATAGCTCTCAAAGGTCAAGCCAAGTTCTCTGGCACAGGTGGAAGCCCTCCAAAATTAGAGTGAAATAAAATGTTTTTTATACATGATGTGAAAAAGAAAATACAACATCTAGCTATAGGGTTGTTAATTCTTTTATCTTAATTTATAACTTAGGCTTTAAGTGGGGTTATGAGTTCTTTATTTTTTTATTTTTTTTTAGTTGATTAATTGGATAGAAAATTTATTTTTTTTCTAAGAGCCTAATCGTCATACAGGCCATACATCAAAGCAAGGAAGAAACTAGGAAAACTTGTCATCTTAATGCACAAGCTAAACAAACATCAATCAATTTATAAAGCTAGCGCAAAAGAATAAGAGGCATTTTATGGTTAAGCTCCATCGCACAAACTTGAAAACAAATTGGGTAGTTGAGCTCTACCCTTATACAACTCAGATTACAAATGAATTAATTACAAAATGAATTCATGTTATGGGGGGTCTTCATTCTTCTTTCTTCTTTCTTCATTTGGTTGTTTCTTTATTGGGTTCTTTCTTCATTTGGTTCTTTCTTCCTTTTGACTTGGTTGGAATGTGGTTTGCTCCAAGGCTTCACATGGTACATAAGATATGATCTTATGACCAATGTTCATCCTAATCCCCCATAACATTCATTCTAAATCCTAATTGCAAAATTACATAAAAAAAAAGAAAAGAAAATCTAACTAAAACCTGTGAAATAAAGATTATATAAACAAACCACTCAATCCCAAGCATGTATATGAACAAATAGGACTTAGCAACATATGGTAACGAAGTCCACCTAGCCTATTTTGGATTATGCTTGGGGGTATAAGCAATCTGCATAGTAAAAGTATTTATATATTTATTACAGTGCCCCTTAAGCGCAATCCCCTGTAGAAGACAATAACTAGACTAAGATCGTCCTACCATTCAGTCTACATGCATACACCCTAACATCTATACTAAAATATCACATCACAAAATAAAAGAAAATACCAAACCATGCACTGCCCTAACATAGGACTAGAAAGGGTGACTTAGTCTAATATGTGTGCCTTATAAGCTTTGTGTGGTATGTTTAGTTTGGCTTTAAGGTTTAGGTTTTAAAAGTATGAAAATGTTTAACTTAGAGGGTGATTTCATTTAAGCGATTTAGTTGATTTTGTTTAGCTTTATTTCATGATTTGATTTGGTTTGAATGAACCTACACTTAATTACTAAGTGTTGTAAAGAGAGGAAAAGACAAGAGAACTTCTCTTTCCTCCCTACCTTAAGTAATTTCTAAGGTAGATTCATTAATGACATTTTATGTAGTGAATATTTTATTATGTATTTTAATTAATTGAAAGTTTAGATTTTTCCTAAACAAATCTATTCAAAAAAAGGCATTTTAAGATTAAGTAAAGTGAAATACTATCACAAAACACAAATACTTTATTTCTTTCCTACATGTGTAACATGCATATAGATGAACTCTAAGCATATCTATACATGCAAGTGGAATTTTTTAGCATAACTTAATGATGAATGCTGAGAGATATTAGTTTATGAAAATTTGGATGCTTCATGATGCATGATTTTGTTAAGTATAAAAGAGCGGTTCTTTTATCCATTATTCATATGCACACTTACATGTATGAAAGACACAAGTGAGTAAGGCGCCATTATTTTCTACACCAGGGGTGTAAGGTACAAGACCTACTTCAGGCTACTTAAATCCTCACAACCCTGGGATGTCCAAACTAATATATCACTTTTCTTAAATATATGTGCATGTATAAAAAAAATGATTGGAAAAAGAATCATGCAAAAAGTTTATGTTTGTTTATTTTGATTTGATAGTTTAGTTTACATGTGTGATGTGGAGTTCCTTATTAAGTCATGACATAAGAGTGTATAGGAAAGGGTTTAAGCAAGTGTTATGTCCTTTTCAAATGGGCTATACACTTTACAAATCCTATACAAACCTATGTTGAGAAAAGAGAAGGGAAATTACATAACACTTTTTTGTGTTATTCTCACTTGCAAGCTTATAAATAATTATAAGTAGCATACCTTTCTTTTGTAATATTTGATTTATAATTTTGAAAGTAATTTTGAATTTAATAGTGATAATAGCCCTTCATATTCTTACTTTAGTCTAAACATGCAAATTGACATAAAGAACACATTTCATTTTAATTTAATTTTTCAAAAGACATGAATGCATGATTTCAAATGACATACACATTTAGCATGTTAGAAAGAAGTAAAGTAATGTAAGCATGTAATTCTATTCACCTTAATTAATTCCTAAAGACAATCCTATGGAATAAGATTATTTAAATTGAATCAAAGTTGGTTTAAGGAAATTTTGATTTTATTTTGAGTTTGATTTGAATTTAGGAAATGTGAGAAGGTTTGCTGGTCCTAACCTATCTCCCACATGTGTATGTTGTTTTAGTTTAATTTTAGAACTATTAGATTGATTTTATATTTTGATTAAGTTAAGGTGTACATTAAGTCCATTAATTACCTCTTACCTATACCGTTTTAACATACTTAACCAAATAATTATGAGCCAATGTATGACATAAAATCACAAGAAATTTAAATCAGCAATGCACCTAAGAAAGAAAGGGGCATAATGCATTTTGCTCATATTTAATGATTAATTAAGCTAAAGGGTTTAGTTTAAGTACTTGCATAATCCTTCCCACACATATTGGTTAGGTGTGATTTCTTTAAGCTACTTAGGTTATTGAACACCTGAGTATCTACCCAAGAAGGAAATATTAAATTCAAATTGATTTGATTTCAAAATTTTGATTAATTAAGCCATTTAATAAAGAGATTAAACTACTTAATTAATTTGCACCTTAATTAGATTTTTATCTAAGTGAAATAAACTTAAGGGAAAAGATTTGGGAAAAAACTTCTAATCTCATTCCCTAAATCCATTCACTGTTCTAAAGTAATTAGCAAACTTAATTAATGAATTTATCACTATTTAATAGGTTAATAAGTTATTTAATTAATTAAGAGAGTAATTAGGAATAAATCAAGAAATTTTATAATTAAACAATTAATAAATCCTAAGAAAATTAGGGGAGGCAGAAGTCATCCTACTAAATATACCTAAGAAGTTTAGAATTAATTAATGAAATAATTAAGGAGTAATTAATATAATTATATTCCCAATAAATCCCAAATTGCATGAAATTTATTGTTCAAAATCAATTAAACTTAATATTATATTATTCCCCTTGAAATATCTTCAAAATGCATTTGAGTTTATATTGTTTTCTAATTCTTCTACATTTAGTTATGTATTTTTGAAGATTCTATGATTAAAACTTAACTAAATAGCCTAACTATATAACTAATCATGTCGGCACCACGTGGACCGCTGATGCGATGCTCGCTTTCCACGTGGCCCGATGGGATTGATTATTTAATTTGTCACATCAGTTACACAGTCAATCTGCGGTGTTATGCACTTTCCCTTGGACTGTCCGATCAAAGAGCGAACAGTCAAGATCAAACCCATGGTATTAAAGGGATTAAAATGCATATCTAATGTGGATTAATCAGGACCATCCATCCAAAACATGCGGGATGGATGGTCCATGATTCGTCCCTAAGCTCACCTGTGGAAGAGGAAAATTGTCCATCCCTTAGGGCTTGATCTGAGCTTTATTGAGCTCGGATTGACCTAAAATTGAACCCACACCATCAATATACAAGGCGCAAGACATCTAACGATTGAATTTACTTGGGATGAAACATTCTTTCACAAAGGACCAAAAAAATCAACACATTGGCTCGATTTTGATCCACACCTGGCCGGAGGCTATCTCACTATGTGGTAGCTTCAGTAGAGGCGAAGCCACTTGAAGGTTTTAGGACTTGAGGTTGAGTAGATCCTTTAATTGGACAAAGTCCTCCTCCTAGGCTTGGGGCTTTGGTCTAGCTCCCACCTCCCTTGCCTTGGAAGCTTGGAAGAAGCTTTGGATCAACTCGATTGGGTCCTCTAAGGGTGCTTGCAAGAGGAATTGGATTGAAATTGAGTGGTGGATGAGTTTGAATTTTCCTTGAGCTCCTGTATCTTCAGCTTGAAGAAATCGAGAATGGAGAATTCAAAGTAGGTGGAAGAAGCTTGGAGGAACTTAGAGAACCTTGCTCTGAGTTCCCTAAGTTCAATCGAGTGTGAGTGAATTGAATTCAAGTGAAATTAGGGGGAGTATATCTCCCCCTAGAAGGATCAGATGGACGAGCTTATCCTTGCCATTTTGATCAAATTGATTAGGCTGATTGAGTTTGTTAGGTTATTTTGGATGTCATGTGATTCAGTTTGGCTAGAGGAGTGGAGTGGTGAAGTTCTCATGTGCTTAAAATGAGTGGAGGAGTGATCCCATGTGGAGAATTTCCCATTGGGTGGTCAGTTTTGGCATTGGGTTGGGTTTGGCTAATACAAACCCATTGGGTCATGTGCACCACACTCACTAGTGTCCACTTGGTCCACTAAGAGGGTGTCCAGTGGCCATGAATAGGATATGACCAAATTCCAAGTAAAATTGGTCATAGGTTACCCCTTGATCTAAGGGTAAAATAGATCATTTGGCTTTGATTTCACTTTAGGCGGATTTAGAATAGTTTGAAATTGGGTTGGTCTAAATTTCAAAGAATTTGGAGTTGATTTGATGTCATTTGGCTCATGTTGACCCATTTAGGTTAAAATGGGTCAACTTCGATCAAATTGACCAATTGGTCAAACTGAGTCAAACTAAGGGTTGGGTCAAGTTCATATGACTATTTGAAATGTGTTAGCATCATTGGTTTGTTCAATTTGGTTTATATTAGGCTTAGGTTCATTTGATTTCATTTAGGTCAAATGGGTCAAGTTGACCAATTTGACCCATTTGACCTAATTGGGTTGGGTCAAGGGTTGGTTTAGGTTTGATTGGTTATTTGAAATGTGTTGCACGCTTTGGTTTCAATCAATTTTGGTTTGTTTCATTTTAGCTCAAACCTTTTAGGTCAAGTTGGGTTCATGGTCAACTGGGCAAGGTTTGGTCTAGTTGGCCAATTGAGACTTTGGTCAAGTTCAACAAGTGATTTAGAATAAACTTGAACCATTAGTTTCAATCAACTTGGCTTAGATCAAGATTTGACACATTTTGACTTTTTAGGTCAAGTTGGGTCAACTTAGGTCAAGTGGCCAATTGGGCTAGGTTAGGCTCAAATGATGACTTGTTCAAGTTCAAACATTGATCATGAATTAGTTTTGATCAATGGTTTCAATCAATTTGGCCTATGGTAGACTTTAGCTAGTTTATGTTTCATTTTGGCTAAGTATTGACTTGGTCAACCCTTAGGTTTGACTTTGTTTGACCCAATTTGAGTGATTGATCATCTCATGATGATTGTTGCTCATAATGTGAGGTTTATGGGGGCTTAGTTCAATCCAATTTAGGTAGGATTAGAATTTGGCTCATAAGGGGTACTTTAGGTCACTTTGGGTCAAGTGAGCCTAAGTGGGTCAATTAACTTGATCAAGGCTTGATTCAAGTTTGGTTGAACTCACATATGGACTTATGATTAACATATACATCCATTTGCAAGTGATTTGGAGTCAAATGAGTTTTGATTCATTTGACAATTTCAAGTTCAAAGGGTGAACATGAGTTCGACTTGGGCTTGATTTTTGAATTTAGTTTTATTTTATGAATGAAGTTTATGTTTATATTTGGATTCATGATTGATGATTGATTGAACCATGAAGAAAATCCAAGGGTTTGGATTGATTTGAATTTGATTTGGCTAAGTAAGGTTGGTTCTAGGGTAGGTTTGGGTTTGAGTTTTGAATTTGGTTTTAGATATTTGAATTTATATTTCATTTATATTTATGAATATAAATGAGAATATAAATGGGTTGTAAGAAAATTTCTTGAATTTGAATTGATTTGGATTTGTTTTGAGCTAAGTCCATAAGGTGGAATCAAAGGGACTTAGGAAAGATTTTTGAACTTGGAATTGAGTTTTGGATTTAGTTTTGGTAATTTAAATTTATATTTTATTTATATTTGTGAATATAAATCAGAATATAAATGGGTTATGAGAAAATCTCTTGAGTTTGAATTGATTTGGATTTGAATTGAGCTAAGTCCATAAGATGGAATCAAATGGACTTAGGAAAGATTTTTGAACTTGGAATTGAGTTTTGGACTTAGTTTTGGTTATTTAAATTTATATTTTATTTATATTTGTGAATATAAATGAGAATATAAATGGGTTATGAGAAAATCTCTTGAGTTTGAAGTGATTTGAATTTGATTTGAGCTAAGTCCATAAGATGGAATCAAAGTGACTTAGGAAAGATTTTATATTTGGAATTCAATCATTGGTTTCAATCATTTGAAATTTATTCATGATTTAAGAAAAATCATTGGAATTGATTTAAGGTTTATTTTTGGAATTGAAGTTTATTTGAGTTTGGAGTTTTACTTGAAAGAAGAAAGAGAGGATTTGGTTCAAGCTATAAGGTAGGCAAATTTTCTTAACACCCCTAAGGCCTGAGCTATTCCTATGGCTAACTCTTCTATGTCTCTAGGGTTAGATTAAATGTTCACCTAATCACTAGAAGTATCTTAAGACTAAGGAACTCTTAGTGTCTAAGAGGAGTCATATGTCTAAGATGAAGGGGTTAAGAGCACATTCTAAAAATGAGGTCAACAAAGGGTGCCCAATAGGTGTGGTGTGATTAACAAGGCATACTGTACATATTGGTGTTGACCGAGACGATCAACAACATCAAATGATTACAAGCACTAACAGAAATGATCTACTCCTAACCCAAGGTGTAGAAGGAATCAGCTTGCAATGTGACTTTACTCTTGTCAAAGACATAAGAGTGAAGGAGGAATCCAGGGGGTATGAACCTTCCACTATGGAAAGAGGTTCAAGTCATCCATAAAGAGGATGAGAGGTTTGATTTGATTTGAGTCTCATTGGAGAGAGATTGATTTGATTTGTTGATTTAGGATTCCACTGGAGATGAAGATGTGAACTCTCCACTGAGGGAGCAAGTTCAATCCATCTCAGAGATGGGTGAAATATCGAGGGATTAGAATTATTGGGAACTAGAAACTTGCATCTCAGGGGAAGCATTGATTTAATTTATTTGATTGATTTGGTTTGTTTTTGATTATTTGATTTGACTCCACTAGGGAGGAAGGTTGAATAGATTTGATTTTTGTTTATTTTAAATTTTGAATTTTGAAATGGACCCCGTTGGTTTGTGATAGACCGCACTGAGTAGGGCCTTGTCAGCCTTAATCTAACTCAGATTTACCAATCCAAAGGGGTAGTCTACCAACCACATAGTATGACTAACCAATCAAAAGGATTGCCTTTCAATTTATAATGGTCAAGTTTAAGAAGAAAATGTGAGGACTCACATCTTCCAAAATAAGGAACCACTGGGGTGATCGGTTGTGTCAAATCAACCCGACCTTGAGTAAATGCCTCTAGGGGACTTAGATCAGCTCAAAGATAGTCAAGATTAATTTTATTTTTAATTATTTTTTATGAATCCCATTAGTTTTTGATGGACTGCACTGAGTAGGGGCCATGTTGGCCTTGATCTAGCTCAGATTTAACAGTCCAAAGGGAGTAGCTTCCTGACCGAGGGGAGAACTATCCAACCAAAAGGGTGCCTTTCAATTAGTAGCAACTAATTCAAGGAAGAAAACTCAAGGACTCACATATTCCACTACAAAAAGACTACTGGAGTGACACATTAATAAGGTAACATGTCAACTCGACCTAAGGCTGTCCATCGGATTATGACGGTCATGCTAGAAAGAATGCATAGTATACTTACATCTTTCAAAGAAAAATGACCACTGAGGTAACCTGTTTGTGGTAGACAGATTGAACCTGACTTGAGGGTGACTACTTAGAGAGTGCCAACATGAGGACTTATCTTAACTCACGTAGTCAGGCAATTCCTATAGAGAGTTTTGCTGTCACTGCCTTAAAGATAGGATGTCTGCTTGGGAAAATTGACCCTTTGGGGGCTTGAATTCCTAATCCACAAGCAAATTAATTTGTGTATTTATTTATTGTGGGTCTTATTAGTTTGTGATAGATCATACTAAGGAGGAGCTTATATCAGCCTAGACCTATCTCAGATTTATTGAACTAAGGGAGAATATATGCATCCGTTAAATAGATTCTCCAACCATAGGAGTGGCTACTAGGAAAGGGGGATTGTCTAATCTAAAAGTAACATGGGTAGTGTCTAAATGGGATCACAAAGGATGTGATCCAAATAGAATGCCTGCAAGGGATGGGGCCACTAAAGGCTTTATCCAAAACCCTGGAGAAGATAATTTGTAATAGGAATTCAGTGGCCAACTCAAGGAGAATGCACGGGGATTCACATCCGCCAAGAGTGGTGTATCCACCATGTGAGTTGCTATCAGCATAGAGAACATCAACCAAACTAAGGTGCCCATCAGTTTGCAACAATCATCCTAAGAAAGCTGGGACTCACATCCTCCTATGCGAACTAATTGTCATAATATGTATGATCGATCTTGAGTGAATTCCACTGGGGACTTATATCAACTCAAAAGTAGTCAAGAGGAAAGAAGCCTCTGGGGGACTTATCCTAAACCTCAAATATACTCAACCCAGTTAGTACATAATGGCTAGTTCAAGAAAAAAGCACGGGGACTCACATCTTGTTCAACAATGTCAACATGCGATAGTTTACTGGCTGCGTAGTGAGGCCTACCAAACTAATAAAGTTCTCATCAATTTGCAATGGTCAAGTTAGGAAGAAAGTGCGGGGACTCACATCTACCCAATAAGTGACCACTGGGATGACACACTAGCAAGGTAGCATATCAGCCCGACCTAGAGCAGCTAATGAGTGAGTGTCACAGGGGGCTTGCTCCCACATCAAAATAGCTTGGGATAAAATATTTGTGTTTATTATTTTTTGTCTTTATGCTAAAGGGAATAGGACACCTCTTGGATTCTCTTATACACCCTAAACAGGGGAATTTGAAATGGTGACGGATGGCATGGGATTTCCACAGAAAGATCGCTTGGGCTCTCTTATACCTAACTTAGTTGCGCTAGTCAAAATAGGATACCTCTTGGGTTCTCTCACACCTATTATAGTAGTGATGGGGAAATGTGTTGATTGTGTTTATGTGAAGGAGGGATAGGATGCCTCTTGAGTTCTCTTACACCTATCCTAAATACGTCATGGTGGATTCGCAAGATAAGCAAACAACACTTCGAATGAAGAGAAGATTTTGAAGAATTGGAATGAAATTTTGTTCTTTTGATGATAATTATTTTCAAACATATTTTTATGGGTAATATTTCTTCAAATAGAGCCCATTAATTGGAAGCTTCAAGTGTTCCCCTTTACAAACAATAAGCTGATAAGATCCTCCTTCTTAGGCTTTCTCTATGACATAGAGGCCTTCCCAAGTGGGCTTAAACTTGCCTCCCATCTTTAAACAATTGGTCTCCTTAGAATAATACAAGTTCTACTTGAGAAGAAGGGGACCATCTTGTGAGCTTAAATTATTTTGGCTTTGTACTCGAGGTTTTAGCAGCTTGTAGGCATTTCTCCTCAAACCTTCTTCTTCATAATTTTGCATTTTTCTGATTTTTCTACCCAATTAGATGGGAGTTGAACTTCTAAGGGTAAAATGGCTTCAGACTCATGCACTAAGGAAAACAGGGTAGATTGAGTTGGAGTTCTGTATGTGGTGTGGTGGTCCCATAAGGCTTCAACTAATTGCTCATGCCACTGCCGCTTGTTATCATTGAGCATCTTTTTTAGTATCTGGATGAGAGTTTTGTTGAATGCATTTGCTAGGTCATTTTCCCTAGGGTAGTAGATGGTGGAGTATCTCCAATCTATATTTCAAAAATTGATCTTGGTGCTTTTGAATGCGGTACCATTATCGGATATAATTAGGCACCCGAACCTATATGATATGGTTCTGAAAAATTGAATGTTGAGCTTTGACCTCTTTGAGTGGGATTGCTTCCTTGAAAAAGTAGTGGTGGCTTATGAGCGATGATCCTTAGAAGAAGGAGGATCGATAGGACCCATAATGTCGGTACCCCAATGCTCAAATGGCCATGAAGCCAAAGTAGGGTATAGAATATTGGGTGGTTGATGTAGGACCACACCGTGTACTTGACACTGATGGAATCTCCTAGCCATGTTTATGCGGTCTATAATCATCGAAGGCCAGTAGTATCCTAGTCTCTTGATCTTTACATCTTGGGCATTGATGCACTCCACATGACGCATCTCGATCATGATCATATGAGTTTCATGTTTACCCAAACAGTGTAACTACATTTGATCGAAAGACCGTTGTTACAGGTGCCATCCATGAGAGCATAAAAGAGAGCTCTCTATTTCACCTGATGGGCTCGTGACTTCTCTTGATGTAGTTTGCTGGTGTTTAAATAATCTATGAATGATTGCCTCCAATCCAACTCCTCATCCTTTTTGGCAATGGCAACCTCTCCTTCAAGAGAAAGTCTCTCGATGAGTTCAACATCAATAAGGGATAGGACTTGTCTATTTTGGACCCTTATTGGAATGGACTCAACTTCTAGACATGCCAATTCTTCAGCAAGTTTGGCCAAAGCATCTACTACTGCATTCTCTCTTCGAGGGACCTTGTAGATGGCGACCTCGGGGATTTGGGTCAACAGCTTCAAGGTATACTCGTGGCAATGATGAAGCTTGGGTTTGATAACCTTGTAGGACCTCGGTTGATGATGAGCGAGAATCTCTAGATATTGATGCTTTTAACTATGATTCTAACTCACTGCAATCAAAGCCTCACTCACTTATTGGTGCAGATTAGAGATAGTATGAGAATCTCATCATCACGTCAGAGTTAAGAGAACTATTCTTACCCCTGTCTTCCCTAGGAAGAGTAGATAGTGGTGCTTCTCCTTTATAAAAGGAAGTTGCATCATCAAAATACATCTCCCAACGATAATTGTCAACCTCCTTTGAGTTCATGATTTATTCGTTAGGGAGATTATCACTAAGCGGAGAATCAGCAGGAAGTGGGTGTACTGCTAAGAAATCTGCTAATGCTTGTCCTTTAATCGGACGGAGGGGTACGAATATGATATCAAACTGTGAGAGAATCATGGACCAACATGTCAAACATCTGGATAGTGTTGGTCGTGTCATGAGATACTGTGGATTGATTTTTGAAATTAAGTTCACCTTATGAGAAAGCATGTAGTGTCATAGCTTTTGGGATGCAAAGATTAAAGCTAGGCAATGTTTCTCAATAGGTGAATAATTTTCTTCAGCAGGGATCAGACGATGGCTGAGGTAATAGAGAGCATTCTCCTTCTCTTCGTCATTGGCTTGGGCTAACAAAGCACCAAGGGAGTCATCCAATGCAGATGTGTAGAGGATGAGTGGTCTGCCTGGGAGAGGGGTTGCTAAAACTGGCGACTTCACCAAATATTATTTGATATCTTCAAAAGTATGTTGGCACTTATCATCCCACATGAACTTAGCATCCTTTTTGATAAGTGCTGAAACCGGCTTGCATCTCCCTAATAGATTGGAGATAAAGCGTCTTAGATACGCCAACTACCCTTGGAACAATCTAAGTTGAGTTAGGCTTTTGGGAGGTGGCATTTCTAAGATAGCTTTAATCTTTTCTGGATCTATTTCTATTCCTCGATGTCGAACAACAAAACTAAGGAAATTCCCTAAAGCTACTCAAATGCACACTTCAGGGGGTTCATTTTGAGGTTGTATTATCTTGACCATTCAAAAACTACTCTGAAGTCAAAGAGATGGTCTTCCTTTTCTCTACTTTTGACTGCCAGATCATCAACATAGCATTCAACTTGATGATGAATGAGTTCATTGTAGATCTGATTCATGGCTCACTGGTATGTAGCATCAGCATTTTTAAGGCCAAAATGCATGACCTTATAACAATAGATTCTGATCAGGGTTTGAAAAGTAGTGTTTCTTTCATCTTCGGGGGCCATCTTGATTTAGTTGTAGCCAGATGACCCATCTATGAAGGAGAACACTACATGAGATGAGGTGATGTCCACCATTAATTCTGGTATAAGAAGAGGAAACTCATCCTTAGGGCATGCCTTGTTTAAGTCCCTAAAATTGATGCATATGTGGATATGATCATTCTTCTTCTTAACTGGGATGGCATTGGCTAATCAGGTAAGGTATATTTCTTCCCTGATAAAACCAGCATCAATCAGTTTCTTGACTTCAAATATTACATGTTGTTCGATTTCTAATCGCATGCATCTAGGAGCTTGCTTAATAGGGTTGGTGTTAGGATCTATTGCTAGTTTATGGACTGCCACGTTAGGAGATAATCCAGACATTTCTTCATAGCTCTATGCGAAGCAGTCCTTAAACTCAATCAATAGCCTAACTAAGTCATTAGTTTCTTCTTCATTCAACAATGAACGATATGTATCATGGATTTTCTTATCCGAGGTTGATTTCTTTTCTTAAGCTTGTCAATTATTGAATGGATCTCCTCTTCAAATTCTGGTGATGCATCTTTAATATGGAGATCATCTGGATCATCTGAAGTTTTTAAACACACATCCTCATAAGAGTTAGTATGGTTTGAGAAGAACCTATCAAATTTCAGATGATTGGTGAGCGATCATCAACATCCCTGGACCCACTATACTAAATCTAGTCGATCTTGATTGTATCCCCTCTATTGTTCCATAACTTTTCAAAGTATTGACACGTGCTTAGACCATGTATAAGGAATCAAACCTTTCTTTGCAAGATTAAGAACACAAGGTGAGTACCAATCAAAAGGCAATTCCATTAATTCTTTATATGAATTATCCTCAAGTTCTACATCAACTTTAGGACTTAAGGATGATGATCCCAATATGAATCTCTTTGGCTTTGTATCAATGAAATACTTAGAGGCTTCCTTAACTACTAAACCTCCAACTTTTTGAGATGAAAGTGAGGTTAGAGCTAAGGTTCCCAACTATTTTCTGATAGTTTCACATAAATTTGATTCAAATACATTTGTGCTTCACCTAGAGGGTTGGTCTTCATCGCTGTCAGGCTCGAGTGTCACCTCCAATAAAACTTGCTGAGAGGGGTTGGCTGGTATACTAATCACATGAGACTTGTCCTCCGAGCTAGATTCCAAATCTATGTGATTAGTAGGGTACTCCTATGAATTGGAACATAACTCCTGTTGGTTGGCTGCAAACTAGGATCTTCCACCTCTGGGACTACCTCTATTTCTACATCTGTCTCTACTTGGTAGAGATCAACTCATCCTACCCATATGTCCATATGGTGGAATGAACTGTGGGTGGAATGTGATATGCGGCTCTACTTCTTCTTCAATGTCCTTTTCTCGTTCACTTGAGCTTTCATTTTTATTTTCTCTTTCTTTTTCTTTTTTTTTCTTCTCTTTCATTTTCTTTTGCATTTGAATTTTGTCCAAGTTCACGATAAAAAGTATTTTGAGGAAGATAGTAGGTCACATCCTCATATATCTCAACTCTGAAAATACTTTTCATCGACGGTATTCAATTACATCCTTTCAGAACTTGATGCTGATGGAGGGTGGAATCATCTTGTTCTATGTATCCAAGGCCTAGAGCAAGCGGTGAACAGTATTCAAATCAATTATGTAAAATTTACTTCAATCTTCCATTCACCTATCTCCAAAGGTAACACTATGGAACTAAAGCCCTCTCTTGTTCATTGAATCCTCTCAACATCATCATCTCCTCGAGTGTGGAGATATGTCGTCAAATAGGCAAGGGTCTTTAGACTCATAATGTTCCATTGCACTAGATCAACAAGAACCACGGAGTGCGAATCATGTCCACTATAATGTAGAGAGGATGATTGTGCTCCATGTCCCCGAGAACAAGGTCTTCATCTGTGAAAGTGACTCATTGGGCTTCTCTAGAATAATGTGCCTCCTCTCCAATAGTGGTCAGTTGAGCTAAGCATATTTCAAGATCAAGAAAATAATTGATCAATGATTCCCTCATCTCTTTGGATAAGACCAGGGCATCATATATGCTTAATGCAACTTTCTTAGGTGAGAGAGGACATTATAATTCACTTTGGGCTGATCCTCCACAAGCATATCTAAGGGTGGAGAATCTTTTAGAGGGCTTCTCGATCATCTGAACTAATGACTTATTTTCCTCTATCTTGAGGTGCTACCCTAGGAGGTAGAACCTTGCCACTACAGAGGTTGACTTCGGTGATCTCTTGTGGCAAGTTAGTGGAAGTTTCTACACTCGTTAGGCTCACCTACAGCTTCTCCTATGGGACCCTTAGAATCAGATGATTCCAAGTCTATCTCAAGAGGTGAACCCGTAGTATTCAGAGAAGGAAAGTTCAACTCTGAATCAGAAAAAGGAATATCAGAGTTGTTATAATTATTGTTATATTTCAAACTAATTTTATTCCTTGATTTCTTGGATTTTGAAGGAGATACATAGTAGAATTCAAGTAAAGTAAGTGGGGTGAGAGATTTGATGCCATCATCCGCCGATATAAGATGTCTACTATAGGAAGACCTAGTTGAAGTAGAGGTGTTGAAAGGTGCTGAATGGAGGCTGTCTTGGTCTGGTTCTACTTGGCTATCCCGATAGCATAGGCTACTTCTTGCTCTTGAGCTCCTACTTTCCTTGAGTTGTCCTAAATAACTTACAAACCTTCTTTGATGTTGGAGGTTCGAGCTGCCTCAGGCACTTGCAAGGAAAGTTTCTTGAATTTGGACACAATCTTCTTAGAGGTTCGAGATAAGAAGATATCCCAACCTTCTTTGGTTTTGGAAGGATCACAGGTATCCCCAAGGATTACCCTAATGGAACTAGATGGTTGTTCCACAAGGTATTCCTTTGGGATAACTATGGTGCCTATCTTGAAGCTATCTTCAAGCCAGTCCTTAAATATAAAGCAATCCTCCAAAACATGACCTAGCATGCAGTAGTAGGGGCAAAAGTTAGGATCATTACTCTTGCCCACTTCCTTCGGCCTTCTAGGTAGGGTAGCTGGAAATCAAGTTTCTTTAAGAGATTCTGAAAGATTTTTCTAATTACCTCCCTCTTAAATGAATATGATTTATTTAGTTTATCTATAATAGTAGGTGGATCGTAGCTACCTGGCGATGGGTATGTGTACCACTGCTGTTGTGGATATGGCCGAGGAGGAGGCTGTGAAGGCCATGGAGGCTGTTATGGCGACCGGTAGGATGGCATCGATGGTGGTAGAGAAGATAGATGTGATGGTTGTGGAGTACAAGGTCTCCATCTTGCTCTCGGTATTTCTTTCCCCTTATCACTATCCGCCAGGTTTCTTCTAAATCTACGGCTTTTTGTAGATTGATCTAGAAAAGATAACTATTTAGCTTCTCCTTATAAGCTAGCTGCCTTGTTGATTAGCTTCTCAAATATTTTGATGGTGAAACCTTTGAGCATGAAGGCGATTAAGCCATGGATATTCTTAAGTAGAATCTCAATGGCATGTTGTTCAATCTCTATGGTTCGCATTTTATACTTAAATTATGCCATCTAAGAATATAATCAATGAGGAACTCACCATGGTGTTGTTGAGCCACAACGAGATGCTACTACCCTTTTCGAGCTCCAAACAAACCTCTTAATGAAGAGTTGCTCCAACTCAAAAAAGTTTTCTTGAAACTGGAGTTTCGTTAATTGAAGGCTATGTCTGTTAAGCTACTGACAAAAAGTCAGAATAGGAGAGTATCATTACCACCGACGTTGAAACAACTGGCCCTGAAATGCATTATGTGCTGCCTTATGTTCTCACTGCCATCTAAGCTCTTGAAAGAAGGTGGCACGAAACTCTTAGGATATTGATGGCATCAATTCCTAGGTCTACCCTTTGGGCGATGATCCTCCTGCTTGAGCCAGCTTCTCTCACTTGCAACCATGGTTTAATGTCCTTTTCTGTATGGAGGTACTATCACTACCTTCTTATACAACGGTGTTTCCACCTTTCTAGGAGGTAAATTCTTGGCTTGACCCAAGACATGCAACAACTCAGGCTGACTAGTCTCTGTTATAGTAGGATGAACTGTCGGGGCTTAGTTCTGAAGTGTTAAAATAGTCGCTAGCAAATCCTCAAGCTGCTTCCCCATCCTATATATTTGTTCATCCTTTTGCTTTAATTGTTGACCGAGGTGTTGGGTCGAGTAGGTTGTCTTCACCTTTCGACCACATCACCTTCCAAAGTTGTTGATCAGGAGAACCCCTTTATATGTGTACCCCTATTGAATCCTCTAATAGACCATCTTCATTAGATCAAAACCTTCTCATCCTCTAAATCGGATCAGGAATATCCTAAGATTTCCTTCTTTTCCACTAGAAATTGAGCCATAATGTCATCTAGGGATCATCCAACGAGCGGTAAAAGATCAAGTTGATCGGTAGGATCTGTCATGACAGATGACATCTAACCTCTTCGCTTGTGAGCTAACCCTATGAGGTCTACGCTCACTAGAAGAAAGCTGCTCCTAGCTATCACTATCTTAGGAGGATCTATGGCCATGGGGGGTCCTCCTCCTCCTCCCCTCTGTAATCTCCCTTTCTGGTTATGGTGGGATGATGACATGATACTCAGGGTCACCATTCTTCCTTACCATAATTGGGGTAGAAGGTCGGCGGAGCTTCGACCTTGTCGAGCGGTGTAGATGGGACGGGATCTCTTGGCCATAGTTGGATCACCAGTGGGGTCCTCTTCTCCCCAAATGCGGCCTTCATGGCCTTCGCTAGAATGGAAGATGATGGGACTTGGATTGGAGATGGTGGACGGGGGGTAGAGCGATGTGGTGGAGACACCAGACTCTCTCTGAATAGAAGCTCCTGTCCTATGATGGGTAGTCTCTATTAGTAAGATGTTGTTAGTATGATCGAAGAGGGTAGCGTACCGATCAAAAAAGTCCATAAGTGTGGAGGCCGCTGACTGTGGGTTATACCTTCATCACTCTCGGTTAGTAACATGAACTAATGTACGAGCCTCCCTACCCTCTCCTATCTAATATGTCTACCCACGCTTTGAGGAATAACTGATCTCAAATCAAATTGAGCCCCAGACTTTGATCATCCAGGCCAGCTCCAACTTGATGAAGGACCTGTGGCACGACCTCCTCCTCTCCGATAGAGCCTAAAAACTTGGCGGAGGTGAAGAAATCCTCTTAATATCTTCTCTATCAGAACCAGAGAGGGGGTGAAACCTATTCTCTATAATGAGAGGAGACACTACCCTAGGTGACTCCTCCATGACAGCCTGAGAAACTACCTCCAACTCCCTGGCTATGCGGGTATGATACCGCTTGATCATGTGATTCTTGTTTTTAGTTGAGTCACAGGTTGAGATGGAGACTAGACCCAATCTGGAGGAAATAATCCAGAATGGGAGCCTTCCCCCAAGGTGCAAATGAGTGGGTCTAGATGAGGCAACAAAGGGAGCACTAGCAGCACTATGCTACTCTCTTCTGTGGACGCCACAACCTTCCTTTTCAGTGAGAGAATCTCTGAATCATATGGTGACTCAACCCAGATGACCGACTCCTGCCCAGTCACCATGTTCATGCTAACTGTCGTGAGGGTGGTCCCCTCACATGTAATCCAAGTCCCCTCAAAGCCTTGGCCAAAGTGGATGAGGTGGCCATAGTCAGAGCGTGGGAGGCTGTCCTGATCCAAGCCCAAATCCATCCCATGATGAAATGTGAAGACATACTTCTGGGCTTCCATTGAACTGAACAAACTAAACTAAAAACTGACTGAAAGCTGACTGAAAGTCTATAATGTTGAAAACAAATTTGAATCAAGTTTCTGCTTTATTGATTATTGAATTTTGATTTATAATTTGAACCCACACTCAACAACTTGAAAGTGTTAAGTGGGGCTCAAATGAATTTGGAAGAGAGATTTTGGAATTGATTGGAAAGGAGTTTTTTGAATGTAGAATCTATTTTTAACAAATTTATGTATGTTGAAAATGGGTTCAAGAATTTTTAGGCAAATCGATGCTTCTATAGGTTCATATTTGAATTTGATTTTTTAGTTTGAGGACCCTTTATTTAACAAATTTGAGTATGTTAAAGTAATGGGTCAATTCATTTTATTTTGATTTGAGATTTTTTGGAATTTACTCACTTAGCAAATTTAAGTATGCTAAGTGAGGTGTTTGAAAACATTTTTCTTCTTCTTTTGCTTGATTTTGTGAATCATATTTGGATTTGAAAATGATATCTTCACTTAGCAAATTTGGGTATGCTAAATAAAAAATCCAAATATTTTGTTATTTTTGAAAGAGGATCTTTACTTAGCAAATTTAGGTATGCTGAATAAAGGTTCCATGTGTTTTGTATTTTGATGATTTTGAAAAGAGGATTCTTAGCAAATTTAGGTATGCTAAGAAAATCCAAATGTTTTTCATATTGTTGATGATTTTAAAAAGATGATTATTTACTTAGCAAATTTGGGTATGCTAAACAAAGGATCCAAATATTCTTTGAATTTTTGTGATTTTGATTTTGAAAAGTGAATCTTTATTTAGCAAATTGATTATGCTAGATGAAAGATCCAAATGTGGTTTGAATTTTGATTTTGATTTTTTTTTTTTTAAAAAAATGGATCTTCACTTAGAAAATTTGAGTATGCTAGATGAAAGATCCAAATGTGGTTTGAATTTTTTATTTTTTATTTTTTTTGATTTTTTTTAAAAAAAGGTGGATCTTCACCTAGCAAATTTGAGTATGCTAGATGAAAGATCCAAATGTTATTTTGAATTTTTGAAAAGTTGGTTATTTATTTTATTTTAAAAATAAAATCTTCATTCAATAAATTGAATGAGGATGTTCATTTGTGCTTTTTGAAAATATGATTGTTGATTTTGATTTTAAAAATGATGTTTGTTGATTTTATTTTTGAAAATGAGATCTTCATCAAAAATAAATTGAGAGAAGATGTTTATTTGTATTCTTGGAAAATATGATTATTGATTTTAATTTTGGAATGATCCAACATATAACAATCACAAAGATTGTTAGATGAGGGTGATTTAGAAAAAAAAAAATTTGTGCAAACATTTTTTTATGTGCATTTTGAAAGAGTGCTTTTTGGAAATTGATGTTTTTATAAAGGATTTATTTCTCTTTATTTTTGGAATGAACCTTTCCTCACAATAAAAAAAAATGGTAAGAAGGAAGTCTTTAGTTATTTCTTTTTATTAATTTTTTTAATTTCACCTATCGGGGAACCCAACAAGAGTTTGAAGACCTTCACGGAGTGAAGTCCTAAAACTTAAAGGATGTTGGCTAGCTTAGCTTAAGGATAAAATAAGTTAAGTTCCAATGGAGAAAAAAGATAGTCTTAAATTTATACAAAGTACAAATCCACTATCGATACTTGGAGACAATGATCATTTACCAAAGATTGAGAGAGGAACCATCCCCAGCAAAGTTGCTAGAAAAATCTGTGGTGAAAATTTTATATTCTCATCTTCATCTATCCCTTTAGAAGGAGAGAAATGAAGATAAAAATATAAATCTCTTTTATTTGGGACACCATATAGATCCGCAGATATTTTTATTAGGGTGGTCGGGTATGACATTAAGGAAAGGTGTACTATCTCGAAAGATAGAAGTCACCACTCTACAATGGACCTAATCACCTGAATAAGGACTCCTAAGAACTATGGGTCTTCTTATGTACTAGAGATTCTTCCCCTACCTTACATGGAGAAGTAAAGTAAAGTTTATTTTAAACGGGTTCATTAAGTTTCTTATGGAGGCAAACCCTCATAGTTAATTACATCCTAAGGAATAGGATTCCTTAGGAATACTCTCGATTAAGATAAATGATCATTGTCTCCAAAGATTTCAAAGATAGGACTATCAATCAATTAGTTTATTTTTGAAGATCAAGTGGGATTGATCAAGAGGAGGAGTTATTATCGCCAAGGGAAGATAAGTAGGGATGCTTATGATACTAGGAAGCTAATAAGCATCCCCACTTTATTTTTGGACTTGTTGAAGGGGTGCCAACTAACTCCTCCTATGATTTTAAATACATGTAATCAAGTCATATGCTTTTGCAAGATAGCTAAGTTGTTGTTTATTTAGAAAAAAAACTAAGTACTTAAACACACTCCTTAAGAGACTAGATCTTGTAGGGCTTGATTAATGACTTAAATCTAATGCAAATTTTATTATGTTTTATTTTTATTTTTAGATAATTCATTTGACACAGACTTATAGGATTCATATGCCTAATGCATGAGAAATTAGATTATGGACCAAAATCAGCAATAAAGGAGGTGTATTTCCACCATGGCTCTCAAAGGCCAAGCCAAGTTCTTTGGAATAGGTGAAAGCCCTCCAAAATAAGAGTGAAATAAGATGCTTTTTATGCATGATGTGATAAAAAAAATACAACATCCAGCTAAGCGGTTGCTAATTATTTTATCTTGATTCATAACTTAGGCTTTAAGTGAGGTTATGAGTTATTTATTTTTAATTTTGAGTTGATTAATTGGATAGAAAATTTATTTTTTCTAAGAGCCTAATCATCATCCAGGCCATACATCAAAGCAAGGAAGAAACTATGAAAATATGTCATCTTAATGAACAAGCTAAACAAACATCAATCGATTTATAAAGCTAGTGCAAAAGAATAAGAGCCTTTTTTGGTTGGGCTCCATCGTAAAAATCCAAAAATAAATTGGGTAGCCAAGCTCTACCCTTATACAACCTAGATTATAAATGAATTAATTATAAAAATGAATTCATGTTATGGAGGTCTTCATTCTTCATTTGGTTCTTTCTTCATTAGGTTCTTTCTTCATTTGGTTCTTTCTTTTTTTTGACTTGGTTGGAATGTGGTTTGCTCCAAGGCTTCACATGGTAAAAAGACATGATCTTATGGCCAATGTTCATCCTATTCCCCTATAACATTCATTCCAAATTTTAATTACAAAATTACATGAAAAAGAGAAACTAAATCTAACTAAAACCTGCAAAATAGATATTAGCTAAACAAACCACAATCCCAAGCATGTATATGAACAAATTGGACTTAGCACCCCACATATGGGTAACCAAGTCCACCTGGCCTATTTTGGATTATGCTTAGGGGCATAAGCAACCTGCACAGCAAAAGCACTTATATCTCTATTACAACACCCCTTAAGCACAATCCCCTGTAGAAGATAATGATTAGACTAAGATCATCCTATCATTTAGTCTACGCGCATACACCTAACATCTAGACTAAAATATCATATCACAAAATAAAAGTAAACATCAAATCATGCACCTCCCTAACATATGACTAGAAATGGTGACTTAGTCCAATGTGAGTGCCTTATAAGGTTTGTGTGATATGCTTAGTTAGGCTTTAAGGTTTAGATTTTCTAAGTATGAAAATATTCAACTTAGAGGGTGGTTTCATTTAAATGGTTTAGTTGATTTGGTTAAGTTTTATTTCATGACTTGATTTAGTTTGAATGAACCTACTCTTAATTACTAAGTGTTGTAAAGAGAGGAAAAGATAATAGAACTTATCTTTCCTCCCTACCTTAAGTAATTTCTAAGGTGGACTCATTAATGATTTTTTGTTTAGTGAATGTTTTATGTATTTTAATTAATCCTAAGTTTAGATTTTCCCTATACAAACCTATTTAAAGAGAAAGATAATTTAAGATTAACTAAAGTGAATTACTATCACAAAACACAAAATATTTTATTTTTTTCCAACATGTGTAACATGCATATGGATGAACCCTAAGCATATCTATACATGCAAGTGGAAATGTTTAGAATACCTTAATGATGAATGCTAAGAGATATTTATTTAAAAAAATTTTGATGCTTCATGATGCATGATTAGTTAAGTATAAAAGAGGGGTTCTTTTATCCATTATTCATATGCACACTTATATGTATGAAAGACATAAGTTAGTACAGCACCATTATTTTCTACACCAGGGGTGTAAGGTACAAGACCTACTTGGGGCTACTTAAAGCCTCAACCCGGGGTGTCAGGTAATATACCACTTTTCTTAAATACATGTGCATGTACAAAAGAAATGAATGGAAAAAAGAATCATGCAAAAGTTTATGTTTGTTTGTTTTGATTTGATTGTTTATTTACATGTGTGATGTGGGTTTCTTAATTCATGACATAGAGTGTATAGGAATGGATTTAAGCAAGTGTTGTGTTCTTTTCAAATGAACTATACACTTTGCAAATCTATTCAAAACTATGTTAAGAAAAGAGAAGGAAAAACACATAACACATTTTATTATACTCACATGCAAGCTTATAAATAATTATAAGTAGCATACCTTTCATTTTAATATTTGATTTATAAGTTTTGAAAATAATTTTGATTTAGTGATAATAGCCATTCATATTCTTACTTTAGCCAAAATATGCAATTTGACATAAAAGAAATATTTCATTTTTTTAATTTGATTTTTCAAAAGACACGAATGCATGATTTTCATATGACATACACATTTAGCATGCTAGGGAAGAAATAAAGTGATGTAAGCATATAATTCCATTCACCTTAATTAATTCTTAAAGATAATCCTATGGAGTAAGATTATTTAAAGTGAATCAAAGTTGGTTTAAAGAAATTTTGATTTTGTTTTGAGTTTGATTTGAATTTAAGAAATGTGAGAAGGTTTGTTGGTCCTAACCCATCTCCCACATGTGTATGTTATTTTAGTTTAATTTTAAAACCATTAGATTGATTTTATATTTTGTTTAGGTTAAGGTGTACATTAAGTCCATTAATTACCCCTTACCTACACCACTTTAACATATTTAATCAAATAATTATGAGCCAATGTATGACATTAAATCACAAGAATTTAAATCAGCAATGCACCAAAGAAAGAAAGGGGTCTAATATATTTGGCTCATAATTAATGATTAATTAAGTTAAAGGGTTTAATTTAAGTGCTTTCATAACCCTTCCCACACAGATGGGTTAGGTGTGATTTCCTTAAGCTACTTACGTTATTGAACACCTAAGTATCTACCCAAGAAGGAAATGATTAAATTTAAATTTATTTGATTTCAAAATTTTGATTAATTAAGCCATTTAATAAAGTGATTAAACTATTTAATTTATATTAATTAGATTTTTTATCAAATGAAATAAACTTAGGGAAAGATTTGGAAGAACTCTAATCTCATTCCCAAGTCCATTCACTATTCTAAGGTAATTAACAACTTTAATTAATGAATTTATCATTGTTTAATAGGTTAATTAAATATTTAATTAATTGAGAAAGTAATTATGAGTGAATCAAGCAATTCCCTTAATTAAACCATGAATAAATTCCAAGAAAATTGGAGGCAGTCATCCCACTAAACATACCACAAGTTTGGAATTAATCAATGGAATAATTAGGGAGTAATTAACATAATCACATTCCCAATAAAATCCAAATTGCATGAAATTTACTATTCAAAATCAATAAAACTTAATTTTATATTATTCCCCTTTGAAATATATTCAAAATGCATTTAAGTTTGTATTTTCTGATTTTTCTTTATTTAGTTATGCATTTTTAAATATTTTGTGATTAAAACTTAATTAAATAGCCTAATTATATAATAATCCCATCGGCATGTGGACTTGGCCGCTTTCCATGTGGCGTAGATTGGTTATTTAACATCATTGTCCTCGTGGCCTTCGCACTTTCCCTTGGACCGTCGATCAAAGATTGGACGGTCAAGATCAAGCCTGGTATTAAAGGGATTAAAACACATATCTAACGTGGATTAATCAGGACCGTCCATCCAAAATATGCAGGATGGATGATCCATGATTCATCCCTGAGCTCGCTTGTCGGAGAGGGCAACCGCCCATCTCATAGGGCTTGATCCGAGCTTGATTGAGCTCAGATTGAGCTAAAATTAAACCCACACCAACAACATCTAAGGAGCAAGACATCTAACGGTTGAATTTACTTGGGACGAAACTTTCTTTCATAGAGGACTAAAAAAATCTACACCTAGGCTCGATTTTGATCCATACCTCACTGGAGGCTATCACCGGTGCTCCCAACCGTCGAGGTAGCTTTGTCTAGTGGAGACGAAGCCTTGTTGAAGGTTTGAGGGATTGAGGTTGGATCTTCTATTGGCCAAGTCCTCCTCAAGGCTTGCATCTTTGCTAGCTCCCACCTCCATGCCTTGGAAGCTTGGAAGAAGCTTGGGATCAACTCGATTGGGTCCCTGAGGTGCTTGAAGAGGAATTGATTGAAATTGGGTGGTGGATGAGGAATTCCTTGAGCTATTTTTTGGAAGAAATCAAAATGGAGAATTCAAATGGGTGGAAGAGTTGGAGGAACTTGGAGAAGCTTCTGAGTTCTCTAAATCAGTGTGAATGTGAATTCAAGTGAAATTAGGGAGTATATCTCCCCACAGAAGGATGGATGGCCAAGCTTCTCCTTGCCATTTTGATCAAATTGATCAGGTTGATTGAGTTTGTTAGGTCATTTTGGATGCCATGTGATTTGGTTTGGCCAGAGGAGTGGAGTGGCGAAGTTCCCATGTGCTTAAAATGAGTGGAGGAGTGATCCCATGTGGAGAATTTCCAATTGGGTGGTCAATTTTGGCCTTAGGTTGAGTTTGGCTGACCCAAACCCATTGGGTCATGTGCACCACACTCACTAATGTCCACTTAGTCTACTAAGAGGGTGTCAAGTGGCCATGAAAAGGATATGAGCAAATTCTAAGTGGAATTGGCTATAGGTCCCCTTGACCTATGGGTAAAATGGTTATTTGGCTTTGATTTCACTTTAGGCAGATTTAGAATAATTTGAAATTGGGTTGGTCTAAATTTCAAAGAATTTGGAGTTGATTTGATATCATTTGGCTCATGTTGACCCATTTAGGACAAAATGGGTCAACTTGGCGCAAGTTAACCAATTTGTCAAATTAGATCAAACTAGGAGTTGGGTCAAGTTCATATGACTATTTGAAATGTGTTGGCACCATTGGTTTGGTTCAATTTGATTTATATTTGGTTTTGGCTCATTTGATTTCATTTAGGTCAAATGGGTCAAGTTGACCAATTTGACCCATTTGACCTGATTGGGTTTTGTCATAAGTTGGTTTAAGTTTGGTTAGTTATTTGAAATATGTTGTAAGCTTTGGTTTCAATCAATTTTGGTTTGATTTGATTTTGGCTCAATTTGACCTTTTAGGTCAAGTTGGGTTCACGGTCAATTGGGCTAGGCTGGGTCTAGTTGGCTAATTGAGGCTCTGGTCAAGTTCAACAAGTAATTTAGAATGAATTTGACCCGTTAGTTTCAATCAACTTGGCTTAGATCAAGATTTGACATATTTTGACTTTTTAGGTCAAGTTGGGTCAACTTGGGTCAAGTGGTCAATTGGCTAGGTTAGGCTTAAATAATGACTTGGTCAAGTTCAAACATTGATCATGAATTGGTTTTGATCAATGGTTTCAATCAATTTGGCCTATGGTGGATTTTAGTTTAGGGTTTCATTTTGGCTAAGTGTTGACTTGGTCAACCCTTAGGTTTGACTTGGTTTGACCCAATTCGTGTGATTGATCATCTCATGATGATTGTTGCTTACAATATGAGGTTTAGGTGGGCTTAGTTCAATCCAATTTGGGTAGGATTAGAATTTGGCTCATAAGGGGTACTTTAGCTCACTTTGGGTCAAGTTAGCCTAAGTAGGTCAATTGACTTGATCAAGGCTTGATTCAAGTTTGGTTAAACTCACATATGGACTTATGATTTAAATATAAATCCATTTGCATGTGATTTAGAGTCAAATGAGTTTTGATTCATTTGATAATTTCAAGTTCAATGGGTGAGTTTGACTTGGGTTTGATTTTTGAATTTAGTTTTTGTTTGATGACTGAAGTTTATGTATATATATGGATTCATGATTGAAGGATTGATTGAATCATGAAGAAAATCCAAGGGCTTGGACTCATTTGAATTTGATTTGGCTAAGTTCAAGAATTTGACTTGAAGAAGCATAGGTTGGTTTTAGGGTAGGTTTAGGTTTGAGTTTTGAATTTGATTTTGGATATTTGAATTTATATTCTATTTATATTTGTGAATATAAATGAGAATATAAATGGGTTGTGAGAAAATTTCTTGAATTTGAATTGATTTGGATTTTATTTGAGCTAAGTCCATAAAGTGAAATCAAATGGACTTAGGAAAGATTTTTGAACTTGGAATTGTATTTTGGATTTAGTTTTGGTTATTTGAATTTATATTTCATTTATATTTGTGAATATAAATGAAAATATAAATGAAAATATAAATGGGTTATGAGAAACTCTCTTGAGTTTGAATTGATTTGGATTTGATTTGAGCTAAGTCCATAAGATGGAATCAAATGGACTTAGGAAAGATTTTTGAACTTGGAATTGAGTTTTGGATTTAGTTTTGGTTGTTTGAATTTATATTTCATTTATATTTGTGAATATAAATGAGAATATAAATTGGTTATAAGAAAATCTCTTAAGTTTGAAGTGATTTGAATTTGATTTGTGCTAAGTCCATAAGATGGAATCAAAGTGAATTAGGAAAGATTTTAGATTTGGAATTCAATCATGGGTTTCAATCATTTGGAATTGATTCATGATTTGAGAAAGTCCACTAGAATTGATTTAAGGTTTATTTTTGGAATTGAAGTTGATTTGAGTTTGGAGTTTAACTTGAAAGAAGAAAGAGAGGATTTTGTTCAAGCTATAGGGTAGGCAAATTTTCCTAACACCCTTAAGGCATGATCTATTCCTATGGCTAACTCTTCTAAGTCTCTAGAGTTAGGTTATGTGTTTACCCAATCACTAGAAGTGTCTTAAGACTAAGGAACTCTTAGTGTCTAAGAGGAGTCTTATGTCTAAAATGGAGGGGTTGAGAGCTCATTCTAAAATGAGGTCAACAGTTACATATACATAGGAGGTGCATGTGAATATAAGCTTAGTGTATGAAGTGAAGTCTCTTTCTTACATTCATATGTTGATTTGCATAAGTTTCAATGTTAATGGATATATTAGTCTGGATATTCTGAGGTCGCACGACTTTAAGTAGCCCGAAGGAGGTTCCTACCTCACTCCTCTGGTGTAGAATGATGACGACGTACCCGTTTGATTTTATTCTTATGAACTTTCACATTAGTATTTAGATAGAGTTTTAATTCATTTACACAAATAAATCATATTCTACTTTTGTATGGGTTTGTCTATTCTTATAGTTGTCTATACAACCACATATATTTAAGAATATAGAGTATATTAGTCTGGACATTTCGGGAACGCACTTCTTTAAGTAGCCCCAAGGAGGTTCCTACCTCACTCCCCTGGTGCAGAACAATGGCAACGTACTTGCTTAAAACTTAGATACATTTGAATGTGTATTTAGCTAATGAATGAACCCCCACCTCCCCACTCCCCCAGCTTTCTATTAAAAGACATGCATTCATATTTTATTCAAGTGGTTGGATTGATTAGTCATATGATTTAGAGTTCTTCTTATGCTTTTGTATAAGAATTTAGATAGAGCTTTAGATTAATATGATAAAATAATTCAACCAAATAAAACATTAATTCCAAGTACATTTGCTTACATTCATCATTTAAGTGTGCTAAGGTATAAATTGCATGTATAGTTATGTTTAGGACTTAATCATATGCTGATAGAAAGAAATGAATAAATATGTGTTATGTGATAATAATTAATTCCAATTAACCTTAAGAAGTCTTTCTTATTGAATGAGATTATTTAAAGTGAGCATAAACCTAGGACTAATTAAAATGTGTAATAAGGCATTCATTAAGGGGAATTCATTTAATTAATTCGCTTTAGATGTGACTTAAGGTGGGGATAAAAGAGAGTGATCCTCTCTTTCCTTCTCTTTATAATATTTAGTTGTTTAGTGTAAATCAAGTGAATCGAAAGAAACATTAAGTAAAACTTACAAATTAATTATGCCACTTAAAGTGAAACCATCCTTCAAATTAATTCTCATCATGCTTAGAAAATTACAACAAAGCCTAGTTAGAACATACCACACAATCCTTAATACACACACCTTAGATTAAGTCACCATTTCTAGCTTTTTGTTAGGGCGTTGTATGGTTTGATGTATGTTTATTTTATGATGTATTGTTGTAGACTGAATGTTAGTGTGTATGCTTTGTAGACTAGATGTTAGGCCATGATTAGCTTAATTATGTCTTCTGTAGGATATTATGCTTAAGGGGTGCTTAAAGTAAATATAAATGCTCTCTTTTACAGATTGCTTAACCTCTAAGCATAATTTAAGTTAGGACAGGTGGGCTTGGTTACCCATGTGCAGGGTGCTAAGTCCAAATTACACATATAACTGCTTGAGTTGTATGGTGTATTTAGCTAACACTTATTTTGCATGTGTAGTTAGATTTATTTTTTCTATTTTTAATGTAATTATGCATTAGGAATTAAGATTTATGTTATGGGGGATTAGGATGAGCGGAGGCTAGAAGGCTTCATCCTGGGAGGCCCTGTGATGCCTTTGGAGCAAGCAAACCTAAATGAAGAAATGAAGGAGATATGAAGATATTAAGAATGAAGACCCCCTGTAACATTTATTTATTTATAATTATAATTATTCTTTCATATATCAGGTTGTATAAAAGTAGAGCTCAGCTACCCATTTCTCTTTTTTGAGTTGTACGGTTATACCCAACCGCACTGGCCTATTATTCTTTTACGTTGGGTTTATAAATTATTTGATGGCTTGTTTACAATTGTGTAATAGAAATGGCATGTATTTTTTAAAATTTCTTCATGTATGATGATTTAATGTGTGGCCTGGATCCGATTAGGCTCTTAGGGAAAAATAAACTTTCTACCCCAACTACAAGTCATAACTAATTTCTGAATAATTTGTAATCTCATTTAAAACCTAGGTATTAAATCAAGATAATTAAAAGATTTAGCAATCCCTTAGCTGAATGTTGTATGCTTAATGTCATGCATATTATCTTGTTTCAATCTTGCTAAGAGAGGGTTTCCATCCTTGCACAATAGAGGAAGACTTGACATTTAAGGTCTCCCTTGTGGTGGAAAGCACATCTTTCTCTTTGATTTAGCCAATAACCCTATTTCATCATGCATTTAGACATATAAAATTCTATAGCCTTTGTCAAAATGAAGAGTCCCAAATCAAATAATATTTACATTAGACTAAGTCATTATTCATACCACTCATGCTCTAGTCTCTTAAGGAATGAGTTTAAGGACTTTAGCTTCTTTTTAAATAATAACAACCTAATCATCTTACAAAATATATGACTTGACCACATGGTTTTAAAACATAGAAGGAGTTAGCTGCCACTCCAGGCGATTATAAGTCTAGCAGTCGGGTGGTTTGTCATCTATTGTGGAGGTAAATAATATACTAATTTTTCACCTTAGATTTAGGACATGCTTTGGCCCTCGCTAAAGCTCCCTAGATTTAGGGTCGGAGGTTATTGTTTCCCCTCTGGCTACAAGAATAAATCTTCATCTCATAGGCATTTTCACAATCTTGTATTGTGAGATTATAAGTCATAGCTCTCTAATAAAACTTTAACTCAAACATATATATTCTCCTCAAATTTCAAATATATAAAGTCCAACCCTATAATTGTTTGAGATGCTCACTAGGCTTCTTAGTATCATGAGAATCCCCTACTCATCTCCTTTTGGCTTTGATAATAAGTCTCTTCTTTTGATCTATCTCTCTTGATTTTACAAACATGGCCAATTTATTGATAGTCTTATCTTTGAAATCTTTTGAGACAACAGTTGCCTACTTTAATCGAGAGTATTCCTAAAAAACTCACCTTCATTGGGATGTAATTAACTATGAGAGCTTGCCCCCATAAGGAACTTTAGAACCCAGTTTAAATAAATCCTACTTTATTCATCCATGTAAAATAAGGGAAAAATCTCTAGTATATTTGAAGACCCATCATGCCTTAGGAGTCTTTATTAGGTGATTAGGTCCATTATAGGGTAGTGATTTTTAACTTTCAAGATAGTGCACTATTCTTTAATATCATACCTGATCATCTCAATAAGTACACCGATCTATGGTGTCAACAATACATATATTTAAAAGCAAACTCCACAACCTTCTTTTGATCTTTATTAAGTTTGTGAATTATGTTGATATCTTCACTTGGTGTTATGACATTTAATTCTTCCATTATCTCCCTCTTTTGAATTTCTTCGTATTTTTTAAATGGAGTAATATTTTCTTGGTGCAATTTAGGCAGATCAAATTCATTTATACTTTTACACATTCTCTCAATAAATAAATTGATGCTCATTAAAGTTTTTATCACACATAATTTTTCAGAAAGAATACCACTACTTTGATAATCTTGAGATAAATAATTAAAATTGTTATTTCATAGCTTATGTATATTTGTTGGCTCATAATAAATTAGAATAACAAATAAATGTTGTAATTCAAATTACATTTCAAAATTAAATGCATCATTTAAACATTCGAAAATATAGTCATCAATTTCCAATAAGCCATGCTTCTTTGCAGCTTCTTTAAATGTGAAACATTTTATGCCATGTATTTTTAATAAATCAGTAAATAATATCAGTACATAAACATGATTTAATAACATTCTTAAATAATATCTTTCACCCTCTGATAGAGTTGTAGTATTGATACGACCAATTTGCTCAAATTTTTGTATTCTTTTTCAAAGTATTTTTGTCTTATACCATATATATTTTTCTGGAATTTCTCTATATAAATATTTTGAAAATTTGCAAAATGAAAATTTCTATGGAAATGCATGACATGGGAAAAACGTGAAAATGTTCGCGAATCTCTAACCTAAAAAAAATTTATATGAATTGTGTTATTTAAATATTGAAATTTCCAAGTCGTTATGCTTTTATATAAACTCATCACAAGAGATAATAGAGATTTGAGTGATATTTAAGTGAAAAATAAAAGATTAGGTGGTATATATGTAAATATATAAGAAGTATATGCTTAGTTTGTAAATACGGTAAGGAAGTGCTAAATGCAAAAAAAATATTATAAAGATAAAAATAATAATTTATAAAGCATATACCTGATTGATGTAATATCAATAGTATGACGAGAATAAGATTTATTAATAAGAAAATAAAGAAAAATATATTAGAGAGATAATAAAAAGATATGTAATCTAAATTTTCTTTTATGGTTACTTTATTTGAATATATTTATATTAATTAGAAGATGTCTAAAAAATATTAAGATAAGAAATCATTGAATGAAGAAAACTTAAGATTTCTTTATATTCTTAATCATATTATTAATAAATTAAACTTCAAATAATGTATTAGAAATGTTATAATAATTTTAAAAAATAAAAATTTAAATTGAGCAAAATCTTTATCAAATCATCTCACGCACGTATGCACAGTATTTCATTATCTATTATTAGAGCTGAAAGTTAAAACAAAGTAAAAATAAATAAATAAGTGTAAATATGAATTACATATGTTTAAAATTCACGTGCATAAGAGATTTATCACTATTACGGATCGCACAACTAAAAAGATTCACAAGAAAGAAAATAATTTTAAGATGAAGATGTTAAGACAATAATAGAGAAGTACTTCAAAATATGAACTCTAGGAATTGAATAGATAGATAGATACACCATTTAGCAAATGAGTTAGTTAAACCTAAAAGCTTTAAAAGTCAAATAGAGAATTTTGCATACATAGTATAAGATTTTTATTTATTTACATATCTAATCCATAATATTGCATGTGTACAAAAATGACTCTTCAATATTTTCAAAAGTGCATTTGCTTTTAAAAAGTAATGATGATATTATTTGTGATATAATAATAGATATTTGTGTGACATTTAAGTGAAAAAGAAAAGATTATGTGGTATTTATGTAAATATATAAGAAGTATATATTTAGTTTGTAAATATAGCAAATACGATCCCTCAATTTTGCATATATAGCACACAATTGTTATTCATTTACATACCAAACCCATAAAGTTTGATATTTAAAAAAATTATTATTATTATGCATAAAAATATGCATTTGATTTTAAAAATTAATTTGATGATATTATTTTTGATATAATAATAGAGATTTGAGTGCTATTTAAGTAAAAAATAAAATGTTAGATAGTAGATAGGCAAATATATATGAATTATAAATTTTGTATATAAATAACATAAATTGTCCTTTCACATGCACCTTTTTGACTTATTGACTTCAAACGGATTGTAAAATCTTATCTCACATCACTCATATAAGAAATGAATGGCCAAGATTTACTTTCAGAAGAAACACAAGCCACTTTTTAATAATAGTATAGATTTATGAAGCTTTTGATTTTGATCATATATTGAAAATATAAAACTATGAGAGTTTTGATTTTAGACCAGGAGCTCTGCAAGGGTTTCTCCTCTCATTTCAATCTTCCTCTCCAATTGAGTTTCTCTTCCATCTTTTTACTCTAAATTGAGCTGCTCTTTCTTCACATCTTTAAGATCTCTTCATTTTCCTTTTCCTCCTCAACCTAAGGTCATATGATGTCCTCTTTCTTTCATAAATTTGCCTCTCTTGCCCTCAACCATGGAACATACTTTTAACAAAATCCAATCTTCTTGAAATAAGATGCTTCTTCTAACTTGCACTCTAAGATTTCCTTGCCCTTAAGGATCATTGAATCAAGTCTCCATCCTTTACCAATTTTTATTTGTCTTTAAACTTCAATATCAATCGCCAACTGAAAAGGAACCCTCATAGCTCAAAATCCTTTTAAAATTATCTATTGGTAATTAATGACCCTTCATTTAAGGACTTTATTTTTTTTCTATTTTGAAGGCTTTTCCATTATAGACTAGCATAATGAGGTATGGCATAAAAGGATTGCCACCTAGTTTTCAGTTTATACCTAAGGATTAAAACTAATGGCTATTTATGTTAAAAAGATATATTTCTCTTACATACTTATCAATTATGCCATTATGATAATGAATCCTTAAGGTTCTCTTACTCATGATTTAATGCTCTCTTTAAAGAATGACCTCTATGAATCTCTACCTTCTTTTCAACACATTTCAATTTTAAAATATGTGGCTAATATGAGCAATATTTTAAAAAGTCACAATAATTTTTTACTTTCGTCATCAAAAGTACCATTTATCTTGTATGAAAAAAAAAGGAAATATGGGTACAAACTTGCTTTTATATGCAACTATAGGTATAAAAGTGTTTTGATGTGCAAAACCAATTAACTAGAAAGGCCATCATAATCTAGCTAATACTCTTTCCAAGTGTGTTCATATGAAATTAGTTGAGTGCATTTCAATGGTTGAAGGTTTATTGCTAACATTGGTGGATTAGTTTGAGATTTCTTGAATAGGACATTGTAGATTGATCAAGTTACTGCTTTAGCCCATTGCCTCTATTGTTTGTGACATAATATTTTGACTTTAATGCTTTTAGGGGTTCCTCAAAAATTTTTTGCTACTTTAAGTAGATAGATAATTAAAATTTTTAGCTTCTCAATGATGATGTTTCAGCTCTTTATTTTTACAAATTTAGATGTCATGCATATGTAGATGTTTCTAAATATCCTAGTATTACATTCTTTATTAATGCAACTATTCGATACTATTTTGATTTGAATTTTAAATCCATTGTGGAAATGTCTATAATGCACCATTTTAGAACTAATTAAACGAAAAAAATACAATATTTTGAAAAACACAAAAAAAGTTAGGAGATTAATGATATTCTTAGAATTGAGATACATTAAGATTGATGTATATCCCAATGGATGTTTTCTAATTTAGTCAAACAAGCTCAAAGAATTAGAACGTGAAAAATAATTAAAAAATAGTTGTTAATAACTAATGGAGAAAACTATGAAATCATTTTATAAATGATATCCATAATTCAGTTATAATTCACAAAATGTGTGGCTTAGATTTGTGAATGATGAATTTAAATATTTAAGATATTAAACTAAACTTATGGTACTTGTCCTAGCATTTAGATATCTTATAATATGCATTGTGTATTTGAATGAAGTAGAGCTCATGTATATTATCAACAATTATATTAAGTTAGAAAATACTACAAATTTATATTGATCGTATCACTAGCCTTTAGTTCTTACTACAATAATTATGAGGAGCTAGATAATCAGAGATACAATACAAATTTACTCTCCTTTATTGGAGACACATTGAAAAGACAACCTTCTTAAATTTATTGAAAATAACAAGTCTAGTAGTTCCTTAGATTGAAAAAGATTATTCAACTCTATAATATGACCATCCAAATGAATCTTCTACTTCTTATCAATAGAGTTTGAGATTTAACACTCATACTGTCCACAACTTTGTTTTGTAAGCCATCTTCATCATCTTCATCATCTCTTTCATGAGCACGTTATTAGTATAAATTGAATGACTCATTAATAATTGATTTTTTTTATAAATATATCCTTTTTCAAAAATTCTCATGCTCATTATCCTTCTTAAAGACTCTTTAACTCCAACATTTGTACTTTAAAAGTTATTTTCTAAATTAACTTGTATGGATTCAACCATCCCTTACATGATATCATTATCACTATTATCAATACTCATTGTCATTACCGTTATTGATGTCACCATTGTCACCGACATCATTGCTAATATTACTATTGCTAGCACCAATCTTCATTATCATTACCACTTTTGTTGAAACCATAATTATCATCATTATTGATGTTCACCATTGTTGACAATCATCATTGTAATTAAGGTAATTGCCATCATTAGCATCATTACTGATGCTTGATGTTTCCACCATCTGACACACATCATTATTATCATCACTAATGCCCTCCTCCAATGTCATCAATGATACCCATCATCATCACATCATCTGTTGATAACACTACTAACACTTGTTATTACAATCATCAATATCATCACCATCACCATCACCACTATTATTGAAGCCCACCATTCCACTATCATCAATACTCACTATCACCACATTGTTGATGCCTGGCATCACAATCAATTTGACACCCTCTTTGCTACTAAGGTTAGTATTTGCTTTAATTATGGATGATTGATCTTCTACTATAGAAGAAAAATAATAAAGTAGGCTATCAATCATCAGTTCATGATAATTCTAACATAAGGAGGCTCTTTCCACTTCTACTATAGTAGCCATCTTATATATTCTATGACATCGTATTAATGTTTTATTGTTTGATGAAGAAGTGCATTTTTTTATAATGTACAACTCATTCTAGTAGAATAATTTTAGTTGCATTTGAAATCATGAATTTTTCTTTCATAAAATTTTCACCTAAAAAGTATGAAACCCCATATTATTTATGTTAAACTCTTCACGGAACTTGCACTATGGATTTAAGTTTAATCTATTGAATTCTTGGATTCAATGAATATGAAATTTATGAAAAAAATAAGAAAGAAATGTGTATTGATATTAGGTAGGATTTAATTTCATATTTATATTATTTGTCAAAAATAAAGTTACAATTTATTTAGGGGCTACTTGGTTGCTTGAAAAAAGAATGCAATATATTAGATTATTTTAGGTTGCTTGGTTGAAAATTTTAAAATATATGAGTTTATTTTTTTTCTGTTTGTTAAAATAAATATAATGTAAAATATTTTGAGATTTTGGGTACGATATGGCGATAGAATGGCGATGATGACGATGGAGGCGGTATGGAAATGACGGCGACGAATCACGTGGTGGCACAATGTGACTGATCACAACACTTTACATTGGTCATTATATTTGGAATTCGCTCAAATTAGAGTGAATTCTAAATAGAACAAAATTTAATATTTTGATAAATTTCAAATACATTAAATCATTTTAAAATTTTACTTTTCATGATATAAAAAAATTTTAAATTTTACATTTATTTTACTTTATTTTACCTTACAATCAAACAGCCCTTAAATACTGCTTAAAAACCTTCTGCCGAATAACTCGACCTCTTCCATAAACCTCAAAACTCTGAACCTCGGGTCGGTCTCTGGCTTAGACCGCAGAAGTCGAGTTCTTCATCTCTCTGAGAAAACTTGTAATTTTCCCCACGACAGCAGCCGGGCGGCAGTCATGTCTTCGCCGGCAGCGCGGCCGAAGCGGCAAACAGATTACCGCTGTTTCTCTCCGGCGATCCCCATCGTCATCGACAATGGCGGCTTTAACTTCCGCATTGGGTAACGCTCGAAAACCCTAAACCTTGTCCTAAATTTGTTAACGCATTTATCCTTTCAATGGGTGTCCTTTCTGTTAACTCTCAGATGGGCGAGAGAATCAGATCCTCGCATCACCTTCCGCAACCTCGTCTATCGGCCTCGCCACAAGGCAACCGGTATGTCATAATGTCCCATTACCGTAAATTTTTACTGGCATAAGTAACGGTTGTTCATGATTCTATGGAACTTCTTTGCTTTCCATTGAATTTTTCAGGAGAGATTGGTACTTTGGTCTTCCTCACTTAATAATGTTGTTAATAGTCGTAGAGTTACTATTATCTTATGATTATTTGATAGTTGATGATCGTTACGGTGACTAGATTACTTGAGGACATACTGTAGCGTATTTGATGGAAGCCGTCATGGCATTCTCTGTCAAATAAGTGTAAATAAACTTTTTTGAGCACAACTGGCATCAGTTGATGAAACTTTTACTTTACACTGAATTATTCATAAGTTGAAGTTGTCTTAAGGAAGAAAAGGGGAAAGTGAAAAGTGATCTTATTATTTCCTTTTCCTTGTATGCACCGTAAGATTATTAGAAGCAAGAATATAAAATGTTAACCAGTTGGTAAAGGTTGAGGTTAGCCGGGAGAAATAAATCTTCTTGTACTATTCTTAATTCCCCTCAAGATGGAAGGTATATATTCTTGATGGACATCTGTCAATTGCAATGAAGATCGTACAGGCATGAGTGTAGCAAAGCCATCAACTACTCAATCTTAAATAAAATGGTATCAATTATAATGTGTTTGGTTCATTCTTGAAAAGTAGGATACCTGATTATCACAAAATACGAGCATAGGAGCGTGTCGAACAACATGAAAATCTTCTAGTATGAAGTCAAATTAATTCACTAACAATTATAGCTAAGGCATAATACTCAGCTTTTGCAAAATATCTTGACACTATAGTTCGCTTCATTGACTTCTAGGAGAATAATGAATCTCCTAGGAAAATGTAATAGCTAGTAACACATTTGTTTGTATTCAAACAAGAGTTGATTTGCATAAGAGCCTGCTTTTAATTATAAAGAAGAAGAGCTAGGGAAAGATATACCTTCATAGGAGTGAGTTTTAGGTAGTGTAGAAGATGTAGAGTAGCTTCAATGTTATTTTTTTCAATCATGCAATATATTGAATTATTTTATGCACATCAAAGGTAATATTTGGACAAGACAATGTGAGGTATAACAATGGCATACAAGGCATCTATATCTTGATGCATCATTTAAGAGTTCACCATCAAATTTATTCAGGTGACAATTTGGATCTATAGGAGCTCTGGTTGGTTTACTTGCAATAACACCAGCATCTTCCAACAATTGCGTATAATGCTGTTTAGTGAGCATGGTCTATGTACTTGATCATGCAATTTCAAGTAATAACCAATATCATAAGTTACCTAAATCTGCTATCTTGAAAATAGTAGGATTCAAAAAAATTGATAATATGTTTGGACGGTCTTTTGATAATAATATCACTAGCATACACTAGAAGTGCTATGAATGGGGTTACATTCCTTTTATGAACAAAGAATAATCTGATTTAGATTGAGTGAAGCCAACACTAAAAGTGATGTGGAGAATTTTGAGTACCACTAACAAGATGCTTGTTTAAGTCCATAGATGAAATTTTGTAGTTTACAAACCAAATTATCACTAATTGACATTACCACCCCTTTAACTTTATATCCAAGAGGTTGATCCATGTACACGTCCTCAAATAGATCTCCATTAAAAGGTATTATTATTCCTATAATCGAGTAAGTATCCAATTGTGATTGGCAGCTAACATTATGAGCATCTTGATCGTGACTATTTTTGCAACGGGTAAGATAATTTTTATAAAATCAATTCCTTCTTGTTGAGTATAACCTTTGACAACCAAATGAGTTTTGTGATTGTCATTAAGATTATAGTTAATTTTATATGTCTATTTGTAACCAACAGTATGCTTCCCTTTTAGTAATGGAACAACAAACCATGTATTATTTGCCTCAAGAGCACACAACTTAGTATCCATAGCTTTTCTCCATTTAGGGAGAGCAGAAGTTTGGTAACAGTATTATGATTCAATTTGAGAAGATACATTTGAAATAAATGATTTGTAGGTTCTCACCAAAGAGGCATAAGATAAAATCATGATAATGGGTAGTTGAGATCAGATTTATCATTAATAGAATTAGTTTTGTGATGATCTTTAGGAAACAATGAATTATATTGGAAGTCCTTGAGATATGATGAAGTGGTTCTTATGGATCTCCTTATAATAGTCTTTGGAATTCATGGCATTTGAACTATGGGTGCTCTTTGTTTAGGTTCATTGACCATCATTGGCTGAAGATTTAGCACTCGTGATTTTGAAATAGTTTCAATTTTCAATTCACTAGAAGGATTAGGTAAGACATTCTGAGAAAGGATCAGTGATATCTGTCTATCATAGAGAGAAATGGAAAATTTTCTTCTTGAAAAATGACCTCTCTAGGTATAGCAATTTACTTCTTCTTTTCAATATAATAGAGTTTATACCCTTTCACTCCTAATGAGTGTCCTAAGAAGATACAAATTCGTGCTCTTAGGTGATATTCAGATCATTATGTTGGCAAGGTTGTTGCAAAGCAAGACATCTGAACATCTTGAGATACAAATAATAGGGTATTTTGTCATATAATAATTTATATGGGGTTTTATTTTGTCATACATTTTCAAGATGAAGATGGAGTTCTATTAATGATATATGTAACAATTAGAATGCATTTGTTCCAAAATTTGATAGGAACTTCAGATTGAGAGTATAAAGCTCTTATTACGTTTAGTAAGTGCTGGTGCTTTTGCTCAACTATAGAATTTTGTTGAGACCTACCACACAAGATTTTTGATGTCTAGTTTATCAATTAATTCAGTAAAGTTTGGCTCCTTTGCATTGTTTGATCTAAACATTTGAATCTTTTTGTTGACTTGAGTTTTAACTAAATTAATAAATTTATGGAATAGCTTGTGAAACATTAGATCTATGCTGTAATGAGAAAGTCCATGCAAGACGAGTACAATCATCGACTAATGTCATGAAATCTTGGTGTCCCGTATTTGTAGGGGTATTATAAGGTCCCCAAATATCAGTGTATTAAGTTGAAGGGATATGATGATATATTGTGATGAGAACTAAAAGGTAAATGATGTTGTTTAGCTAAAGGACTTATTTGACATGGTTCAATATTGAAAATTTCTAATATTCCATATTGCAAATGATTTTAATATTATATAATCATTTATTCAATTGATGTTTGAATATATTATGCTAAGTATTTATAGAAATAATGTTTGAATGCAATGAAGAATGTTGATTATTAGGATTAAAAATATACAAATTTTCTATTTGATCACCCTTGTCAATCATTCTCTTGACCTTGGCTTCTTGGATGGCAAAACAATCATGAAGAACATAATCATCAGTTGTTCATATGTTAAAAGAGTACTCATATAAAGCTTAATTAAGACAATATAAATAAAATGTTGTGCAACATAATGTTATCAATGCTTGATGTTATTAGAATAATGAATATGAATATAGTTTTGATCTAGCAAAGTAACCCCTCAATTTGTTCCTGATTTTATTTGTATAAAATACTTAATAGTGGAATTTATGTGTGGAGACATCCTGAATCCATAACCCAATACATGTTTGGAGTCGAGGATGAGATAGATGAAACTGTAAAACAAGTCTCTATGAATTTCTGACTATGATCGTTGTTTTGCATAGTGGTTTATAGATGCTGTGAAAACATAACCATAATTGGTTATATTGCCTTTTGTCAAGTGTTTAGAAGAAATTTTCTTTGTTGTTATGAGGGGTTTCATTCTCTAGTGGTGTAATTTGTTGAATTGATTTGTTCCCCTAGTGTGAAACCAAAGATGAAAACTCTTGATTCTTTGTTTGGGTTTGTTTTGTTTGCTTGTAACTTGGTGGGAATCCATGCAAATTATAACATCTTACCCTTATCTAACCAAGAAATTTGCAAAGATTGCAATATGTGCTTTTTTTTCTTGTGAATTTTACCATTCCTATTGCTTTGTAAATTGATGGGATTGCCTTTGACGATAAAAATATATTCTTCTATGCTACTTATTGTAGTTTGATATCCAATGATATGTTGTCTCTCTTCTTTGTGAAATTATTGTAAACACTTTGTTGATTGGTGGAATAGGATCCATCAGAAAGATTTGTTCATGAACTTGAGCAAAAGAGTCATGAATCCCATCAAAATAATGTAACACACTATGCTTGGTTGTGTAATAAAATTTGTTTGACACCTTTGTAGATGCATTCTCCACAGGTGCAGATGGAACGATAATTTTTAACTCATCCCATAAGATTTTTAACTTTGTGAAATAAATGATATCAGCCTATTGATCCTATTTAAGATTGAATATTTCTTGATGTGATTGAAAAATCTTCGACTTGTTATTCTGTTGAAATCAACTTTGAGAAAATCTTAGATTTCTCACACATAATCAGAATATAAAATGCTTGCGGCTATTTTGTTAGAGATCAAGTTTAATATCCAAGAGATAACTATATTGTTGTTATGACTCTAAGAATTTGCAAGAATAGTGTCACACCTTTGGGTGGCAAAATAGATCCATTGGTAAATCCCAACTTGTTCTTGGCTGAAAATGCAATAATCATAGCTCTTCTCCAAGAAGCATAATTGTCTTTGATCAAGATTTGTGAGATAAAGGCAGTATCATAATTATTTGAATGATGAAGACAATAGGGTTTATAAGGATCTTCGATGTTTAACCTATTGTCTAAGACTGTGGAATGTTTGGATTGCTTTGTTTCCATTAGAAGAAATGAGTCGGGTGATCAATTAGAAATACAACAGCTTCATCGCTCTAATATCATCTCGAGGAAGAAAAGGGAAAGTGAAAAGAGTTATTTTTTTTATACACTGTAATATGAGTGATATGTATAATACTAAAAACAAGAATACAAAAATGTTAACTAGTTGGTACAAGTTGAGGTTAATTGGGAGAGATAAATATTCAATTAATATTCTTAATAAGTTGGTTTTCTTAGGGCATGATATTCTCTTAAGGTGAACATCCTCATTTGTTTTAAAAAGGCTAAATTCTGTCAAAAGACTCTTATCTTATGATTATCTACTAGATGGGCATGATGATTGCGGCATTGTAAATTAATATGGATGGCTAGAAGTTATGATACCTTAGTTTTTAATGTTCATAGATATTTTGTTTGAACTCATAAGCAATGGAGTAATAATTATATAATATAAGATAGTGTTGGCGGCACATTCTCAAATATTTGATGTTTCTCATTAAGGGTGGCAACGAATTGTTCTTGAATCTCTAGCTCGATCTTGAAATGTTTGATTTTAGTTCGACTTGCACTTGATTTACTATTCTAGCTAAGTTGACTCAACTCGAAAAGAATCAATTTAGAGCTAATTTCATGATATATCAGAGGTGAAATTTGTCTCTTTCTAGAAGTTATCAAATTTGTTACATAAATAAATTAGTATTAAAAAAAGAACAAAATAAATAATACATAATTTAAACCAATCTTTTATTTCATTGTCATTAATGATTTGAACAATGAATGCAAGCTTTTCAACTTATTTTACATTTTTTTGATAATGTTGCATAATAATTTTATTAAAAATTAATTCAATTACCTTATTTCAAATTGAGGTACTAGGTAGTTGAGCAACTCATCACCCATTCTACCATGTAATTAATGCTTGACATATTATTGCATAACAACCTTGCTCAATTATAATAATAGCAACAACAACAACAACAACAAGCCTTAATCCCACTAGGTGGGGTCGGCTACATGAATCCTTCATCTCCATTATGTCCTATTATGTAGTCAAATTCTCATTTAAATCAAGTATACTAAATTCATTTTTATACATCTTAACCAAGTCTTTTAGGTCTACCTCTACCTTTCTTAACATAAGGCAAATCTAATGCATCTACTCTCCTAATCGTCATGGACGGCCGACGCTTTATGTTAAACCATCTAAGCGACTCCCTAATCTTATCTACCATGAGCTACTCTAACTTTTTTCCGAATATACTCATTTTGCATTCTATCTCTAAGAGTAAAGCCACTAATCCACCTAAGCATTCTCATCTCTACAACACTTAACTTAGTCTTATGCTTCTTTATTGGCCAACATTCTGCATCATAAGTCATTGCAGGTCTTACCACCATCTTATAAAATTTTTCCTTAAGTTTAAGTGGAACTTTTCTATCACATAATAGGCCAGATGCATTCCTCTACTTCAACCATCCAACTTGAATTCTACTAATAACATCTCCATCTATTTCACCATCATTTTGAACAATAGAGCCTAAATATCAAACGCCACTCTTATTAATGACTTGTTCACCTAATGTCACAACACTATTACTATAACTTCTACAACTAAAATTACACTCCATATATTCGGTTTAGATCTACTTAAACGAAAAACCTTTAGACACTCAGAGTTGACCTCCATAATTCAAGTTCGTTGGACTCCTCTCTAGTCTTATCAACAAGAAGAATGTCATCAGCAAAAAGCATACACCAAGGTACATCTTCTTGTAAATGCCTAGTAAGAACATCCATAACTAAAGTAAAAGATAAGGGCTTAAAGCTGATCCTTGATGTAATCCAACTGAAATAGAAAAATATTTTGTCAATCCTCCTTGTGTTTGGACACAAGTAATAGCTCTAGTATATATATCCTTAATGACTTGAATATAACCAATATTAACTCCTTCTTGTTCTAGAACTCTCCAAAGAACATCTCTTGAAACTTTATCATAAGCTTTCTCTAAATCAATAAATATCATATGTAGATCCTCCTTACTTTCTCTATGCTTCTCCATCAAACCCCTTAATAAATGTATAGCATCCATAGTAGATCTACCTGGCATGAAACCAAACTGATTGTGAGAAACTTCTGTATCACATCATAGCCTATGCTCAATTACTCTCTCCCATAATTTTAATGTATGACACATTAACTTCCTCTATAATTTGCACACTTGTGCATCACCTTTATTCTTAAATATAGGAACCAACGAACTCTTTCTCCACTCATCGACATCTTTTAGTCTTTACAATGACATTAAAAAGATTTGTAAGCCAAGAAATTCCTTGATCTCCTAAACATTTCCACACTTCTACTGGAATATTATCAGGTCCGACTGCTTTTCTAAATTTCATTTCTTTAAAGCTTCACTAACTTCAGATTTACTAATACAACGATAAAAATGAAATTCTCAATTATAATAATAGCAACTAATAAAATTAATGTCAAGATAATAAACTTATAAACTAGGAAATACACACTATTCCGTTTTACCTTAACATTTCTTTTAAAGGTAAGCAATTTTGCTTAAAGATGAAAAGCCATCAGTATTGTGCATGCGAATAATGTAAGTAGAAAGTTGATACTAAAGCACCACCGGCTCAAATGTAAAAAAATCAGTTGTATACAACTCCATAAGACAAATTAGTTTTTCTTGATTAAAACAAACAAATGAATCATTTGGGTTTAGGTATGTTACATGAAGAAGCAACTCAATACTAGTCTCAGAGAAATGAATATTCTACTTTTGAATTTGCATATTAATTATAGTGTAAACAACTCAACATGATAATGATGCATATTTATTATAGCTTTAGCTCTCCATATTGACCATCTATGAGCCTTGAATATGGTGTTTGTACTTGGAACATCAATTTCAAAGATATTGCAAAAACGTGATACTCCTTATCCATTTTTTCTCATAATATGTAGTTGTTAATTGGATGCTTGCACCATCTCATCTCATTCTTGATGTCTTGAACTTTTTTGTAAATTTATTTGTGATCCTCAAAGTGTTTATCATTAAATGCTATGTGAATTGAAAATTAAAAAGATTATATTACACATGTTAACACCAATTTCAACTTATTGTTGATCATGTATCTATTACTCTTGATAATCTCAAGCAACTGAAGTATAGAAGCATACATTTTTATGACATTGATTAGGATATGAAAATGTGAACCCCAATGGGTGTTACTTTTTCATTGAGAACTAGTCTTGATGCAGGTCCTGTCTATTGATTAATTGTCTAGTTTTAATATATACAAATATTTTTTCATACTAAATGACTTTATGAGTATCATTCTTCGTACATTATGTTCCAATGATATTCATAGTTTTTGAAGTAAACTCAAAAGTTGCTTCACTACTTGCTAATACTTTTTGTCATAGCTATCAAATATAATTGAAGTTAATAAGAAAAACAATAGATAAAGAATGTTGGAATATTTTCATTAAGAATAAGTGCCTTCAAACCATAAAACTCTCTTCGCATATTGGATGTCCTGTCATAGTGTTGATCATGTATTATATGTAAGGTCAATGAATGTTTCACAAATATAGCATCAAAAGTGGCCTAAAGTGCAATTGCACTAGTTGAGAAAATATGTTTAATACTAATGAATATATCAATAATTTGTCTCTTTTGTCAACATACTTCATTACAAGAATCAATTGTTTTTTGTTGGCACATTGCAAGACTTATCTATTATAATAGAGAAGTATCATTTATAGTAGAAAGCAATGTTTCACAGTTATAACTTAATACAATTTTTTTTGAATTTTTGGTGAAGTCAACCTCAACTTTGTACTTTCATTTATAAGTTAATTTTCTTGACTTTGTTATGGTTAGCAAAGGAATGAAATATCTTCTAATATTTTTTTTGGTTATTTGATTTATTTGACTCATCATGATTGCAAAATGATAATCCTTGATGTAAGAGGACTTGAACATGTTTAATAGTTTTAGTTAACATAATTTGATATTCTTTTTTGTTCTTATCATGTTTACTCAATCACATGGTAGAAACACTATGTTTCTTAGGAATTATTAGGATCTTTTATTTTTATTTGTCTTATTGTGAACATAATTATATTCTCTAGTATTTTCACGTTCAATTTAAGACTATTTAACCTAAATCAGACATATATTTGAAACTCATTTAAGTAATATATTATAGCAATTACATCAATAATATGAACATTAGTGTAAATAATTAATTCACTTGAATAATACATTAGCATAAATAATCAATTCTTTAAATCACTCAATTACAACATCAAAAACCTTAAACATTTACTTGTTACTTTTTAATACAAAATTATGTTTAATTATTATTTTTATCAGATCACTTTAACAAATCCGACTACCAAACTGTTCCTAAATCAATAAAATATACAATTCATTCCTAAAATTGCATAGGCAATAGATTAAGAAAAAAAAATGAACACAAATCCATTCTTTGCATTGATCATTTACAATTGGGCAAAATTTTTAAAATAGACACAATAATTGTGTAATTGACGCTAGTACGAAAAATTTTTTTTAAAGAAAAAGATATGTCTGCACGACGACGACTGCCCAATCGTTCCACGTCGGCTCCCATCCAACTTAATTAACGCGCATTTTTTTTTTTTTAAATTTTCGTGTTTTTGAGAGATATATATATATATATATATATATATATATATATATATAATAAATATATATAATATAAATAAAAAAAAAAAAAAATAAATAAATATAATAAATATATATATATTTAATAAAATAATATAAAATAAATAATATTATAAATATATAGAATATAAATTAATCATTATTCAGATTAATATTATTTATTTTTTATATTTTATATATATTTATTATTATTTTTAGACTTATTTCTTTTTTTTTTCTTTTTAATTTATAAATCTTCATAATTTTAATAATTTTTTTAATTTATAATATCAAAGCTATTAAAAAATTATGAAGATTTATAAATTAAAAAAGAAAGAAAAAAAAGAAATAAGTCTAAAATAATAATAATAATAACAAAAATATATAAAAAATATATAAATATATAAAAAATAAATAATAATTCATCTTTAGTCAATAAATATATAGATTAAAATTATTATTTATATATATATATATATATATCTTATTTATATTTAATTAATTAATTATTAATGTATATAAAAACATGCAAATAAAAATTTATTTATTTATATATATATTTATTAAAATTTATTTATTTATTTATTTATTTAATTATTTAATTATTAATGTATATACTCATTTATTTAATTAATTAATTAATTATTTATTTATTCTCTCTCTCTCTCTCTCTCTCTCTCTCTCTCCTAAAAAAACATAAAAAATGCGCTCTTCTCTCTCTACCTCCTACCAAAAAACACGAAAATTTAAAAAAAATAAAATCCTTCATGGAACCCATCGTGAGATAATGTCCGTCAGAGACTACGCCATTTTTCTTAAAAAAAAATTTTCATGCCTAAACGCCTAATTACGATTAGGATTGTGCTTATTTTAAAAATTTGCCCTTTACAATTGATGGCAGTCCAATGCACCACCCATCAACCATTTATTTGAAAATCAAAAGCTCTAGTAGGCTTAAACCTCAAAATAAAGATGAGCGGGGCATGCGACATGAGAAGATAATGGGAGTGAGGGAGATTGGGGGCAGTGCATGCTGTGTGTGCAAATCCTATTGTGCTTGTGGCAGGAAAAATAGGAGAAAGGTTTTTAATTTTTTAAGTATTAGACAAAATAATTTATTGGGAGGTGAATTATTAAATAACCTAATCTATTAAGAGAAATATCAAATTTTAGGGTGGGCAATTATCCTTAGGCTGTATGTCCCTTAAGCTATATAGTTAAATTGGTAAAGAATCAGTTATTCATGTAAAAAGCAATATAGGTGACAAACCATGTTAAAAATAGGCAAGAACATGAATTGGATTAGAAAGTAATAAAGACAAGTGACAAACTAGTGAATCAACTATTTCATCCCGTTATTTGTCTAAGAAAATAAAATATGCTTATTGCTAGTTGGCTTCAATCATATTTTGAACAAGCCATGTTGGGTTCAAAATTATTTCAAAAAAGCTTGGGGTAAGAAACTAACTTGTAATTTGACTCGAAATTTATTGAATGACTCAAAACTCTAGCAAATTTCAACCTTCGAGCAAAATTTCCAACCCTATTTCTTATGCAAATTGATTGATGCAGTGTCACCAAAGCAACTTTAGTGCTTAGGTGATGCAAGGCATCATTTGAGTGACTTGGCACATAATATATATATTTTTAGTTTATAAATTTTGAAAAGTGGAGGGTATACAGTAACAGTAAAATTTGTCGAAATAATCAACATAATGAATCCTTTAAATCATTATGTTAAGTCCCCGAAGCCAACCGCTGAATATGAAAATGAAGCAGAGTAAAGTGCACGCGCTTAAATAAAGAAGGGTTCTCACATTATGGACAAAAGAAGTTCCATGAAACCAGAATTAGGTTAGATCTGAATATATGTACTTACGTAAATTAAAATAATTATATATTAGTTCATGAAAGATAAATATTTTATGTGTTCAAGAACTAAATGGGTTAGAAGGCTACGAGATTGATAGTTTAGGTTTTAAACTGGTATCTAACTAAAACAGAAATGACATAGATAAGTTCAATGATAATGATTATAAGATTAGAGATGAATTATAAATTTTTAAAGATTATCATTGATACTAAGATTATCAATGTTATAAGTATCTTATCAAGTAGTTTGGAGAGTTCTCAAAAAAAAAATTTTGGAACGAATTAGAGGATTAATACAAAAGATACCTCAAGAAAAGTATTTAGGAGAGATTTAAATGGTAGTGAGTGGTAGAAGATTTTAAAAGTATTCACGTATAGATTGAAAGATTAATAATGTTGGACTATATTGATTCAAATTACGATTAGTTCTAATACTTTATTTAAGAAAAGAGATGAACATATTATTACTTATAAAATGGATCTAAGAAACACGATTGATTATTTTGATAAGAAAAATAGATCGCTAGATCAGAAAAGATTGTAAGTCCATTCCAAGAAATTTTAAGACCCAACATCTATTATTTTTTAGATTTTAAGATGAAGAAAAAAAATAAACTTAATTATCACTGGATTAGATACACTAAAGAACACAAAAAAAATATTTTAAGGCAGACAAAGAAATTAAAGTTCATGTTATGGAAGTTAACGCATAAAAGTATCGTCTTTATTAAACAAGTTAAAGATGCTAATCAAAATCGAAAACTTTTAATAAGAATAGGTGAAATGAGTATAGAAAAGATAAAAAATAAGAAACATAAAACTTGGTTATGTAAAACTGGAGAGAAAGATATAAAATACCAGAGATTAAAGAAAGAATATATGATGTAAAAAATTTAAATTTTAGTGATTTATATGATAGATTGATCAAAAAAGTGAAATATGTATGTATAAGTTAGCCAACCAAAGAGATAAGAAGAAGACATAGTTTAAGTATGATATTGATGAAAATAATAAAGTCTTTTCTTAGAAAAGATATCAAAAAAGGATGAGATTTTAATAAACTTTTCATGAAGGATCCGAAAGCACGATTGATTTTAAGAACCTTAATACTAAACAAAATAGAGAATTTCATTTTATCGTCAGATTAGTAAATCAAAGTTTTTTAAAGAAAATGAAATGTGGAAAAGATAATATTCCAATGTGTGGAAATGTTTAGGAGATCAAGGAATTTCTTAACAAATCTTTTAATGTTATTAAAAGATGTCGAATGAGAGAAAGAGTTGTTCTATATTTAAGAATAAGGTGATGCACAAGAGTGCAAATTATAGGAATTAAGTTAATGTGTCATACATTAAAATTATGGGAGAGAGTAATTGAGAAGTTACGATGTGATACGTAAGTTTCTCACAATTTGGTTTCATGCCGGTAGATCTACTATATGGATGCTATACATTTGTTAAGAGGTTTGATGGAAGCATAGAGAAAATAAAAAGGATCTACATATGATATTTATTGAGAGAAAGCTTATGATAAAGTCTCAAGAGATGTTCTTTGGAGAGTTCTAACGAAAGAAGTTAATATTGGTTATATTCAAGTCATTAAGGATATGTATACTAGTGTCACTTGTGTCCAAACACAAGGAGGATTGACAAACTATTTTCCTATTTCATTGGATTACATCAAAGATCAACATTAAGCCCTTATCTTTTACTTTAGTTATGGATGTTTTACGGCATTTACAAGAAGATGTACCTTGGTGTATGCTTTTGTCGATGACATTCTTCTTGTTGATAAGACTAGAGGAGTCCAATGAAACTTTGAATTATGGAGGTCAACTTTAGAGTCTAAAGGTTTTCGTTTAAGCAGATCTAAAAGCGAATATATGGAGTGTAATTTTAGTTGTAGAAGTTTTAGGTAGTGTTATGTCTTTGTGTCAATAAATAAGAGTGAGCATTGATATTTAGGCTCTATTGTTCAAAATGATGGTGAAATAGATGGAGATATTGTAGAATTCAAATTGAAGTTGAGAGATAATTAGATAAAAAGTTTTAAACTTTTTAAAAGAAATTTATAAGATGGTGGTAAGACCGCAAGAACGACTTATGAATGGTAATGAAAAAGATAAAACATAAGACTAAGTTATGATGAGATGAGGATGCTGGTGGATGAGTGGATTTTACCTTAGAGATAGAATGCAAAATGAGTACCGGGAAAAGTTGGAGTAGCCCGTGGTAGATAAGATTAGGAGAGCCTTAGATGGTTTGGCCACATAAAGCCTACCATAGATCAAGAGAGATGATTAGATTTCTTATGTTAAGAAAGGTAGAGGTAGACCTAAAAGACTTGGTTAAGATGTATAAAAAATGATCTTAGTATACAATTAAATGAGAATTTGACACATAATAGACACAATGGAGACTAAGATTCATGTAGCACCCATTTTATTGGGATTGTTGTTGTTGTTGTATAAATTTTGAAAAGATGAGTAACTTCTGCTACTTTGGGAGAGCTTTTTCAATTCACTAAATTTATATATTTATTTTAAATTTTTGTTCTTAATTGGAAAAGTTTATGTTAAATCGTTTTTAGCAGTCTTAGTTTTAATTTGCTTTAGTATATTTAGCTTAGTTATTGTTTTTGATGTAGTCTTAAGAGGTGTGATCTAAGGCTTTCACTTATTGTAGCGTTAGCCCAAAGATGTGGGGTGACACTTTCGAGTGATTGAAATAATTTTATTTGAGGTGATGGTTCAAAGGAAGGAGTGGCCAAGGGGTTAGATTATGGCTAATGACCTCCCATTATGGATTTGGATCTAGAGTTTCTTATGGTGAAGGATTCAAAGTATGAAACAACTTGAGAATGTTAGGATAATATTTGTAGATGTGATTTAGACTGTTTGGTGAAATTCTAAATTGTTTGGAGGTTAAATGATGAGAAAAATCAAGATTATTCTAAGGTGAATTAGTTTGGATAAATTTAACTGGTCTTGGAGCATTAGGTTAATGGAGAGGCTTAAGAGTGTATTGAGGGGTTGGAAAGGCTGTGGAATGTCAGGGAATGTGTGGAGATTCAAAATGTTTTACGGGAATATAGGAGAGAGGATTAAAATTAGGTTAAGAGAACTCTATTGGTCGATGGCTTCAAGAGCGGTTTAGGAAATTTTTTTATGGCTGCAAATTGTGGATGATGCTACAAAATTGGGAAAAAGTGCTATGAAAAATCAAGAGAGTGACCAACAAATGAAAGAAAGATATTTGGTCTTTTGATAAGAAGAATCCAAAGGAGGGGGTTTCCATCAAGCTCTCAAATCTAGAGTTTTGACTCTCCAATTTTTGTCAAAATACCTAAACTTTTTTTCATTCATTTCTAGTAATATTTAAACTATTGTGTTATGTTTTACAATTCGAAGTTAAAAAAAAAAACAGAGGAAAAGAAAATAATGAAATGAAGTGGAGTCCTTCTAATTCCACTAAAAAAATCTCGCCTCAAATGGGAAAACCTATCTTATTTCCTTTTAATCAATCTTAAAACTAATGTAAATAAAGAGAAGATAATTTCAAAGTATTTTATATGAAAATAATAAATTAAAGGTTGAGGGTTAAAAAATTTAGACTAAAATTTTGAATTCTAAGATTATTTTTTTATTATAATTTTTTTGAGTTTGTATATCAAAACACTTTATTGATTTGAAAAGGTGCTATGAAAGATTGAGAGAGTGATCATCAAATAAAAGAAAGATACTTTTGTTTTCTATTGTGAGGAATCCAAAAGAGAGGGTAGCCATCAAGCTCTCAAATTTAGAGTTTTGACTCTCCAATTTTTGTCAAAATACCCAAAGTTCTTTTCATTCATTTCTAGTATTCTTTAAACTATTGTTAACAATTCAAAATAAAAAAATAAAAATAAAAACTAAGGAGGAAAGTAAAATTTACGGAAGCAAATAAGGAAATGAAGTGGCATCCCTCCACTTCCACTAAAAAATTCTCTCCTCAAATGGGAGAACTTACCTTATTGTTTTTTAATCATGCCTAAAGCTAATATAAATAAAGAAAAATTAATTTCAAAGTATTTAATATGAAAATAATAAATTAAAGTTGAAAAATAAAAATATTTAGACTACATTTTGAATTCCAAGATTTAATTTTGGTTATAATTTTTTTGAGTTTTTATGTGAAGACTCTTTATTGATGCTTTTTTAAAGATGATATTTTAGCTTTTGATCTCTTGTAGAGCTCTTGATCTTGATCTTATAGTGTGACCTTTAAAATTTCCTTAATATGCTACATCAAATTTTTTGCGTGAAGTTTTATACGTTGATTGTTACATCTTTTCAACATAAAGGGCAATATGTCCCCTCTTTACTGTTGATCATTTGCTTCTAGCTTTTCTTATATATATATATATATATATATATATATATTTTTCATGACCTTTTTTTGAAATTTATTTATAATATTAATCTGAATTTTTTGCTGTTATATTATGTTATTTTACCATGTTTACCATATATGTTTTTACGTGCCTAAGTAATGAATTGTTGTTTCTTTTGTTTTTATTTGAACATATAAAGAAATTGCTATTATCTGGGAATACGAAGTATTGATTTTAAATGTCCCTTATAGATTTATGCCATTTGAGCGAGCCTTTGTAGATTGTTATTGATCTTACTTTTTTGTATAGAGAATGTCATAGATATGTATTTGTTTGGTTCTAATGCTTCATTAAGGCTTCTTTTTTACCCCTAGTTTTTTTTATTTTTTTAAATTGGGGCCTTATTTGACAAAGACTGGCAGCTTACCTCATGGTTTTCACCTTATACTGGTCTGGGAACGGTACCTTCATGTCACCTTTAACATCAATAAATATCTTTACAAATATATTTTCAGTTTTCTTGATTCATATCTGTTGAAAAGTTCTTTTCTTATGTGCTCCTACTTCTCAAAGATGTAGTTAAATAATGCTGGTAATTTTTTTTTTTAGTTCAACGTCATCAATAGTACCTAGCAATTTAACAGAATGCTCTTGATTTTCTTCTGAAATTATGCATTAGTCTATTTCTAATCTTCTGCATATGATATTTGCGTTGATCCATGATATTCTATCCATCACAGGAGAAACAGTGACCATTGTCGGTGATCATGATCCTGTACTTTTGAAGTACTTTGATTGCACACGCTCATCTTATCGCTCAGCCTTTGACAGCAACGTTGTCTATCAATTTGACTTAATGGAATATGTAAGAAACAGACTAGATCTTTTTTTGAATGGGTATTAGTTTCTATCTTGGTGGTAGGTATTTACATATTCCATCCATTATAGCCTTCATTATGCCCATCATTTTTATTTAAATTGCTTGGAGGCATAGTGGCTACAAGAACTCTCAATTATTAGACCACATGTTAAAAGCCATTTTCACCATGATTGTGACTTGACATGGCTAACCAAGTTTAGTTGGGCTATATGAAATATTTTTAGAAGCGGTGATTAATAGCAGGTTTCTTCTTTTCTAATATGTTATTTTTACTATGTTTTCATTACCATATCCTGACTTTCATACCAAACTTAACTCCAATCTTAACACCCTTTCAATTTAGTAAAAGTTAAGTGATTTCTCCCCCATGTTAGGTGCATCATTGTGGTACGACAAACATAATTCCTTGATTTCATTTTTTTCTTTGTTCTCGTATCAATTTCTTCATTTCTTTAAATATTATGACATATATTTTTATCCTTATTTTTCCTCACGTGTTCTTACAGAAAAAAAAAACAAATCATGACATGTAGGTCCTTGACTATGGTTTTGATCGGCTGGGGGCTGAAGGTTCACAGGTAAGAATTAGAAAGACTTCAATGTCTTTATTGACAATGTCAATATAAGCAACGTTACTTAACCCAACTGCTATGGCCATCAATTGCATGTCTTTGCTTTTGAACTTCAGTATAGTTGACTATTTGGTAACTATTATTGAACATGATACGGGAGTTATGTCTTCTTAAGCTCATTAAATGATTTTGATCCATAATCTTAATAATGCATGTGCATAATGAACTAGCAATGTGATCTATAATTTTATTAATTAATGGAATAGGTAAGTAACAGACTAGATCTCTTTTAATTAGCTTATTTTTCAAAGTTTTTAAGCTTAAACTTTTCATAAGCTTATTGTTTCATAATTAACGAAATTAAAATAAAGTTAAATCTAAAGTTCATTTAAAGTAAATTTAATCATGATTATTTTTATAATCATAATTAAATTCTCTCAATGGCAAATCAACTCATAGTTTTGCAAGGATATAATACGATGATGAGTTAAAAGAATAAGTTCAAGTCAAAGTAACAATCAATTATAGACTTAAAAAGATCTTATAATTATTTTATTGTTAAGCTTAGTATTTCTAAGAAAAAATTTGTATTGTCTATTAAACAAATACTAATACTAGTATCATTTTTGGTTAAATTTTTTTAATCAAATTTGAGTATGATAAAGAAACTATAATTCATTAATATTCAATAAAGAATTACTTTTTTAAGAAAAATATTTTAGTTACAATATAAAATTATGTTATCTTTTTATATTGCGTGGACTTGGATTGGATACTTTACTTCGAAATATGCTACTTTGGTATTTATAAATAGGGATATAGTTGTCTCTTCTAATGGTGAAGAAGAGAAGTTTGACATTATATGCTCATAATTGTTATAATTGGAGAAATATTCTTGTTGTTTCTTAGGAGAAATATGCCTAAACATTTATTTTGGACCAAAATAACCTCTCCTATATATGCAAACTATTTATTGAAGTTTGTTGTGAATGAAATTCCTTCAAATTGGTTTGTAATTGAACCTTCGTTCAAACTTCATTGGAACGTAGTTTGAACTTTCATTTGAATGTGGTTCAAACCACATTTGAACGAAGGTTTAAACAATGTTTGAACAAGCTTTTAACATAAGTGAAGAAGGTTTAGCAAGATTTAGGAAGGGTTGAGTAAGGCTTTAGCAAGGTTAAAGCAAGGCCTGAGTTAGTTTTAAACCATGTTTGAATAAGATTTAAATAGAGTTTGAATCATGTTTGAGTAAGGTTTATACTAGGTTTGAGTTTCATATTAAATTTATTTTGAATTGTTATGTTATTAGTTCTTAATTTAATATCATATATTACTTTGATATTTGTATAATACTTCTTATTTCATGATTTCATGTAAGGATATCAATATGTTACTTGATACTTTGTACAAATTATTGCTATTTACTATATTAGGATGATAATGTGTTATATTTTAATATGTAAATAGGTTAGGCTATTAATATATTACTTTTTTTTTGCTTTGTTCTTCGATGCGAGTATAATTTTTTATTTTGCATAATTTTTTATTTTGAGGCTTACGTCTCACCTCATAGAATAAAAATGCCTCAATACTCGATTGCGCAATTTTAAACTTTGTTGAATTCAAGAGGTGGCATTATGTTGTCCATTGGTTATGAATGCAAGTTTAATGCTTGAAGAGGTGAAATATTAGGCATGTTTATCATGGATCTCCCGAAGTGAAAGAGGATGATATTTAAATTTGATTGCAATTTTATTTTATCAAATCTATTTATTTAAATCAGAAAAAGATGCAAATAAAGTACTTTATTACTGCTCTACATAAAAATGAAATATCCTTTGCACCATATACTATTCCAAGATATGGTATAGGTGAGGGTACCATCCATAAAAGTCTGTGGCTACAAAGTGGTATTTGGTTGCAATTTGAGTAGCTCACAAGCCATAGCATTTATGCTAATGGTTGAAAACCATCACACCCACTCTTGACCCCTCGCCCTTAATTCCTTTGGAGGTGAGGAGGGTTGGGCAGTTGATTTGGGCAAGGTGATGCATGGGGCCCCTTAGATTTACTCAACTGTATGTTTGCATGGCTTGTCCTAACCCACAAATTATTCTTTTCTTATTGGAATATGGTGTAGAATTTTAGAGTGTTTGTACAATGTGTGATTGCAGAGAGGTGAATGCATAAGAGAGCACACTTTTGTGGGCTTGTACACATGAGTGACTTGTGCATCTTTGGAGAGAAGAAGGCGGGTTTACACATTCATTTTCTTGGTAAAAGAATGGTTAGGAGATTGATCCCTACCTGAGCTAGAGTGTGCTCAAATGTGCTGCTTTCCCTATTCTATTATCCTTGAGCGTGAAATCTAGTTGAATAAAAAAAAGGCTGAGACAAGAAATCCTTTAGTAAAAGATGCAAAATTAGGTTGACCTTGTGACAACATCTAGCTCTTACCCGAAAACTAATCTAGTTTTGTGAACCAGAGTCATTCGACATGGATGGTAGAACCATAGTCATTGGAAGACTTTATTGGCTCTCCCTCAAGTGCAGACTCTTAGACCTTAACAAATTCTTTGTCTTGATGCAGCAGTAACTGAAAAACTAATGGCAAATTCTTGGTCATGAGAGAGCACACCTTACTCTTTTTTGAAGCAAAAGAACTTCTATTGCAATTAACTGAAAATTTTCTTTCTTTCTAAAATGACACCTCTTCTCTCTCTTCCTCTTTCTCTACCCTCTTTATTGCTTATTGTTGAATGCTTCAACACAATGTAATTATCTCTTTACATACTGTTTTGCTGACATGGTAGTTGGCAAGTTTGAATTTAATGAAGTTTGTGTTTGGTAGTCATCATTTAGAAAACTAAAATACAACAACAACAACAATCCTTTATCCCACTATGTGGGGTTGGTTACATGAATCCTTTTTCTCCATTATATCCTATTAAGTGTCAAATTCTCATTTAATTCTAATAAAATAAGATCATCTTTTATACTTCCTAACAAAGTCTTTTTAAGTCTACCCCTACCTTTCTTACATATGTTGAATCTAATAAATTTACTCTCTTAACTGGGTCATGGGATGACTGATGTTTTATGTGACAAAATCATCTAAAACGACTCTCTCTAATCTTATCTACCACTGGAGCTACTCCAACCTTCTCACGTATATATTTGGTTCACATTTTGTCTCTAAGGGGCTATTTGGTTGGAAGAAATTTGAGTGCAAAGTAAATGCAAGGATTTAACTTTTTGAGTGTTTAGTATGGCGCAAAGTAAAAACTAAAGTATCTGTGGTGTATTTAATATACTTTGGAAAGGTGATTTGTAGTGTATTTGAAATTCTTCCGATTTGAGTGGATTTTAAATACACTGGTTGGTGTAAAGTGAGAATGACCGTCGTCTACATCCCATTGGTTGTCGTTGCCCACCGTTTGCCGCTGCCTCCCATTGCCCCACGCTTATACATTTGCTACCACCACCCTACTAGTTTACTCATCGGCCGCAGATCGTTGACTACGCTTTTTGCGTGCCACGCACCGGGGTTTTTGACTACTATCGCCTTTTTGTTTTGTTTGCCACTGGGCTACACTACCTTATATTGCGGCACTCACATCACCGACTCCACCGCCGTGCCGCCACTCACCACACTCATCGCCACCACCATCATCCATAATCCCAAAAATATTTTACATTACATTCATTCTACCAAATAAGAAAAAACATACCCAGGAATTTGTAGAGTTTCCAACCAAATAATCTTAAATAATCCAAATACATTACATTCACTTTACGTTGCATTCCTTTTACACTGCATCTTTTTTTTAGGAAATTAAACAACCCCTAAGTATAAATCCATGCATCCTCATCTCTGTAACACTTAACTTAAATTTATGCTTTTCTTTTATTGGCCAAAATTCTGAGCCATAAAGCATTGTAGGTCTCACCACCATCTTATAAAATTTTTCCTTAAGTTTAAGAGGTACTTTTCTATCACACAACAAGCCTAGTGCATTCCTCAACTTCAACCATCCAAGTTGAATTCTACTAATAACATCCCCATCTATTTCACCATCACCCAAGATTTAGACATTCACTCTTTTTAATGACTTGATCACCAATTGTCACAACTACACTAGATCTTCTACAATTAAAATTACACTCAATGTATTCGATTTTGGATCAACTGAAGCGAAAGCTTTTATACTCTAAGGTTGACCCCATAATTCAAGTTTCTCAACTTCCTCTCTAGTCTTATCAACATGAAGAATATCATCAGCAAATAGCATACACCAAGATTTAGCCTCTTGTAAATGTCTAGTAAGAACATCCATAACTAAAGCAAAAAAGATATGGGCTTTAAGTAGATCCTTGATGTAATCCAACTTAAATAGGAAAATACTTGGTTAATCCTTCTTGTGTTTGAACACAAGTAACAATTCCAATATACATATCCTTAATGACTTGAGTATAAGTAATATTAAGTCATTTCTATTTTGAAACTCTCCAAAAACACATCTTTTGAAACTTTATCATATATTTTCTCTAAATAAATAAATATCATATGTAGATCTTTCTTAATCTCTCTATACAAATGTATTGCATCCATAGTATACCTATTCAACATGAAACCAAATTGATTTTGAAAAACTTTTATAACAAGTCGTAACCTATGCTCAATTATTCTCTTCCATAATTTTAATGTATGGCACATTAACTTCATTCCCCAATAATTTGCACACTCTTGTGCACTACCTTTATTCTTAAAAATAGGAACCATTAAACTCTTTTCCACTCATCTTATGCTTTCTTAGTCTTTAAAATAATTTTTAGAAAACTAAAGTGTGTTAATTTTGAGTTAGATTAGCCACCATCTTTGATAATCAAGTTTGAGTGAATCTTAAGTTGGTAGCAACCAGTCTTGAGAAATCAAAGTCAAATTTATTAAAAATAGTTAATGAAATCAGACTCTACGCTACCATTGCTTGCAAGAGTGATGCCCCAGAGCTCATGTTCATTGTAGGCGGAGGAAAATGATGTAGAATAACCTTTCTTTGAGCTTAAACAACGTAATAGACATGTTTCTCATGCCATTTCTGCCTTATGTAAGACATAACTAGGTTTATTTAAGCATTACAGTGTGTTTTTTTGGAGAAAGGTTGGGTTGATTGAGTGCATGTGATTTGCTGTGCGTTAGATTTGTCTTAATCATTGTCTTATATTAAGCATCATATCAATGGTCTTTTATTTTCTAAGCAATGCTTACTGGAGCTAATAATTTGAAATTCACAGTTACAACAATTCTTGTTTTTGAAGTTGTTCTATGCATCTTTCCAAGTTGAAGCAATCCAAATCTTATAAATTACTCTTTAGTTTGTGAATTACCGATTTATGTTTTCATGCTTACATGTTTATGGCTATGTTGAACTTGAGGGCAGAACAGGTGGATCATCCCATACTTATGACAGAATGCGTTTGCAATCCCATTTCCTCTAGGAGTAAAATGGCCGAGCTGCTTTTTGAAACTTATGGAGTGCCATCTCTTGGTAAACGACATGTTTGAAATTGCATTATTCATTCTTTTAAGCATACTTACAAATTATCAAGCATCTCCAGGCCCTCCTTTTCGATCCCTATTTTTTGGGAGGGTATAAGGGTTTCTTGAAACTGTTGGTTTTTTGCACTGCAGCTTTTGGTGTAGATGCGGCATTTGGTTACAAGTTTAACCTACAACATGGAATTTGTGGTGAAGATGGTCTCGCTATTTGTTCCGGATTTACAACAAGTCATGTTATTCCAGTAAGTTTCTTGCTTTCCTCTAAACTAGCATTATACGGTATCCGGCCAAAGTTGCTAAGATGCATGTTTTTTTAGCCTCTGGATTTATTGCTTTTTGAAACAGAAATTCATCATTACCTTGCGGCTTGATGATGATATGAATCTTTCGTACTTAATTTGAGTAGCGAAATAGATAATATAAATCAATGTTTAACTGGTCTTAGTTCTCAACTTCATACTGTTTTATCATGTTCTGTTTTAAAACTTCAAAAGATGTGCACTGGCTCAAGATTGAAGTTAAAATTAATGTGTTTTGAGCTGTCTAAAGTATCATTCATCTTAGGCCATAGCGAAACATTACTTCTGTGAAATATTAATTGATGGACTACACGTAAACTCTAGAAATACACTAACATCCTGAATAAAGTGAAGCTTAAATATGAATGAAGCGTGTGTTAAGATTTGAAAGATTTTAACTAGATGTATCTAGTACAGTAAATATATCATGTAGAAGAATAAAAAATAGCAATTCAACCTATAAACTATTCTAAATGTAAAGAAAGTTGTCAAAATTTATGAGATTGGGAGGTGTGCTAAACTGATAACCTAGAGCATAGCATCCGCCAGAGCTATTTTTTTTTTTTATGCCTTTATTATTTTTTGTGTTGGCGCTATATCTGGATCAAAGTTTAGAGACACATGGACAGTATTGTTTCACACTGCCCAACACAGATCAAATTCAAAGAGAGCACAAGGAAGATGAATATAAGAAATTATGAGTTTATTGAATGTGAAAGAGAAGAATCAAATTGGCTGTTAGATTTCTAATCTCCCTTCAAGTTTACCACTTGGGGATCAAGGACTTAATATTAATTGTAAAAAAAATTTAAGGGGAGATTTTGAAATTAACATAGATTGAGAAAAAGGAAAAAAAAACAGCCTTGTTATACTAGGACAACCAAATGTGATACTGAGCCAAATAACTCCAAATATTATGTGAAATCAACCAAATTGCTTCTATCTTAACCCATTTCGATGATCCAGCCCTTGGTGTATACTATTGTGCAGTCACCATTCAACGAATATAAATACTATACGGCCACAGTTAACTACAACGAGCATATTTTAATAAATTGAAACTTGTTCTCGAGTTCTAACAAGTGAGTGTAACTCAGTTTTGTGCTATAACTCATTATTCAAATTCAAATACAAGAAACTTTCACTTAGCTTTAATTTGAAGTAACAAGGATTCGTAAAAGTTTATTCTTCTTTCAATAGCTGAGATCGGTTTCCAGATCAGCTATCTTCCGGTTGAAAGAAATTGATTTTGGGAAGTTTCAGCCCTCATACTCCATCAAAACATTAGAGTAACAGGAAGTCCATTCTTAATTACTATGAATTATTGCATGTTGATCGATTTTCCATTCAGTGAAGTATCCCTTGAATCATTTGTCACTAATATAAATACCATGCTTCAATATATCTTCGGATTGTGGTTCATGCTACGATGTAGCTAAAGTTGAGGCAGAAAAACTGATGGTATCATTGATTGAAGGTTTGGAGTAGGAAGGATGACCATAGCATTTTTTAGCAACCAGGGGCGTCAAAATAGCCACTCTAAATGCTGGACTGATGCCAATGCCTTGGGAAATACAACTCATATGTTTTGGAGCCAATTAGTGGCAAGATCTTGTACTAACATGTCCTTGTTGCAGCTAGTTTTGTAAGAGTTCATGAGATCTGTCTAGGTGTTTGCATGCTATCATTAAATCTCTTATTTGATTTATATTTTTTATTTCTAACAGTATGTTTCTAATGAATGTTGGCAATTAAATCATGCATCTTGTATAAATTGCTCAATAAACTATTTAAATGTAAATGTAACCATACAAATTTTTTAAGATGGTAGCCAATAATGTTATGAAAGAAACTCTTGCTAGCCAATCTATCAATAGAATTATAATAAGCAAAATTTATAATAAGGAATGTGAAATTCTGACTCAACACTTCATTAACAAATTTGATAATTCTATTAGGCTACAACTGATCCCCATGCTCTTATAACTTGGCCATCTATCTTTGGAAGATAAATTAAAAGAAGTTGAAGTTTGTGACCAACCATTTTCCAAATAGTTTTCTAATCATAATTTATGAACTTGAAATTTCTCTCAAATATAGTGGTTTTTGATAGACCATGGGTCTCATTATCTTGCCAATGAAAAGCTTCACTTGTTAATTCCAAAATAATTTTCAACAAAAAAGTTAACTATGCTTAATGCGGGCAGTTATGCAAGCCAAATATCTTCTTAATTAGCAAGGTTAATCATAATTTTTTTTAATTCAGAAATGATTTCTTTTTAATTTTGGGGAAGTATGGCCATTTATTTTTTTAAAAGAAAAGATAAAAGGGTACCAAGTTAACCTCAATCAACCCAATGGCTAAAACAACATTATAGGTTGGCTCAATTGGTGTCACATTAACTGGTTGACTTGGCGTGTTGAATACTTATCAATGGCGAACAACACACTATAACACAAAGTTCCTCGTGGAGACAGCACATGGTGCGGCGCACACCATTTTAAATATTATGCTAATATTTAAAAATTATAAATAAAAAATATAGATGAAAAACTAGTATATATATGTATGTGTGCATGTGTGTATATGTGTATGTATGCATATATGCTTGTATGTATGTGTGGATATACATATACATTCATACATATGTATATGTATATGTATATGTATGTATACATTCCTACAAACACACACACACACACACACACACACATATACACATATATATATATATATTATTTTCATATCAAGCTTCGAAAAATTAACTTAGCTTAAGCCATGAGGGCCATGTGCACCATTGCCCATGCATGGTTAAGTAGTGTGTGTCATTTTGATGCTCTGCACCACACTATACATATGGTGTTGTGAGTGTGCCTCGCCATGCCATTTTACACCATTGACATGTATGTCCTGTTATTATTAAAAAAAAAGTTAATGTTGCATTTTATTAGTTCATAATTATATAGTGAGATCTCAAGTTCTTTAATGCCACAACGATCTCACCATTTTTGGCGTCTCACAACCACACAATTTATGCAACTAATTATGCTACAAAATTGCTCACTTTTTTTCCCTCAATATCTTAGATCTTGAATTGTAATATTTAACTCTATATTCACAAGGATGATCATAGAGAGAACACAATACATAAATGTTAGAAGCTTATCTAGTGAGGTTGAAAGATCCCATGACTCAAAATACCCATCACCTTCTCAAACCCAATATGTGGATATAGAGGCAACATATGCACCTCCTTTGCAATTCATCATAGCTTCTCAAAGACCTATGATGTGCCTTACTTGATGGGAAGTCTTATGTAACATTCATGTATCATTATGTTGCTTATGATTTCGTTATATACATGAAATGAAAATGGGTTGCTAGGCCTAGTTACAAAACCCAATCCTTAACCATTGTGGGGTTGAGGAATGCAATCATATGAGGCATAAGCTATATTACGAACATTATAAGTTATTATTATTTAAGAAACATAGGTCCACCAAATGACTAAAACCCATTTTAGTGTAAAATGATGTTTCAAATTACAATGCATGTGTGCTATAGGCCACTTATTATAGTTCATATAGGCATTGGTCGGACCCAAATAATATTTGCTCAAACTAATCATATATTTAATTTGACCTCATTTGAATTGACAATGGCTTGTAGGAACACGATTGATCTAGTTAAACCTATCTAATACTCACATACATCATGCCCCACAACGACCAATAACAACAACAATAATAAGCCTTTATCCCACTACATGGGGTTAGGTACATGGATCATTTTTCTCCATTATGTCCCACTAAGTGTCATTCTCATCTAGTTCTAATAAAATAAGGTCATTTTTTATACTACCTAACCAAGTCTTCTGAGGTCTACTTCTACTTTTCTTAGCATAGGTCAAATCTAATATATCTACTCTTCTAATCATCAAATGGTCGACGTTTTATATGACCAAACTATCTAAGGTGACTCTCTTGAATCTTATCACACCATACGTCATACCCCACAATGACCCCCTTCTTAAAATCATTGTAGACGTAATGGAGGCTAGTACAATTCAACTGATTGAATCGACCTATAACACCCATTTTGGTATCCTACTCACCAGAATGGAGTGAGTGATAAATTCAATTATCGAATACATTTGAAGTTATATATAACATCTTATTACCCTTTACACAAATTCAATACCATTTAATTAGTGAAATTAAGTAAAGCAATTCACACATTTCATTTATATATCTATTGAGCATTTAAAAAATCTTAAGATTTTTACATAAAATATTAAATTTTATTTAAGAATTTCTCAACACTATTCATATCTTAGATCAACTACCCCATTGAATATGATAACATATTTAATCTGATTCTTACGCAGTCTCTTCTTTTCCTATAAAAATTAGAATGATAATCTAGTGAGTTACGAGGCTTATCAAGATAAATAACTCTAATACATAATTCAAAAAAATCAAGAATAATAAATAATATGTATGTTATTTATGATTGAACATAATCATAAAATTGATCATATTTTAATTGATATATTAATATAATATTCAATTTTAAGTTTGGTTATATAATGATAAATATTCATATGCTTGCATAGAAGAATAATAGTAAAATGCCAATTATAAATTTTTAATAGTATTATTCTAGTCAATGATTTAAATGCTTGCACCTTAAGTTAATTGCATAAAATTATTCTCTTATTTATTTTCTATAGCATTAATTTTTCTTTGTTTTAGTCATAGCATTACTATTTCTCTTGCCAAAGATGGCTTCGAAAATTCAGGCATCGAATAATCGATTATGGATGAGTGTTGGGCCCTACTATAACCACCTTCTCTCTCCTCACCTCTCCAAAACTAGGAAAATCTTTCCCCAAATGTAGGATAACTTAAAACTATCTCACCTCAACAAATTCCCTTTTACCTAAGGGGGTGTTTGGCAACGGATTTACTAGGGATTTAGTTGGTTAAATCTCGTAAATCCTACCAAACACCTTGTGCGGATTTACTAAATCCTTTTGTGCCGTAAATCCCATAACCGACGTTGGGATAAATCCGATTTGTTAAATCCGATTCGACCTGATTTAACGGATTTACAACCTCGCAGATATGAATTAGCTTGTCGCAACCCCTTCCAACAATGCCTATTTCTTCACTGGATCGTCGCTCTTCAGAAATTTTCGCCTCAGTTTCGCCCTCCGCTCGAATTTGCCACGTGTGCTGGTTCCTTCCGTTGCCAAATGGGGTGTCGGCTTCGTTAGAGTTTTCTTGGGTAGAGTTTTCAGTAGAGTTTTAGAGTTTAGTTAGGTCAAGTTTTAAGAGTTTCTGAATAAATCCCATCAATCCTTCGTTTTTTTCAATTCATTATCTTTATTTTGATTTATTTTTAATTTAATTTAAAATTATTTGAATAATGACTAATTAATATATCATCTTTGCTTAATTATGATTTAATGAAATTATATTTAATTGGTAGACTAACTAATATGATTGATTAATAGATTTAAAATTAATAATTAATTGATATATTATATGATGATAATTATAAGAATTGTGTGCTTGTATGTAAATGCCCCTTAATTTAGTTATGATTATATTATTTTTATGTAAACTAATTAAATATAAATTCTTATTTAATTTACTTATTAGATTATTAATTAATTATGATTAATAACATTCTCTCAAGATTTAATGGGATTTCAACTTTTTAAATTCTAGGTTTATAGGGCACTACATGTAACACTCATTGCCTTAGTAACCTGGTATCTATATTGAATGCCCTAACTTGCATCGAATAATGTGTTTGTGTGGGTTTATGAGTTTTTTTTGATGAAATCTAGTGTATATATGTGTATGTTCAAACAATATGAAGACCTTATAAGAATGTTATCGTAAGATTTATTTAATTGTATTATCAGCAACAAAATTTATTAGATCCAAATAATATAATATTTATTTATATTTTGTAATGAACATGTTATATTTGTTAAATGTTGGATTTTAATTTTAATATTTTATTCTTTTATTTATTTATTTTTATATTTTTTTAAAATATTATTATTTAATTATAACAGACTTAAATCCTCAAATAACTTACTAAACATCTTTCTGGATTTAGCAGGATTTAATAAATTTGTTACCAAACACTTTTCTGATTTTTTTCGATTTATTAAATCATATTGGAATTACTAAATCCTACTTAAAATAAATCTAATTCGTTGCCAAACACCCCCTAAGGGTAAAGAGTATTTTCATAGAGGTGGCCCCATTTACGACAATAATACTTTTATTTAGAAGTCTACCTCTTTTAACAGGAATGTAATAAAAATCTTCATAAAAGAACAAGGTAGTTAGAAAAAGAACCCTTGCCCCTAATGTCTATGTCAGCTATTATACTATATAAATGTCCACATATAGTCTTAGTGGTTCTGTAGATTTAGATTGAATCTAAATTTGCCTTCATGTTGATATTAGTAGTTAACATCACCTTATTGTTGGGGAACAATAGGATATTCTCTTGTATGTTTGGAAAGGTCCAAAGAAACCTCAGCATGATCTGAAATTCATTGATTTGTTGGTTGTGCAACCTCTAGAAGATCAACTGAAACAATAACATGAGTTTGTGATTCTTGATTTTTGTTGGGCTTGTAGTAAATTTGTCTGATCATGCAAACAAAGCAAGTTGTGATTTGATTCACAATAGCAATATGACCTTGATAAAGATTTCCTTGAATACAATTTTGATGCAGGTTGTATGTCAACATGTAATATAAGGCACAAAGTAAACTAGACATGGATGAAACATCAATTGAGATATGTCTGCTTTTGATAATGCATGTAGTAAACTAAATCTGCCATGTAAATATGAAAGCAAAAATAATAGCTATCCAACTAATAATCCATTTCAGATGTAAATAAAATAAATAAAATCCAAGAGAAGGTAAGACCATAAGATGATTCCAAATCCTTGTGGTTCTTTCATGTTCATGCTAGATGTTGACCCTTGATTGTATTAGCATTGACAACTACCATTAACTTGTTGAAATTGAGATCAAATCTGATGGAAGAACACCTTGCTTAAACGATAAAATAACACTAGTATGTGAAAACAACTAAATAAGATAAGTCTTGAATCAATTTGTTGGTCAATCTTGTGGGTAACTTAAAAATAAATCAACTACCATGCATTGCCAAGCTCAAGCTTTTTTCGATGAATATAGGCTTGGAGCTCTGCATCAATATTTCTCACCACTTTTTTCCTGAAATAAAATGGAGTTAGGGAGAAGCTTGATATATATGGATTTTCTATATAGTTGAAGTTTTTTGAAGTTCTTCAGGATTTACTTGGTTGGATATTTTCAAATTCCTTTTTCTTTCTGAGTTTTGGTGATTTTGCATTATTTTCTCTAGATTACTCTATCTTCCTTCTTTTGATGATGATGATAATGATGATATGCTTGTGTTTATTATAGTGTGACCAATTAGTTATGTTTCATAGATGGTCTTAATCATTTTAGATGGTTAAATTTGTGAGACTTCTCTTCTCATCCCCTGCCCCCACTTCTCTTTTAGTCTACCATTTTTTCATTGGAAAAGTTTAAACGCTTTAAATGTTGCTATTGTTTATTGTACAACCTTCTTTTCCCTTCTAGTTCGCAAGAAAAAAAAAACAGCTCTTTTAGTGGGTTTATATTTTTTTATTCTGCTGAAACTAGGAAAGAGGAAGTTTCTTTGAGATATTTAGTTTTTATTAAGTGACAAGGATTTTGCTGATTCCATGAACAAAACTATGCCGATCATGTTGTTTGCCCTTGCCTGAAAAGATTATTTTTGTGGTCTTATTTGATGTTTGTATTTCCCTATTCACTTTGAACTTTACTTATCAATGTCTTTCTTAAAGCATCCATCTTCATCTGTGTTTCCTTTTTCACTTTGTGTGGTCAGATACCTTCTCATTATCGTTATTTTCAGTTTGTGAAAGGGGAGCCTGTTTTGGAGGCATGCTGTAGAACAAATGTTGGTGGATATCATGTTACAGATTATTTGAAGCAGCTTCTTTCCTTGAGTTACCCCTATCATATGTATATATTTTTCCTGATCCTCAGCATTAATTCTTCTTGCAAAGTTGTGGTAAATATTAACAGTTAAGTTGCACTTAAAAAGCTCAAGCATAACATGGGAGAAGGCCGAGGAACTGAAGCTGGAGCACTGCTATGTTGCGTATGATTATGCGGCAGAATTGCAATTATTTCAGGTGTTTTCATCTTTTTAAATTTTTTATCAATAACGTCCATATTGTCTAGATGCTTTTTTTTAAAAGTTCTATTAGTAGTGAAGAAAATTGCCTTTCGTGAACCTTTGTGCTTCAATTGCAGTTGCTTTGATATTTCCATATAAAAGTTCAAGGGTCTATGTGGACCACACCAAGGAAGATGGAACAAATATGATCAATTTTAACTGATGCCAAATTGTTTCATGGTTGTGAAATTTACTACAGCCAACATGATCACTGTGCATTGAACACAAATTTTGGGCTTCTCAAGACTTCCCTTAAGAGTGAGATTTATACATTCTATGGCTGACCTTGAAAAATGATAGGGATTCAAAGCCTCTATTTTTTTTAAACATGTTTCAAAAGTTTGAATAATAGCCAATATAGAATGTTTATGAAGCTAGAATCTTGGAACCTGAGGGCAATGAGGAGATTTTGACTTCTAAGGTTCTCTATCTGTGGTTGAGATTTGCACTTGTTCAATACGGACTTTGATATGGATTTTAGATCACGTCTAGTGTTTCTCCAAAATTGCTGCTTTGGCTGCAAATAACATATCAAAACAAAATGGCTATTGAAGTTTGAAACTGCAATTTGAATGTCAAGGAAATTTGTAATGTTAGGTTGGCTAGAAAAATTTTCTAGCAAAGGTAGATGAATGCGTAGGGCTCTATAAATGTGATTTAGACCCTTCAGTGATTCATACATGTTTCTGTCTTGGCTGGAATTCACTGTATTCTTTGATCTTCAATCATCATCATCATAATCATAATCATCATTAACTTTAGCCCGACTATTAATGTTAGTTTTATGAATTCTTAGTATGCATTCATCACCACTGAGTACCATGGGAACTTCATTCTGAATGAGTATAATAGTTTTATCGTGAACTAAGTAGTGGTATCATCCAGATCATTCATGTTGCATTCTAATTACTATCTGTCACCTCAACTTTCTAGCTAGCCTATTACTTTTTTTCTTGAAGTCGAACTTTATTTTGATTATTTTTGTTTTTTGGTTCACTTGTGTGACAGGCTGCCATCTTTTTATTGATATGCTTCAGCATTGGATATAATGTTAAAGCTCTATGGAATCTTTTTACCTTGATTAATTTCTAAAGTTTAATTTTTATTTTGACATTCAATCTTATGCCATTAGTCTAAATAGTGGTGTTTATGTGTTGGCAGTCCTTTAATGTACTGTTTAAAATATCACATAACAACATGGTCTCTATAATATAAAATTGTTTACCTTCGCTATAATAGAAAATCGTTAACGGGGGACAACTCCCTTAAATATCTAATATCTGCGTCTATGCTGTTCTTTTGTTCTCTATTGATGACATCATTACTATCACTGCAGAAAGGAACAAAAGAAGCTGAAGAGAAGACTAGGTGTTGGCAGCTTCCTTGGATTCCCCCTTCACAAGAGGATCCACCATCAGAAGAAGAACTTGCAAGAAAGGCAGCTTTGAAAGAAAGGCAAGGGCAACGACTGCGAGATATAGCTGCTGCAAAGAAGTCTACTAGAATATCTGAGCTTGAACATGAATTGCATGGTCTGGAAGATTTAGTGCAACAGCTTGATGAGGTGGAGGAAGAAGAGATGTATTCTATTCTCTCTGAAACTGTTTACAATTCCAAAGAAGAGATTGAGTCTGCTGTACATAGAGTAGCACAATCCCTTCGGAAAGCTAGGGGTGAGCCGTGTGAGGGTGAGGAGAAGGCTGATGCTTCATTGTCTGAGAAATATCCTCTAATTAATATTCCTGACAACATGTTAACCCCTGAACAGGTATAAAAGAATATATATCCATGTTTTTTTTGTTTTTATTTTTAAATCATATTCATTGGGATGTTCATGAGGAAGCTAACATTATACGAAAAAAAAGAAACAAATTAAGCAAGTTGCTAAAATGACTTGGAGAATCAAAAGTTCTTCTTTAATAAGCACATGGAAATGAGCAAAGAAGATAAAAAATAAGCAGATATTATAAAAAAATATTATTATAAAACTTAGTTTAGATGTAAAACTTCAGTATTGGGAAATATATAAAGTTGTCTGTAGAGATTCTAAGCGGTATATGATCTGATTTAACAGTGATTTTACAATAAATTAGATCTCAAAGAAGGTGAAAAGATGTATAGTTAGTAATAAAGAGATAGGAGAAGTAAAGACATAGTTGAGTGAGTGTATTAAGGATGAAAATAATAAAATATTTTTTTTAGAAAAGGATATTGAAAGATGAGGTATTTTGATAAACTTTTCATGAAGGATCATCTGATTTTAAGCCCTAAACAAAATAGAGAATTTCATTTTATCGTGATTAGTAAATGAAGTTAGTGAAGTTTTAAAGAAAATGAAATGTGGAAAAGCAGTAGGACCGGATAATATTCCAATAGAAGTGTGGAAATGTTTAGGAGATCAAGGAATTACAAATCTTTTTAATGTCATTTTAAAGATTAAAAAGATGTCAGATGAGTGGAGAAAGAGTTTGTTGGTTCCTATATTCAAGAATAAAGGTGATGCACAAGAGTGTGCAAATTATAGAGGAATTAAGTTAATGTGCCATACATTAAAATTATGGGAGAGATTGAGCATAGGTTACGATGTGATAAATTTCTCTGTCAGTTTGGTTTTATGCCGGTAGATCTACTATAGATGCTATACATTTGTTAAGGGTTTGATGGAGAAGCATAGAAAGTAAGGAGGATCTACATATGATATTTATTGATTTAGAAAAGCTTATGATAAAGTTTCAAGAGATGTTCTTTGGAGAGTTCTAGAACGAAAGGAGTTAATATTGGTTATATTCAAGTCATTAAGGATATATATAGAGCATTTTACTTGTGTCCAAACACAAGGAGAATTGACAAAATATTTTCCTATTTCTGTTGGATTACATCAAGGATCAGCTTTAAGCCCTTATCTTTTTACTTTAGTTATGGATGTTCTTACTAGGCATTTACAAGAAGATGTACCTTGGTGTGCTTTTTGATGATGACATTCTTCTTGTTAATAAGACCAAAGAGTCCAAGAAACTTGAATTATGGAGGTCAACTCTAGAGTCTAAAGGTTTTCGCTTAAGTAGATCTAAAGCGAATATATGGAGTGTAATTTTAGTTGTGGAAGTTCTAGTGGTAGTGTATTGTGACATTAGGTGAACAAGTCATTAATAAGAGTGGGTGTTTGAATATTTAGGCTCTATTGTTCAAAATGATGGTGAAATAGATGGAGATGTTATTAGTAGAATTCAAGTTGGATGGTTGAAGTGGAATAATGCATCCTATTATGTGATAGAAAAGTTCCACTTAAACTTAAGGAAAATTTTATAATGGTGGTAAGATCCGCAATGATTTATGGTGCAAAATGTTGGCCAATAAAAGAGAAGCGTAGTTAAGTGTTACAGATGAGGATGCTTAGGTGGATGAGTGGCTTTACTCTTAGAGATAGAATGCAAAATAGTATATTCGGGAAAAGTTGGAGTAGCTCAGTGGTAGATAAGATTAGAGAGTCGCTAGATGGTTTTACATAAAGCGTCATATTCATGCTGATTAGAGTAGATCATTAGATTTGCTTATGTTAAGAAAGGTGGAGGTAGACCTAAAAGACTTGGTTAAGATGTATAAAAAATGATCTTAGTATACTTGATTTAAATGAGAATTTGACACATAATATGACACAATGGAGACGAAGGATTCATGTAGCCGACCCCACCTAGTGAGATTAAGGCATGTTGTTGATGTTGTCTTTGTGGAGTTTATGCCCTTGTTTTTTTGATTACCTTTTCTGACTACTGTTCTTTGCCGGAGATTCTTGTTTTTTTTTTTTTTTTTTGAAGTATGATGTTATATGCCCACGTTTGTCCATACTTTTGTGTGGCCTTGTTTTTTTTATTTCTTGTCTTGTCTTATTTTTGCAGCTAAAGGAAAAGAAAAAGCAGATATTCCTGAAGACCACATCAGAGGGCAGACTGCGAGCCAAGCAGAAAAAATTTAAAGAAGACTTACTGCGTGAAAAGCAAACTCAACAAGATGAAGAAAAACGCCTGTAAGATGAGATCACTCTCCCCAGTATGCTTATTTTTAAGAACTTACAGATGTAATGAACAACGATATCCTTCCATCTAATCATTTTTTTTTTTTTTGGTAATTGAATTTGTTTGTATGGCCAAGCTGAATGGTAAGTTTGAGTCTGTTTTTTTGGACTGAAATCCCCATCATCTGCACGTTTATCCATTTGATTCATCAGCTTCTGCTCATCATCTAGTATTTTTCATACGGTATATGACTTTTTGTTCTGCATGACTTATTTATTTTTGTTAGCATGGTTGGCTATTTCATTTGGATGCTATAGCTTCCAGCTAATCTTCGGAAACATCATCTTTAACATATTTAATTTCTATTATGTGTTCTTGTACATTTCAGAGAGAATCCAGAGCTTTATCTTGAACAAACACGGGTCAAATATAGAGAGCTTTGTGAGAGAGTTGAACAACGGAAACGTCTAAAGACAAATGGAAACGGCAATTCATCAGGTGGTGTTGGCCGGGGTGAGCGCTTGAATTCTGCACAGAAGGAGAGAATGCGACTCTTGACAACTGCAGCATTTGATCGAGGAAAGGGTGAGGACACTTTTGGAGCCAGAGATGAAGACTGGCAGCTTTATAAACTGATGAGCAGAGACAACGATGATGATGATGACAGTCTTGAGGAGGATGAGACAGAACTAGCTCGTGTAACCAATAGGCTCCAGGTTAGTTCTGTGCAAAACATGATATTATTCATGTTTTGTGGTGTAACTGTTGGTTAGTGATGATCCTATTATCTCATAATACTGAAATTATATGGATCTTAGTAGATTTGAATTTCATACAGATCCCTGTTGTTTGAGAGATATCTTATTTTAATTAATTAAAGAAGAGGATGCCATGTTTGCAGTTAAATGGTAATTTCCTTGCATCGTGCAACTGTTCTCTTCAGGTTTAGGAGTATTTTCCTTGACTATTAAAAAGCCTTCCAGATATTTTCTTGATGAGGTGTCTTTGGCTGCATTTCTTGCTTTTGGTCAGTGATGCCTTCTCTTGGAAATTATCCTGTTCTTGGATTTTTTTTAATTTTTTTTTTCTGTTGTGTCCTGTTAGAAATAGGAGGGAAAAAAATCTACATTTATGTGAGAAAGTTCCCCCTTTACCTATTTTTAATGTTAGTGTTCTTCTCTTCTTGCCTAGTTCCAATTTATCATCAGATGAATTTGCTGAACTGATTTTGTTGAAATTGATCATTAGCTCTAATCTTCTAGGAATCTACAACGTCTTTGCTCTTTTTGGTTTTTCCAATGACATCATCTTTCTATATAGTTAGTATTAATTGTTTCTTTTAAGGTATCTTATCACTTGATGGTTCATGGCAACTGTAGGAAAATTATAGCAGAAACATATAATATTAAGTCCCTAAAAGGAGCACAACTTCAATACACAATCAAGCACAATGAGCTTGAGGCATTTGTTACTCATTTTTATCTTATTGAAACATCATTGAAGATGAGCATGTTCACCTCAGTGTTCGTGGATTCAAACTTAAGTAGCTAATCTCACTATTTTGGGGAATAGAATTTACCTTGGTGTTATAGGTTTACAACTTGATTTCTGAAATCCAAAGGGAATATAGCTGATCTGTTAATAATTTGTAGATTAGAGTGTTGTGCTTGAAATAAATGACAGCCATGTCTTGCAGACATTCATAAAATTTGACAAATGTGATAAATTTATGAAGGGTAGTGTAGAAAGTGATTTTATTCATCTTAACTGGAAATAATTTATATTCTACCACTGTTTACAATTTCAGGCTAGAGATTGAATTTGCTGTATGTAACTTGTAATGATTCATATGCAGAATTTGGGTTTACATAATGAACTCAATTCACCATACAAATAATTTCATTCATCTGATATCACTATTCATTAATTAATTAAACATTATTCCTTCATGCATGAACATTGCACTCATGTCATGCCATCCGTTAATCAATTTTCTGATTTTCTTCATTGTAGTCACTCATCAATAAGACCAAACTATGGCTATATGATTCGAATCAAAACTTTATTTTCTCTCATCAAACTAACCATTGTTCTGATAACATTCTGGCGTGACCAAACCTGACCTCATAGAATCCCAACATTGTATCAACTTGCATCAAAATCAAGTCAGAAAGAGAGGATTGTAAATCATTTAATCGATGATTATAACTATCATCCATATAATGCATAACCACTAAATTATTTTGAGGAAATCACAGCAGAACAAGATCAAGTAATGTTTTCATTTCTAATCATAAGATTTTACATTTCATTTATCATCATTACACCTTAAGGTACACAATAATGTACTCAATTACATGATTAGGTTGTACATCAATTTCTAACCATCACTCCCTGCAACCCCACTCATTCAACTTCCCTTGGACATATCTGAAAGTATGATCATACATACATAGAAATAACGAGCATAAAGTTAGCAGGCAACACAGAATCATTATTAAAGGGAATCAATTTTTATGAATATGCCATCAATCATCTTATGCAAAGCATGTTTGAACATATGTCATTGCATTCATTTGCAAGTCTCATTTTTATCAATTCATATGGAGCTTTACATGATCAAATTTTATGAGAGATGATATTTGCGCACAAACTTGTAGCTTACTTTCTTTCATCTGTAGAATTTATCCATACATACGCTCAAGCACTTCAATTTGCTCTCATCCATTACCACAAGCATATAACTTGTTCTCCTGCAATAGCAGGGGTCATTATTACTCACCTATATATCTTAACATTTTATCATTGAAAGTATTTCTAGTCATCCTTTATTAAAACAATCACCATGACATCTCCATTACATGCCATTAATGTAATGGTATAAATAATATATATATATTATAAACATATTCCAAAGAGCCCTAGTTCAAATGACATTCGTCGGTTTTTAGGACAGAGTTCACGAATTCGAATCCGATCTATGTTCTTTAAACTAAACATTCACTTACTTCTTAAGTGGAGTCGATCTCTATCTATTCATTGAGCTGCACGCCTATTAGCTCTGCCTGATTGCTCAAATACTTCAATCCTTCTATTATGTACAGGAGATTGACCCAGAATTTGTTGTGAAATCTGACTTGGCAACACTTCAAGGAACCGTTGAACTTCCTCGGTTCCGGCCACTTACCGCAGAGGATTTCAAGATCAACCTCGGCATCGAGCGTTTCCGTTGTCCTGAAATTCTATTTCAACCCACCATGGTTGGAGTCGATCAAGCTGGCCTCGATGAAATGACTGGTGTTTCTCTCAGGAGGCTCTCCTTCAAGGATGACGAGGTCAAGAACAGAATGTGCAATTCTATTCTTATCCTCGGCGGCAGCTCACTCCTCCCTGGTTTTGACTCTCGATTGGAAGCCGGGATTCGGAAAATCCGACCATATCTTTCCCCTCTTAAAGTGGTAAGGTCTTTGGATCCAGTTTTAGATGCCTGGAGAGGTGCAGCTGCTTATGCTACTTATGAGCAGTTCTCTACTCAGACATTCAGCATTCAAGATTATTATGAGAAAGGTGAATCTGCTCTGAAGCAATACCAGATCAAGTATACCATATGATTGATATTTGAATACTTTTTTTCTAGGTAGATATAACCATTTTACTTCGCTTTATTGTTGTTATTTTTGAGTTAAGAAAATGTTAAGTATTGTAGTTGTATTACTCTCTTCTGCTATTTGAGTTTAAATTGCATGAATTTTATTGGATAACAATTGATATTTGAGTTCTCACATGAATTAATTGTGTTTGCTTTCACTTTAATCTTCAAGACACAGCTAAACTCTAGATTTATTCTTTTCTCTGATGCGCTCTTTGGAAGGTTATCTGAATTATTAATTGACAAAATTAATTTGACTATTTATGGAAATAACACTCGAGCAACAAAAATAAAATAAATAAGTCTAGCAAATTCATATATTTGACCGACAGTGTCATTTTATGAAACAAAGGATTTAAATACTTTGTTTGATTGGATATACTTGAACATCAAAATTAATAATGATGATATATATATATATATTTAAATGGAAGATTTAATAAAAAAATCAATTTTACTTTATTACTACTCTTTTATTACAATTCATGAGAGTGAAAAAAAAAGACAGTTAAAAAAGAAAGGGATCTAAGAAGAAGAATTAGTTACCATAGCGAAGGAAACGACACATACAACTTCAAAACTACTTCACGTGACGCGCTCAGGGCACTTGGTGACAAAATTCAAGTCGGCCCGGCCCAATTACGAGGACAAGCCCGTGGGCCCGTCCATGGGCGTTGACTCTGCGAACCTCTCTTCTATCGCCTTTGGGCCTAACGTGGCATGCGTACCATGCCGCTGACCCCGTCCTATCCCTGTAAGTCAACGCCCTGTCCCACCTCCCGTTTTGAGTTTTAATTCGTTTTTTTGTTTTCTTCTAAATTTAAAAATAAAAAAAAGTTTCATAAGTCAACGCCTACGTTGTAAAATAAAATCTGCATGCTTTTTACCTAATCAACAAACTGCCCTTCAAACGTTTATCACTCTCACGAAAAAAATAAATTAAAATAATAATAATGATATGGTTCCCGAATTATTTTATAATACCATCCTCTTCACAAGTGTGGTTGTTGCTTTGACCAATAGGAAACAAAATTAAATATTTTTAATATATAATTATTTTATAATGCAGCAATATATTTTTTTTTTTTCTTGAGATGAGGGCAGTTTTGTCATGTAAAATAATTCATTTAACCTTTCATCCTCTTTTAAAAGCCAGAGGATTACAAGCTTGAAGGCAATACATGCAAGTCAGCCAAAGAAGTCATCTTTATTGTCCTTAGTTCCACCCAATTAACTCATCTGTCTTCTCTGCAGATTGAATGGAGATGCTGAATGAATTACAAGAGCTGAATTTTCGTGACAGGAGCCCAGGAGATCAGATCATGAGAGAGGAACTCTTCATGCAAGATCTTCTTTGCGGCTCCGAATCGCCATTCTTGTCGCCATGGAAATCTGCCGAGCAAGAGACTAGAATTTCACCAGACAAGCTCATATCCAGGATGTTGTATGCTGGTCCGGCCATGGCTGACATGTCGATGAGTCGCAACAATGGAGAATTCGGTGGCCACAACAGCTACAGATCAGTGTATGTTGCCATTTCAGTGATTGTTTTCCTACAGTTTTGGTGCTGATTTGAATGATCAAACTTGGTTTCTACTGCAGGATTGCAATGCCTGAGAAGGGGCTGAGTGCTAAGATGGAGAGTAAGTATACTCTCAGGATTAAGACCTATGGGAGTGGAGTTGCAGATGATGGCTACAAGTGGAGGAAATATGGTCAGAAATCTATCAAAAATAGCCCAAACCCAAGGTGCTTAATTATTTGAGCTGGTTAAGATGAGTTTTTTCAAATCTTTGTCTTCTAGATAGTTTTCTTATTATCTTTCAGAAAGTTTTATGTTAAGAAATGATTTCTGATAATCAAATCTATCAGAAGGCATAATAAAGTTGATGGCTACTTTAAAAAAAAAAAAGATTTCTGAGCTTCTTCCTCTTTGTAATCAGATTAATGTGTCTTTTGGCACTGACCATAAGTACGTACTACTGAAAAAATGAAGTAAAAGGAACACTGGAGACCAATAATAGCTTACTCAGAGGAATGACAGACACTCGACAATGCAAAAACCTCAATGTTATACAGTAACTTAGTTTGCAGAATTTAATAGCATTTAAGTTAGACAGAGATGCATTATTAGTTCATTGGCTGTAGGCTGAAAAAACAGATAGAAAACATCTCATGCTATTAGTATAAGTACTAAGATGAGCAATAAAATTTCTTGCTACGGCTAACATTTACCGACAGAAAAACTTGTTTTTTTTTAAATAAAAGAACAAAGAGGAACTAAAGCTAAAAATATAATTAACATGAAGTCGGTGATTTAATCTTATAATATAATTATGGCTAATTTAAAAATGAGTTGAAAATATATAAGATTTTTCTTCTATATAATATGTAAATATATGCTATATATAGTAAATGTTATGATAAAATTAGCCTTATTTATTGAACATATTTGCTTCTCATTATGATTTCTGGTAAAAAAATTTAAATATGTTTTTTTACCATTTTTATTTAACAATTAATATTGAATAAGGTTCTTATGGAATAATTAACCATCTTGATGCATCTCTCAGAACTGATTAATCTTTTGATCTAAAATGGAACAAATTTTCTCATGATTTCTAATATGAATTCATTATTTTCTAATCTAAAAAAGTAAAACTCAACTCGACCCATTATCTTTATCTCACATATGCTATTTTTCTAATCTTAAAAACAGGAGTTACTACAGGTGCACCAATCCCAGGTGCAACGCAAAACGGCAAGTGGAGAGATCGACTGAAGATCCAGACATGATGATAATTACATATGAAGGGCTCCACCTTCACTACACCTACTCCCACTTTCTCCATTCCCAAACCAATGCCTTGTCTGTGGCAAAGAAGCCCAAGACAAACACTGTAGCAGTGCAGACTCATCTCCATGATCAAGACCAACAAACGCAGTCGATTGTTCTGCAGCATCCAGTTATTATAACTGGAGATCGTCAGCAAGAGAGCCCTTTGGAAGTTCATAAGTTTGCAAATTCAGCCATGAGAGATGAAATCATGCAAGAAGAGGTTCTATATAATAATAATAATAATGGTCATTGTTCACAAGGTCTGCTGGAAGATATTGTGCCTTTGATGGTGAGAAAGCCTTGCAGCCCAGCAACATCTTCGAATGAACCTTCCTACCCGTCTCAAGCTTCTTCACCTTCGTATTCATCCTCTCTATGTTGGACTCCTGAAACTTTCCACTTTGCTGAGGGAGTACTTTCTAGCATTGTGTAAGGAAGAAGTTGTCAGAAAATATAACAGTGTAGGGCTTTAGACTGTAGTGCTATTATGGAACATAGTCTTTAATGGAAAAAATATCATTATATCCTATACTATGAAATCATTGAAAGAGGGGATAATATCCTTGCTTGTAGCTAGCATTGCATGTATGCACAATCTCAATGGGGGAAAATGTAAGTTGAATATTCTAAATTAAATTTGTTCAAGAAGTGCTTTATAGGCATTATATCTGTTCTATAATCAATTTATAAGTTTTAAGTTATGATTAATTATTCATGTATTGTGCTCTTCTCAAAATAAAATCTTATTAAATAAAGTCCATCCTAATAAAATCGGAGTCAGCATATATATAGATAATCCTTTCCTCCAACACTAAAGATTCATATGGATGGATGTTTTTAGGTATCTTCTGGGAAGAAAATAGTAATGAAATCTAGCAACAGAAAGGATTCCAATTTGAAAATGTTTGCATGTTTGAGTTAGCAATGTGTGAGAGAAAGAGATAAATTTACCACCCAACTAACTAGATTAATGGGTTAAAAGAACAATGATCAGATACAAACATTGATAATATGTTGTTTCACAGACTATTGAAAATAAACTCTCCACAGGTTCTACTTGAGCTTTCAAAATTGCAAGTGTTCGATTGACGCATCACATCAGCATGTCATAGATAATTATCACATTAAACTCAGCCATAAAAAATTATGAACTTTCATTGTATTCAAGTTCAAATTGTATGGTATGCAAAATATTTTACACAAATGCGGCAAGCTTACTAAAGTTTATAGCATATATAGGAATAATCTTACATTCATACCTTCTACAAGATTGCCATTCTTCATAGTTTAAGTGAGCTTGTTGGGGGGGTGCAGGGGACAGTGTGCCTCACTTCGGGTTTGGGAGATAGCGTTGGATTCGTGAATTTGCACTAGAAAGATTGAGAAGATAGCACATCGGTGCCACACACAAGGACTTGAGCATCAAAGATAAATGATAGAAAGGTCAACACCTTGGCACTCTAGCAGCAGTATAGTGGTGCTCGAACATATGCAAAAAAGTTTGAAGGGCAGTGCCGCCTATGCCTTGGCACCACAGTTGTAGCACGTTGATGCTACAAAATAGCATAGTTCATATTCATGCAATTTTTTGTAATTTTTTCATAATCTCTTACAATTTTTCTTCATTCTCTTATGAGGTTAATTGAAGAGTGTATGCCCTAGAGTGTGAGAAGTGTGGACAAGCTTGAGTGAAATATACAATTGTACTATTTTTCTCATTTTCTTCATAGTAGATTTCTTGATGTGGTGTGGCTTCATAGCTTTTTTTTCTTGTTCTCAGATTTTTTTTTCACATTAAATTTAGTTTTTTTTTTTGTAGTTTTGTGTTTTGATTACCCATATTCAAAGTTTTGCTCTAGATCTCTAGAATCAATTCCCCTGATTTAATCTCTCGACATTCATCTTGTCACACTCATTCTTCATTCAAAGATTTATTAGCTATTATTTGGGAACATTGTATCTCACATTTGGTCTAATTTTTCTTGTAATTTGCATTCATGCTTCTCCACTTTATGATGCTCTTTTGGATCATTTTTTAATGACAGTCATGACAAAGTAAGTCATCTTTTGTGTTTGAATTTCTAGGTATGCTACTCATTTTGTAATGCATCTATCTCATAGTTGGTTGTCCTACAAAATTAATTCTTAAGTAAAATTGTATCAATCTATAATAATGAGTCACTCCAATGGTTGGTATCCCATTCTGATACAATCAATTAATTAATCTACCAATTTTACTATGAATGCTTCGAAAGATTTTCTTTCTTGATGGAAGAGAATTAATGTACTACAGTGGCAGAAAAATTTTTATATATGGTCGCCTTCCATTTGAATATAAAAATTCATCTTTTTTAGGGCATGCAGATCCATAAAATGTTCTTATTCAAGTGATGGATACATCATCAAGGAATAGTGTACTATCTCAGAGATAGAAGTCCCTTTAATGGACCTAATCACCTCAAAGGACTCCTAAGAATGGGTCTACATATATAGATATTTTTTACTTTACATAGAAAAGTAAAGCGTGTTTATTTTAAACTAGGTTAAGTTCTCCACGAGCAAGCCCCATAGTTAATTACATCTAAGACGATCCTTACCAATACTCTCGATTAAGGTAAATGATCGTTATCTTCAAAGATTTCAATAGGAAAGAACTATCAATCGATTAGTTCATTTTTGATCAAATGGGATTTGATCAAAGAGATGGAGTTATTATTGAAGCCAAAAGAAAGATAAGTAGGAGATGCCCACGATGTTAGGAAACGTAACGAGCATCTCAAACTATCCTATAGTTGGGCTTTATATTTTTGAAATTGATTTAATTTGTTTGAGTTGTATTTTTTTATTAGAAATTTAGGACTTATGATTCCATAACACAAGATTATGGAAATGCCTAAGAGATGAGGATTTATGCTTATGGCCCACAAGGGGAGAAGCAATCTCAAAACCTAAATCTAGGGAGCTTTGGCGAGAGTCAAAAGCACAACCAAAATCTAAGGCGAAAATGGGTAATTGATCTGCTTCTATAGTAGAGGACAAACCACCTGACTGCTTGGACTTACAACCATCTGAGGGTGGTCGTCAACTAACTTCTTCTGCAGTTTTAAATACATGTAGACAAGTTTTATGTTTTGTGCAAGATAACTAGGCTGTTATTTATTTAAAAAGAAAAGTCCTTAAACTCAATTTCTAAAGAGACTAGATCATGTAAGGACATGCTTCAAATGACCTAAATCTAATGCAATTCAGATTTTACTTTATTTTCATTTTTGGACAATTATTTTGCTCAGGCTAATAAGATTCATATACCTAATGCATGAGAAATAAAGTTATTGGCCAAAATCAACGAGAAGGGAGGAAGTGTGTTTCTATCATGACTCTTAAAGGTCAATCCAAGTTCTTTGGCAAAGGTGAAATCCCTCCAATCAAGAGTGAAATAAGATAATGTGTGCATGATAATATAAAAGAAATATTCATCTAGCTAAGGGTTGCTAATTCTTTTATCTTAATTTTAAACCTAAGTTTTAAGTGAAGTTATGAATTCTTTATTTTTAGTTTTGAGTTGTTAAGTTTGGTAAAAGATTTATTTTTTCTTAAGAGCCTAATCCACATCCAGACCATACATAAAGCAAGGAAGAAACTAGGAAAAAATGTCACTTAATGCAAAAGCTAAACAAATCATCAATCAATTAATAAAGTTAATGTAAAGAATAAAGAGTTGTGGTGGGTACCACCGCACAAACAAATAAATTGGTAGCAGCTACCCTTATATAACCCGGATTACAAATAAATTAAATTACTCTTAAGCATGGAATTTATTGTTATGAGGCTCTTCAATATTCATTTCTTCATTCTTCTTTTCTTCTTTCTTCTTCTTTTCTTCTTTCTTCTTTGATTCTTTCTTTTGGATGGTTGGAAGGTGGATGCGCCAAGGCTTCACATGGTGCATAAGATAGGATCTTATGACCATAATCCCCATAATAATCATTCTAAAATTCTAATTGCAAAATTTACATGAAAAAAAGTGAAAATCTAACTAACACCTGCAAAATAAAGATTAGCTAAAAAAATATCAAATCTCAAGCATGTATGTTGGACTTAACACCTCACACATGAGTGATTAAGTCCACCTGACCTATTGGATTATGCTTAGGGGTATAAGCACCTACAAGCAAAAGTATTTATACTTTTATTACGCCTTAAGCAATCCCAGAAAATAATGGTTAGACTAAGATCGTCCTACCATTCATTCTGCATGCATAGATCCTAACATCTAGTCTTAAATATATATCATAAAATAAAATCAACCATTAAATCATGCATCACCCTAACCTAAAGCTAGAAGTGGTGACTTAGGTGAATGTGTGTGCTTTGAAAGTTTGTGTGGTATGATTAGCTATGACTTTAAGTTAGAATTTTCTATGTGTGAAGCATGTTCAACTTAGAGAAGGGTTTCATTTAAGTGATTTAATTATTTTGGGTTGATTTTATTTCATGTTTTGATTAGGTTCAAGTGAATCCACAATTAATTACTAAGTTATAAGAGAGGGAAAAGAAGAGAACTTCTCTTTCCTCCCCAACTAAGTAATTTCTAAAGTAGATTCATATTTTAGTTTTATTTAGTGAATATTTTGATTAAATATTTTCATTAATCCTAAGTTTAGATGAACTCTAAACAAACTCATTCAAAAGAAATGCATTTTAAGATTAAATAAAATGAACCAAATTTACATAACATACATCTCTTTCATTTCTTTTCAACAAGTATAACATGCATATGAATGAGTCCTAAGCATATATATATACACACAAATGAGAATATTTAACACACTTTATGATGCATGCTAAGTAATTCATTTAAGAAAATTTGGAAGTTTAAGATGCATTATTTTCATTTAGTAGAAAAGAGATTTCTTATCCAATTTTCACATGCACATATAAAAGTAAGAAAGGTATAAGTGAATACAACATCATTGTTAACCAGAGGTGTAAGGTACAAGACCTACTTAGGGCTATTTAAAGTCTCTCAACCTCTAGGTTGTCTAGACTAATATACCACTTAAATACAAACATAGAAATGAATGAAAAAGAAAGAATGCAAAAATTTGTATTGATTGATTCATTTTTGTTTAAGCAATTTATATGTGTAAGCATAGGTACCCTTCTTAAATGATAGCATAGGGATGAATAGGATATGAAATTAGGCAAGTGTTAGGTTCTTTTCAAATGAACCATACATCTTACCAACTCCAATTCAAAACTATGCTAAAAGAGAAGAGAAGGAAAATCTATATTAAGCATATCCTTATATTCTCTCACATGCAAGCTTATAATTAAAATATAAGTAGCACACTTTCAATTTTGATAATTGATTCATATATTTTAAAAATATTTTGAATTTAATAGTGATAATAGCCACTCATATTTTTACTTTAGCCAACACATGAAAATTTGACATAAAGTAAATATGTTCATTCAACATTTGAATTTTGAAAAATATAGATGCATGAAATTACATGACATACAAATTTAACATGTTGGTAAAAAAAATCAAAGCAATGAAAATATATAAACACATTCACTTTAATTAAATCCTTAAGAGAATCTTATGAAATAAAAAAGCTTAAAATAAATCAAAGGTTAATCAATGTGATTTTTGTTTGATTTTAAATTTGATTTAATTTTACAAATTTGAGTTGAGTTTGTTGTTCTTAACCCATTCCCACATGTGTGACATTTTTGTTTAATTTTTAGCTAATTGTTTGACATTTTTGTTTAATTTTTAGATGATTAGATTTATTTTAGATTTTGATTAGGTTAAGGTATGAATTAAGCATGTTAATTAACCCTTACCTACACCACCTTAGTATAGTTAACCAAGTAATATGAGCCAATGAGATGACATAAAAACTCACAAGGAATTTAAATTTACAATGCACCTAAGAAGAAAAGGGCTTAATATAATTTAGCTCATGATTAATGGTTAATTAGCTAAGGGGTTTAACTTAAGTAATTTCAAAAACACCCCTCACACATGTGAGTTGAGTTTTGATTTCCTTAATTTAAACTTAGGCTCTTAAACATTAAGCGTCTACCCAAAGCAGATTAATTAAGTTCTGAAAAGTTTTAGAATTTTTAGAAATTAATTAAGAGGTAAATTAATGAATTAACCCTTAATTAAGAGAGGATTAAGGAATGAAAAGGGGGTTTGGGGAATATCTTATGGAAAATATCCCAAAATTATTCCCTAAGCCTCCTATTCACTGGATCTAACCTTAATCAACTTCAATGAGGGACAAAAATACTAATCACACCCTTAATTACATTAAGAGATTAATTAAAAAATATATTTACAATTCTCCTAATTAAGCCTTCAATAAATTTTAAGAAAATTAGGAGAGATAGAAGTCATCCCCCAAAATATACCCAAGAAATTTGGGATTAATCAAAGGATTAATTAAGAGGTAATTAGCAAAATAAGATTTTCATTAAAACCCAAAATTAGAGAAAAATATGATTCAATATCCATTAAAATTAATTTTAGAATATTCTAGATGAATTATCTTTTAGTAAAAATTAACCTCATATTTTCTCCATTTTTATTGAGGGAGATATGAATTTTTAGATCTTAAGGGATTAATCATTAATTAAAACCTTAATTAATCCCTTTAGCCCATACACGCGGCGACAGCGTCGCTTTACATGTCGCACTATGAGCCATCCACCGCGTCGCATCGCGGCGTGAGGTGGCGGGATGTGGTTTGATCCCTGTCGTTCGATCAAGGATTGAATGGCCAGGAATCAACTCGTGGTTTCTAAAAGGATAAATCGATTTATAAATGTGTGGTTAATCTTGGTGTCCATCCAAAATGCACAGATGGATGGCCAGGATTACCCCTGTTCTTCCCTGAGGATCAATGGAGACCGTCCATGATCTAAGGGAAGATCCGAGCTCATTCGAGCTCGGATTAGAACAAAAACTTGCACACACCATCTAGCACTGATGGCATGCCTATCCAACGATGGAATTCTCATGCCATGATACTTTTTTCACAAAAGGACCAACACCTCCTAAGCTTAGTGGTCGAAAAATTCCATACCTCGTCAGAGGTGATCACTGGTTCTCAAGTTCGATTAGGTAGCTTCGTCTAGTGGAGATGAAGCCCTGTTGAAAGTTTCAAGTCTTAGGGTTGAGTAGATCTCTCTATGGACCAGGCTCTCCTCCTATCCTTTGTGGCTTTGATCGAATTCAACTCCTCCTTGCTTTGGAAACTTGTGTGAATGCTTGGGTGCACTCGACTTGATCCCCTGAGGGAGTGTGCAAAGGTAATTGAAATGAATTGGAGTATGGAAGAAGTTAGGAAATGAGAGGAGCTCCCCTATTTTTTAAGGAAGAAAATTGAGAAAGCTTGATTTCAATTCCTCCTAGGAAACTTAGGAATGCTCTTCTAACACTCTAGGACTCGATAATGAGGATGTTGAATTCAAATGAATTAGGGGAAGTATATCTCCCCCTATGGCAATCGGACGGCTGAAGCATGGCTTGTCATTTTGATCCAATTGACCATATGGAAAGGTTTGTTAAGGCTATTTGAAGTTGGCACATGGTCGGTTGGAGCTTAGGAATGGATTAGTAACCTCCCATCTGCTTCAAATCAAGTGGAGGGAGGTTTTCAAATTAGCCAATTTGAGCTAAAGGTCAATTTTGGCCTTGGGTCCATTTAGGCTGACCCAAACCCATTAGGTTGGGTGCACCACTCTCTATTGGGTCCACTTGACCTATTAGGAAGGTATCAAGTTGATATGAAGAGGGCTTGACCAAATTCCCCATAGATTTGACAAAAATTTGTTCAATGGCCTAAGGGTAGAATGCTCATTTGATTGATTTTTGAATTTAAATATGCTGGGTATGTTAAGAAAATAGGTTTGGCCAAGTTTCAATGGATTTGGAGTTCATTTGATAAATTTTGGCTCATGTTAACCCATTTAGGTCAAAATGGGTCAACTTGAGTCAAGTTGACCAATTGGTCAAATTGGGTCAAACCAAGGGTTGGGTCAAGTTCATATGATTATTTGAAATATTTTGGTGGCTTTGGTTTGATTCAATTTGGTTTAGTTTTGAATTTATCTCATATGACTTCATTTAGGTCAAATGGGTCAAGTTGACCAAATTGACCCATTTGACGTATTTGAGCTAGATCAAAGGAAGGTTTAGGTTTGGTTAGTCATATGAAGTGGACTGGTATCTTTATTTTCAATCAATTTTGGTTAAGTTTGAATTTGGCTCAACATGACCCCTTTAGGTCAAGTTGGGTCAAGACAATGGGTTGGGTCATGTCTAGTTGGCTAATTGAGGCTTTGGTCAAGTTCAACAAGTGATTTGGAATGAACTTGACCCATTGGTTTCAATCAATTTGGCTTAGATAAGTTTTGACACATTTTGACTTTTTAGGTCAAGTTGGGTCAACTTGTCAAGTATTGAAGCTAGGCTCAAATATTGACTTGGTCAAGTTCAAACATAGGCCATGAATGAACTTAGATTAATGGTTTCAATCAATTTGATCTATGGTGGATTTTGGCTATGTTAGGTTTCATTTTGGCTAAGTGTTGACATGGCCAACCCTTAGGTTTGACTTGATTGGACCCAATATGGTTGATTGATCATCACATGATGATTGTTGATCATGATGAGAGGCATAGGTGAGTTTAATTCAATTAATTTGGCTCATAAGGATACTTTAGGTCACTTTGGGTCAAGTGAGCCTAAGTGGGTCAAATGGCTTGGTCAAAGCTTGATTTGAGTTTGATTGAACTTGTATATGGACTTATGATTGAAATATAAATCCATTTGCAAGTGGTTTGAAGTCAAATGGGTTTTGATTCATTTGATAATTTCATATTCAAAGGAAGAAATATGAATGAATTTTGGCTTTGATTTTTGAATTGGATTTTGGTTGAGTGATTGAAGTTTATATTTATATATGGGTTCATGATTGTAGGTTTGACTAATTATGAAGGAAAATCAAGAGTTTGGCTTGATTTGAAGTTGATTTAACTTAGTTCAAGATTTTGACTTGAAAGGCTTAGGTTGGATTTTGAGTGGATTTGAGTTTGATTTTAGAATTGGTTTTGATTGTTTGAATTTATATTTCATTTATATATGTGAATATAAATGACAATATAAATAGATCATAAGAAAATTTCAAGATTTGTAGTGATTTGATCATGATTTAGGCTAAGTCCATTAAAAGGGAATTTAAAGGACTTAGGAAAATTTTGGAGTTTGGAGCTTGAATTTTTGAATTTTGTTTGATTGATTTATATTTATATTTCATTTGTATATGTGAATATAAATGAAAATATAAATGAGTTATGAGAAAATCTCATGAGTTTGAACTGATTTGATCATGATTTTTGCTAAGTCCATTAAAAGGAATTAAGGACTTAAAGAAGGATTTTAGATTTGGAATTTAATTTTGGATTTGATTTGATTGATTTGTATTTATATTTCATTTATATATATGAATATAAATGAGAATATAAATGAGTTATAAGAAAATCTCATGAATTTGAATTGATTTGATCATGATTTTGGTTAAAGTCCTTTAAGAAAATTTAAAGGACTTGGAAAATTTCATGAATTGATTTTGAATTTTGAGTTTAGTTTGATTGGTTTGAAGTTATATTTCATTTATATATGTGAATATAAATGAGAATATAAATGAAATATAAGAAAATCTCAAGGATTTGAATTGGTTTAGATCATGATTTAGGTTAAGTCCTTAAAAGAAGATTAAGGACTTAGAAAAGATTTTGACTTAGGAATTTCATTCATGAGTTTCAATCATGTGGAGTTGATTGGAGTTTGGAGAAAATCAAATAAGATTGATTTGGAGTTTGACTTGAAGGAAGGAAAGTGAGGAATGGTTCAAGCTAAGGGGAGACAAATTTTCCTAACACCCGGCATGACTATTCATGGCTAACTCTTCTAAGTTTCTAGAGCTGGGTTGAGTGTCCTCACTAGATGTGTCTTAAGAATAAGGAACTCTTAAGGTCTAAGAGAAGTCCTAGTTCTAAGATGGAGGGGTTGAGAGCTCATTCTAAAAATGAAGTCAACAACTATCCCAAGGAATAGAAAACAATCCTCCACATATGACTTAATTGAATATACATTAGATATGTGTTCTAGAGATTTTTCTAGTTAGTCATGAAACTAACTAATGTTTATTTTAATCATGAATTAAGGTTTCCATCAAAGTAAACCACCCTTGTAGTTATCATATCATGGGTATGTTGCACAAAAATGCTTTCAATTAAAACATGTTTATATTTTTCATGAGTTGTAAGAGTTTCTCAACAATGAATAAAATCTTAAGATGAAATTCCCATTTGAGAAAGTGATGAATATCAAGAAATTATAATTGACAATTAAAGAAAGGATCAATGTGTTCTAAAGGTTCGAAGATAAGTAATCATAACTTACGATGCTATGAAAGGGCAACTCAAAGACTATATATGGCATCTACATGTTTTGACAACATGATACATGGTGTAATAATAATGGTAAAACAAATTTAGAGATTTAGGTTTATGAAAAAAGCCTTCTTTGAAACTAGCTAAGATGCTCAACTATATTATGCTATAATAGAAAGGATGCCATGCCTATCATGTCCACCTATATGATATTGCAAGAGCTATAATATAGTCCTTAAGAGGTCAAAGTTATCAAACAAGAATCTATATTGAGTCATGAAAAGATCCTTAGAGTTGTAATGGTTAAAAGGAAACAAAATCTTCTTCTCTTTTTTCTCACTTCTCATTTTCATTCAGTCAAGTCCACCCTTCATTATCATCTACATCTATCAACACCTTCAAATTTCTTTCACTATAAATGTAGAGGGTAATCTTTATAATATATTTCTTTTATATTATTCTAATCTCTTCTCTAATTTTATGAATATGTGACCCATTATAATTTATGAATATTTCTAATAAAACTTTTTAAATTGATTAGGGCTCTTTTTTTTTCCTAAACAAAAATTTTCATTTTAAAAAGACTTGTTGAATAATTAATGGATCAATCTTTAGAAACTAAGATAGTTCTCTCTTTTATTCTGCAGCATTATGACTTCTCTCATACAATAGGTTACTCAACATCAAATATACAAAAAAAAAGTACAAATAGATTCTTGGTAATTCAAAGGTATCAACATAAATAGCACTGAAAAAAAATGATAATGACATTGTATCCATAAGAGATGATAGAACAATGAGATTTTAATCGAACACATCATCATTCCGACCCCCCATCTATTCTCTTTAAGTTAAATGAAGAATTTCATAAATTTTTAAACTCTAATTTGTCATTATATGCAAAGCATTAGGACTTGACGTATTTCAAAGTTCTCTCATCAAAATTAGGAGGATAATTAATTAGAGATCTTTCTTTTATAAAGCCTGAACATTTAAAGTCTCATCAAATCAGTTTGTGAAATCTCTGGGTAGTGTCTTATCTACAATTCATTTGCCTTCTAAACATTTGTCCGACAATAAATTCAAACTCTCCTCATCGACTCATCGAGCATTAATTTTTAGAGCCCACACTCCACATCAAATATGCAAAAACAAAGAAGGTACAAACATAGATTCTTGATACTTTAAAGGTATTAGCATAACAACACCGAAAAAAATAATGACATTGTATCTATAAAGCAAAATTGTATTTATCAATTTGCTCACAGCCAAACATTTTTCCACTTGAATCTTATTACAATCACATATTTATGATCTTGTTGCCTTCATAAAAATTTATGTGGCCAATGACAAGCAACATGTCTTTGATAACAAACATCACAACGAATGGCAGAAACTTGTCCATCTTTTCTTAATGGGGCTTTCGATAATAGTTTTTAGTGAATATGAAATTATTTCATAAATTTATTAGTGAATCAACACTAAACGATAAACAAATTTATTTATAAATATAAATAAATTAATATATAAGCTTACAAGTACGTGTGTTGCTTTCAGAATACTACTGTTACAGCCTGTTCGAACTCCCTATTTATATTTTTGGCGGATTGAAAATTTTTAATTGTATATAAATATATTATTTAAGTGTTTAAATTTAAATAAATAAAATGTTTGCGTAATAATTTTTTTCTTTTATAAATTATTAACAATTTATATATAATAATATGATAATTTTATAATAATTTGATGACCACTTGATTAGTAAGTGGTGAGGTTCGGGTGGTAGGAAATAGTGGTTCTTTTCGTGAGTCCCATCGTTGAGTCAATCAATGTAATTATTTATGAAGGCAAGATTAAAATGGAGACCGCACGAAAAGCTAAGTTGCTTCTGCTACCCATCGTCTCTTAGCTCAGTTGATGGGCAGTCGGCGGAATTTTGACGAGTTCAATTCTCTCTGCAGACGCCTATATCTAAGGTGGGGAAAGTAAGTGATCCGATATGTGTGATGAATGTGGTAGGATTAGATTAGTCGACATACACCCACAAGATGGGTGGGGTGTTGAATGGATACCTATTGCAAAAAAAAAAAAAAGTTGCTTCTTTTCTGCTCTGGTTCCATGGCGATTTTCCAAAAAAAAATTATAAATGATAATTAAACAAATAAAATAAAATTTTTATTAATTTATTTTATTTCAATTTTAAATTAGTTCTTATTTTTTAATAAATTCTGACTTTAAAGTATATATATTTATCTCTTGCAATTTTTATGCATTTACATACCTAACATTTATGTGATTTTTCTCTTATAAAATAAATTTATTCTCACTGTTATTTGTGAGTTTGTTCTAAAAATTATGTCAAATTAAGTATAAAATAAAATGGTTTAATTTGGTTTGAAAGAATTTAGGTGAGAATTCCTGGCCCTCATAGTTTTAACATGTGTGTATATGAATAATTATTCGCATTTTTATTGCACTTCTTTCAAAATAAATATATAAAATTTAAATTTTTTATTGAGATATTTGAACAAATTTAATCTCAAATTAACACATAGATCTCATATGCAAAATTTTATATGAAAGACTTTTAAGTTAAAAGACTAAATTTTTAACTAATAAGCTAAGAAGGCTTGCACCATAAATTTTAAAATGCATCTGGTCAGTTTTTTTTAGTACCCTCACCTTTTTTTTTTTTTTTTTTTTTTTTTTTTTTGGCTTTAATTTGCTTGCTTGTGTTTTGAGGAGGCAACGGTTCACCTATTTAAATGCCTCAGCTCCGCCCTTCATCTCCCCCCTGCCCTTCAGAAATGAAAACATAGCGACCATTGCCTAATCTTTTCTGATATCTGAATCTGAATTTTGCTCTCTCGACTTCTTCTTCTTCACAGATTCTATAAAATCTAAAGTCGGCATTCTGAAAGGTTCTGCAATGTCAAAACCCTTTTTTTTTTCTTGTAAAGTTGCCATCTTTTTAGCTCCCTATTAGCTTATGAATCAAAGCAGACTTCAGATGTGAACTTTGTTTTTCCAAATCATATCTTCAGATTTTTTTTATGGATGACGTCAAAATGCAATTTTTATGACATGCTTCCTGTTGAAGAAAAGAGAACGTTTAAGCTTCACTAAAAGAAATTAAAAAGTAACACTTTTTATGATTTTCTTCAGTGTTTTTGAAATTTTTAATTTTTTGTTGTTGTGAAGTTTATAATTCATTCAAATGGAGTATGAGGACAGATATTGTGAGGCTAAGAAGCTGAAGTATGACTGCTTTCTATTTGGTAACTTATCTGCTCTGAAAACTAGTTCTTGCAAGCTTTTTAATATGGTAGTGCTGAGTTCTTACTGAACCTCCAATCTCTCTGAATAAAAAAAAGATCTGGATGATACACTGTATCCATTGAACTCTGGACTTGCAGCTCAATGCAGAAAGAATATCGGAGGTATGATTTAATGTTCTTATTTATATTAATATTATTATTTTTAATGAGTTTGAGATGGTGGTGATTATTTGATTGATTCAAATATTTAATGGCTACTAACTAATTGTAGTTTGTCATAGTTGCAGATTACATGGTGGAGAAGCTTGGCATAGAAGAAAGTAAAATCTCAGATATCTGCAATCTTCTCTACAAGAGCTATGGCACCACCATGGCTGGTCTTAGGGTCAGCTACATTTTGCTCTCTTTCTATACTGCTATTTACAAGAAAAAATTATGCTTGTTAACCTTTATTGAATTGATTTATTTATTTGAAACCTGTATTGTGATTGGATTTACAGGCCATTGGCTATAGATTTGACTATGATGAATACCATAGGTTTGTGTGATCTTTCACATAATTGTTCGTTTGTTTGTTTGTTTGTTTTTTTTTTTTGGAAAAGCTTTTAAAATATTCATAAAGAATGCATTTTTGTGCTATAAACAGCTTTGTTCATGGAAGACTGCCTTATGGTAATCTGAAGCCTGATTCTGTTCTCAGAAACATTCTGATGAGCATTCCAGTTCGCAAAGTTGTAAGTTTTCAAACTGATATGAGCAAACTGGCATCATTCTTATGCTTGAATTTTTTTTCCTACTTATTTTGTTTTGAATTTATGTTTATTTTATTTTGTGTTTGTTCTCACATAAATAAAAATACGCAATTTTTTTTTTTTTGCCTAACTTATTTCTTGTTAACAAAAACATCAAATAAAAAATATCTTAGAATGTAGAAACAAAAATCAGAAAAAAACGGTTTTCAATTTCAGAAAATTACAGGAAATTAAAATGAATTCAAATATAAAGAAATCTGTTGCTCATTTCAAAACTAATGAAGCTATTTGATTCCTAAATGAAACAGATTTTCACAAATGCTGATAAAATTCATGCAACAAAGGTGCTAAGAAAGCTGGGCCTGGAAGACTGCTTTGAGGGAATCATATGCTTTGAAACTCTAAACTCACCTGAAGAGAATTCAGCTTCTAATAAACCAGAGAACATGAAATCCAATATTTTCGACATCATCAATCACGCCATCAGATCACAACCAAACACTGAACTGCCAACTACTCCAATCATATGCAAACCATCTGAATCCGCCATGATTCGAGCACTCGAGATCGCGAAAATTGATCCACAAAGAACTGTAAGCTCATGTAACATACAACCTACATCACAATTTGACATGAAACGAAGCTTATTGATTATGTTATGTTGTGTGTTGATCTGCTACTTCAGATTTTCTTTGACGACAGCGTTCGCAACATCCAAGCAGGAAAGAGAATTGGTCTCAACACAGTGCTGGTATTTGTTCTTTGAAAGATGAGATGCGTTATAAGATGAAACATGTTCGAACTATGTCATTGTTAGTAACTTATTTAACTCTTCTGAGAATGCTTCAGGTGGGCAATTCACAGAGAGTGAAGGGTGCGGATCATGCTCTGGTGAGCCTACACAACATTAAGGAGGCCCTGCCAGAGCTTTGGAAAGAGGGAGGGAAATCTGGAAATGTCCGATATGCTGAAAAGATTGCAATAGAGACTCCTGTGATTGCTTGAAAGTATTGTTATGGTATATGTTGCTTCTATATGTGGGAAAAGAAGATGCTCATCATATTACCTTTATGTAAAGCTGTTTTATGTGCACATCTTGCATTGAAGTTGTTAGACTATATAGAGATAAATTTTCTTACAAATGTGCGGATCAAAGAGTTTCATTGCTTTACACTAAATTATATACTTGCTTATGTATAGCTAAAGCCATGTCCTGTATTTGGTCTGTTTGAGATGCTTGTAACTATCTATAAAATTAATTATAAATTATTGTGAAAAAAATGTTGAGTTCTGAAAAATATTTTTTAGTATTATAGACTTTCTTCCTTTTAAAAAGTCAAAAACATAATTTTGTTACAATTGCCTGTTTTAATAGATTTTGTTCTAAACAATTCCCTACTTACAACCATGGCATTCTTGTGAAAAGCCTGTGCTCACCACAAAAAATTCTGAAACATAATTAAGAAATATTAACTTAAAGGAAGCATGACATTGGTTTGCAGAGTAAAACTATGAAAGAAAACTTCCCCAAATGAATAATAAATTGAAAAGACAATTATGACGTTGATGCCTTAAACACCCCTCACCTTTAAAAGCAAGTAGAAGATAGAGCTGCAATTTGCTGAATATTTAAAAATTAAAACAAACAAAATATGAGAGGTCCAAGTTCATTTAAGCCTTCCAAGCATTCTAGCCATTCAGAGAGAAGATAGAACAAAAATAATGACAGTTGGAAAGGAACTGATCAATAGCAAACTTGTCATTAAACAAAATTTGGATGCAAAGCACAAAGTTCTTAACTGTTGTACACAATATATGGTGACTTCATAAGCCAGCTAAGTTCGTAAACTATTTTTTTCTCTTCTGCATTTAAATCCATACTCTATTGTCCCCATTCAGAATGTGACTTACAAATAATTTGTGCTGGGGTTGAGAGAAGATGACTAAATCCTGAATTAAGTAAATCATGGAGGATTTAAGATGTTGACACCATTTCTCTCTAGTGTAATTCTTCTTCTCCTTTATTTAAATCTTAAATCTCAAAAATATTTACCAAACATATTATTAGGATCTGATCAGATTTAACATTTGTAATGTCAGATAATTTTCAGGATTACTTGTTGACCTCAGTAAAGAGTAGTAGGGGGAGAACCACACATAGTTAAGAAGTGCAATTGCCCACTCGTCTTGCTTTCTCCTCTTGAATTTTATAATTTCTCTTATAAGAGGTGGGCAAATTAGCCATTTGTCTCTCCTAAAAGGTATTTTAGCTCTAATGCGTTGTGGGCTCCGAAAATTCGCCACCAACCTCTCAGATTGAAGAGAGTATAATTTAAGTGCTGGTGTAATTTTCAGAAGACAGATGGAATAGTAGATAAGACACTACCCAGAGATTTCGCCCTCATTTGGTAAGGACTTTAGATCTCATTCCACCTTTCCTATAGGCGCAAGCATCTATAATTAATTACCCCTCTCAATGTTGAGAGAAACTTCGATTAATTTAGTCTTAGATGCATCATAAGCGTATAGTAGCAGTATGTGGAGTTTAAAATTTGGGATTTAGAATTTATGAAATTCATCATTTTAACTTAAAGCGGATGGTTGGGGGAATGATGACGTGTCCGATCTAGATCCCATGGTTCCGTCATCCCGGTCATGGCGGTCCTTGTCTACTTAGTCGAGGAGATGTCGACCCACGACCATAGATTCTTATCGAATCATGAATTGTGTCGTCAAGGAATCCTTTGAAGTGGTATTTATCTGGAGGCAATCTTAAGTATCTTGGTGAAATTTTTTGTCTATCGTGTACTATGATTTGCAACTCAAAGGGTAGAGCCATTGGGAGCATACAGGCTACAGTCGTGATCGTAATATAATAGTGTAATTTGACGGCAACCACCTGTGGGCTCCGAAAATTCACCACCGACCTCTCAATGAAGAAAGTGATTTAAAGTGTCAGTGTAATTTTCAAAAGGCGAATGAAATAGTAGATAAAGACCTTGATATTTTGCCCTATTTTTGATAGTTAGGGTTTTTTTATGAAAGCGTCCTATAGTTAATTACTACTCCCAATATTGAGAGAGCACCTTCGATTAAGGCTAGTCGATGAATCATTAAATAACGAGTATGTAATGGCAGTGAGTGGAGTTTGAAAATTATGAAATATATCATTTTAATTTAAAACTTTTGTTTGGGGAATGATACCGTCCCAGATCAGTGGTTCCATCATCTCCATGGCGGTCACTTAGTCATGGAGGTAATCAACTTAACGATCAAAGGATCTTTGTCGCTGACACATGGGTTATGTCGTCTGTGCCTTTGTAGACTGGTGAAGTTTATCTGGGGACAAATATAAGTCAACCTTAAATGAGAGGGTTTTTACCCAAACACACATTCTATATTTCTTCGACAAAGCGTTGGGAACATCAGTAGGGCTGTGTAATTTAGTGGTGCCATATCGCGAACCGCGGTCAGAGAATCGTGTCGGCATTTATGTGGTGTCATTTTGTGACAAAATCACGCGGACAGAGGACACGGGTCACGCCCTTGCGGGGTTAAGATTATTTGAGTATGAAATTAGTTATGTATTTGATTTGACATTAGCTCTTTGTGAGCAAAAGTTTTCTTAATTTGTCATTCTTGACAAACGATTGTGAATGGGGGGATGAATTTTACTTTAAATTTAAATAATTAATTTCATTTAATTTATATATTTTTATTTGAATATTTGATCAGCTAATAATGATTTGACATTAGAATTTGAATAGATTATTATTATTATTATTATGAAAACTCTTCCGGTTGAAATATTGATTAACGTATCGGATGTTGATCACTTAGTATTATTTCTCGTGACTCTAATTTAATAATAGAGGATCAGATCTACTATCATATGACAGAATTATCCTCTTAAAGATTTTATTAGAATAAAAATAGTATAATATAATTATTAAATTTTTAGGTTTTGTTAACCCGAACCCAGTCCTAAGACTAAACCGGGAATCAACTCACGCAATATCCTTAGACATTAGGTTTAAGTATTCAGCATAGTGTCGGGGCCCATGAGGGTGTATTTGATTGATTTTAACCTGAATGCTTACACGTATTTTTAGAGAATTCAATATCCTCTAAAGCACTTATACATATATCAACATAAGTAAACTAAACATAGGATTGTCTTATGATGCATATATAAATTATCAAATATAAATGCTTGCATAAATTTTGAAATACTTAAACTAGAAGATGATTTGCATTGTAATTTGTGTAGGATTCTCTTCAATCTAATATTTCTTTGAATGAAAATTGAAGTATTTGTGTTGAATAGAATGCATGCACTATTCATTTAGAATTTGAGCAACGCCTTCTGTCTACTTCTAGACTCGTATTACAGATTCGGTGGCATAAAAGATTTGAAATTAACGTATTACTTTTAACTTGATCCCCTTTTAGATTCTTAACAAGATGCTCTTTCAAAATTTCAGCTTTATTTGGGCGGCAAAGTTTGTTTGTAAATGACTTAAATATGCTTGTGGGTGGCGATTTTCGTCTTTTTTATGATTTAAATATATACGCGGGCGGCAATTATTGTTTTCATATACTTTGAATATTGCTTGATTGCCCCCGCGAAGTTTCCAAATTCAGCTATAAATATGAGACAAGTTCGTTTTCATTCGGATCCATTCGATTCTTCTGGGTGTTCTGAAAGTTGTAGGTGCGAGATGGTTCTGCTAGTTCAAAGCTTCTTTCGTTTCTTTGGGTTGCTTCCTATTCATATTTGAAATATGACTTAATTAAAAAAAATTATCACTTATAAGCTTATATTTTCTTTAATTTAAATTTGAGTTCAAGTAAATAAGTTTTAATCGTCAAATTAATTCCATTTACTTCTCATTTGAGTCCCCTGTAAGTGTGAAATTTTGGCAAAATTTCGGTAAAATTTTAGCTTTTTTTTGGTCGTCACGCGTAGGCTACTTGAGTATTGAGTCTTTCTACGAAAAAAAAGCGTGTATAGGTGTGTACCACACTTATTTTCCTCTGCAGAAAGAAAGTATGAGATCTTCGTATATGTAAGAAAATCACAGAAAAACACTAGGTACTTAATTTGCATAATATTATAATTTATCATGACATATTATATTTTTGCTAAAACGGACAACAAAATTTGCAATCAAATTATATATATATATATATATATATATAAAATAGTTTCTTTCTCTTTCATTTTTTATTGTTTCTCTATTTTTTTTCGAAATTGGAAACAAAAGAGAGAGAAAGAGAGAGAGAGAGAGAGAGAGAGAGAGAGTGAGAGAATTGGTTGGGAGGGAGAAGAGGATAAAACAATAAATAAATAAACGTGTCTTTCTCTCTCGATTTGGAGAGAGAGAGAGAGAGAGAGAAGAAGATGGAGATTTCTTTTTTCTATAGATAACTGAAATGGAGTGGAGTCGTGGAGATGTTGGTTTGAGGTGGGAAGAACAATGCATCATTTTTAGTGAGAATAATAGAGGCTCACCGGAAGTGGGAGGGAGCTTCGGCCTTGGAGAAGAGTTACGGCATAGGAAGGAGAACGAGAGAGGGAGGTGGGGGAAGCCCTCGGTTTTGGAAGGAGGAGCTTGCGTGATGGGAGGAAGTGCAAAAAAAAATGGAGAGGAAAAATGAGGAGTTTGGTTTGGAAGACCGGAAGGCGGAAGAGAACGTCGTGAGCTATACCTTTTCCCAAACAAAGTTCTGAGTTTTTTTTTTGTCGGTGAGCAGATACGAAGAAAAAGAACAGAATGCTACCCAATGGAATCCCTTGGATCCGCGCTCCCTTCGTTTCTTATCCCCTTCTTAAAAAAAAATTATTCTTTTGTTTTTTTTAAAATCCAAACAGCCCATGTGAGGAGACATTGGGTAGGATGAGGTGACCATTAATCATTTGCTGAATGAGCAGTGGGGATATGGATAAAAATAGAATGGCTGCTAGAAAGAGAATTTTTTTTTGTATTTTATTTTTTTTTCTACTTTTTTTTTTAAATCAGAATTATACTTGTACATTAACAAGTATATATATATATATATACTATGTGAATTTAGTCATATTTTTTTATGTTAAAATTTTTTATTGCTAATTTGAATGTGTGTTTCATTTCAATTATATCAATAATTTTTTATCACATAATTGATATTATATTTATTGCTCAAGCCTATTGAAATTGAATTTGTGTTATCGCCCTACGAGAGCATTTTTTTTTAACTTTCATTTTGCAATGAAGTTTTGCATTTCCTCATTTATCGAGCTCAAATAATTTTTTTTATATCCTTATTTATGTCGAATCTGCATTGTTTTATTTGTGCAATGTTTCGAATAATTTTGGTCGTAATTGAGGTATTTTGAGTTTGTTTCACATGATATTGTCTTTCGTTATATATCAGTCTTATAATATTTGCTCATCTCAATTTATGGAGTAGATGCAAATGTCAACAATCTTTCCCCAAGCGTGATTCATGTAATAAAAGATCATGTTTGTTTTGTCATTGATTATACTTTTGTACAACCTTTTAAAGTCACTCTGAACGCCGATTTCTTAAATATATCATGTGACTTCATGTACTTAATATATTTCTTTCCCTGCATTTATCATATCCTCAATTTTATGCTAATGTATGTTCTTGATTTCATTGATTGGCAGGAAAATATTTGGGTGGAGTCGGCCAGCAGGTATGCCTCACGACGACCCGATTGAAGAGGCCATTTGGGCTATGATAGATAGCCACGATTTTCAAGGAGATGCTGATATTGCCGATAAACTTGAACAGCATGGAGAGATGTTACGAGGCCGGAGAACCTATGATGATTTCTTCACTCATTCGTTTACACTCCCAACTTGTGGATCCATTGACGTTCACAGAACCCGCAGAGTGAGTGAGTAGCATCAAGCTAAAATGTGGAGAATTCAACCCATTGGAGAGCACAATTGATCAAGTGAGCTATGGGATGTGAGATATATTAGAGCTAGCAGTTGATATTATAGAGTCGGTTGGACAGTCGAGGCTACTAGCACATCGTCAACTACAATCCAACTCATCAGATTGGCCTCGTGATTCTTCCTTGGGACAATTATCGAGTCTTTCTTGTGAATATATCAGGTGGGCTCATTACATTCTACAGGTTCATCAAAGCCTTTTAAAAGAGGCGGGGATTTATGGGGCGATATATGCATCCCTGTTCAGTTATGCAGTGATTCCTCCATTATGGATTAGAGGTATGATCGAGTTCTGGGACTCTACTATGAATATTTGTTGGATAAGTCCAGAGGAGTTGACGATGACTTTGTAGGAGTTACATATCATATCTGAGTTGCCCATACTTAGTCGTAAGTATGAAGAGTGTATACCACCAGATGAGGAGCTCTTTTCCAGACGTCCTTCCACTAATGGTAGGAGGCGAGGTGAGCTTAATTTGCCTGCAGTTCTTCCGAGGATCTTAGCTCATTATCAATCAACCCACAGGAGTGCCAAATTATCAACACGTTCTCGTGCCATCATTCCAACTGATGTATAAATTCAGAGCTTTCTTCGGGAAGATAGCTTTGATCAATCAGTTGCATTATTATTTGACTCTTTTGTACTTGGTCTATCATGCGGTGATGAATTAACAGAAAGTTTTGCAGAACCATTTGAAGAAGTTGGATGTGGATCTCCTGCTCTCTCTGGCATAGATGAAGACTTTCTTTTAGTTGGATTTTTGGTGACTTGGCTATGCACTTTTGTTCTCCCTATCAAAGAAGGATCGATTCATGCCAGTGCATTGCTAGTCGCTAGCTTGCTTTCTTGTGGTGAGCGTATTTCATTGGCTCCAACAACTCTTAGCAAGATTTTCAAAGTTCTAAGGGATATATCGAACTCATCTTCACTTGAGGTTCAGGATACTCTACCTTGGCATTATGTACATGCATGGATTCATATTCATGTTCGAGAAGCATTTAGTTGCTTAGAATATCCTTCATTCTTTATGGAGAGGCAGTATCCAGTTGTTATGCAGGTGACAGAGGCAACCTTCACACTGGAAAGGGAACGGGTGCGCCTCTTTTTCTTTTCTCCTCATATTGTAATTGATAGATTCTCTTTAGTGCAACAACTAGATGCAAGTAATCTTCCTGATAGTTTGGCTGGCACAAACATTGTTGATGGTGTTGACCGTCGAGGCAAGTACACTTTGCTCTTTGGAGAACGCTCATTCATAATCGTAGAGTATTTTATCAGCATGTGACCTAGATGGCTGTGTTATCGATTTGGCCGGTCTGTGACTTTTAAAGGGTATCATCCAAATAGAGTTGCTTTGTTAATTTAGATTTTCTCAAGCCATCGCATATGACAGCTTACCACTTATTCTTGGCATACCTGATGTTGGACGACTATCGTCGATTCCTTTGGATAATAAGATGCATGCTGCCGTCACTATTTGGGTTCATCTGCTTAGGCTTGGCACATGTTCAAGGTTTCGTTTAGCTCCTTTAGGCGTTATGATAGGTGTGAGCTATACTAGGTTGACTTGGGTACGCTTGTCTTTTACAGCCTTTCTAGAGCAAAGTGCTCACAAGTATGAGCGACAGGTTTGATCATTAGGAGTTCCGCGAGGACAACGGGCTCGTCGAAGCACTTGTGATCATAGAGGTATGCTTCTTCTCTTTTTTTATGTTAGTCTTAACTTTTCCTTTAATCCCTTCCTTTTTGATATTTAATATTTACTTTTTTTTCTTATTCTGTAACAGATATAAGGGATGATACCCAAGAGATGGCGAAAGAAGATACTCCTCTACCTCGAGTATGAACTCGAGAATCTTCATCTAATCACACTGAGGTGTCTTCCCCATCTCATAGACACAGACGTCCTCGCCACGATGACCCTCCATGAGCTTCAGTAGATTAGTATGATAGTCCTGCTCCATAATGGCTTCTAACACTCAGAAAGTAATTTTTGGGCCTAGGATGTCGGTCAGTGTTGAGCCTACTACCTATGAAGATTTTGGGGTTGACCAACCAAATATAGTCATGATGAATATTAGTACTCCTTTAGTTGAGGATCCTTTCACAGGATTAGTTCCTTACATGGGCTTCTTTTCAAGTTTTTGGCCTGGTGAAGCATCTGAAATAAGGGATCCAACCCACAGTGAGGCTTTTGATGCACCTATTTATGATCTGATGACTCTTGACATGATAGCAGCCTCAGATCCACCACCATTTGAGGGTGCTCAAACTCCAATTGAGACAACTGATCTAGGTATGGTTCACCATTCATTCATATTTACTCATTTTATCATTTTTTGTCTATATTCTGTGTGATATTTTTAATATTTATTTCAATTATGCAGTATATGAAGGGGCTGATTATTCATTAGAGATTCTCCATAGACACCCATCAGATGCTGACTTGTGCAACGAGCATATTCATGATGATAATATAAATTTCTTAAGAGAGCTAATCTTTATATTGGATCCGAGTTCACCAGTATCATTAGACTGCTTCACAAGAGACGTTAATGTTGTATTGGATTTCTTAGCTCATTTTAGGTTGGATGAACAGGAGTTGCGATACTAGGAGTTGTTGTGCCGGGAGGCAGAGTTCTTAGTTTGACAGATAAAAGCCCTCAACATAATTCATGCTAGAGCTTCATTGTCAGTGTAACAAGAGCTGTCAAACTTTGGCGAGAGGCAGCTGATCTTGCTCATAATGAGTTTGAAAAGAGTTCTAAAGCTCTGAGATGACTTTGTAGCAGGTCCATCGATATTGGAGCAAATATTGATAGCATCACTGCTAAAATCAGAAGCCTTTGGAGAGAACTTAAGAGCTCAGTATCTTGTAAGACAAATCTCCAAGCAAAGTATAACAGACAAACTCAGCTGATACAGAGAGAGCAACAGCGATATCAGACTTGCCATTGCACCATGATAGATGTTGAAGCTGCTTTGAGTCGAGCTGTGGAAGATTTGCAGACTGCTGAAGCAGAGTTTGAGTCTCTTATTGTCATTGTGTCCTAGCTTAGAGACTTGTAGTCTCGCTTACCTTGATGTATTTTCTTTCCTTTTATCTATCTTTCTTTTATGATATGGATTGTATATGTTGTCTTTGTTGATGGAGTCTCCTTGCTTCGTTATTTCACTCCTATAATAGAGTTGTATTTCATATAAACTTGCATATATCTATGAATAAAAGCCAAGTGTTTACGCCTAATATGAAATATTAGATCCACAATATTTTAGTTTGGTTATAGAGGTTTCGCTGAGTTAACGAACATCATCATTGACCCATTACTTTGTGATTGATTTGCTTGATAGATTTGATGATTTGTTGGTGAAATGAGAACGTCTTCGGTCCCATGCTTTGTGCTTTTATGGACTTATTGAAGACTTCATCTCAAAAATTTGTATCTTATATTTCCTTCTATCCTGACTTTGTGCCTTGATGGATTTAACGAAGAAAAATCCTGAATTATCTTGAAGACTTGTCAGGTGATATAAAATTACCTTCTGCTCTAGCTTTCTGCTTTTGTGGGCTTATAGAAGGATGCTTGCTGATGACCTAACCCTCAGAGCTTGTGTTGGGTCAATGGCGAAGAGTCATCAGTCATGTGCTTTGTGTATAACGGACATGTTAATGACATAAATCCCTTAGTTCAGCTTTTGGCTTGTATGAACATTGGGGTGACTTTCTTGGTCATTTGCTTTTTGCTTGGCTGGACTTAATAAGAAAGAGTTTCCTTCGGTCTTTGCTTTCTTCTTAACAGACTTATTGATGGAATTAAGATTCCACATTTTACATTGATGCCAAACTTGGCTTAATGTCCTTTTGGGTGAGGATTTCCTTTGTTAAATTTTGAAAATTGACCTTACAACCATTAGGGATGATCTCCCAGCCTGGGCCACTTAAACTCACCAAGTTAAAAATATTTGAAAATTTGGATGCTCGTGTCTTTAAACTAACGAAGTAGGAGGATCCTTTACTATATCCTTTGTGGTGTATTGAGTAAATGGACTTGTCAATGACTCGGTCATATTTGTGAGTGTTGAGCCCGACCTTATACACCAACTTGAGTCTTGGACTTGAATAATTGATGAAGGATTTTATCGTCGAGCTAATAAGATGGGGGATCCCTTACTACAGCCTTTGCGGCGTGTTGACTAAGTAGATCTGTCAGTGACTCGGCCATATTTGAGCATATCGAGCCCGACCTTATGTACCCACTTGAGCCTTAGATTTGATGCATGGTGGGATGATGTATCTCCAACTTGATTTGTTGTAGTTTGCAGACTTGAAAATTTCTCTTTCTGGCTAATAAGACTTTGAGACTTGTGAATTTTGATTACATAGTTTGAACATGTATATGGAGATCTCGGCCTTAGGTATGATGTTATCCCAAATACAAAAAGAGGCCCTTTGTCTCACAGGAGAAAGCCTAACATTTTGTTATAAAATTTTTAAAAATACCCCCTATTTAATAGGGGGATCTTTACAATGTTTTACAAGTATGATGACATCAAATTTATTTTTCATTTTCATACTTATAATGATCATATGAGGCTTACATTAATCATCATAACCATTCATTTGGGGATTTTGGTCTTAGGCGTGATGTCGACCAAAAATTATATAAAATGCCCCTTGTCTAACAGAGGTATTTTTTTTAATCTTGGAAATGCATTCTTGAGTTACAAGAGAATTTTCAAGTAAAACTTATGAAAGCTTTAAATATGATATTCATTTGGTTACACTTTCATATATAATACTTCTTTAGATGTCGACCGTTGATTGGTAGTATTGGTCTTTCATCTTTGAAATCAACAAGTTGGTAGGCTCCTCTTGATATACTTTTTCAATGATGAAGGGCCCTTCCCAATTAGGTTCAAATTTACCGTCAATTTTGTGGTGAGGGATAATTGATCTTCTTAGAAATAGGACCAACTCCCCTTCTTAAAAAGTTTGAGGATGCACCGTATGATTGAATGCTTTGGACATCCTTGCTCAATGAACTTATAGATTTTGCTGAGCTTGGAGCCTAACTTCATCAAGCACATGGCATTCTCTTCTTGAGTAAGATTGTGTTGAATGGCTACTCGGAGTGAGGGTAGTTCAACTTCAAACGGTAGAACTACTTCAGCTCCAAACACTAGTGCAAAGGGAGTGGACTTCGTAGGTGTTTTATAAGTGGTGTGATAGACCCATAACGCTTCCACAAGCTTAGTATGCCACTCCCTTTTATTTTTGGTAAGAATTTTTTTAAGCAACTTGATTAGTGTTTTGTTGAAAGCCTCGGCTAAACTATTTACTCTCGGATTATAAATCAATGAGTATCGCCCGTCAATCTTATGTCGATCAGCAAATCTATAGATTTTAGTGCTTTTGAAGGCTAGACCATTATCTGAGATAATTCGGTGCGACACACCGAATCTGTAAACAATATTATGGGTGAAGAAGTTGGTCACATGCTCGGATGTGACTGAAAGCGACTTCACTTAGAGAAATAGTGGTATTTGCTAGGTGGTAATTGGGGGTGCTATATTATGGAATTTATCTTATTTGCAAATTTGGAGTGATGATGTTGTGAACTTGGCACTCATGACATCTCTTGGCATTATTGATACAATCATTTACCATGGATGGCCATTAGTATCCCATTCTTTTGATTTTAAAAGCCATTTTAGGACCTAATTGGTCTGTGCCATAGAGTCCTTCATGGATCTCAGCAATCACTTTGTTGGCTTCTTCTATTCCCAAGCACATCCACATCTGTTTGAAGGACCTACGATATAGGATATTGCCAACATAAGCATATAGTCGGAGCCTTTTCATAAGTTGTGCAGCCATCGACTTATTGCTTGACAGTTTGCTTTCTTTAAAGTAGTCGACGAAGGGCTATCTCCAATCTTCCTTCTCTTCCACCGTGAGGATTTCACTTTGTGGTGTTGGAGTTTCTTCAGATTGAGGTCTTGCCTCCTGAATAGTCCGAACCTCATCTTGTTGATTTCGATGAGCAATTTGTAAGGGAGTGTGAGGAGCAACGTGAGTTGCATCCTATTGGCTTGCATTTGATGACCCCTCTTCCAATGGATTGAATTATTGGCTCTAGGACCCGACGAGTGTAAACACTAATTAGTATAAAATCACCATCGTCCATACTCGTCATCTCTTTAGCTAATTTAGCCAGGCAATCATCTTTGCTATTCTTGCATCGAGAAACTTGAGTTATAATGATATTTGAAATTTACTTCATAAGCTCGAGAACTCATTTGTGGTAGTGAGCCAATTCAAGCTTATTAACTTTGTAGATAACATATTTGATTAATGATGAGCTAAGAATCACCACAAACTTGTAGATTTTGGACTCCCATGGAGGTGGCTTCCTCCAGACCGGCCACCAACGCTTCATATTCTGCTTCATTGATAGTTTGTGGCTCAATTAACTTATAGGAGTGCCTCATTATACCACCCTCAGCGTAATTAAGATGAGGTCAATGCTAGCTCGAGCCTTTGGGAGATTTGAGGGGTGAGTATATTTGATGGATGAAGCTCCATCAAAATATAGTTCCCATATTTGTTACTTTTTCTTTTCATATATATGCATGATCCGCTCGTCGGGAAGATCATCATTGAGCAATTTATTTATTGGGATGGGGTGTGCAGCAAGGAAGTCTGCTAGAATTTGCCCTTCACCGCTTTCTGGGGAACATATGTAATGTTAAATTGTAGTAGATGGGCTGTTGACCTCCACATATGTGTCATAAACCAAGACAAGCCTACAAATCGAATTCGACGGACTCCGGAGGTGACATCGTATAAATTGAGGCTGATATGCACAGGATGTCACCGAAATCAACTCAAATAACCTCCGATCGACGAACGGACTTTGCCATCGCATTTAGAATGTTGAAATTGGTCAGGATATAAATATTGCACGACTTGATGAGCAACCAAGCAAGCGCTCGAGTCGTCAATGCGCCTGCACGTGTTTTGAGATTAGGAGTGTCGACAAGGATCAAACGACCTCCGTTCATAAAATTGATCAAGTCATTGGCTTTAAAATACCGAACTCTATCAAGTAAGACTATTCGTACTCAATTCAAATGAGTAATATCGGCGATTGGAAGTCACGATGCATTTTGGAAAAATTGATTTGATCATTTCGACCAAATATGATAGTAAACATTACATTATGTATGGAACATTGGAATTACTTAAGATTGATATATATATTAACCATATGATTTTTAGTCATAAAATTCAAATTGAGGTTGATTAGATGCTTGATTAATATCCATATATTAATTAACTTGAAATTTATAATAAAATTTAAAAATCACTCAGGCTTCGTTTGGGAGGGCTTTTTTAGTGTGTTTTGTTTTTTAATTTTGATATTTGAATAGTGTCTTTTGAAGCTTTTTAACTACGCTAAATTCCTTTCTTTCAAAAAACAAAAGATAAATAACTTTTCAGAAAATAGTTTTAAATCAACTTTTCAAGAAACCACTCCTATGTTCGGCTCCTGAATCGTTCCCTCCTAGCCGAAGAATTACTCTCGCTCTTCCGTTCGAATTCTTCCCAACCGCAGCCGCTCCTACTCTTACCCCGTCCGCCCTACTTCTCTTCTTCTAAGAAGGCTCTCTACATTTTTTTTCCTTGGACAAAATATCATAATTCCCTTCCCACTCTCCACTCTCCACTCTCCACATTGTGAGGGTTTCTTCTTCTTTTTTTTTGGCAACCATCCCGAAGTCTTCTTAAGGAACGAGCAGCCACCAATAGGCCCAACGCCTAGAAAGCTGCCTTCTTCTAGAGCCATTAACCCACTCGCACACAACACTTTCTCCCGACTACCGATTTCGGACTTCACCTCGTCACTCCAAGTGGCGTAATCGGCCTTCTGTTCCGACACCAAGCCAATCTCACGCAAGAAACGCAAGCCAAACTCCGTCGTCTCCTTCTTCTGCTCTGATGCGCCTCCAGGTGCAAGAAGATTCTGCTGTTCGCTGGACTCAACTCCGTCTCCCATTTCCCTAAAAACCACCTCTTTTTCTCTTCATGCCCGCTCATTACAGAATCACAAGAAGCAAAGGAAGACTCATCCCTGAAACTGAATAATGAAGAAAGGGTTATCTCACCATAATTTGCTGTCGATGATGAATCACAGTCAAACATGAGAACCAACTCTTTTTGCATAGGCAACGATTCAAGAAACTGTGACAATTTATTCAAGACAAAAAATTGGAAGCATACAGATAAATTAAAAATGTTGTTGTTGTTCGTGTTTGTCATCTCAAAGGCACAGATCAGAGCATAATTCATTCAGGTGTCCTGTAATTCAGATTCATGTAGAACTACCATGGAACCAAAGCAAAATGCTCTAGAAGGAACATTAGCTTATGATTTATCAAATCAGCCATCGATGAAATATCCATCTTTTGGGAAAGGAGTGTCCATGAATTCTCTTCGTGCTTGTGAGATTACAGTGTGTTAGAATGAATTTAAGGACCTAAAATAATGGGTGTGGAACCTTGAGAATGATCAATGGATTATGAATGAGGAAGAATCGAAGAGAAGCAATGAGCAACTAAACTTACTGAAGCAGATACATGAGAAACTGAACATGATATAGTCTAACAAAAGTATCAAAATTTGAGTCGCACAACGGCTAGAACCACCCTCGAAGTGCAGTTTTATTTTCATGGATGACATGCAATCAGTTACTTCTCAAATTGATTCCACAACATCAAAGTTAGCATGTCTTTGCTGAACTTGAAAGCCATAGTGTTATTAGTTTAAATTTGAAATGAAAAGAGGTGGAACAACATTTTCATGGGCTTGTGTGACAAATGGATGTAGAAGAGCTCCACAAGTTTTCTAAAAAAAATGTAAAAAGGCAGATTGGCTCCAGAAGCAATAAGTTACAAAGTCCTTGTGCCTTTTGGGAACAAGGTAAAGTGAACGAAGCAGTTGCATCAATTCGAAAATGGAGAGGAGAGGAGTTATTGGAACTTCTAGTGTTTCTTACAAATTAGCATGTTGCCTTTGTAATAATGGGAGGTGGCTTGATGCTATCATGGAGAATAAGTACTTGTTCATATCTTTCTTGATGCGGAGGGGAAATTTGTAACTTTCATGTAGGTGTTTAAAGACCCCACTAATGCTCATTAGGGCGTAGTGGGTGCGAGGAGACAGTTGTGGTGTCGCAAGACACTGCTCGCTACACTCATCAAGGCGTACTGAGTAGGCCAAAACAGTTTCGATGTAACCCCTACACGGGGATGACGCTGGAATAATGCCGAAATGATGCCAAAATTTAGACTTAATTCTGACTTGAACATATATGCTTGCATTTCTTTCTGCAGGTTTCAAGATCCCGCTAAGCCCATTAGGGCATAGTGGGTGTGAGGAGACGACTGTGGTGTCGCAAGACATCGCTCGCTATGCTCATCAGGGCATACCGAGTAGGCCAAAATAGTTTTGATGTAGCCCCCTACACAGGGATAATGCTGAAATACTGTCAAAATTTGGACTTAATTCTGACTTGAACATATATGCTTGCATTTCTTTCTACAAGTTTCTAGACCATGCTAATGCCCATTAGGGCATAGTGGAGTCTGAGGAGGCGCATAAGATAATCGCCATCATGAGGCGTCGAGTAGCCAAAACACCCGATCATTACACGGGATGATGTCGAGAAGGCAAATTGCATCTTTTGACTTAAAAAAATTGGGAAAGTGAAATTAGCTTACTTAAGAATGCTAAGTAAGAAAACGTACAGCTAATTTTAAACTAAAAGCGTCAAATTTAAGAAAGAATATAACACTCACTTAAAATGCAAGTAAAATTTGGGGGAGGCTAATTTTAAACTCACAAACTCTAATTACAATTCTCTATGGATTAAATTGAAGCGGTAGAGTAAGTTCTCTTTTCTTGTAAATTCCTTAAAATTAAACAAGCTTTAATTGAAATTTTGGGGGACTAATACTAAACTAATAACAAACTTGCAATAAACACACAATTTAAGGTCCAAATTGAGTTTAATAACTTTTATACGAATATGAAGATGATTACTATGCTAGCTGATAAGCATGAGTAGGGCTAGAGCAACAAACACTAAAATCGACATACCCATCAAAATTGATGTAAATTGAACATAATCAAGTTGGGAGAATTATGAAAACTCAACAAGTAAACTAAGCGCAAGTAGTGTTTTAAACTACAATCTAAATCAAAATGCCTTCTTTACCACCGGATCTGCAACTCTTTGTACAATCAGACAGAAGGCGACACTAAACCAAAATCTATAAAAATCATGGAGCACTCGTTCGATATAAAAATCAAAGAATTTCATCTTAACTATTATTTTTAAAATCAATGAATTAACTAATTATGTGAAATTATCTAAGCTATAAATTCCTGCATGTGCTTGGATAGAGAGATTTCAAGTGTGAATTTTAAAGTCTGAAAAGGATGTGCAGGCCAAAATCGGAATCAAATGAAAATACAAAATTAATCTCATAATTTAAAAATAAAATTAACTAAATTACTATACACCCGCATGGGCCTCGACACTATGTTGAATGGTTAAATTCAAATTTCTAAGGATGCTGTGTGAGTTGTTTCCCGGTTTAGTCTTAGAATTGGGTCCGGGTTAACAAAATCTAAAAACCTATAATAAGAGTTTCAAATCAGTGAAATATCTGAGAAACTAATTTTGTGAGGTGATAGTAGATCCAATCATCTGTTAGCAACTAAACAGAGTTGACAGGATCTAAGGCTCTTAAACATATTCAAATTAATCTATTTTTTAAATCAAATTAAGTAGGAATCTCTCATAATTCAAAAACAAATGCTACATAAAGTCTTAAATACACCCGCATGGGCCTCGACACTATGCTAAATGCTTACATTCAAGTGTCTGAGGATGATGCATGTGTTGCTTCCCGATTTAGTCTTAAGACTGGGTCTGGGTTAACAAAACCTAAAAATCTATAATAAGAATTTCAAATTAGTGAAATATTTGAGAAATTGATTCTATCAAGTGATAGTAGATCTAATCTTCTGTTAGCAGCTAAACAGTGTTGACAGGATCTAAAGTTCTTAAACATATTCTAATTAATCAATTTTTAAATAGCAATCTGAAACTATTTAAATAAAACTCTATCATTAAAAATTTAAATCAAACTCAATTTATTCACCTTCCGTAACTGTTTGTCGGGGTGACAAATTAAGAAAACTCTAGCTCACAAAGGAGCCAATGTCAAATCAAGTGTTCTACTATATTTACTCTCAATTAATCTCTTGCTTGTAAAGATGTGGCCTATGTCCTCGGACTGTGTGGCTTGGCAATAGGCTCCACAGATGAAGCAGTTACGATCAAAGTCCTTTGATTGGGTGATTTGGCCAATCTAGCTCTATTATATTACGATCACGACAGTAGGTTTTATGCTCCCCAATGGCTCTGCCCTTTGAGTTGTGAATCATAGGGTATACTTTATAAGGAAAATAATCCACTGTGAGCTAAGATAAACTTAAGTCTGTCTCCTTAAAAAAAAATACCACCAATACTGAGAATTTCTTGGGCGGCGTAACCCATATGTTCGATGAGGATCCTTATATGTTGGGGCTACCTCCTCGACTAAGTAATAGAAGGGACCGTGACTACCCGGATGACAACAATGGGATCTAGATGGTAATAATTAACTATAAGGGCTTGTGCTAGGAAACACAGAACGATCTAAAGTCCTCGCCAAATGAGGATGAAATCCCTGGGTAGTGTCTTATCTACTATCTCATCTGCCTTCTGAAAATTACACTAACACTTCAAATCAAACTCTTTTCAATGATTCAATAATTTATCGAGAGATGGTGGTAAATTTTTAGATCCCACAGATTTCTAACGACTCTGCTGGAGAAATCATTCTCTTTCCATCTTTGGTTAGTCCAATTTAAGCTATAGTAGCAGTGGAGCATGATAAAATTGATATTTAAAATCAATCATCAATAAAATTAAATTTAAATCAATCATATTCTTACGACTAATATGTTTGTTTCGTATATTGATGGATCTTCAGAACATCGTTTATCATGCAGCTAGGTCGCAAAGTCAATATCCGTCTAGCTAACGCTATAATCAATATTGGGAATGTTGGAGATACAATTTAAAATTATAATATAGACTTCCCAGCCATCACCACGGTAAATAATCCTGTGCAATGGAGGAGGACAATTGGAATGACCACTACTACTACTAAGGTTCCTCAAAAGAGAGCCTTTGTACTTAAAAGATTGATTCATTTTGAGGCGACAGTCTTGAAGAGAACCTTCACTGGGTAGAAAGTTTCAGTCATGCCTGTGAATGCGACAACCCTGCCAGTTGAACCTTTCACACTAGGAAGGTATATATTGAAGCCTTCTATTCTAGAGGAAAATTGTGTAAAAGGCAAAGGAGAAGAAACACTCAACTGCGAGCTCAGTAGTTGATGTCTGAATCACAAGCCATACAACTAACCTTACAACCAGAAGTGAGTATTTCTACCCTATAATAAATTTGAAAATTTTGAGATGGGTGAAAAGGAATAACCCTACTGGTGATGTTAAGCGGTATTTTTTGGGCTTAACAGTAGTCAGCTTCAACCTTTCTAAAGAAATAACATTGGTGATATTAAGCAATCTTTTTGGGCTTAACAGCAGTCAGCTTCAACCTTTCTAAAGAAATAACATGAAGCTCTATCTACTCGAGCACATAGAGTTCTGAAGGTTATTATGGAAAAATGTCTTATAAAGAACATGTATAAAATATCAATTATCGAAGAAACCAAAAATTTTCCACTACAAAAGCTACAATCAGTGGTAGTAAGTGCTCAAGACTATTCTAAGCAATTTCTACACGGTGAGCATTGGGGTGTGACACCTGAACCGCATGTTCGGGAATCTATTACCGAAAGGTCCCGATAGAAAGAAAAATTAATATGGAGGCCAAAGCCTCGAGAAGAAGTTGCAACACAGGAGCTTCTTCATCTGGAAGTAAGTTAACCAAGAGACTGTGGTGAAAGAGAAATGTTGAACTGCAGAAAATTATACAGCCAGTTGTAGAACTAGAAGTGAGTGTTCCAATCCATAATAGGTTTAACAGCCTAAGATGGGTAAAAAGGGACACCTCTACTAGTTAAATCAAACAATCCTTCTGGACTCGACAACGTTCGTTTCCAATGAGAAATCTTGAAACTATATATGTAAGAGTGCATTGGGTCCTCAAAGTTACAAAGGAGAAAGGACTAATAAAAAGAAAATACGAAGGTCTTATCCTTAGGGAGACTAGAGTTGCTCCTCCAAAGAGACATCCTCTTACAGCCCTGGAAAAATGTCTATTAATTCAAGTCTCGCACGGTGAGCATCGATGCGTGACATTTGGACCACATGTCCAAGAATCCGTCATTGAAAGACGTCAAATAGGTGAATAAATTTGGAGGCCAAAATCTCGAAGTAAAATTTCCTTACAGATAGACAACAACGTGACATCTAGACTGTACTCCCACAAAATTCACTCCACATGCTAAAGTATTTGGAACTGAAGCAGTCTTGGCACTTGAAGTTGAACTACCTTCACTCTGAGTAGCCATTCAACAGAATCTCACTCAAGATGAGAATGTTTGTCTACGGATGTGAGAATTTGATGGACTTGATGAGGTCAGGCACCAAGCTCAACAAAATCTAGAAGTCTACAGAGCTAAGATGTACAGGGCTTTTGACCATACGGTGCGGCCTCGAACATTCCAAAAAGGAGAATTGGTTCTAGTGCTAAGAAGACCAATTATCCCCAATCAAAAATTTTATGGCAATTTTGAGCCTAATTAAGAAGGTCCTTTTGTTATTGAAAAGGTATACCAAGGAGGGGCATACCAACTCATCGACTTAAAGGGTGAAAGGCCAATGTCACCAATTAATGGTCGATACTTGAAAAAGTATTATACTTGACGACCACATTCTCAAGGTACAATAGAAATCTCCGCAAGACAGGGGGCATTTTTTTTAGTAAATCTATTTAGGTTGACATAGTACTTTATGCTGAAATCCCTAAATAAACATACTCTAAATGAAGAACTTTTTCGTGAAAATTCTCCTGTTACACATGGGGCATTTTTAGATTTTTATATACAGATGAAATCAATGTTGTATGTTAAAATCTCCTTTAGAGTACATCAATTCAAATATGAATGTATTTGTATATTTTCATTTTGAAAATTCTCCAAAATGTACTTTAGAATTCCCCCTACAAGATTTTTTTAGTTTAGTTGACATCGCTACCATAAGATCCTTAAATATATTCTAATTCAGGTGGACATCGAGCGTTACGCCGAAATCCCTAAATACATATATAATTATCATTGTTAAGTTGCATGTTCTTGCATAAATAAAAAGAATCTATTTCTATGCATGAAAGGACAACCCTAAATGTCAAGAAATTTGTCTCCCAGATTTGCCAAATTTTGGAGATCAAGTCAGAAGAACTCTTGATTTCGGAAGCTTCAATCAACTGAGTTGGAAAAATATCAACCTCTACATCCTGAAGTCTAGGACACGGATGGGTTCTAAAGGTCGGACTCAACAAGCTCACAAATGGCTGAGTTGCTAACGCTCTCCTCACTCAATAAGCTGCAAGAAAAGGCCGCAGTGAAAGAGCCCCCGTTCGTCAGTCTGATGACAAAACCACCAACCCACTACAGCTTAAGTCAAAGACTCTAGTAGGTTCTAAAGGCTGAACTCAACAAGCCCAAATATAGCTAAGTTGTTGACGCTCTCCTCACTCAATAAGTCGCAAGAAAAGGCCATAGTGAAATAGCCCCGTCGGTCTAATGATAGGCTCAATCTCAAACCGATCCAGTGATTATAAAACCGGGATCCAAGAGATCTCTCTACTTGATCGGGCAAACATATCATTCAAGGATGCCTCAAATCAATCTATATATTGCCCGCAAGGTGATATCTCAATTTATTCTCAAATGATCTGATCAAGCTTAAAGCACAAATCAAAGTCTATCTCCTCATTAAGTCTGTAAAAGTAGAAAGTACAAGACCAAGGAAGCAATTTCATAGTTCATACAAAGTCAATTATCGAACTAAAGAAATTTTGTGATTATTCAGTCTATTAAAGAACATATTGCTAGACTAATAACTCAACATTGACCTTATATAAGCCGAAAAAATGGGTCATCTGTATGTATTCTTCAATGAATTCATCAAAGCAGCAAGCACAGGATTCATGGAGTCTGTACACTTCTTGATAAGTCAATATGGACAAATCAGGTCAGTCCTTCATCAAATCCATCAAGCTCAAAGCTAGGACAGAAGGAATTTTAAATTCGATCAAACACGGATAAACTGATTCCCTAGAGGAGTCCTTCATCAAAATAAGCATACCAATTCCTCCATCAAACCCAACCAAGAATGAAGCCAAGGTCGGAGGAGGCTGAAATTTGCAACGACATAAAAGAAAGAGATCTTCAACAAAGCCATTGAAGTAGAGAATATATGGTGAAAGTAACTCTTCTCTATCTGGCAAGTTGATTCTGATAAATCCGTCAAGCCCATCATTTAGCATATAAGGCATACTAATGAAATCACGGCAAAGCTCGTAGTATGTCGCTAAAATAATCCAAGCTCTATGGCCAGCCCAAATGGTCAACCAGTTTTCAACAAACATGGCTCGCTCCATGCGTGAATCACATTTGTTGAGCGGCATTTGCTGACCTCCACATATGTGTCATAAACCAAGACAAGCCTACAAATTGAATTCGACGGACTTCGGAGGTGACAGCGCGTAAATCGAGGCTGAATACACAGGATATCATCGAAATCAACTCAAATGACCTACGATCGATGAGCAGACTTCTCCATCATGTTTAGAATATCGAAATTGATCAGGATATAAATATTGCACGACTTGATGAGCAACCAAGCAAGCGCTCGAGTTATCAACACAGCTGCATGCATATCGAGATCAGGAGATGCTAACAAAGATCAAACGATCTCCTTTCACAAAATTGATCATGTCATTGGCTTTGAAACGTTGAAATCTATCAAGTAAGACTATTTGTACTCAATTTGAATGAGTCTGAGCGAATATCGAGTGATTAGAAATGACGATGCGCATTTTATTTGAAATGGAAATTGAGCGACCAAAATGGCTCTAATTAAACTCTTATGCAAATATCATTACTTAAGATTGATATATGTATATATTAACTATATGATTTCATTGTCATAAAATTTAAATTGAGGTTGATTAGATGCTTGATTAATATCCATATATTAATTAACTTGAAATTTATAATAAAATTTAAATTGACTGCTTGATTAATATCCATATATTCTTCATAATAGAAATTTAAAAATTAAAACTATTCAAAGTCTTCGGCTCTCTCCCTTCTCCCAAAGAAGCCTCAATCGGCCTCCTCCTTCCACGCACACTCTTCGCTCCTCAATCATTCCCTCCTAGCCGAAGAACTACTCCCGCTCTTCCGTTCGAATTCCTCCCAACCGCAGGCGCTCCTACTCTTCCCCTGTCCGCCCTACTTCTCTTCTTCTAAAAAGGCTCTCTACATTTTTTTTCTTGGACAAAATATCATAATTTCCTTCCCACTCTGCACTCTCCACATCGTGAGGGTTTCTTCTTCTTTTTTTCGGCAACCATCCCGAAGTCTTCTTCGGGAACGAGCATCCACCAATAAGGCCAACGCCTAGAAAGCTGCCTCCTTTTAGAGCCATTAACCTACTCGCACACAACACTTTCTCTCAAATTCTGATTTCAGGCTTCACCTCGTCACTCCAAGTGGCGTATTCGGCCTTCTGTTCTGACACCAAGCCAATCTCATGCAAGAAACGCAAGCCGAATTCCGCCGTCTCCTTCTGCTCTGATGCGCCTCCAGGTGCAAGAGGATTATGCTGTTCGCCGGACTCAACTCCGTCTCCCATTTCCCTAAAAACCACCTCTTTTTCTCTTCATGCCTGCTCGTTACAGAATCACAAGAAGCAAAGGAAGACTCATCCCTGAAACTGAATAATGAAGAAAGGGTTATCTCACCACCAGTTGCTGTCGATGATGAATCACAGTCAAACATGAGAACCAACTCTTTTTGCATCAGCAATAATTCAAGAAACTGTGACAATTTATTCAAGACAAAATTTGGAAGCATACAGATAAATTAAAAATGTTGCTGTTGTTCATTCTTGTCATCTCAAAGGCACAGATCAGAGCATGATTCATTCAGGCGCCCTTATCTGAAGAAAGATTCAACTCGAAAAAAAAATTCATGCAATTAATGTTTAGGACATCTATGAAATTCCAAATAGTAACTATGGTGGCATGGCTGATGAGTCATGTAATTCAGGTTCATGTAGAACTACCATGGAAGCAAAGCAAAAGGCTCTAGAAGGAACATTAGCTTATGATTTTTCAAATCGGCCATCGATGAAATATCCATCTTTTGGGAAAGGAGTGTTCATGAATTCTCTTCGTGCCTATGAGATTACAATGTGTCGGAATGAATTTAAGGACCTAAAACAATGAGTGTAGAAGCTTGAGAATGATCAATGGATTATGAACGACGAAGAGATGAGGAGAAGAAATGAGAAACTAAACTTACTGAAGCAGATACATGAGCATCTGAACATGACATAGTCTCAAACAAAAGTATCAAAATTTGAGTCGCACTAGAACCACCCTCGAAGTGTAGTTTTATTTTCATGGCTGACACGCAACCAGTTACTTCTCAAATTGATTCCACAATGTCAAAGTTAGCAAGTCTTTGCTGAACTTGAAAGCCATAGTGCTATTAGTTTAAATTTGAAATGAAAAGAGGTGGAACAACATTTCCCTGGGCTTGTGTGACAAACGGATGTAGAAGAGCTCCACAAGTTTTCTAAAACAGAAAAAATGCAAAAAGGCAGATTGGCTCCATAAGCAATAAGTTACAAAGTCCTTGTGCCTTTTGGGAACAAGGTAAAGTGAATGAAGCAGTTGCAGCAATTCGAAAATGGAGAGGAATGGAGTTATTGGAACTCCTAGTGTTTATTACAAATTAGCATGCTGCCTTTGTAATAATGGGAGGTGGCTTGATGCTATCATGGAGAATAAGTACTTGTTCGCATCTTTCTTGACTCAGAGGGAAAATTTGTGACTTTCATGCAGGTGTTTAAAGACCCCGCTAATGCTCATTAAGGTGTAGTGGGTGCGAGGAAATGGTGTCAAGACAGCTTCACTCATCGGGCATACCGAGCAAAACAGTTTGATGTAGCCCATCGGGGATGGCCACGAAATGATCTGAATTTGACTTAATTGACTTGAACATATATGCATTTCTTCTATTTCAAGACTCCACATTTAAAATTAGTGGGTCTGAAGACGTTGGTGTCGCTATCGTAGGTAGTAATTTTGATGTATCTTGTCGAAATTTGGACTTAATTCTTATGCTTGCATTTTCTACGTTTCAAGACCATTAATGCAGGCATGGACGGTTGGTGTCCGCACGCTTTATGAGGCATCTAAGAGGCTAAAACACCCCAATGTAGCCCCAACACTGGGGATGAAGGCGGAGGTCATCAAATTTCAAATTTTTTACTTAAAAAAGGGAGAGTGGGATGAGCTTACTTAAGAATGCTAAGTAAGGAAACCTACAGCTAATTTTAAACTAAAAGCTTCAAACAAGAAAGTGGGGGGAGCCTTTAAAGTAAATTTAGGAAAGAATAGAACACTCATTTAAAATACAAGTAAAATTTGGGGGAGGCTAATATTAAACTCACAAACTCTAATTGCAATTCTCCATGGCTTAAATTGAAGGGTAGAGTGAGTTCTCTTTTCTTGTAACTTTCTTAAAATTAAACAAGCTTTAATTAGAATTTGGGAGGATTAATACTAAACTCATAACAAAATTGTAATAAACACACAATCTAAGGTCTAAATTGGATTTAATAACTCTTATACGAATATGGAGGTGATTACTATGCTAGTTGATATGCATGAGTAGGGCTAGAGGAATAAACACTGAAATCGGCAACCCATCAAAATTGATGTAAATTGAACATAATAAAGTTGGGAGAATTACGAAAACTCAACATGTAAACGAAGTGCAAGTAGTGTTTTAAACTACAATTTAAATCAAAATACCTTCTTCGCCACCAGATCTGCAACTCTTTGTACAAGCAAAGAAGGCGATACTAAACTAAAATTTATAAAAAATCATGGAGCTCTCGTTCAATACAAAAATCAAGGAATTTCATCATAACTATAATTTTCAAAATCAATGATTTTACTAATTATGCGAAATTATCTAAGTTATAAATTCTTCCATGTGCTCAGACATAGATATTTCAAGTGTGAATTTTAAGGTCTGAAAAGGCTGCAAAGGCTAAAATTAGAATTAAATGAAAATACAAAATAAATCTCATAATTCAAAAATAAAATTACCTAAATTACTAATACAGATGGGCACTCTATCTTTGGTGCTTAAATTCAAGTGTCTGAGGATGATGTGCGGGTTATTTCTCGATTTAATCTTAGGACTGGGTGCGGGTTAACAAAACCTAAAACTTATAATAAGAGTTTCAAATCAGTGAAATATCTGACAAATTGATTCTGTCATGTGACAGTAGATCTAATTCTTCTGTTAGCAGCTAAACAGAGTTAACATGATCTAAGGCTCTTAAACATATTCAAATTAATCTATTTTTTAAATCAAATTAAGTAGCAATCTCTCATAATTCAAAAATAAATGCTATATAAAGTCTTAAATACATCCACAAGGGCTCCGACACTATGCTGAATGCTTAAATTCAAGTGTCTGAGGATGCCGCGTGAGTTACTTTCCGGCTTAGTCTTAAGACTGGGTCTGGGTTAACAAAACCTAAAAATCTATAATAAGAGTTTCAAATCAGTGAAATATTTGAGACGATTACAGTGACATTAGACCTAATCTTCGTAGAACTAAACAAAGTTGACAGGATCTAAAGCTCTTAAACATATTATAATTAATTAATTTTTAAATAGTAATCTGAAACTATTTAAATGAAACTCTATCATTAAAAACTTAAATCAAACTCAATCTATTCACCTTCACAATTATTTATCGGGGGTGATAAATTAAGAAAACTCTAGCTCACAAAGAAGCCAATGTCAAATCAAGTGTTCTACTATGTTCACTCTCAATTAATCTCTTATCAGTAAGGACATGGCACATGTCCTTTGACTGTGGCAGCGAGCTCCTGAAGTGAAGTAGTTATGGTAGAGCCCTCGACGGGTGGTTTGGCCAATTAGGCTCCATTATAATACGATCACGTCGTAACCCGTATGCTCCCCAATGGCTTTGCTCTTTGAGTTATGAATCATATGGTATATTTGATAGGGCAAACAATCCTCTGTCAGCTAAGGTAGACTTAAGTTTGTCTCCTTAGACAAACACCACCCCATGTATACAAGGATTTCTTGGACGACGTAACCCATGTGTTGTTGATGAGGATCCTTCTATCGTTGGGTCATTACCTCCTCGACTAAGTAGACTAGGGACTGGCATGGGATACCATGGGATCTAGATCGAGAACGTTATCATTCCCCCAACCATCCGGTTTAAGCTGAAATGATGAATTTCATATCTTAAATTCTGAAACTCTATATGCTACTACTATACGCTACGCATTTAGTGATCTAATGACTAGCCTTAATCGAAAGTTCTCTCTCACTTACTGGGAGGGGTAATTAATTATGGGGCTTTATAGAAACCCGGAACCAGATCTAAAGTCCTCACCAAATGAGGATGAAATCTCTGGGTAGTGTCTTATTTACTATCTCATCTTCTTAAAATTACACCAACACTTCAATCATACTCTCTTCAATTCAGTATAAAAATATGGAGGTCGGTGGTGAATTTTCAGAGCCCACACCATCGTGTCAAGCGACCTGTCAACATTGGACTTGTCATCAAGAACTTCAACAGATTGATCATTGAGATGAGAGTAGTTTTATGAGATAACATGTAATGGAGTAGCTTTTAAACAATAAAGATTAACGCCAAATAATGCTTCTTAATTGAGAATAGTGCATTTCCACTCCTATCACTGCCTAATGTAGTATAGAGCGTTCTTCTTTCCTTCTTCATTATGTTATGCCAGCAGAGCACCTAGAGATTCCTCTAATGCTGTTATGTACAATATGAGAGGCTTCATTGGGATCGTCACTGCAAGAATAGGTGGACTCAACAAATACCTCTTTATACTGTCGAAATCCTCCTAACATTATTTGTCCCATTTGAAAGGAGTGTCCTTCTTCATCAACTTTGCAAAGGGTTGACATATGTCTGACATATTTGATATAAATCTTCTAATAAATGCAAGATGTCCTTGCATGGAATGGAGTTGGTGAAGGCTCCTCGGAGGAGGCATTTCAACTATTGCTTTAATTTTATTGGGATCAATTTTAATCCTCTACGGCGCACAACATATCCAAGGAATTTCTTCGAGGAGACTCCAAAGACACATTTGAGAGGATTCATCTTGAGATCATATTTTATGATTATTTTAAAAATGATTCTCAAGTCATCAAGATGATCTTTGCGATCTATACTTTTGACAACGAGGTCATCATCATAGCATTCTACTTTTTGATGAATCAACTCATTGGATATGCGCGTCATAGCCCTTTGGTATGTAGCCTTAGCATTCTTCAAGCTGAAGGGCACATGATTATGTAGCAGTATATGTCGATTGACATCCAGAATGAGATATGATTTTCATCTTCAGGGGCCATTTTGATTTGATTGTATCCTGACGATCCATCCATAAATAAAAACATGTTATGATTTGAAGTGTTATCCACCAACAGTTCTGATACAGGGAGCGAAAAGTCACCCTTGGATATGCTTTATTTAAGTCCATGAAGTTGATGCAGATACGAATATGACCATTCTTCTTCTTCATTGGGACAATATTAGCTATCTAGTTAGTATATTTCTCTTCTCGAATGAAACCAGCTTCAATGAGTTTCTTGGTTTCTGCAATCACCAGCTCTTCAATTTCCAGTCTCATTCCCCTAAAGGCTTACTTGATTGGTGTTGCATCTAGTTTGATTGTTAATCTATGAATTGACACATTAGTGGATAAGCTTGACATCTCTGCATATGTCCAAGCATAGCAATCCTTGAATTCACAGAGCAGCATTTTCAATTCTTCCACTTTATCTTCAAAAAGTATATGGAATGTTGGAATATGATCTTTCTCAATTCCTAGATTAATTTCCTTATGTTCATCCATAGTAGTTGCCTATCTGCCATCCTCATGCTCCTTAGGTGCTGGCTTGGCTCCTACTTCTTCATCATTTGCAAGATTAATCTTAAAGAAATCACCTTCATTTTCATTATCATTTTCAATTTTCACTCCTATTACAACATAACAGACATCTTCTTGTGGACGATTGTCATGGATGAACCCAAGGCCTCTGGTCGTGTGCTTGTTTCTTCTACTAATAGTTTGAGAACCCTTTGGGTATCACATCATTTCAAAGAAATTAGTCCTTTATTTATTTGCTTCAGTAGGGATCCCATGCTTGCGCATTAAGTTTTATATTTTTGGAGGATAATATTTTAGCATCCTTGTGGGCGCATCTTCTTCCTCTTTAGAAAAATGCATTACCCAATCTAGCTCTTCCCCTTGGCATCCCTCAAATTTATAAAATAGGCTTCCTTGCCCATGTATTCCAGGGAGGGGAGGCACATAGAAGGTCACCAATTCTTCAACATTATGAACTTCCTGAGGAGTGACTTCCTTGAAATATTATGGAGGAACAGGAGTGACTACGAGCGTAGTCTCCATTGCCACTGGATCAATGATTATTTGCAAGTATGTGCATTATACTTTTCCTTCATAAGAAGATTCAAAGTCATAATCAAAGTCAAAATGATCTTCCTCATTCGACACTTTGCTTGAAGATTTACATGAGCTTCTGGATTTGGCAGGAGCACATTCCTCTTCATCTTCAATATCACTGCCCAAATGAGGGACAGTCCTGTTTATTTTAGACTTGCTCTTTATATCCTTAGAGATATTTGGAGCGATCTCCTTTCTTTTAGCTAATTTCTTTTCATCATTCTCTCTAACTTGTTATTTTGTGAATTTTGAAGTAGATGCAATATTTTCCAACTACTCTGCTAGCTTTGATTCCTTCAGAACAAAGTAGTTAGCATCTTGGTATATCTTCATTTCATGCACCGCAAAGGGTTGCATATCACATACAATCTTGCATTCTTCTCCATCTTTTGTATATTTCATGTATTGATGCAGTGTAGACAGGACAATGTCGTATTCATGAAGCCATGGTCGACTCAAAAGAGCTCTGAATAAAGTATTCGCATCGATCACATGAAATTTGGCTTATGTGTAGAGAGTTCCGAATCTAAGAGGAAGGATGAATGACCCAATAGTTTTCTGTCCCTTTTCATTGAAACTTTGTACCATAACTTTATCTCGTCCTAGATGTTGTACATCTAGAGATAGCCACCTAAGGGTCTTTAAATTCATAAGATTCATAGCGAAACCAGGATCGATTAAGATCTTAGGTATCATAACTCTGTCACTTTCAGCTGTAACATACAGAGGGCGATTATGTTCTATTGTTCCAAGCATGAGATCTTCCTCAGAAAATATGATGGTTGGGGTATCTTGAGCCTACAAAACCTTTGTTAAATAGCATTTAGCGAAATATGCTACAAACTTCTCCAGCTCTTTAAGAGCTTCCATTAGAGTATTATGGAGATCTTCTGACATTAGAATTGCTTCATATACGCTGAGTTGTGCAGGAATTTTTCTTAAGTGGGATAGAATGTTATAATCAAGTCCTTCATTTGGAGATGGCTTCTTGTTTGCATCTTTAAGGATGACATTCTCGTTAATTTTAATTTCTTTATTTTATGTTTATTCATTGACCCTTTCTTCTGTTGAGGTGTAGCACTCACCACTCCTCAACTGTACTTGAGCTACTTCATTTGACCCTGAGTCTTCAAATGAGTCAGTTGTTTCAGCATCAGCTTCTGCTTCATCCAATGGTGGATTGGAAGATTCAGAATCACTGCCCAATTTCACATTTTTTTATGTTTATCATCATGACGGGCTCTGTTTCATCTTCATTTGAGAGACAGAGTTCCCCTGAGTTTTCACCACCTTCATGTACCATTAAGGAGGATTCAATGGAAAGTTCTTCATCTTCTTTCCCTGCTTCCTCATTAATTTGAAGCTTGGTAATAAAATCAGCAAGTCTGATAGGTCGTCTTGCTGGCTGTTGGTAATCATCCATATTATTGATGATCTCTTCTGTATTATAGTCTTTTTCTTTTTCTTGGATTTATTCCTTGGTTTGATAGACCTTCTTATTTTTCGTTGTGGGATTTGGCTAGGTTGTCTCTCATTGTGAGATGAGTCGGCCTTTCCACGATATTTTTGGGTGGATGATATTGAGTCAAACACATCTGACCTCTAATTTTCTTTCAAGAAAAGCACTGGCTCAAGTGGTGACTTCCACTTAATGCCTGGATGCCTTCCAATTATCTTAGCATCTTTGCAGCCTTTTTTGAAACTACAACTTCCCACTCTTCATCACAGGTTAATTTCTCCTTGCTTTTATCTTTACTTGATGGCACTAGATAGGAAGTGATTACTTTGGCAAATTCTTTCTTTGAATACACTAACACACTGTCTAATAGTGTAAATTCTCTATTTCTGTATTTTCTTTCTAGTCAATCATTGAATATATAATAATTCTCAATAGGATGGCTGAACACCAATGATAAGGACAATAATTAGGATTATTAGTCTGCCCAGCTTCCTCGGGCATTTTACACTTTGGTAGCTGGAGACCAGCTTTGAGTGCATGCTTGAAAAGCTTAGCCACACTCTCTTTTTTGAAAGAATATTCTTTATTCAACCTTTCCTGAGGTTGGAACTATTAAATCATTTGGTCCTTTCATTTATCTCGATTGCTCGCTTTCATTGAAGTGACCTCATGGCAGATCATTACCTCAAAGTATGAGCTTCGACTGTGGAGCGATATTATATGGCTATTTTAATTTATCTGGGTAAGTGAGTTACTTCTCTTTGTCAATATTATAAACTACTTGCTTTCCTTTATCACTTTTGAAAGAAGCAAAGTGTGTCTCCCCTTTCTTTGAATCTAGAACTTTATTTCATTTTATTTTTTTGAGTGACTATCAAAGATTGATAGATTTAATTTCTTGAATTTAGCTACCCTGTCAAGAAGCTCCTGAAATGTGGTGATTGAAGCCATGCAAAGATAAGGCACCATTTGTCATAAATATTGCCCATTAGCAATTGAATTGCATATTCTTTTTCCAATTATTGCTCACATCTCATACTCATATTTCACCGACGTGTAATATATCGAGTCATTGACTCCTATTTCTTTCTCTTCTCAAGAGCAAGGTCAATGATGATATCTTTTTTAAATGTGCAGGCAAACCTCTTGATAAACATAACTTTGAGTTCCATGAAAGTTTTGACAGAATCATTTGGTAGTTCAGCATACCACTCAAAAGCGGTCGAAGTCAGGATTCTAGTGAATTAGCAAAATTAAAGCATCATTACCCCCAATATTATCACAATTGCTTTAAATTGTGCCAAGTGCTGCTTAGGAATACTGTTGCCATCAAAAGTATTGAACTTTGGCATTGAATAGCCTTTGGGGTATGGCAGCTGGTCGTACTCGACTGGGTATGGGCGGCCTTTATTTACTAACTTCTCTACCTACTCTGCAATAATAGCTTTAATTTTCTCATTTAAAATAATCTCCAATTTAGTAGCTATCACATGCTCTGATGTGCTAGGCAAGTTTTGAGGAGTTGGCTTGGAAGCCAACTGATTAATTTCATTTCTCCCCTCATGAGCACTATAAGCTCTAGAAGTTTGAGGTGTTGGCTCTATTAGTGGATTGGTAGGGGTGATATTCACTGTTTGAGGGTTAGCGGGTGGAATGGATAGTGGTATTGACACTGCATTCCTCTGCATTATTTGCATCATAAGATTCATCTGAGCCATCATCTCATTCATTTTAGTGTTAAGCTGCTCAATTTTTTTATCTTTTATCTTCATCTAGTGCTACATGTGTCTCTGCACTTGGCTAGTGTGGCAGTGTCAGTGAACACGGGATTCTCTTCTTTCTGACTCTTATCTATGCTCATCATCTAAGGAAGAACCTAAATGCTCTTCTTCTTTTTGTCTTTCAGGAGGAGCAATGGGCAGGATGGTACGTCGATGTTGATTATAGAACCAAGTACCAGGCTGATCATCACCTAGACCTATTATATAAATAACTTCTATTCTCACGGTCATCATCATCATCATCATCTTCTTCTTCTTCTTGTAGTCACTTCTGAGCGTCATCTCCAATGAATCTCAAGCTCAGGTTGCGGCATGAATATTTCTTCAATTAGAGGGCTTCAATCAAGTTGACTACCTCCTAAGGAGACGGAGCTACTTGGTGATGGGATTCCCTGAAGGATTCTCCAGGGTGTCGACCATCCATTGGCTCATTAATGGTAATCTTCTTTTTTGGGACCCATTCTTGTCGGACCCTATCATGAATCTCGGGGAATATAAATCGGATGTCACACCTTTGTTCTTTTCCATAGTGATTTCTTCTCGAGGCTTTGACCTCCATATTTGTTTTCCTTTATGTCGGGACCTTTCAGTGGTGGATTCTTGGACATGTGGTCTAAGTGTCATGCCCCGATGCTCACTGTGTAGGGTTTATTTGTAACGCTCTTAAGTTCTTACTACCACTGATGGTAGTTTCTGTAGTGGAGCATTATTGACTTCTCTAATAATTGGCATCTGATAACTCTTTTTCATAAGACATTTTTCTTTGACAACTTTTAGTACTTTGTGCACTCTATAGGATAGAGTCTCGGGATGCCTCCTTTATGGGATTGGAGCTTGATAGCGTTACTCCCAGAATGATTGCTTAATATCATAAGTAGAGCTATTCTTCTTCACCCACTTGAGATTTTCAAACTTGTTGTGATGGGAACACTCACTTCTGATTGTAAGACTGGTTATGTAATAGAGGGGCCAGGTGAGAGCTGATGGGTTCGCAGCTTAGCATTCATTCTTCTCCTCTGCCTTCTAGTTAGCTTTTCTCTAAATGAGGAAGCTTCAGCATCATGTCGGCCTTACACAAATGGCAAGGTCGGCAGGAAGTAGCATTCGCATGCACCACTGAAATCATCTGCCCAGTGATAATTCTTTTCATGGTCGGGGCTTCGGTATATCCCAGCCTTTCAAATACCGAGGCCCTCTTTCGAGAGCCTCAACAGCAACAAGAGCTTTAGCAGACATTACTTGTTGAACTGGTTGATGCAAGTTGTGCATGATTATCTCGTGTAGGTACAATAGTAGTTCTAGTAGAGATTGATGGAAAATCCACACTACCAAATTATATGGTAGCTCTAACATTTCCAATGTTGATGATGGCATTAGCTAGGCGAATGTTAGCTCCACTGCCTAGTTGTAAAGTGAATGGTGTATTTTAGAGATTCATTCTGCATAAATGAAAGATGGGGATTAGTAATCAACAATTGATATATTACCCCACACTTTCAAAATGCAGAGATACAACGGAATAAAGCAACATAATAAGAAAAATATACTCTAAATGAAATCTGATGTTCAAGACTTTATTTAGAAAGTATTTTATCTTAAAGTTCATTTAAATTTTTTCACTTTTATTTTCATTTCCATTTATCATTCCTTTTTTATGTATATTCCACTGGTACTATAACTTAGGTTCGACTAGCCAAAGATGGAAAGATAAACCATTCCCTAACAGAGTCGCCAAAAATCTGTGGGCTCCAAAAATTCACCACCGATCTCTTAATGATGAGAGTGATTTAAAGTGTTGTAATTTTTAGAAGATAAATGAAATACTAGGTAAGACACTACCCAGAGATTTCACCCTCATTTTGCGAGGACTTTAGATCTGGGTCCAGGTTTCCTATAGCCACAAGCCCCTATAGTTAATCACCCCTTCCAATATTGAGAGAGAACTTTTGATTAAGGCTAGTCAATGAATTGTTAAATAATGAGTATGTAATAGCAGTGAGTGAAGTTTGAAAATTATGAAACTTATCATTTTAATTTAAAACTTTTGTTGGGGACTGACATGATCTAGATGATGGTTCTCATATCTCACGGGTTATCATGTCCATCCGCTTAGTTAGAGGAGGTAGTCGACCCAACCTGACCGAAGGATCCTTGTCAGTAACACATGGGTTACGTCATCCAAGGTGTCCTTATAGACTTTAGGTGGAGTTTATCTAAGGGGAAAAATATAAGTCAACCTTAGCTAACTGAGGGCTTTTTGCCTAACCAAATATATTATATATTTCATAACTCAAAGAGCAAAGACGTTGGGGAACATACGGGCTATGACAGTGACTGTAATTTAGTGGTGTCATATCACGGCGAATCACCCGATCGAGGTCTCTGATCATAATCGTCATTTATATTATGCTACTTTGTGAAAAAAACCACGCGGACAGAGGACACAAGCTACGTCCTTACGGGCTTAAGATTATTTGAGTGTGAAAATAGTTATGTATTTGATTTGACAATGACTCTTTGTGAGCAAAAGTTTACTTAATTTATCACTCTCGACAAACAATTACGGATGGGGGATGAATTTTACTTTAAATTTAAATAATTAATTTCATTTAATTTATATATTTTTTGTTTGAATATTTGATCAGTTAATAATGATTTGACATTAGAATTTGAATAGATTGTTATTATTATTTTGAAAATCTCTCCGGTTGAAATATTCAATCAACACGACCATCCAGAGTTGATCACTTAGTTTATTATTTCATATCCCGTCGGTTAATAATAGAGAATCAGATTTACTGTCAAATGATATAATTACCTTCTTAGATATTTTATTATAATAAAAATATTATAATATAATTATTAGATTTTTAGGTTTTGTTAACCCACACTCAATCCTAAGACTAAATCGAATCAACCCACACAGCATCCTCAGACACTAGGTTTAAGCATTCAACGTAATTTTGGGGCCCATGCACCGTATTTGATTGATTTCAACTTGAATGATTACACGTCTTTTTAGAGAATTCAATATCTTCTAAATCACTTATACATATATCAACATAAGTAAACTAAACTTAGGCTTGTCTTACGAGGCATATATAAATTATCAAATATAAGTGCTTGCATAAATTTTGAAATACTCGAACTAGAAGATGATTTGCATTGTAATTTGTGCAGGATTCACTTCAATCTAATATTTCTTTGAATGAAAATTGAAGTATTTGTGTTGGATAGAATACATGCACTATTCATTTAGAATTTGAGTCGACACCTTATGTTTGCTTCTAGACTCGTATTACAAATCCAGTGGCGTAAAAGATTTGAAATTAACGTATTACTTTTAACTTGATCCCCTTTTAGATTTTTAGCAAGATGCTCTTTCAAAATTTTGGCTTTATTTGGGCAACGAAGTTTGTTTGTAAATGACTTAAATATGCTTATGGGCGGCGATTTTCGTCTTTTTTGTGATTTGAATATGCACACGGGCGGCAATTATTATTTTCATATACTTTGAATATTGCTTGACTAACCCCGCGAGGTTTCCAAATTCAGCTATAAATATGAGGCAAGTTCAATGCATTTTCATTCGGATCCATTCGATTCTTCTAGGTGTTCTGAAAGTTGTAGGTGCAAAGTGGTTTTGCTAGTTCAAAGTTTTTTTTTCGTTTCTTTGGGTTGCTTTCTATTCATATTCTAGGTATGACTTAATTTAAAATTTTTTATCACTTATAAGCTTATATTTTCTTTAATTTAAATTTGAGTTTAAGTAAACAAATTTTAATCATCAAATTAATTTCATTTAGTTCTCATTTGAGTCTCCTGTATGTGAAATTTTGATAAAATTTAGTTCTCATTTGAGTCTCCTGTAAGTGTGAAATTTTGATAAAATTTAAATTTCGAAGATTCCGGTCGCCTCTATGTTGAGGCTATTTTGAGTACTAGGTCCTCACCGCCAAGAAAGACGTGTATAGATGGTATAAACCATGACCATGAAACTTTTTTTTCTTCCACCACGCCCTTAATTTGCATAATATTATAATTTATCATGGCATATTATATTTTTGCAAAAAAAAGAGATAAAATCTACAATCAAATTATATATATATAATAGTTTCTTTATGTTTCTTTTTTTTTTTTTTGATAAAATTGAAAGAGAGAGAGAGTGTGTGTGAAGAGGATAAAATAATAAATAAATGTGTCTTTCTCTCTCGATTTGGAGAGAGAGAGAGAGAGAGAGAGAGAGAGAAAGAGAGTGAGAGAGTTTGCTGAGAGGGAGGAGAGTAAAATACTAAAAAAACCTTTCTCTCGGTTTAGAGAGAGAGAGAGAGGAGTGAGAGAGTTGGCTGGGTGGATAAAACAAAAAATAAAACAGCCTTTTTTGTTTTTGTTTTCGGTGAAACCTAGAGAGAGAGAAAAAGAAAGAGGAGATTGTTGTAGGAAGAAACAAAGAATCAAGAGAAAAGAGAGAGAGAGAGAGAGAGAGAGAGAAGAAGATGGAGATTTCTTTTTTCTATAGATAACTTAAATGGAGTGGAGTCGTGGAGATGTGGGTTTGAGGTGGGAAGAACAGTGCATCATTTTTAGTAAGAATAATAGAGGCTCCTGGAGGAGTGGGGAGAACTTCAGCCTTGAGAAAGAGATTACAGCATAGGAAGGAGAACAGAGAGAGGGAGGTGGGAACCCTCGGTTTTGGAAGGAGGAGCTTGCGTGATGGGAGGAAGTGCAAAAAAAAAATGGAGAGGAAAAATGAGGAGTTTGGTTTGGAAGACCGGAAGGCGGAAGTGAACGTCGTGAGCTATACCTTTTGCCAAACGAGAGTCTTTGAGTTTTTTTTGTTGGTGAGCAGATACAAAGGAAAAAAAAAGGAATGCTACCCAATGGAATCCCTCGGATCCGCGCTCCCTTTGTTTCTTATCCCCTTCTTTAAAAAAAAATTTATTCTTTTAATTTTTTTTAAATCCAAACAGCCCATGTGAAGGAGAAAATATTATGAAAGACGTAGCTTTACGCACTAATCCACCGACGCGTCCAATAATATTTTTTCCCCATTTTAGCGATTAACGTAAGCGAATAACTGACGGACCGTGATGATATTCATGACGTCGTTACACTTCCCGCCCACCGGCCAGAAGGCCGTTAATGCGAGGAATTTAAAAGAAATATATGACGATGAGTTTAGGGTTAGTTTTTCACAAACGAGTAAGAGAAATAGAAAATCTCATTTCCTTTTACAAAAGAACCATGAAGATGGAGAACGCGGAAATAAATTAATTTAAATTTAGATGTATTAAATAAATTCATCTAATATTTCTCGCATTTTTCTACGGTTTGTTAGTGATATTCCTGGTCTGTCTGAAGAGAATATGTTCATTACATTCCATTAGAAGTAATTTAGATGCTTTTTTTGTTGAATTTTTACTTTTTAGTGTTATTTTGCCAGATCAGACTCTTTGGAGGGTAGCATTTAGGACTTCTTTTCCTTTATTTTATCTATTTTGAGATAATGTTCATTACATTATAATGGAAGCAATTTGATGGTCGCTTGGATGATTGTGAGCTTTCAGTATTGTACTGCACTCTTTGGAGTACGTATAATGACTTCTTTCCGCTTTATTTATTTTACTTCTTGATTATATTTATGATTTCCAAGCATTTGGATTGGATGGTTTCTGGGAGGGTGTTTTGATTGCATTCCTCTGATCTTTAAAGGGTACGATCGGCCTTTTTTTCCAGCTTTATTTTGTCTCTGCTGAGATTATGTTTGTGCATTCCAATAAGCAATTTATGGATGATTTTTTAGGATTTTTTTACATCAGACTGCATCTTTTGAGGGTACATAGCATTGGAACTTCTTGCCGCTTTATTTTGCCTACTTTTGATTATGTTTAGGCATTCCAATGGAAGCATTTGGAGGTTGGATGTTCGGGGGTATTTTGATCAACTCTCAGACTTTTAGGGTATAGATCATTTATGGCCTTTTTCCAATTTATTTTGCCTATTTTGAGATTATGTTTAGGCATTCCAATGGAAGCAATTTGATGGTCTTGGATGGTTTATTTGGGTATTTTAGATCAGATTCTCTGTACCTCTTTGAGGGTACAGTAAAGGGACTTCTTTTGCCGCTTTTATTTTGCCTACTTCTTTTGATTATATTTAGGCATTCCAATGGAAGTATTTGGAGGTCGTTTGGATGGTTTCGGGGGGTATTTTGCATCTGCTCAGATCTCTTGAGGGTACGATCATTTATGACCTTTTTCTAATTTATTTTCATGTTTCTTGAGATTATGTTTAGGCATTCCAATGGAAGCAATTTGATGGTCGCTTGGATGGTTTATTTGGGATATTTTGCATAGATTTCTATACTCTCTTGAGGGTACGAGCATTTAGGACTTCTTTTTCCAGTTTATTTTGCCTGTTTCTTTTGATTATGTTCATTATATTCCAATGGAAGCAATTTGATGGTTGTTTAGATAATTTCTGGGTGATTTTTTACATCTGTATTTTGTAACATATTTTTGTATCTGTTTGGCCAGATGAATGCGGTCAATGAGCTGTGCAATGACGAAGTCGTGATGTCTAATGACCCAAATTTGGGAAACTCTAACCACTGCTCGTAATGAAACGAGCATGCACTGCATCGGACTATGCACATCAAATTGGCTTCAATGTTCTAAGGATCCATACTAGTTATTGGCCAAACTCAAAGAAATTAAAATCAAAAGATTTTCTATGTACAAAAGCTGAAGAAGTCCGCCACTAAATGGCTTAACAAAATTTCGTAAAGTTGATACAAGAACTGGTTGTCCTACCATGATTAGATTCTCTGTTGATTTGGAGGGGAATTGACGATTAAAAAATATACAAAAAGTCATAATCATTCTTTTTAGTACCGACCTACATCTTCTCGTGATCACGATGCATTAGCGATGAGAAGGCCCGTCAAGATAAAGAGGTCATGAGAATTAACATGCATATATCTAACGAGAAGTTAGAGAATATCGTTCACAAAAAAGAGATGCTTTCAATTTTATTGAGAGAGAAAAGATCGAGGATTGCAAATGGTGATAATGCATTAATACAGTTGTTTAAGGAAAGGCAAGCATCGGATGGGATGTTTGCATGGGATGTACAAGTTGATGAGTCGGATTGCTTAGTAAGTTTTTTTGTAATGGCATGTCTAGGATAGAATATGATTATTTTGGGGATGTGATAATTTTTGATACAAGCTATCGACTCAATAAATATAATCTCGTTTGTGCCCCTCTTGTTGGAGTGAATCATCACTGGCAAAATGTATTATTTGGAGTAGCCTTTTTATCAGAAGAGACAATTGAGTCATTCTCATGGCTATTCCAAATATTTCTTTGGTTGATGAATGTGACATCCTATAACAATATTCATTGATCAAGATCTATGGCGAGCTATTGAAATTGTATTGTGCATACTCATCATAGGTTGTGCGATGGCATATTTCAAAGAAAGCTCCTTCAAGGTTCATTGCTTTAATAGTAATAAGATAGTACAAGGCTATTTTATAAATGCATGAGTAAGTGTGACTCGGAGGAAGAGTTTAAAGAGGCTTGGTGCGCCATGCTAGAAGAAGGCAATTTGCATGATCATGCTTGGTTGTCGAGCTTTATAAGATTAGATCAGTGGTCCGCATTCAGGACTCATTACGCATGGGCATCTTGTCAGCATAGCGTAGTGAGTCGCGAATGTATCACAGAATATCTAAACCAACAAGTTCCGATTATTTCTTGGGGTTGGAAAAGGTTATGGAGATATGGCATGGAATGAACATGTGAAGACTTCAAGTGTGATCATCGATTATTCCATTGTTAAGACCGGTCAATTCTAAAATAATAATGCTATACAAGAAAGGTTTACACTATATTTGAAGAGAAATTTTTTGCATGGAGTTGAAAGCTTTATCGATGTAAGTCGGATAATATAGTATATTTGGTGAGAAAATTAGAGAATAAAATGCATGCCAAAACATGGGTACATTTTGATGGGACTACAAGTAACTTGTACTTACAAAATTTGAAATGATGGGATTACTTTATGTCCACTATATCGAGTTCTTAGTCGGGGAAGATGTTTGGCGCATTACGGATAAATATCTTCTCATGCGATGATCTCTACGAGGGATATTTATATTGATAGTGCATACAAAAAAATTAAGAGTGTGGCAAACACAGATAAATGCTTCGGCATTATTTTTGAGAATCACATAATTCGACATGCATATCGAATAGCGTGAGGGGCGATAAGTGAGGGTATATGCTTGGATCCTAAAAAAACTATATGATGATGACTATAATAAGTGAAAATTCTCCTCCGGTGACAAAGCAATTAAGAAGAATTCAACCATGACGAGGAAAAGACATCTTAAAGGATCGATTAAGCAACATCAAGGGTGTTTCCAACTCAGGCTTAAGAGATATTGGGAGAGATCCAAGAAAGCCAAAGAGTAATTTTATTTCGCGTATTAGTTTTAGTATTTTAAATATTCTTTGTTCAAACCCTTCTACTTTTTCGAAACCAAAGTGATCGATAGTGTTCTTTGAGCGTGTTTTATCACAAGTTGCATCACTTTCTGTGTTATGCGAGTATTTTTTAAGCCTGAGAATCTCCTTTGCACATCGATCTTGTAAGAAATCATCAACTAATACGATGTTCTACATGCATGAGATTTCTCGAGCTCCTGATCAATCAGATTCATTTGAAGGGTGCACTAAGTGATGGATATTATTGAAAACATTTTGATGATGACATTATCCAATTTATATATTTTTTCGTACAATCTCTTTTACGTAATGCTTTAGAGTCCCAAGACTTTAACTTAACAGATACACCAAGATGTTTAGATCAGATTTAGCTGGGATTTTCACTATTTTGTAGCTCTTAAGCAATAGTGATTGAGTTAATCTACCGAGGACCTTGTAATCATTATAGTAATAAATATTTTTGCATTTGTCTCTTGGGACATCATTTATTTGCCTTTTTTTCCATATTTTACGATTCTTAATGTTCATTATTAGTTCGTGCAATTTGAAAGTTGTTTGGATGATTGGTATTTTTTTGTATCTCAGATACCTCTTTGAGGGTACATCGTTTTACCTTTTCTAGTTTATTTTGCCGTTTCTGATTATTTAGTTCAAATGGAAGTGATTTGATGGTCGCTTGGATGATTTGGTGTTTTATTGCATCTACTCTCCTGCTCTTTGGAGGATGTATCATTTGGGACTTCTTCCAGTTTATTTTGCCTATTTCTTGAGATAATGTTCATTACATTATAATAGCAACTGAGTCGCGATGGTTTGGTATTTTGCATCTGTACTCCTGCACTCTCGAGAGCAGATCATTTATGGCCTTTTTTCTATTTTATTTTGCCTTATTCTAGAGATAATGTTCATTACATTATAATGGAAGTAATTTGAAGGCTGTTTGGATGGTTTCTGGGAGATATTTTGTATATGTACTCTCTGTACCTCTTTGGATGGTATAGATCATTTGTGGTCTTTTTTCCAGTTTATTTTGCCTTTTTATTGAGATTATTAGGCATTCCAAAGTAATTGATCGCTTGGATGATTTTGGTTATTTTACATCTATACTCTCTATACCTCTTTGGAGGGAACAAAGTATTTAGGGACTTCTTTTTCTAATTTATTTTGTCTATTTCCTGAGATTATGTTTAGGGCATTCCAATGGAAGCAATTTGATGGCTGCTTGGATGATTTCTAGGTATTTTTGCATCTCAGACTCTGTATCTCTTGAGGGTATAGAGCATTTGGACTTTCAAGTTTATTTTGCCTGCTTCTTGAGATTATATTTGTGCATTCCAATGAAAGTAATTTGATGTCGCTTGGATGATTTCGGTATTTTCTGCATTCAGACTCTCTGCATCTTTGGAGGGTACAGATCATTTATGGACTATCTAATCTAAAAATTTAGTTGGAAAATTTAATCTCATAATATGGTGATAAATTTAAAAAAGCCTCTTAATCTATTGTATTTACACTATTCAGTAATTGAAAATAATTATTATATAATTAAATGTTATAAGTTATCTCTTTCGACAAGTTTCAGTTATAATAGAATTAAATTTTTCATATTGCAATGAGACAAAAAAAAACTATTTTTATAATAGATTAACCTATTTTATTTTTGTTTCATCTAAATAAATAGACAATCAGTCTAATAAGGTTCAAGTTAATATTGAACTTCATTTCACTCGAGCATGAGCATACTAAGAATACATATGAGTTAATTTTTTTAACTGCTTTATTTTCATAATAAAAAAATACAACCAATCATAATCGTATTTTAATACATATGAGTTAAAATTAAAACTGTTAAAATATCATGATTTTACAATTAAAATTTACTTACACCAACCACAATAATTTTACAATGAAACTTTAAAAAAAAGATAATCCCTAATGGCCAGTAATCCCTAATTTAATTTTACGCATTAATTTTATGCATTTGTTGATAACATTTATTTTATGCATTCTCAGATTAATTTTATGCATTCTCGCTCATAACAAAATGACCATATAAAAAAAATGATTTTAAATGCAGATTTCTTTCAAGAGTATAGCCCCCAAAAACCAAATCCATAAGATAAAAATATGATTAGTAAAATATCATCCCGTAAAATATCGAAATCAAACTATATGAAATGAGAGAAAAGAAGTTACAAAAATACGAAAAATATCATCTATCAATAAACCATCCATTCACTTCAACAAAAACACTAAGTCTTCAAGCCACCAAACCGATGCATTATACAAAATCTATATCAAACTAAATCCTATTGTTCTTAATTTGATTTTAAGTCCCAAACAAAATATAGCGTAAGCAACTCAAACTAAATATATTCATCTTCTTTGGCCAATCCTGGTGGTCTACCCAGTCCACTGGAGGTTTGTTGATTGCTGCCTCCATGTATTTGCAGACAAACATTCCGCAGTCGACACTATTTTCTTGGACTGGTATCCCACTCACCATTTCAATTGGCCATTTTCTGGATCGCCAAAAGATCCAAAGATCTTCAACAAGTAATTTGATCTAAATAGCCATAACATAATCTCAATAAGTTGGCCCACAAAAAAATAGTTAAGAGGAACCAAATTTAAAAACTGTTCTTACAATCTCAGGAAGAATGCTCTTATGGGTTGGTTTGGGTAATGAGTCGAAAAAAATACGCCCCCGACTTTATATGCCCAACTGAGTGTCCAAGGTTTATCTATAACCGCGTAAGATTAACTCTTCGACACATCACAAAAGTGACATGTTGGATAAACATTTTGCTTTCCGCCTTTTAGCACTGCATAACTCAAGGAAAATAAGAAGAGAACGATTATATTATAGCTTTTATCTAAACAAACAAGAATTGAATCATAATACCCAACATTCTGTGGGATAACATACCCAATGCAAGCATGAAATGTACAAATAAGGGACATACCTGCATATAGTGAATACTTCCGAAGAACGCAAGGCATCAATGTGTCCATCCGAGATATTGATCCGTCAAGAACTCATCGACCGCCTCGCAATGATATTCTCAACCACTGTATCACCCCTAAAGTGATAAATATTTTTTAGTGGGAGCATGATGTGTCAATAAGATCGAGCATCGGCTTAGGCAAAATAGCTCTGGATGAGAACTCAACAACATGAAGTGCCTCTGATGGCTGCAAGGAAATTATTGATGACGAAAGTTAGTGATGAAGAGCTAGATTCACTATGAATTAAGGATCGATCTACTTAGTGTTTTTCATACCTCCGATTGATGCTCCTCCACCACAAATGACAAGGGTAATCGACCTTATCGGCTCATCTTTTGCAACCTATAAAAACATTTAGTGAAATCTATTTCTATTATCTCAAATTTAAAAGAAAGTAACTTAATACCTCTCTGCTTCTCATCTGAAGGAGGCCACCACATCACTTATTCTTGCTCGTGGACTTCCAAGTGTGTGTGAAGGGGAACTGCTTTCCTCTTCCTTATCCCGAGCTTTCACACCATGCTCAATGCTATCGACATGTGTGAAAGCATCGCCATGTGTAGTGGCCCTCCACAAGAACTTCACCACAATTCCACATGGCTTCCTAAGTATCCAACTCATATGGAAGCTCTGGTAGCCTCCACAAGAGCTTCCTCTACTGCACCTCCTCGTGGGCTTTCCAAGTGGTAGCCTCCCCATGGGTACCTCCACAAGGGAAGCTCCTGGTAGCCTCAAGAGTTTCCCTGCAGACCCCCACAGAACCTCCCCACACTTGGGGTGGTAGACCCTCACGCCTCGGCAAGAACTTCCTCGAGCAAGACAACCCAAATCAAGCCCATCCATCCTCGTCATTGTTGCATGAAAAGATGATATTGTATCTTTCAAGTCCCTGAAACCTACAAGTATCCTCTCCACCGCAAAGTCTCATGGGGTAGGCAGAGAGTGCTATACACCTGACTGGGAGAATATCGAGGAGAGACATATGGAGAGTCGCTGCACTACTTGGACTTAAAATGGGACTGCTATCGTGACATGTGTAGATTGTGGGGACACCGATCAAGGAGCCGCTCTCCTCTTCTAATATGTCCTCGAATGAAAGTCGCACTGTGATAAACCGATAAGAAAATGTGAAGACATACATAAATAAAGACATTCTTATATGAACTAAGTGATATTATTATGTCACCGTGCCCTCCCAAACCAGTGAAAGTATTATTTGGAAACTCTATTTTTGCCCATCGCAAAGATAATGGTTTTGCAGATGAAATGACGGGCTTATGATGCTTATGTGCCCACCATATCTACAATGAATATTTTAAACAAGAACTTCAACACATTAAATTACACATTCTGGAGATATAGAACATACCATCAAGAGTGACAAAGCCACTCATGTAACCTACGCCTCTGTTCAATCTTTGATGTAATAACATCAAATTGGGAAACTAGAAAGTCCCAAATGGCCTCTATGCCCGTTGTCAAAGAAATCTATCTATGTCATCGTAGTAATCAATTCCACCACTATAATTGTGATATATTAAAAATAGATTTGATAGCGAAAATGTATGTACAACCGCACAACTGTGTGTACAGCCATTTGAATTCTCGTTGATTCTTATAGTCGATAACCAAGAATCATGACGGATTTGCCATAAGACTTTCTCCTCTATTTGGCATCCCTATCATCACACGCAACTTCATCGGGGTGAAAGGAATGCACCGCCACCCAACAAGAAAGCTTGCTTTTCTATGTCCCAGCAAGACAAGATCGATGTAATGGCAACCGAGTCTTGCTTAATTTCGTGGAGTCTAATGAATTGATGGAGATGAAGCCTCTTTAAAATGTCAATGGCTTCATCAAGAAGTGTGAATATTATCGAACACGCTTCTAAAGGGTCTGCATCTCAAGTTATCCTTTTCCCACATGGTAAACTTCAAAAAGAAAAGAGTAATGAGCAATGTGATGCAAATCACCCATCAAAACCAAGCGAACAGCTTCCAAATTATTCCTAAATGATCTGTACCCTCCAAAGAGGTACAGAGAGTACAGATGCAAAATACCCCCCAGAAACCATCCAAACAACTTTCAAATTACTTCCATTGTAATGTAATGAACATTATCTCAAGAATCGGCAAAATAAACAAAAAAACTATAAATGATCTGTTCCTCAAGAGAGTACAGAGTACAGATAAAAATACCTCCCAAACCATCCAAACAGCCTCAAATGCTTCCATTGGAATGTAAATATAATCAAGAAGCAAAATAAACTAGAAAAAGAAGTCTAAATGATCTCAGACCTCCAAAGAGGTACGAGAGTACGATGAAAAAAATACCGAAATCATCCAAACCATCAAATTGCTTCCATTGGAATGCCCTAAACATAATCTCAAGAAACAGCAAAATAAACTGAAAAGAAGTCTTAAATGCTCAGACCTCCAAAGAGGTACAGAGTGATGCAAAATACCCCAAACCATCCAAGCAAACATCAAATTACTTCCATTGAATGCCCTAAACATAATCTCAATAAATGCAAAATAAATTAAAAAAAGTATAAATAATGTACTCCAAAGAGGTACAGAGAGTACGATGCAAAATATCCTTAAACCATCCAAACAAACCTTCAAAATTGCTTCCATTGGAATGCCCTAAATATAACTTCAATAAATAGGCCAAAGAAACTAAAAAAGTCTCTAAATTATTTGTACCTCGAGAGGTACAGAGAGTACAGAAAAAAAACTCTGAAATCATCCAAACCATCAAATTACTTCCATTGGAATGCCTAAATATAATCTCAAGAAGAATGCAAGATAAACAAAAAAGTTTGTCTAAATGATATATTGAGAGAGGTACAGAGTACAGATGCAAAATACCAAATCATCCAAACAAATTATTCCATTGGAATGCCCTAAATATAATCTCAAGAAGAAGGCAAGATAAACTAAAAAAAGTAGTTCTAAATGATCTCACTCAAGAGAGATGAGAGTGATGCCAAAAAAACTCAAACCATCCAAACAAACCTCCAAATTGCTTACATTTGAATGTAATGAATATAATCTCAAGAAACTGCTAAAAAACTGGAAAAAAGCTCTAAATGCTATGTACCTCGAGAGAAGAGTACGATACAAAATAACATATAAAAATAACCAATCTTTCACTGACTGAGAAGAACAAAGTAAACACTAAATTCATTCAAGTTCGGAATACATGTAAATACCTACATGTAGTCACCTACAATACCTCAATTTTGATTATATCACCGATAAGGTCGACGTAAGGCCGATCGAGAACGAGCTAAGCCGAGAAAAAATCCTTCACGAAAGAAAGCACTAAACCGTTTCAGGTGAGGAATGTCAACGACAAGATCATCTGTTCTTCTTCCCGCTTTTGAACGACACGGGTCCGCCAGGGAAGTGTAAACGGAATACGCCATCCCTTTACAAGGCCGTCCATTATGTTACTGCTCCGTTAACCGCTAAAACGGGAAAAAAAATACTATACACGCTGCACATGGATTGAGTCCGCATCACGCTAAAACTCCGGACGTAATATTTTCTCCATGTGAAAAGGCATGGGGTAGAGTGATATGGCCATTAATCATTTGCTGAATGAGGTGATGGGAGTATGGAAAAAAAATAGAATTGCTGCTAAAAAGAGAAATTTTTTTGTATTTTTTTTCTCTTTTTTTAAAATCAGAATTATACCTAAAGCATTAATAAGTATTGATATGGCACTTAAAATACTACTAGTCGAAGCACGAATCTTGATGCTAAAATCAAGTCGATCCAAGTTGAAACCGTCGAGATCAAGCACTTAAAATATCCTTAGAAACTAGGATGTCGCTAAATTTCTAAATAACTCTCAAACATAGAGTGTTTATAACCAAATCAGCGCCTCAACGTAAATCTAACAAGCCCAAGATCTCATACTCGACTTCATTTGTGCATTCAAATACACAAAATACATCATATGATCAAGAGAATCATCATCTGGAGATGAGTCATTGAATTTGTATTTAGAGACGCTCCTCCAATCTATAAATAGTCCCTTATTCCTCATATATGAGGGGAGGTCAAGCAAGAGAGAGAGGAGAGAGCTCTAAAGCTTGAAGATCCTCCAATCACAATCGTCACCACTGACGCCAACCACCGCCGGCCACGCCACGATCCTCGCCATCGCCAACCTCTCTCGTCTCCATCATGATGACCTTCATCGGCCATCTCGTTGTTCGCCATCATCATACTCACTAGCACACACTAAACATGACTACATAGCTTTTCCTTTCTCATATACATTATGTAATCCCGTTATCGGAAGATTTTGTTCTAAAAGATATAGGAAGTTTTCTGCTTTTTTTTTTCTTCTTTCAAGGTTTTCCATGTGAAAATTTCTGAGTTTTCTTGTTCACTCTTTAAACCGTGTGTCTGGATTTCATAATGCTAAGGCATAAACTTTACTCCCAGAATGGTTTTAGACGCAACAAGTGTGTATATATATATATATATATATTATTTATGCAATGTTTCAAATAATTTCAGTCATAATTAAGGTATTTTGAGTTTGCTACACATGATATTGTCTTTTGTTGTATATCTGTCTTATAATATTTGCTCGTCTCAATTTATGGAGTAGATACGGAGGTCAACTCCACCTAATTAGAGGACTCTGGTTATAATGCATCATATGTGGAGCCTACTGACCAAGCCACATAGTCAGAGGATAGAGATCATGTCTTTACTGACATGAGATTGATTGAGAGTAAATATAATAGAATACTTGATTTGATATTGACTCATTTATGAGCTAAAATTTTCTTAATTTGTCATCTTCAACAAATAATTGTGAAAGGTGAATTGAGTTAAATTTTGCTTTAAGTTTTTTTTTAGATTGAATTTCATTTAAACATTTAACACTTAGTAACATGTTAGATTTTACATTTAGATTGTTATTTAATTTGAGTTAATTTGATTTGAAATCAAAATCACATTTTGATGAAAGTATTCCCTCCAGTTGAAATCACCATTCAACAAAGTCAACATCGAGGTTTATGAATTTGCTTGATCATTTAATTTATTGTTTCAGATCATGTCAACTCTATTAGTTTAATAATTGATGATTAGATCTACTGTCACATGATAGAATTAGCTTCTCACATATAATAAGTTGAAATTTTTATAATATTTAGTTTTTTTTTAAATTTATTAACCTCGACACAGTTCTAAGACCAAACTGGGAAGCAACCTGCGCAACATCCTCAAACATTAAGTTTAAGTATTCATCGTAGTGTCAGGGCCCATGTGAGTGTTTAATAATTCAAATAATTTTATTTCTAAATCAAGAGATTAATTTCATATTTTCACTTAATTCCAACTTTCCGTGCACAGCCTTTTCAGATATTAAAATTTGTACTCTAAATTTTCATATCTATGAGCACATGCAAGTATTTATAACTTAGATAATTTCATCCAATTAATAAAATCATTAACTTTAAAAATCATAATTATAATGAAATCTCTTAATTTTTAGATTAAAGGATGCCCTATAATTTGTGTAGAATTTAATTTAGTATCACATTCTATCTGCTTATACAAAGAATTACAGATTCGATGACAATAAAAGCGTTTAAACTGTTCTAATAGCTTGTTAGATCGCTTGAAAATAATATTTAATTGCTTTCTTTTATTCAGAGTTGTCTAGTTATTAGATCTTCAATAGACTCTCATTTATATCTATTGTCGATCTTCAAACTCGTTACCATCTCTGTTCAATTTCTCTTTGATCCAATTTGAGCATTTAATAAGATGAATAATATGTTTCAAATATTTACCAAGAATTCCTTGATTATGCTTATTAGGAATCCTTCAATTTCATTAGGAATCTTTTATGAATTCTTTAATTTACTTGGAGTAAATTATATTTGAAGACTATATCTTAATTTCAAAGGGATCTCTCATGCTTTGATTATATATTCAATCAGATTATCTTTCACATCAATTGAAATGAGGTATTGAAGTGCTAAGCTTATGTTTATCACCAAAATATCCAACTCATTTCAATTACTTCAATATTTGAATATATTTCCAGACATTACATATTTCAATCTTAAAAATGATTCAAATTTTCTTTTGATTATCTTAATGTGAAATCTAAGATAATTCAAACATTGAGTAAGAGATGTTTGTTCATTTGAGGAATTAATTGATTTCATTGAGTCAAATTTTAATAATTTTGTTTACTTCAAAATTTAGCAAACTCAAATTAAATCTTAAAATCATCTTAGAATTTTTTAATTTAAACTAATTTATTTGAGCATTGTCAATGTAAAATTCGGTAGAATTTTCTAAGATTTTGGCCATCCCGCAGGGGCTACATCATAATTGTTTTGGCCTACCCGTCATGCTTTAATGAGTGATGTCAAAATATCCTCAATACACTGATATATAACGAGGTCTTCGCCACCGCATAAAGCAAATACATATAAATATTATTCTCCCTTTTCTTTATAAGTCCAAAATTCAGTCAAAATTTTGATAGCATTTCGCAGGAGAGTAGATCTAACAGCATTCGACTCCCCACGATGACGATCGGTGTTTTAAAATAATTCTATTTGATTTTCATCTCGCCATCGATGAGTGAAGAGATCTTCAAACGCTTTCGCCATATGAGGAGAGGGAGCGATAATCACGCTTGCCGTTGAGGGGAATCAAATGAAAAAAAGGGAGGAGGATTGCGTGCGGTTTTTTGTAGAGATGAACGAGCGGGAGCGGTTGGGAAAGAGAGAAAAAGAGGGAATGGGTGAGGACCGAGCTTTGGTTCTTTGCGGGAGTGATTTCAGAACCAAGGGTCAACACGTGTAAATTTACCCCTCATAAGAAGAGAGACTAGATCCGGCCAATAACATCTAGAGTTAGCTCTATTTTTACTTAATCAGATCTAAAACCTTTAAACCATGAAGATTTTTTTTCTTTCAAAGAGCTTTTGTAATTGTAGCCACTCTTTTTTCCACAATTTTTGCTCTTCTTCAATGAACCAAATTACTTAACCTATATTATATTGCCTAATTCTCAATAAATGTAAGGCAGATACATCTAATATATTCTCTACAAAAAGAAAAGGCACTATTAAAAAAATTATGAAAATGATGACCAACAATTTTTTGTGTTGCAAGAAAATGTCTAACTCTTATAGAGCATATAAATTTCCAACAAGATGTTCAAGTACTACTATGCATGCATATGCATTCAAGTTTCAATGCATATCATAAAATAAAAATACTTAAATATCAACAAAAATATATCCTTATATAGAAGTGAGTGCCTATTATTCTTTGCCCTTTTGCTTTCGAATAATTGAATTCTTTCACTTATATTTTGATGGGCATATATTACTTTGTGCTACTTTTGAGTAGAGCAATACTGATATTGTCTTATTAATTATATATAAGTGGGTAAAAATAAGCATAAAAAATAAAATAAATAAATAAATAATTAAGAGAATATTTATATTTATGGGGATATAAAAAATACATCACTTTAATTAGATTTTCTTTTAATATAAATTTTTTCTAATTTAATTTTCTCACTATTCCAACACTTTTCTTCATGTTGGTGCAAAGTTTATTTGTTAACTTAAACTTATTAAATAAGTAAGAAAATAGTACATGACCCAAAGTCTTCTTAAAGATATGTACCACATATTGTGAACTTAAAACATCAAAAGTAATAATCCTTTTACACAATATTTCTTCTCATATAAAATAACAATTAGTTTTGATGTGTTTTATTTTTCATAAAAAATAAAATAAAATAAATTTTTTGGCAACATAAATGGCAATATGATCATCAAAGAATAGTATCCTATGCTGAGTAATATGAAAATCAAATATATTCAAGAGTTTTTACCCGCATCATTTTAGCTCTATATTTAGCATCTCTAAAAGAGCTGGTCATAATAATTTATTTCTTACTTTTAAAATGACTAAATTATCTCAAATAAAAATAATATTTTAAAAGAAGTGATTAAATAATAATAATAATAATAAATAGTGTGCAGTCTAGAAATAAAACTCATAAAATAAAGAGTAAATACATTCTTAAAAAAATATTGCATTATTTTAAGAAAATAATATTAAGTCAAATATACTAAATAATAGGGGCATTTATATAAATATCACATAATTCTTATATATTTATATATTTGACATCAAAATTTTAATATTATATTAAAAATATTACTATTATTAATTTTTAACAGTTATACATATTTTTTTTATATGTAGATAATATTAGATAGTTAAATATTAAATATATAAATTTATGTGATATTTATATAAATCTTTTTAAATAATAAATTTTTACTTGATAACTGATAACTATTTTGATATGAAAACCTTCAAAATAAAAAAAAAATAAAAAAATAATTCAGCTAGTATAAAAAATTGAGCAAAATAAAATCGTTTTTTCTTTCGCTGTAAGCCCTACTCAGCCTTTTCGCCGCTCACTCTTCTGCTCTCCGCAATCGAGGCCATACCCAAGAAGCCAAAATGGCGAAGAGCTTTCAAACACACTGAAAAAATTTAAAGGCAAGACTTCTGAGTTATTTTTTCTCGCTTTCATCGACCATCTTTTCTCCCTCAATCCAGACTTACGGTAATCTGAGAGTTATCGTTTTGCTCCAGTTCATGCAAAGGGCAGCTCCAAGGGAGGAAAAGATCAATGAAGTGAAGGAGAATCCAGAGCCCATTGGAAGCGTCTTTGCCACCGCCAACGCTGAATCCTCCTCCCGAAAAAGATGGTAGGGTTATTATGGTAATGCTTACTCTTTTTTAGGGTTTCCTCTGATGCGAGTAATTGGATCGGCATACTATGTTGCACTTGGGGGGCGTTCTGTGAAATTTTATTAGTGATGGAAAATCATTTCAAGAATGGTTTTGTAGGATTAGATGATTCAATTATGTTTATAAAATTTGTCTTTTTAAGTTGCTTATTATTTTTTGTTTACTTTATGTTGCTTGAGATGGAATACTCGGTTATGTAATTCTAGGGATTCGTCAGCACGAACTGACCAAAGGTTTGCTTTTTGCTTTTTGTGTAATTCCTTTAACCATCCAATTATTCAAAACGCCATAAAACAAGTTTTGTGCTGAAAATTTGTGGATTTTCATGAAACCTCAAAATAAATAAATAAATAAATAATTATTAACAGAAACATTTGGATAGCCACATTGTAACCTTGTAATTAGCTACTGCATGTCATTCACTTATTGTTTGGGGCAGTTATTGTCTATAAAGTTAATTGTGTTGTTGTTGTGGGATAAGCTTGGTTGCAAATATAGGTAAAGTTGTTTGTATTATTTGAAAGATCCAACTCCCTAAGTTTTGTTTATAGACCAACAAACTATATATTATTTGGATGATAGTTTTATAAATGACTAAATGTGATTGATGGTTAAGTGATCGAAATTCCCCAATTTTCATATAAATTTTATAAAAAACTATAGAATCTATGATTTAAAAACTAGATTGGACCGGTTCATCTGAGTTCAACCATGAACCAATCCTCTGATCTACTAAATCCATGTCTAAAATGCGTAAAACTAGCTAGAACAGATCATTGAACCAGAACTTAAGAATTGGATTGGATTTTGAAGAATCAGGAAGTTCAATTATTAATCAAATTTATTTTTTTAGTTTGTTCAGATGATTAGAAATAAATAAAAATAATTAAAATATCATATTCTCAATTTTGATTTAAAATAATATTCAAAATATTCACTAGTAAAGTATCCTAAATTAGAGTATTGTATATTAAATTGATAAAAATATCATTATTACATCATTATTATTTTTTGTAAATCATATTAAAATAGGTTTAATATTTATTACATCATCCGTTGAACTTTGAACCTCTATTTTTTTCTAGCTCAATATCCAATCTAATTTTCAAAACCTTGATAGAATCAATGCCTCCTACCAAAAAAAAAGCAAAAACAACATTACTCAAGTGATGCAATACTAAGGAGTTTTTCATATCACATCTGACAAAGGTAGATCATAGAATTTTACTAATAATAATGCACAATCCTAACCATATTACAGATGAATGGAAAAAAGTTTCAAAAAAATTTTTCTACATTGTCAAAAATATCACATTTCAATTTTCATGCTACATATAACAAAAACATTTAATACAATTTTAAGACTTCAAATAAAACAAACACATAAATTTTATTAATGCTTATTTACTACATCCAAAAGCAGTAAAAAATAGAAAATAATGGGACTAAGCCATGAATCTTTAGACAAAAAAAAAATCTTTGAATAATCAACCATCTTTAGATAGAAAATACAAGAGTTCTTATAAAATTGAAGAGACAACTACTATTTGCAAATGGGAGGAAGTTTCTGCTTGCTAGAGTTATGTGTCGCATGGAAGAAAGACTATTTGAGCTATGCATGACTAGGATGAGACTCACCACTTTTATGATTTTGAGTTGACAATCAGAGCATCTGATTGTGAAAGGGTGAGGGTGATGGTGCACCAATTGACAAGGGAAGTTGTTGGAGCTTCGTACAATAAAGGAGGCATAGCTCAGGATGAGGCACATGAAACATGGGACATCAAATGTTGCAATGATTTGTAATTGGATTATTTCACAAAAGTTATGGTGGTAAGTATGCCAAATCCCATGTTAAAGGTTGTGGTCAACAATTTCTAATATGATACATAGGCATCACATATCTAAGTTACAAAACCCGTGTTCTCAAAACATAGTTTTTTACGAGTAGTTAGAAAGCAGGTAGCCAAACAACCACAAAAAAGCAGCAATATTCATTAGTTGAAGCAACTAAAATGTCCTGAACACACCTGTGATATTGTTTTTAATATTATCCTATAATTCTATTTATTTGATTCTTTTGAAGAACATTTGTTTATCATGCATTTAATAATTAATCAAATTCCATTTTATTGTTTTATCCTTCATGTCAGTATGGTCATTATCTTTTAATGAGTATTAATTTTAATTTTTTTATAATAGATATAATTATTTTTTTACAAAATTCTTTGTTGAGTGTCTCAAATTAAGTACCACCACTCATACATAGGGCTATATTGCATTTCAAATTCATGATTCGACTATTGCGTGGGTGTCTATCTTAGGTAATTTTGGCATTGATGCAATAGCGTTATCCGTTTGTAAACAAATGTCATTTGAGTACCTGACGGTTCAAATGATTTCTTTTTGGTCTACTTATATTCATAGTCCATCTATTTCACGATTGAATTTACCGTGAAAAGTTTTTTTTAATAGATTTTGTTGTTTGAATACATCTCAAGTATTCATTTTCGTACCATTTTAGCAGTTTCGATGATGAGCACTAGACCTAATCCACATCGTCATTACCAATCATCAATCTCATAGCATTTGGTTTGATTGATTGTGAAAAGTTAGTCTAGAGAACTCTAGTATTTGTTTCTATGCACTAGTAGAGTTCATCGAGCAATATGATGATTTTGAGCGTAAACGAGACATCTTGAATTGATTCTTGTGCAATGCTCATCCAACGACAGTTATTGACCTTACTTTGGGTCAAACTTGATTTGCATTTCACATGACATATATCTATAGGTCAACAGAAATGTCTGGCAAAGTAATCATATGTGATTTTGGCATTTGTTTTCATGTACTTTCGAGATTGTTCTGTTGCAGCCCTGTTTTCTTTTTCTTTAATGAGTTTGAGCGTTGTGCTGTTTTTTAAGTTAATTTACTTATTGCTGCAATAGCTACTAATGTTTGATTTTCACCTTGTTTTGGGTCTCCGAAGTAATGTTGCTTTCTGAATAATTTTTATCCAGCATAGTGATATTTGAAGGGGATCCTCACCCCGGAGCATTAAGAGGCCGAATGTCATTTCAGAGTTTTAATCCCTCAATTGATGTGAGTTGGTTGGTTGGTGTATGATTGTCTCTCCTTTATTCTTTACTCCTTTACATAAGCTTCTTTGTAGAAATTGAATGAAGAGGCTACAACCATCAATCACAATGAAGCTTCTAATACGTCTAAGGAAAATGATAATGTTTCTTACAGGTGGGTTTACCAGCCTTTGATTTTAAATTTTGAAGTTTGCCAAATCATTATATTCTCAGTAAAGCTTTGGGTTGAAAGTGTTTCCTTGCTTATGAACCACTTATCTTCTAATGCTTTCAAACCATGATCTACTAGGTGAAACCATTTATATGATTTACATTGCTGTTGGATTTGGAATCTGTTCTAGAAACTCACCTCTGTTAGCTAAGGGCTTGTTTGGGATTAATTTTAATGTGTTTTTAATTTTATGTTTTTATTTTATTTTATTTATATTTTGATTCAAAGTAAAACTTATTTGGCTGTATAGTTGATTTTAAAAACACTCAAAATGCGTAAAAGTTATTTTGTGTGATTTAAAAATAGAATAATAAAAATATCTAAAAAATATACAAAAAAAAATTTAAAATAACATAAGAACAAAAACAAAATACACAAGAAAAAATTTATCCCAAATGGACCCTAAAAAATATGTTTAGGTCATTTGAAGACCAATGAATACTATGCAATGCTTAAATCTTATTTTTTTACAAGTTCACATAACTTTTTAATTTTTTATGACAGAGTTTAGGAAATCATGTTGCTTTTCATTTTCCAGGATGTTTGGGGAGTCATGGTGAGTTTTCATGGTTTGATGGTCAGGGTTATATGATGACTACATTTTGGTCGGTGATTCGTTTGTTGTAGTAGTAGAAAGTTATGTAACCGTGAGCTCACAAGCTTTCTTCTGCTGAGAATGATACCTTTTATGAAACTTGGTGTTTGCTTTTTTGTGATGGAAGTCATTTTGTTAGAGTACTTTTCTTTTTCATTGGCATTTCCTTCTTCTAAAACTAAAAACATGGTAATTTAGATGTTACTGACTCAAATGTTATCTTTATTGAGATTTTGAGTCTAGGGTGTTTAATTTGAGAGAGAGAGAGAGAGAGAGAGATTTGTTTTCTCTCACTCGATGTGATGTGGCATTGAGTCTGCCTCCTTTGTGAAGTTCATACGGGAGTTGCTTTCTTTGCAGCTTTATGTTGGCTGCAAAATATTACATAGTTTAGATTCCCCTTTTCTTCTTGGTGTTTATTTGTTGGATCCCACCTTTTACTTGTAGCTTCTACGCTGATTGATTCTGTATGCTAAATTAGTCTTATATGTGGTTAGATCCGAGGAGGTAGCAGCCAAGAGAATATTTCAGATCCAGAACTTAAAAGAAAACAGCCAGTTGTGAATATGGACATACCAACCCCTGGCAAATTCCAGAAAATTGGAACTGGGGATGCTAATGGAAAATCTTCAACACATAATCCAAACAGTTCTAATAAGCAGAAAAAGCGAGAAAACCTGGACTGGAACCTGCTTAGACCGCCCAATGCTCAGAAGAAAAGATCTTGACCATATGGATGCTGCAATCTCCAGATGTTCTTTGTTTAATTCCTTTTGTATGTCCTTTTAGCTGCATTTCAATACATTATAATGCAAAATTATTGCTTATAAATTCATTTTTTTTGGCCATTTAAGCCTGTTATACTATTTTGTTGTTTTAGTTGTATTGGATTCTATCTAATGAATTTTGCCTCTTTACAAATTGCACTTGATTCTTGGACTGTTGATTGATTAAATGTGCCCAATATGACATTAGTCACAATTAAAGAGTAAGTATACACTTAACAGTTCATAAATCTTTTTTTTTTCTTTCATAGCTTTTATCAATCAGACTAATTGACATTTATAAATCAAATCTGCTCAAAGCTATTTGGATGGAAAATTTGTGGAATGTAGAGGGACTTGCATATCTCCTTTTCTACAGGCTAAAGACTTGGTTTTCATCTTTGAGTTGAGCTTCAAAAGCATTTCCCATATTAGAATGATAGTTTCTCTTGTGGTCAATTGTAGTAGTGAGCTTGTATTTGTTATGGTTTGGTCCTTTGTTAAATTGAGACAGGTTTCTGACTGTGGAGTGACATCAATCTGCTGAGTTAGACTGAGGTAGCCCCCAAGAAACAATTTTAAGGTAGCAGACCCCCTTTTCCTTCAAATGTGGATAGCTGCAGGGGTATGAAGTTTTATTTAATATTTTTATATTTAATTTTATTAACGCCTTCATTATTTCACTGCATTTAACAAAATCTTATTGGGGTAAATATGAGTGGTTGTAATATAAATCTCATTCCAAAAAAGCATATGTTTTGGTCCTGTTAAAGCCTATGAGCAATCAATCAGTTAATATCAGTGCAAGTTCTCAGTTTCTGGGTTTTAGTGTATTCCGGGCAGAAAACCTTATGGGGATTTTGCTCCAAATTGGGAAAGAACTGCTTGATTAGTTTATTTTAGTTAGTCAGCTTCAGATAGAAACATTTGGAATATTGCAGTAGTTGTAAGGTTTGATTGCTATTATCATAAGCTTCAAGCTGCAGTTTTCTTAGCAAGGACAAGCAAGTGAACTAATGTTGTGTGATGCTAACTAGATTCTAATATAGAATGCCTAAAGTGATATCATTTACCGTAAGGAGGATATCACTTGAGGTATCACTTTTAGCAGATACAATACATATAAGATCATATTGGAAAGTGTTTATCACTTTACATATCACTTTAGATGGTTTCGTATTATTTATAACATAATTTTTTTTTTTAATTGTTACTACTTATTTTATCTCATATTTTATTTCATTTTTTTCTCACCGAATTCCTTAAGGTGGAGGACTTTATTATGGTGCTGGTAGTTAATTCATTACTAGTAAAGAGTAGAAGCAAGGTTGATTGTCTTATCTATAGTATAAATAGTTATTTGGTATGTTTTGCACACCTTAACATTTAAATTTAGGTGATCACTGGAATATTGAATAGCTGATTGTAATATTTTATTAGAATTACATAGATTTTTTTTTCTTAAAATATCTCTCATTTTTCATATATATATATATAACAGAAAACAGCACAAGATTATTCTACCATACAATTATCTTATTTAGCCATCGAAGAAACTTATTTAGGCATTTATATTTACATGTATTTTAAGGAACTTTTATTTAAACTTGAATATATGTTTTAATGCCCATACTTTGATGATATTATGACGGTAAATTTATGTACATATATAAGCGTTGATATATAAATATCTAAAAATTATATAATATGTACATAAATTTCTTTTTCAAAAATACATGCTCTCCTTCATCAACCTATATCAAACCAAGAAAATAAATAAATAAATTTCAAATTTTGACTTCCATAAGCTTATGTCAAAATAAGCTAACCATTAAAAAAATCCTTAAAATAACTTTTAAATAAAATTTAATAATTCAGATGGGTCAACTGATCAACTGATACTTATCTTTTAAGAAAAACGTAAATAATTCAAAGACAACAAATGTAGATATGCTTTTCGTTGATGTGTATAACTGAGAGATTATTTTGTGGGCCCTCCAACATTGAACCCTAAATTTTAACTAATATACTTGCATATCAATTTTTTTTTTAAAAAGATCAAATTAAATCACAAAATTATTAAATTTATTTTTAAATAATATTAATGATTTATGTATTAAAAAATGATGGTGATGAAAAGAGCTATCAAAAAGCTGTTTTATTTGAGAAAACAAAAATCAAAATTCACTCAAAAATAAATATCATCGTCATCAGATATATTTTATTTTAAAATTAAACATAAACAAAATAACAAGTCTTAATCAATGAGAGATCACATAAATTCTTCTCTTTATCATTCTATACAAATTCTCATTTAAGATACATCATTTTTTATACATCTTAACTTTTCTTTTGCATTCTTTTCTTAATATAAGAAATCTAATGATTTACTCTCAATCTGACATCAAACGCTTTACGTAAAACGCCAAACTCAATCTTTTCCAAATAAAAATACTTCAACTTTTCCCAACATACTCATTTTGCATTCTATCTCTAAGAGTAAAGCCATCATCCACCTGAGCATCCTCATTTCAAACACTTAGTCTTATGCTTCTCTTTTGCCAACATTCTGCTAAGTCATTAGTCATTGCAGGTCTTCCACATACAATCAGTTCTATCAAAATCCAAATCTGCAACTCAAAATGATCAGAAAATGGACTGATTCGATTAGTAAAACAATATGAAGAAAAAGATCAACAATGATTTTGATCTTTCTTTACAAGTTGTTTGTTTCGGCAGTTTGATAGAATTCAACATCCTAAATGTCTTCCCTTCCATAGCAGCGAACTAAAGAGCTAACATATATTAATTAATAACATGATCATACATGGCAGATGTTTCTGAACCAAAAGCTACAGCTCCTAAAGTTAAGATTGCATAGTTTATATATTTGCATAGAAACCCTAAACAATTGGAAGTCGGCTGCTGGCCTGCAGAATAGCCTGCATTGGTTTAAGCTCATTATAACAATAATAATAATACAAATGCTACCACTTTTCACTAGGTTTCCATGTGGAGATTGCATATATGATGCGCCCCTTCCAACCCTGGAGCAGCCACCTGCTATCCTGATCAATGACAAAATCACTGTGATAACAACCTCGCACCTTGTCCTTTGCCCTCTTCATGATCTCGGGATTGAGTTCGAGTTGAGTGAACCCAGCCCGCAGGTTCCTCACCTGCCATTGTTTGTGGTCTCTGGCCTCTCAACCCTTTCAGAACCTTCGCACGATATGACGTTGAGAGCCTCGCGCCCGAAGAGGTCCCTCTCGATCAGCATCCTCTGCGCATCCTCTCGAGGCACCGTTGTTTCGAGCATGTCAAACAAAGAAGAGAAGTGGAATAGAGCTTCCCTGAAGCGCGTGACGAAGAAAGGAGCGCTGTATGAGCCGTTGACGATACCATGAATAAACACATCCGGATTGACCTTCCTGATTGTGCTCAGGACCTTATTCCGGGGACTGTCGACGACCACAGTTTCATCCACCAGGTTTCGGAATCAATTCCACGATAAGCACCTCATCTTCATGAATCTTCAAATCTTCAACACGTATGGTCTCCCATTTGGATGCAATTGCATTGTACTCAAATTGAACGTTGAAACTCTTAGCATAATCAGCCAGCCTTTTACCGGTCTCCTCAATCCGCTCTGTGGGACGGAAACCTGGCTGAGGCACATCGATGCCAGTGATTCGAAGCTTTGGCGGACCGCCTGGCCTCGATGAAAGACGTTGAATAAGGCAGGGCCATTGAAAGCCAAAGTAGATACCAAAATCTATGATGTGCAACCTTGACGCCTTCTCAGACACATTCAATATGGTTTGATTGGAGAAGAAATGTGATATCTTCTTGAATGGGCAGGCAGAAAGATAAAGCTGGTAGGCCTTCAAGATATCAGAGGCTGTCGTTCGTTTTGCAACAAGCGAGTGATAAATCTGGCTTCCAGTGCCAGCCAAGCGAGCCTCTAGTCCATCTGCAAAACAATGGGCCAATCTCTGCGTCCCATCACCGAAAGGAGATGAATACTGTCTAATCTGCTTCAGCAACTCATTAGCATTGCGACGGTCATCAGCAGCCACAGCCTGAGCACAGTGTATAAGAAGGGTTCTTAGGTCAACCACATCCTTCTTTTGTTGCCTCTTGCTGCGACCTTTTCGAACATTCTGACAACTCTTATTAGCTCCATTATTCATCACCACATGATGATCATTCATCTTCTTCTCTCCGCATTTTTTTATGCCCTGGCAAAGTAAAACCTTATCAAACATCTCAGACCGGACAACATCATCAGAGGACATGGCTGACTGCTTAATGCTTCTACCTTCCTGCAAATCCAAATCCTCAATTTGTGGTTTCTTCCGTCCCCGAGACCCAAAGATTGAGAATGGTTGCTCTTTCTGAAATTTATACTTAGCATCAAAAATGATGCCTTTTTCTTTCAAATCATAATTCAGAGCAAAATTTTTAGAATTAACATCCATGACCAATTTGTTTTCACTCGGAAGAAATTTTGTGCCTCCTCCATACCTCTCTTAAATTGCCAGGCAGGCTGGCTTTCAATCAACAGTCTAGGAACAGCCAATGGATCAACACTTCCTACACTCGATGAGCTGAAAGTGAACTGGTGAATCTCTGAAGAATCCTGAGTCCAGCTTGGATCAACCCCGCTACTACAGCTCTCCCCACTCAAAACACCATAACTGGAGCTAGTTTCCTCAGGACTCTCTAATCTATTATCTTCATGCAGAAACGAATTAACAGGAGATGGTGGCGGGTATTGCTGGCCAAGGATATCATAGAAAGGTTTCTCCGTGGCTTGTAGAGCAGACTTCTCCTGGTTAAAGGGATTGATCTTTTCGTCCACATCCTCCTCCATCAGGATCCTGCTTATATAGCTCAAGACAATATCAGAAAAGATCTCGGAGTCTTCAGGGTAATCACCCTCATGATTTCTTCTTGAGGTAGAGGTAGGATTCCCATTAGAAACTGAACCTAAGCCAGAGGCCGGGTAACTGGCATGATTGATTTGATTTATGTTGGGCACAGCAGCACCAAATTTGTGTTCATGGACGTTATTTTGAACAGGAAACAGCTGAGAAGCATCAAACTTAGAACCATGCAAGTTGCTACTATCCATGACAGAGGGTTGGGGGTAGTTCATCTTGAAACCCCTACTTTCCATGGGGTTCTGATATGTGAATAAATCTTCACAACTTAATCCATCCACACCAGATAGCTCATGCACTCCTCGATCCATAACCATTGAATCACAGCAGACCTAATACCCAACTATCCAAAGAAGAAGAAGAAAAATATTTTTTATCAATTCACCCCATAAAACCAAAGAGCCAAAAAATTTAGATCAAAACTACATGCGCCACAAAGCAACTTCAGAGACAGTAACAAAGCTCCCAAAAGAAAATGCTGAGATTGTGGAAAATTATAAATGACGCCCGGAAAAAAGCAAGCCAAGCAGAAATCAAAGCACGTCCGAATCATATAGAGCTAAAAATGAAGCCAATCCGAGTAAAATTGCAATCCCATGCCTTCAGAGAAAATCGTACGGATCCCAAATCTGACAATCAACTGAATCAAAGAATCAAAAAAAGAAAAGGAAAGGGTTAAAAAAGACGTACCTTGAAAACCCTAGCTAGCAGGAATAAGGGATAAAAAAGGAAACGGAGAGACTGGAGGGAGAAAACGCCACCCCTCAAGAGTTCCTCTCAACCCAGCGATCTCGCCTTCTCCTCTCTCTCTCTCTCTCTCTCTCTCTCTCTCTCTCTCTCTCTCTATTTCTCTCGTTCTTAAAAAGTGAGCGAGCGATTGAAGGCGAAATAAGTAATAAAATATTTTTATTTAATATTAAATTATTTGTTTTGATGCATCAGTGATACTTAGGTGTTCCAGCATTTTCCTTAAAAGCTAATACACCTGATCTGCTATAATTAACTAATTATTTATTTTAATCCCTCAAACCCTTTATGATAGGATCGTAGCTCGAATTTATTATCTCAATCTTATTCTAAAGAGTTGAACCTATATTTACTAATATTTTTTTATTTACTCGAGTTCATAATTATAGTAAAATACTTTTAAAAATTCATAGTTTATTAAAATCACATTTGCAAATATATATATTTGATATGACACTTATAATAAAAGATTATCTTGATTTTAAAAGAAATTGATCCGGTTGAAACTGGCCGAGATCGTTCTTAAAATATCTTTAAACTTTGGGATATCAGTTAAATCCATAAATCTCAAATACGAAGTGTTTATACAATCGAAAGATCTCTGGGTTTCAACAAAGTAAAGATCTTACATTGACTTCATTTGAGCATTCAAATGCAAAAATACATCATATGATCGGGAATCATTTTGGCCGACGGGTACGGGTTGCTGCATGTATTTACGTAGATATTCTCTTCCGATCTATAAATCCTCATTCCTCATGAGGAGAGGGAAAGGGAGGAGAGAGAGAAAAGATCCTCCAAAGACAATCGTGACGCTACTGCCTTTCAACCACCGCTTGGCCATCGCCGTACCATGAGCCATCGATATTGTTGCCATTATCATCACCGACCACTATCGCCATCATCGTCAACATCGCCGTCAACATCGGTATTACTAAGAATCGCTCATTTTCATATACACTGTAATCCAGATCGGAAGATCTTCACTCAAAATACAGGAAGTTTTTTCTGTGGTTTTTCCCTCTTTTGAGGTTTAAAAAATTCTAGTTTATCATTTCTTTAAATACCTGGATGAAGAGTAAGGTGTAAACTTTACTCTACCATGATTTTCACGCAATAATATTAAATTAATACTCAGATTGCTATTAACGACACATAAATATAATTTAATTATATATTCAACGTATATACTCTTATATTTAAAAAATTAATTCACCCTCAGAATAATTTAGAACACTCATATTATAAAAATAGTTATTTGTTTAATTAAATTAATAAACTATTTAAGTATATATTTTCATATATTTATTATTTGAATTTTGATATTAGACTTTTTTTTCAAAATCAGTTTTAAAAATATTAATATTAGTTAATCGGAATATTATGATATTCATCAAACTATCCCTTAAGGACTCGTGTCAAAAAAATGATTGTATTAAATATTAAATAATGAACCCTAAATTAAAAATTTATCTGGTTATTATTATAAATTATTAATTACAGTAAATTGAGATGTAATGACTCAAAAAAATAAAAAGCAAATTGACTAAAAACAGTATAATTTTAAGAAGTCTCTATGGCCCAAGATATTAACAGTTATGAAAATACATAAATAAAAAAAGCGTCACTCCTTCCAGAACCTCTCGGCAACAACGTGTGAACCGGTTCACCGGAAGTCCCCGGTGAAACATGGTCCACGTCCGAGGTTTGAAAGCGATCCGCTCGTAGTGGTCCCGCGGCTTTATTATTATTACTATTATTTTGGGATATTAAAAACATAATATTTAAATCTTATCTAATTATTAAATTAAAATCTCTATTTTTTTTAATCAAACAAATCTATATATTTAATATGTCATGATTAAACTATAAAGAATTTAAAATAAAGATTACAATGTAATAATAATTTTAATTTTTAGGTAAAATTTTAAACAAATAAAAAATACTAGCTTTTTAATAATATATATTTTGAGTATTTTCATATAAATTGATCCTAAATTTTTTAGTGAAATTAATTATGATAATTAATTAATAGTTAATAAAATAAAATGGCATTAAAGTATGTTTAGCCTAGTAATTGAGGAAAAGATTTTTTTTTCAATATCATAAATTTAATTCACATAGTTTACAATTTATCGCTAATCATTCTTAAATGATGAAATAAATTCAATAATTGTCTTCATGTCTCTTAATCACACATAGAGAAGGTTGCTTTTTATGTTAAGATAATTAGTGCATTCAAGTAATTAAGCCCATCGTGGAAAGTATTCTAAGAGTTTCAAATCTAAAATATTTAAAATTTTGTTTTAAAATATGATATAGATAATTTTGCTAAGTGACTCATTTAAGTCCATCATATGTCCATGCATTTGAAATACAAAATCAATCAATTTTATTTACATAAAGTTATAATATTATTTGAGGATAACCATTGCTTAAAAAATGATTACATCCTATGTGATAGTCTTGATAATATAACTTATATCTATGCAATACTGATAGTGATTTGGATTACTCTTTCAACGCTATTCCATAACAATGCCATCAGTAAATTTCTTCACCCTTTCGATGATCGGCTAAGCTCATTGTAAAATAAAATAGAGTTCAAAGCTCCAAAATGATACTAATTGAAAATAAATCTTAAGTCCGATCCCCAGTAATGTCCGCACTGGATCCTCTAGATCAAAATGCGACTGTTTAAAGTCAATTTATGAAAATAATTATTCATAATGAAATGGTTCATAACACCTGATAGTCATGATTGGTCAAATATTATTTTTACTTGCTTATTTCATAGAGGGTTCAAAAATTGTTCATTATTTTTTTCTACTATACATACAACAACAACAACAACAAGACTTAATCCCACTGGGTGTCTACAATGAATCATTCGCTCCATTGTTTCATTACGTAAATTCTCATTTTAATTCAGATACCCAAAGATCATTTTTACATCTTAACCAAGTTTTAGGCCTAACCTTTCTTAACATAAAAATCTAACGATCTACTCTAATAATCATTATCTACACGCTTTGGCCAAACCATATTACTCCCTAATCTTATTTCACAAAATTGTTCATTTATTTTATATTACTATATATAATATAAAAATAAATTTATTATTATAATAAATATGATAAAAATATTTTAAAGTAGTTAAATATAATGATTATTTATAAGCACTTAAATCAATATTTAAATTTTAACAATAATATAAACAATATATAATGAATTATGTCAAATTTAATTAAATTTATTAATCAATTATGTTTACTAATAAGACTTATCATTGGTATCAAATTAAAATATTTAATTATTTATTTTTAAAAAAATAGTTAAAATTAACAAATAAACTTAATAATATTTTAAATTCAAACACGTTTACATTTGACTAGAATTATTAAATAAAAAAAAATGAGCATTCCCCTCAAATCTCATCCGTTGAACTCCACTTGCTGATGTTGAGATACGTGGCATCTACCACGTCACCGGTTTTGGAAAAATGGGTAGGTTTTTCAGCGCCGTTAAAACTTCTTGAGGGAAGTCAAAATCGGACACGTGACGACCATGTGTCCCGCCGACACGTGGAAATCATTCTGCGCACGTGATGACTGCCATTCCAGCGAAAGGTCCGAGCGAGTCCATAAAAGATGTTTTGAGGAGGATTTGTTTAGAAAATTAAATTTATATTATTACATAACCATCCATAGTATTTATATAATTTTTATAAAGATAAATATAATCCATTGAAGTGCACAACAAATTGCCAAATATTTATTTAATATGAAATTATATTAAAATACTATTTTTGGACTTTTATGCTTCTATTTCGTATAGGCTAATTAAATAGAAATCTGATATTCACATAACATTAAACTTAAAAAAAAAGTATTACTTCTTAAATGTAAAATTTTAAAGAAAAATACAACTTAAAAATAATAATTAATGATTTATTTTAATCCATTAATCATGGAAATCATAATTCATGTCCATATGATGGTTGTACAAGTAGTTTATTATAAAGGCATATTAACCTTAGAGATTTATATCATGGAGGATTTTTCAATAATGCCTGCATCGCCTCTTCTCTCGATACTAAGCCTAAAATGCGACTAGAATGCTCAAAACTGTAGAGAGATATATTAGAAAGATTAGAAAGACTTTACCAAGTTGTTAACTTTACAATATAAGAGATTACTTTAACCTGATTCTTACTTATTGCTTGATTGGTTATTACTTGTTCATTTATCTGCTTGCTTACAAATGAGTGAACATTTATTTATAGCCCTAATAACTCTAAAATCTAAAAGAACATTCTGTAATATAATAATATACATAATTTAGATCATTTCACACCACTCCTAGTATATACAATATTTTCTAGAATATTTCACACTATTCTATGGTTCTTTTGAAGCATTACTCCACTTTTTTTAGAATTTGACTAACTGTAAAGTCCCTCAAGGTTGTTCCCATCTTTCTATAATTTTCTAAACTTTCCTCCTCATAAGTGTTAAATACGAACTCCCTTAATATAAATTGATATTTAAATTTTCAACCAAGAGATTTTGAGTGCTCACAGACCGAACTGAGATCAATTTATGATTAAATTTGCTTAAATGTCCCAAACAAAATAGTTTCTTATGGGAAAATGTGATCCTTAAGAAAAATAGTAAATTCTCGCACAAATATTATTTACGAGGGATAAATATAATTTTATTAGGTCCAACAAATTTATTAAAAAAAAACGTCAAGTTGCAAATGAAATAGACAAAGGGATTTGGTCCTTTGCCAGAAAACAAATGAATAAAAATAAATTAAGTGGACCTCTTCATGGTGTTGGATATCATATTCATACCATCCGAATAATCCTGCACAAGTCTACTTAAATTTATTCGATAGTAGTTATCTTTAGTTTAAATATTTTTTTTTCTGAAAATAATTTTATAATTTCTAGTTTGAAGGTAAAAATCATATTTTAAAAAATAATAAATTAAATTAGCTAAATTCAGGTTGGTTTTAGTTAGAGATAAATATTGCTTTTAATTTTCATCAAAATTATCTAAAAATAAGAAATTTTAATATCACATTCAAAAATAAAGAGCACTGAGATTTGATATGGCACTTAAAATACTACTAAAGACTAATCTTGATGCAAAAGTAAGTCGATCCGTTAAACCGGGTCGAGATCTCTTAAAATATTCTCAAAACTTTGGGATATCAAATCCCTAAACAAATCTCTCAAATATGAAGTGTTTATAATCAAATCGAGCGCCTCACGAATCCAAGCCCAAGATATTACAATTGACTTCATTTGAGCATTCAAATACTTAAAATATATCAAATGATTAAAGAAATCATTCTAAGCCGTCCATGAGTGGAGTTCTGATTTTGCATGTATTAGACGACCTCCTCCAATCTATAAATAACCCATCATTACTCATATGAGGAGGCCAAGCAGAGAGAGAGAGCTCTAACACTTGAAAATCCTCCGCATAATCGTTACCACTGCCGCCACCATCCGGCATTTCAACCTGCCACCGCTGCCACCGCCACACATCCTCACCGTGCCAATCTCCGGTTTCCATCATCATGACGACCTTCATCGCTGGTTGTCCCTCACCTCACTTCATCATTCACAAGAATCATAACCCTGACGAACTATACTATTGTCATTGTTGATTGATTCTATCACTCATATTTAATTTGTAATCGTATCTGGAAAACTTGTACTCCAAAAATAAATATATAGTGAAGCTTTTTTTGGCTAGCCCCGTGAATTTTTCTTTCGAGATTTTCCACGTAAAACGGAGTTTTCTTGTTTCACTCTTTAAATACGTGTCTTGGATTTCACAACAAGTAAGGCATAAACTTTCACTCTACCAGAATCGGTTTTCTAGCATGCATTTGGCCAGGAACTAATTCTCATCATTTCATCTTGATGATAAAGTTTCCCAACAAGATCAAAATCACATCGAGGTGGAGCATTTCAAGCTTTTAAGGAGTGCAAAAGAATGAAGATTCATCAAACTTAGTTCTTCAGACATGTAAAACTGGGGCAACTCTTATTCTCAAAAGATTATCCAAATGAATATTCGGATATCTAATTGATTATGTGAGAAGCAAGTCGAATACCAATGAAAAGACTAGGTTAAGGAGCAACTTACAACCACAAACATATGTTTTGATTTGACCTCTTCCATACAAGTTAACGTATCGAGCAAAGACTTACAAACAACCTAGATAGTCAAAAGGTCCGTGGACTTCCCAGACCTTTTCCATACAAGTTAACATCATCTGCAACACTCGACAAACAATCGGATAGGTCAAAATACTTAGATTCAATTCGACCTCTTCCATACGCAACGCCATCTAACACCGACAAACAATCTGATAAATAAAATCTCACGGATTCAATTCAATCTCTTCCACACAGGTTAACATCATCGAGCAAAGACTCTGACAAACAACATCGGATAGATCAAAACTTTGCACCTACTCCATGCAGGTTAACATCATCAAGTAATACTTTGACAAACAACCTCGGATGGGTCAAAAATCCTCAGCATAATCAATTCGATCTCTTTTATATAAGTTAACTTCATCGAGCAAAGACGAAAACAATAACTCGGATAGATCAAAACTTTGCCTACCATGTGTTAACGCTATCAAGTAATGCTTTGACAAATAACCTTGATAAAAAATCTCAACGGATTCAATCTCTTCCATATAAGTTAACGCCATCGAGCAAAGACTCGACAAACAACCTCGATAGATCAAAACTTTGCACTTGCTTAGGTTAACGCCATCGAGCAAAGACTCGACAAACAACCAGATAGTCAAAAGTCCTTGGTGGACTTCCCACGCTTCTTCACACAAGTTAACATCTGGGTAAGACTCGACAAACAACCTCGATAGGTCAAAATCCTCGGATTCAATTCGACCTCTTTCATACTGTGTTAACGTCATCAAAGCAAAGACTCTAAAAACAACCTAGATATGTCAAAAGGTCAAGTGGACTTCCACCTTTTCCCATACGTTAATGTCATCGTAACACTCTAACAAACAACCTGATATATGTCAAAATTCTTAGCGATTCAATTCGACCTCTTTACATGTTAACTTCATCTGATAACACAACAAACAACCTCGGATAGGTAAAAATCCTCGATTCAATTCAACATCTTCCACATGTTAACATCATCTAACACTTTGACAAACAACTCGATAGGTCAAAATCCTCTGATCAATTCTTCTATATAAGTTAACGCCATCGGGTAACACCTCGACAAACAACCTCGGATAGTCAAAATTTTTTATTTAATTGACCTCTTCCATACGCGCGGTAACACGACAAATAACCTCGATATCAAAATCCTCGGATTCAACCTTTTTCACATAAGGTTGCCATCGAGCAAAGACTCACAAACAACCTAGATAAGTCAAAAGATCCGATGGACTTACGGCTCTTCCACACGTAACGCGCACTTATCGAGTCACACTCGATAAACAACCTCGGATAGTTAAAACTCGGCCGCAACCACTTGTTACCATCGCTGCAATTTTTCGGTACTAATCGCCGCCATCCGATTACCATCACGCTGGGCCGCCATCGCCGACCATCGCCGCTGGGCCATTGTTGCGACCACCGCCGGCCGCTAACCGTCTTGCCACCGCTGATCATCGCCATCTCGCTTTTCACTACCATCCGGCTATCCCCACCACCACCGATACCGCCACCGCTCATCACCGCTGCCGATCATCACCTCCAAAACCGCCCGAGTAATGTTGACGCCTCTTTGAGGGAAAATGTAGACATTTCTGCAGGCCTTGATCTCCTCCAAACCCGGTCGGTCTGACAAGGGCAACTCCTTTTTTTCGAGAAAAGAGCCTCTGATGAACTACGGGTCTTGATTTCCTCCAAACCCATCGGTCCAACAGGGCAATCAACACCTCTTCGAGAAAATCGAGTTCGTCAGATGAACCACGCCTTGATCGCCTCCAAACCCCACAAGGCCAACGCCTCTTCGAGGGAAAAGAGCCAGAACTACGCCTTGATCGCTTCCAAACCCGGTCCCGACAAGGCTAACGCTTTGAGGGAAAACCGAGCCTCAGATGAACTATGGGTCTTGATCAAACCCGGCGATCCGACAAACGATTTTCGAGGAAAATCTCTGCCAGATGAACATTGCCTTGACGCCCCTCACTCAAGAAGAGATGATTAGAGCATTGAAGAAGTGTGCCTTCCCTTGGTTTTTATAAACCCATTTAGGGGCAAAAGATTAAAATCATCAAAATCACCAAAATTGCGAAATCGTTTTTGTTGGATCATGGCCAACCGCCAGCCTCACTTGTTCGCCAGGCCGCTTCTTCAGGCTGGCGGCTGCCCGGCCTGACCTCAGAGTTCGCCAGCTGTCTGCTCTCTGGCAGATCATGCCAAGGCTCCACTATCATGATCGCCGCATGCTTCATAACCGCTCTGAGATATACCTACACATCTGCATTCGTCAGTCATAATCTTGTGCTCCCATGAAGATCTGTTTTCAAAATGTGGTTAATGGACCAAATTTCATTGAATAATTTGCTATTTTCAAGTATTTGACATATATATTTTTGGATGATTGAGATAATGTCATCCAAAAATAAAGGGCAACTGATATGACACTTAAAATACTACTAGTCGAAGCACGAATCTTGATGCTAAAAGCAAGTTGATCCGAAGTTGAAATTGGTCGAGATCAAGCTCTTAAAATATTCTTAGAAACTTTGGGATATCAGTTAAATCCCTAAATAGTTCTCAAATATGAAGTGTTATAGTCAAATCGGCAATCCAAATCCAACAAGCCAAAGATATTACAATTCGACTTCATTTGAGCATTCAAATACTTAAAATACATCAAATGATCAAAGGAATCATTTCAGTTTAGGGGTGGAGTGGCCTGATTTTGCATGAACGCCACTCCTCCAATCTAGTACTCATTACTCATATAGGGGAGGCCAAGCAAGAGAGAGGAGAGCTAAAGCTCAAAATCCTCCGCATAATCGTTAATTACTGACGGTCAAACCATCCCTTGGTTACCAACCGCCAGCCCACCATGCCGATCCTCGCCAATCTCCATCGGTTTCATCACGACCTTCAGCCTGGTTGTTGTCACTATTATCATTGCTCTTAACAACTGCTACAACCTGACTCTATAGGTTGTTGTTGTCGATTTTGATTCTATCATGTCTCTTCTCATATATGTAATCCGTTATCGGGGACTCTAAAATAAATATATAGTGGAAACTTTTCTGAGTCCATTTTTCCCTCTTTTCGATTTTCACGTAAAATTTTAGTTTTTGTCACTTTAAATACTGTGTCTTTGGATTTCATAAAAGGCTAAATTTTACTTCATCAGAATCGATTTTTAGCAACAGATTATTACTTTTAAACCATATTATTATTTAAAAATAATAAAATAACATCCCAACCAATCACATAATTCTAATAAAAAAATAAAGGGCTTTTGTCCCACTGGTGAAAATCTAAGTTCAATTTTGCAGAAGCTAAAGACAAATATTGTACAGTCATTTTTTACTGAACTATTAAATCTAAATCTGCTGTCTTAGTTTATGTGAATAAATTTTTTTCTTTTTATTTGATTCAAAAAATAAATTTTAATAAAAAACCTTAATCTACTGCACGGAATTCTTCAACGCAGAATTTAAAAATAAGTTGATGTCTGCAATATTTTATTTTATTTTATAGTGGAGAATATTATTTTGGTAACTCAGGTTTATAACTTAGATCATAGTGAACGACAATTGATTTGGTTTTTCTCCTAATAGGATAGGGATTCTGCAACCAGTAAAACAAATGTGAGATTTCAATGTCTAATGAATGTCAGACACCAATCATTTGTATGAGTCAAGCGACGTTCAATTAGGAATGTTGTCAGTCAGGTGACGATGAGCAGTTATTTTGATTGCTCTTCTAAAATGAGGTAAGTCAAAATGATTGTGAATATGGCCATTAGGCACTGGCCTTTGATAAGTGTTGGGTGATTTCACTGATGAACTTAAGAAAGTTGGGTGATAGTGAGTGATCATCTTGCTTATTCTCTTAGTTATAGAGAAGATCGGTGACTAGAAAGATGAATAATATGCATCAATTGCTCATGGATGTTGGATTTAAATGATGATGGGCATCAAAAGACAAGTGATAGAGAATACTAAAAATTAGTAGAGGATATTTTACTTAGTCATTCTCGATAAAGGGAAACAACAAACGATTACAAATATCAACGGTGGATGTCAATGACTAATAAATGTTAATCAACATTCATAAGTGGATTTTAAAAAAACAGTTGACAAGAAATATGAAAAGTTGGTTTTCAATGGGTAGACAACTTAGTATTTCCTCTAATTGTAGAAAAGATCAAACAACAAAAAATGACAAGCACCGAAGTTGGTAAATAAGCGATATTGAACATTAGTCATTGGGTAGACTAAATAGAGAATGTTAAAATACATATGATGGTGGGTGATTGTCTAGTGGTTTTCTTATTTGGAAGGAATGTAGAGTGATTGAGAAAATGATTATTTGAAACCAATGACCACAAACATCAAAAGATTTTCATTGACAAATAACATTATGATTAGTAAGGAATATTAAGAGTCACATGATGAGGTAATCAATGTAGATATTATTCTAATAGTTGAAGAGATTGGGTGATGGAGAAAGTGAGAATTAAATGGTAATAGTTAATGAATGTCATGGATTGATTGTTGGTCAACTAATAATTTAGACCAACAAAAATCAAGGTGGTGATCATTTATTTAAATAAATAAAAGAGTGCATCAAAAAGATGAATATTAAAAAAATAATCATAAATGGATAATATATGTCAATCATTGATAAGTATTGGAAATGAAGAATTTTAGAAAGAAAATGAATGATCATTTTATTCACTATTTTGATAGAAAAATGAACTAATTGTTGAGAAAATAAGCATCAAGCTCCAATTGTTGGTCATTAATGATATTAGATGATAATTATATGGAATATTAACTATTTATAATGATGATTCATTCTAGTAATTCTCTTGATAGAAGGATATATCAAAAGGTTGATAAGGAAAGTATTAATAAATATAGTGTATAATACAATAAGCATCAAGTGATATTTTGCATAGAATGTTGAGAGCCAAGCAATACTTAGAGGACATTTTAGTCTCCCTAATAGAATGGGAGATTGATAATTCATTGGATGGGTGTTAAATTTTAACAACTAACAAACACTAATTATTGATTATTTTAAGCATCAAGAAAAAATAATTAAAAACACCATAAGTCATTGATGATGAGAGATTAATATGATTTTTTTTAATGGAAGAAAGATAAAATAAATTAGAATATGATTATTTTGCATTAATAATTGGTGGACATAATATGCAATTCATTGATAAATATTAAGCAATAATTTTGGTGAAATCCAATGTTAGATAATAATGGGTGATTAATATCTGATTTTTGAACATTGTTAATTGACAATCATAATGCCATAATTATATAAAGATGTTGAGAGTTAGCTTCACCATTCTTTTATTAAGAGACAAGAATTATATATTATAAAGATGAGCATCAAATATTCATAGTAAGCAAATGACATGTAAATCATTGGCAAGTAATATAAGATAATTAATGAAAAATATTAGAAGATGTTAATGGGTAGTTAGCTTCTTTCTTTTGATAATGAATAGAAGCAATTAAGGAGACCAGTATTGGTAGTTGATTAATTGCACATACCAATTGTTGATAAACAACAAATAACACATGATTTAGAATTTTATGAGTTAGATAGTCAACTCAATCATTTTCCTAATAAAAAAAAACAAAACAATTAAGAAGATAAGATAGCGTTAGCATTAATAGAGTTGGACATTAGTCATTGATAAGTGTTATGTCAGAAACAAAATTGACATTTGACATTAATGGGTATTAGTATTGTTTAATGATTGACACTAAATGACTAACTCTACTGAGTATAAGTATTGACCAATAATCAATGTTGAATAATCATGACAATGAGAATCAATATCAATTAATAATTGAAGATGGGTGTTAGTAATGGTTGATGCTCAACAATAGGGATAGTTAGTATCAAATAATATGTGGCAGTTGGTGAGTAGTATTATTATCAATTAATAGTTAGTGTTTGAAAATATGTGATAGCCAACAAAATTGGTAAACTAATTATTATGGGTGGCCGTGGGCAAAGCTATGTAATTTTCTTTAATTTTCATATTAGCTTTTACTAAAATTCTCTCATAAATATGCATGAACAATGCTTATTTATAAACTTAGTTGTGGGATTTCTATTAATTTTTTTAACTAGAATATGGCGTTCTCTATTAGATGGTATGAATAGACCTCTGTTGGTGTTTTCTCTGGAATAGATAAAAGAAATGACACCACATAGAGTTTAGAAATATTTTATTTAGATGATCAAATATGATATTAAGGAATAAACATATTATCTTGAAAGATAAACATGCTCTCCTGTAATGGATTCGATCATTTTAATAAAAGACTCCTAAGGCTAATGAGTCTTTCATGTACCAGAGTATTTTCTCCTGAATTACATGAAAAAGTATAACAATATTTATTTTATAGTGCGATCATGGTTCCCTAGAATGGCAAGCCTTTATAGCTAATTACATCTTAAGAATAGTCTTTTCCTAAGAATACTCTTGATTAAAGAAATAAGTGGTTATTCCTAAAGACTACTAAGATAGTTTTCAAATGATTGATTTTTGGAAAATTCAATCGGAAGAGGTCTAAATTGGACAGAGTTATTTTCAAGAGTCAAATGAAAAAAAGTAGAAAATGTCTATTAATACTAGGATACCCAGTAGACATTTCAAATATCCTATGATTGGGCTTTAGATTTGAGATTTTATTTTAGATTTCAAGTTGTCATTTTCTTAGAAATCTAGGGCTTAGATTCTAGTAGCACAAGACTACAAAAAATGCCTAAGGTCAAGACCTATTCTTAAAGGATGCTTGTAACCTAGGAGATGTTTCTAACACATGTTAGATGCTCGACCTAGTTCTATCCTTGAGAATCATTGGTCATTCTCCTCACTTGAGGGAACTAATTTATCCCACGACTCTTCCGGACTTACAACCCACGTAGGCACTAACACCACCTAAGTGCATTTTAAAATCATGAGGCTAAGTCATATGAATTCAAGATGGCTGGGTTGTTGCAATTTTAGAAAGAAATCTATGAACCTATACTTACTCTCTAACCCCTAAGATTATGTAGAGTATGAAGATGTACCTAACTAATGCATATTTTTCAGAGTTGTCTCGGCAATAGGAGCAAGAGTCACTCTGTTGGCAGATATTTTGAGGTTTTCAAATCCAATCCCAAATTTGATGATGAAACCATCGTGTGTCATCACAAGCTAATGCTAAGCAAAGATCACCGCCTACCATTTTCCTATTTTTTAGAAACAAAATTTAATTTTATTAAAACATAAAATAACCATAATATTGTCAAAACATGTTTTGACCTATCGGATATTTTACCCAATAATATGTCCAAGATTTTTCTCTCTCTCTCTTTTATTTCCTTTCGATTTTGTTTCTAGATGTTGGATAAATTCAACCAAAGATGAAATAGAGAAGTATCCAACGAAAAGAAAGACATACATGACCGGTGATTTACACTAGTACACTACTCATATATAGAAATAATCATTTATTTCTAAAGATGGAGAGAGGATCCAATCCCAGCGGAGTTGCCAAAAATATCTTTGGTGTTTTCTCTGGAATAGAGAAAAGAAATGACACCACATAGAGTTTATGAATATTTTATTTAGATGATCAAATACGACATTAAGGAATAAACATATTATCTAGAAAGATAAACATGATATCCTATAATGGATTCGATCATTTTAATAAAAGACTCCTAAAACTAATGAGTCTTTCGTGTACTAAAGTATTTTTCCTGAACTACATGGAAAAGTAGAACATGGTTTATTTTATCCTGGGATCATGGTTCTCTATAAAGGCAAGTTTCTATAGTTAATTACATCTAAGGAAGGGTTTCTTCTTAAGAATACTCTCGATTAAAGAAATAAGTGGTTTTCCTAAATACTATTAAGGTAGCTTTCAAAGGAATGATATTTGAAAATTCAATGGGAAGAGGTCCAAATTAGAAAGAGTCATTTTTAACAGTCAAATGGAAAAGAGTATGAAATTCTATTGATCTGGGATGCCTAGTAGACATTTCACCTATCCATGATTTTCAAATTTGAGATTTAATTTTAGATTTCAAGTTATTATTTTCTTAAAATCTAGGGATTCTAGAAAGAATACGTAAATGTATAGGGTTGAAGACTTATTCTAAAATGATGCTTCATAACCTAGTCTATGTCGACATATGTCGATGCCCCTATCCTTGGGAATCATTGGTCATTCTCACTTGAGAGGAAACTAACCTATCTCGACCCTTTTGGACTTACAACCAGCCTGGAGAAAGCTGTCAGCTAACACCACCTAAGCACATTTTAAAACTATGAGGCTAAGTCATATGAATGCAAGATGACTGATTACAGTTTTAAGAAAAAAATCTATGAACCTATACATACCCCCCAACCCCGAGATTACAGGGTATGAAGATGTACTTAACTAATGCATATTTTTAGATTTTATAATTTTGACTCACGATTCATTTAGGTCATAGGAATACAATTTATGCATAATGCATGCAATTAGAAAAAGATTATGGGCCAAATCAGAATAGAAGAAGGTCTACTTCCATCATAGGCTCTCAAAGGTCAAGCTCAGGTTCTCTAGAAAAGATGGAAGTCCTTCATTAATTAAGAGTGAAATAATATGATTTATGCATGACATTAAAACATCCAACTAAGGGGTTGCTACATATTTTATCTTGCTTTAATGACCTAGACTTTTATATGAAGATTATGAGTTGTGTTTATTTTTATATTTCAATTGATTTAGTTTGGTAGAAAATTTTGTTTATCCTATGAGCCTATGTCCATGCATTCATCACACAACACAAACATAGCACATAAAGAAACCTAAGAAAAATATATTGTTTTTATTATGCACCCAAAATAAATCAAACTAAATAAATTATATAAGAAAAAGGCCAATGAAGCCGGGTACTGTTGTACACCCAGAAAGAAAGAAAAATGGGCAGTCGAGTTCTTCCCTTATACAACCCAGACTAGAACTACAAGTTTAGATCTATGAGTCTTCTTTCCAAAAAAGTCTCATTCTTTAGGGACATCCATCGGGCTCCACAGGGGACCACCGCACCATTGCCTGGTTGGGCCAGCTCCTGCTAATCCTAGACCCCATAGTTCCTAACTTAATTCTAAGCTCAAATTTATATTTAAAATTCAAAAATCCTAAGCCTCAAATGAAATAGAAATAATGAGACAACACACAAAGCAGTTTATTTCACAAACATACGGGCTTAGCATTAGTTGCTTGCCAAGCCCACATGTCATATGAACTATGTTAAGGGATTTTTAGCACCTGTAAGCAAACAATAATTTTATGATTTATTTATTACAACGATCCCTTTAACACAGTCTCCTGTAAAAATAATGTCAAATCTAGAAAGAATGCCTTAACATCTAATCTAATGAACAAACAAGCCTATTCATCCAGTCTAAAAGCAATACACACAGACATGTGAAGCACAAACAGATATATCACGGAGATTAAAAGAAAATCACAGAATGATATAACCTATATATATGGTTCATGACCTAAGTAATCTAGTGTGTGTAGAGGTTGGGCTTGTGTAAGTCTAAGCTTTTAAGTTCAAGTTTAAATTTGAAGTTTGATTTTATTTAATTTTTACCTTTGGTTGATTTCAATTCAAATAATTTAGTGATTTAATTTCTATTTTTATTCCATTTTATTTTATTAAAGTTGTATAGGTTTTCAAGAATGAGAAATAGAATGAATTTCATTTTTAGGTGAAACTCACTTTATTCCACATCTTAAATCCTAATGAAATTTTCAAAAGTCTAACTAAGATCCTTAAGTATTTTAATTAATCCTTTTGATGTTATTTATGTTTGGATTAGTTTTATGTTATTTCATTTATTTGAATTGCTTTATTTGATTTAATTTGTTTGCTTTATTTAATTTTGAATTAATTTATATGGATTTCATTTGATTTGGCTTATGTTAATTTAAAGAGTTTGATTTTATTCAATTTAACTTAAGTTATTTAAAATTATGGATTTGTAAGTTTAAGTTTAAGTTTATTAATATGAATTAGAACCTTAAGTTTCTTCATGGATTAGTCTTAACCTAAAGTACTTAGGTTAATTACTTGATCTGATTTAATTAATCCTAGGTTTTAGATTCATTATTTAAATTTATTAGAGATGAGTGGTTTCATTAAATTTTATTGATTTAAAGGTTAAGGTTTAAGTTAATTAATAATTTTATTAACCTAAGATTTTATTCCATTAACCTAAGATTGAATTTGATCACTTTAATTGACTTAAGATATTTAGAAAAGTTTCTGAATAGTTTTCTAATGTTTGATGGAGATTAGTTTGAATTACCACTTTATTTAATAGGTTAATTAATTTCTTAACCCAATATTTGATTAATATTGACCTAGGGATTTAGAAATTTGAAAAATCCTAATCTAGAAATCATTTGGACTTGAAATATTTATGACAAGTAGGGTTACATGCCAATTTTATATCCCTAAAGTTTCAGCTTGAGTAATTAGGGTGTAATTAAAGTTTTAATTATTTTATTAAAATTTAAATTAAGCCTAATTTATTAAGATTCATTAAGGGATTTTATTTTTCACTTATTCTTCACTAAAATACCTTTCCAATGAGGGTTTATTCATAATTTTTGGTTAACAGGTTAATTTATTATGATTTAATTAAGTTTAAGTTATTTAATTGAATTATTTAATTCATTTAATTATCTAATTAAGTTTGGCAAGAGCTTCTATGCCATCAACGTCATTTCACCCTCGCCGGACCTTCCCCTAATGATTTGTTAGATTCATATAGGTTTAATTAGGTTTAATTAGTATGTTCAATAATATTCATTATGTTGATTTAAGATTATTAAATTAAAGTTTTCTAATTATTTCATTAAAAGGGTAACTAATTTAATTAAATTTAAAGGTTAAGCACATGAAATTATAATTTTCCTTGAATTTAGAGAATTAAATCACCAAAAATTTACCTAAGGTATATTTTATGCTTAATTTCATTTTTCCAAAATTTCAAATTAATTAGATTATTAATTTGAGAGTAATTAGGGTTTAATATTTTTTAATTAAACCTAAATTAAGAGAAATTTACCCAATAAAAACTAGGAATTTTAATTTCTATAGATTCCTCTCATCAAGATGAATCCATAGAGTTTTTATTTATAATTTTTTGATTTTTCTTTGATTTTAAATAATTTTTATAAAGTTTTTGCATTTTTAAATTAATTAAATCCGTTAAATATCGAATTTTAACGGTTTTTAAGTGGGGGTTCCCGCGTGTCGCATGGCGCATACCGCCACGTGGCGCGCATGGGTTGGTCAGCGTAGGGCCACCTGATGCCGCGTCGGCATAGTTCAAAATGCAGATCGCTTATGGACCGTCCGATCAAACTCGCGATTCCTAAAGGGTGGAATCAATCATGTCCGCTAAATCGGGCCGCGTTAATCCAAATACATGGATCACGGAGAGATCATCTCCTTCTTCTGGGAGTCGAGGACCGTTGAATGTTTTTGCTAATAACTTTTGATATAAACCATGAAATCACATGATTTAAAGTGTTACAAGATCGTGGATGAATATCTTGAATTTCTATACGGTTCGATCTTGTTGAAGATCATGTTTCCTATTAAACCGATCACAACCAAATTTTTGAAAAAAAAGCTTGAGGTCAACAATGGCATACCTCGATTCGTTGGACGATTGACCTTGCAATTTATCCTAGAGCAGATGCTTGAACAAAGCTTGCCAAAGGAATTAGGTCAATTCCTTAAGGATTGCTCCTAGGCCAACCCTTGAGTGCTCTTTTTGGTTTTAATGGTTTGTAGTGATTAAGGGCACTTGGGGAAGGGGAAAATTTTGTTTTGTTTTGATTTTGATGTGTGAAGGTGTGTGTATGTTCAAGTCTCCTTGGGATAGTCTCTTTGTGGGTTTTCCTATATGATCGAAAGTTATATTGTTTTTTTCCTAGCTATTCCTTGGTCGATTTTGCTAATTGGGGACATTGGAAGCTAGCCAGTGCACTCCTTTTCCATCCCACAGTTGTTCTATTTGAAGAGGTGGAAGAAGGGAGAAGAAATTTGACTTCTCCAATTCTTTTGCTTGTATTAGTTTTCCTTATTTGGATTTATGTAATAATGTAAGAGAAGTCTAAGTAGCTTGATTAAGGATGTAAACCTTCATTAAAAGGGTTTAAGGAAGTGTCACCCCCATCTCATGCGATTTGTTTGGAAGTGGTTTGATATTTCCTTATTTCTTTTGCCTTGCTTAACTCACTTTACCCAAATTGGGTTAAGTGAATTAAACATAATTTCTTATGGGTCAAATGACGATTTGACCCAACTACACCCAATATGGAGTTAGGTTATGTCCCATCACCATCCCCATATGATTTAGGACAATCAATTTAAAGTTATTTTGATTTTTCTTGAATTTGAGTGCAGTGTGGTTTATTTAGGTTATTTTGATTTAAGGGATTTAATTTACCTAATATAGGCCTCCATGGACTCAAATCATTTTGTTATTGTGATCATACATATTCATTTGATTATTTAAAATATTTTTGATTATTTAATTTAGTCAAATTTAGTGGATTGACTTTTTGACCAAGTGGGCCCACTTAAGTCAATTCTAGGTTGACTAGAGTTGACTTTAGGTTTGACTTTAAATTTTTCATTTTATTTGCATTAATTCACTTGATTTAATTTATGTTGGATGTTTGATTTGATTTTATCAAACCAAGTAAATTGGATTTAGCTCAAAAATGTATTTTCGAAGTCACTAAGCATAGTGACTTTGAATATTGAAGTATGAAATCCCTATTTGAACTTGATATCATTTCATTACTAAAATGACCTCTTCTAAAAATGAGGCTAACAACCTCTCTACTTTATTTCATTATATATTTGTATCTCTATGAACAAAAAATTATCTAATTTTGACTTATTTGATTTATTTTAGTGAGACATTGATTTCAAGTATAAGCAAACAAAAATTGGAGTACGTTTTGAACTCGCAAGTGTCTTCAAATGTATTCTATTATAATTTGGGTGCTTAATTAAGGTCATTGAGGCTCATATTTAAACATTTGTACTGTTAGGATGTCACTGAAAACTCTACTAATTGAAGCACGAATCTTGATATCGAAAGCAATCTGATTATGAGTCGAGACTATCCCAGATTGAGCACTTAAAATATAATTGAAAACTTTGGGATATCAATCAGATCCCTAAACAGCTTCTAAATATGAATTGTTTATAGTCAAATTGAGTGTCTTGACGAGTTGGATCTAATAAGCCTAAGATCTCTTAATTCTGACTTCATTTGAACATTCAAATACTTAAAATAAATTAGATGATCCAATGAATCATTTTGAGATGTCTGATGGAGTGGTTTGGATTGTATTTACAAAAAATATCACTCTCATAATCTATAAAAAACCTCACATTCTTCACATGAGGGGGCCCCCAAAGCTGAAGAGATGAGAGAGCTTTGAGCTCAAAGAATCTCAAAGCATAATTGGGCCACTGGCCAATCGTCATCACATCATCGCCGACCATCGTCGGCTGCCATTATCGACCACCACCGTCGGTCACCACTGCCGATCATCGCCACCATCGCCACCGCTCAACCACCGCACCACGCCGCCGGTCATACCGCCATCGGTTACCACCATCGACCGCTATCGCCCATAACCGCTTCCGAGTCACCGTAGCCGCTACCACCGCTAACGACACCGCCATCAACCATCAGAAGCCGATCACCACGGTCTGTTGTTTACGTTTGGCTATCGCTGCTGATGCCACCGGATCACCGCCGTCACACCGGTCACTGCTGCCATTTAATTGTCAACACCGGCGCCACACCACTGCATGGTCACCGCCGGCTACCACTGCTATCACCGCCTGACAGTCTGGATCACCGCCACCACCGTTCACCACTATTGTCGATTAGCCAGCCACCCAACCATTTTTTGATAGTTTTCGTCGGATCATCAAACTACCACTTCAAGCAAGGCCATCACCACAAATCCAGCGAAGCTTGTCACAAAACTTAATCTTGTAAGCTATCATTCTCCAACTTTTGAGAAAGGATACTAATTATAACATAAATTGATATAGTGATATTATTTTTAAGTGGGCTAGTCCAGTTTTTTTTCCCTTTTAGGTTTTCACGTAAAAATCCTGAGTTCTCTTAAACTCTTTTGTTGTGTGTGAGAAATTTTTGCACAATGCTAAGACATAGAATTCTCCTACTCTATCGACCTAAATCTTCCCCGCGTAATAATTTGGTGCCATCTCA